>CM029641.1:4034251-4686751 GCA_017311315.1 Dendrocalamus latiflorus | reverse complement strand
AATGGTGGGCTAGGCGACAACAGCGCACGGGGGTGGTGACATGTGATGTCACAGGAGTGCAGCTTGCTGACGCGACCGGTGCATAGAGGGAGGTGGCTAAGGGCGAGGTCAATCGGTGGCATGACAGCACAACCAAAGTGGAGGAGCAATAGCAAGGCAGAGGCGATGCTAGGTGGAGGTGCGGCGGGATGGCGGTGGCGCCGGTGGAGAGAGTAGCTGGGCAACCAGTGGCTAGTAGTGGTAGGTGAGACAAAGGGAAATAGTGGGGGTGGCGGTGCTCGGCTTGGGAAAAAGAAGAGTAGGCGTGGAATGGATAAGGATGAGTTGCCTCCCCCTGCTCTTCCCTTATGCGGGGGTTGGCGTGGGCCAGGCCATCTCGAGCTTATGCCTGGCCCTGCTGCCTCTTCCCTCTCTTTTTTCTGGTATTACAACAATGTTATTATGCCATCAGCTCATGAACAACTCCTATGAGTGACAGATATTTTGTTTACAATCTTATGTTGCAAAGTTGTAGCCCTGATTCTTGCTCTCCTATGAAATGTGAACGCAATAGCAGGTTCTGAGATTGAACTTTCCTCTTTTCTTAAGACTTTGTACAGATTGCACTTTGGTTTCATGTTCGACATACACTTCTGGAACATATTCATCCATATACAGAGTCTATGTATAACCTTATCATAGCTAACATAGACATCTACCATTAAGATTTGACTCATAGGAGTCCTAATACAATGCACATGATCATATCAAAGTACCAGCATCGCAAAGATTGTTTTATTAGAAAAAAGAGACAGATAGTATTATTAAGTGGTTGTTTGGGACTGCTCCACAAACTCTATCGTGGAGCAGCTCCACAAAAAACCTAGAGTTTGTGGAGCACCCCTTTAGGTGCTCTTACAACTCCACCTTTTTTTCCTCAAACAGAGTGCGTGGAGCTGAACCTGTTTGGCTAAAAAATATAGAGCAGAGCTGAAAAACGTGGAGTGAAGCAGTCCCAAACACCCCCTAAGAATTAACAAAGCAAATGAACTCCAGCTGTGTCCACTTGTTGATACTTCCCAAATTTCATTCCTATCATCACCTCGACGATTCACCTATTTGCAAATACATTATTTCTTTCACTTTCGGTACATTGCATTTTTTACTTTGCAACTTTGAATATTATATAACTTCGCACTGCCTAATCTGAATGCTGAAAATCAAAACATATGTTATTTCACTGATATGTAGGCCCACTATTAATGGGCCGCACGTCGCATCTGGTTAGGTGCTCACATTGATTTCCTAGACTGGATGCATGATTAAGATTATGTAGGATAATTAATTCCATGGTACTTCGTTTCTTCCTGCCATGTATTAACTGGGAGACACCAGTAATATTTTTGTAATACCTGGTTTCTTTGGGAATATGAAAGAAAGAAATAAAGACAAGCAAGAGGAAAGAAAAGAAAAAGAAAAAAGGGGCTCGAGGTAGCCAGGTCGGGCTCGGACCGATTGCACACCCAGAGGTAATACTATAAATTTTTATTTATAGTAAATAATAATCCCATTTCATGAAAGTAGGAAAGTAGAACCAAAATTTACGAATTTAGGAAGGACGCGGAGTAGAACAGCATCCACCCGTGGACGTTGGGACACACAGCGTCCCCGAAGGCCCACACATTTGCAGTGAAGCCCATCAGCCCACCTTGGCCAAATAGACAAGCGAATGTCTACATAAAAATTTGATGTTGTTCCACATGTCCTTCGGTGGCATTCTGCAGGAAAGAACAAAATCATTTCCTGCTTCCATTATTGCCATCTTGATCTTGGTATGTATCCATTCTTCTCATGTATATTCAGTTGCATGTGTTTCTAGATCCGTTCCAGCAGCCAGTTCATTATTTGTGTTGAAGCCATTGGTCGGTACTCTGATTAGGGCATTGAAAAACTTGTGATTATGACATAGTAGTTCATGAGATTAAACCTTACGAAACATAGCTTAAATCGTTGTTGTGATCAGAATTAGAAAACATTTCATCTAGATATATGTGTTTGTACTTCTAATTTGATCATTGAAGAAGTCAGAACTCATGATATATTGATCTGAATAAAATATAATGGCTTGAACAATTTGGTCTCTATGTCTAGCTGTGGTAGGTTTTATCTTCATTAATTCTATATACACTTGTATAGTCATCTATTTGTATGCACCATGTTAATGGTAGGAAATACGAACGAAGGTGTAATTTTGTTATTTTCTTGTTTGTAGATGGTGCGGTAAAATATGATAATTGTTCTTGCATATGTTGGAGGGGAAACTGAATATGGCACGACTGGTGTGCTCAATACAATATTCCTCCCAAAATCACTTTTCCTGCTTCCGAGTCGACCATGTATCAAGATGTGAAGAATGAGATTTACCAAGCACTTGGATATGTCGAGGATTAATATAAATTGGGTATCCAAACCCAGTTTGATGTTGGAGCTCTAGGACCACATTATTTTCAACTGATTCCATTGTATGAAAAGAGAGGATGGAAGATGATTTTTAAAAAGACACGAGCATGATCTATGTGACAAATAGTAGAGTTGTATGTTGACTTGTCACCAACCCAAGTCGGGTGTGGTCAAAATAACCACGCAAGCAACATACATGGAACCAATAGTCAAGTCGACGAAACTTGTCTGCCGATTCTACATTTGGAGCATAGTACACATCATTCACATGTACATGACACATCTCATGATGTGCTAATTAGTTGATTCAAATACCCATGCACATGATTTGAATCCCTCGGTGGTGTCATATTCTCTACCTACCAACTATGTTGATGTAACAGTTTGGAGTGCAGACAGATATTAGGGAGGATGCGTATGTTGGAGATCCAGGATACAAATGCTGGGAATGACATTTATGTTGACGAGGAGACAGATATTGGAGAAGAAAGAATTAGACAGGATGACGACGACGAGCATGATTCAGACTATGCCCCTGGAGACAACTTAGAAGAGGAGGATTTGAACCTGCGGTGGTCCATTCTATCAATGCTTTTCCATTGATGCTTCAATATGAGCAGCACCCAGTGAAAGCCTTCCACGATATATCTAATTGCGTGAGACAACAGCCGATGAAAATTTTTTGGATGTAAGAAGCAGTTTGAAAGTCCATTGATAGAGAGCCAGACTTTTGACTCACTTGCAATTTGCTATTAATGAATTTCACATAGATTGGCAGTAAGTCATAACTTGTAGCTGAATGCAAGGATGCTCGTTGTGTGTGGAGGCTCTATGCAACTCCAACCAAAATTGGTTCAAGTTGGAAAATAAACAAATGCCTATACAGTCACACTTGTCGTTCTCCAACCAATCGATTTGACCATCTACAAATGTCAGCTGCTGTGAGTGCTAATGTGATACGTGAAGACTTGAAGGATGACATGGATTTGAGTATAAAGAACATTCGGAGTTTGGTTCAAAAGTGATACAAAAATGTGAGGCTGTCATACAACAAGTTGTTGCGTGGTAGAGAGAAAGCAATAGCACAACTTTTTGGTAGCTGGGAAGGATCGTATGCACTTCTCATCCCCTTTCTAGAGGCTATAAAGGTAAAAAAATCCTAGTATGAAGTATATTCTTCTCTCAAATCCTCTGACATAGGAAGGGCATCAAGCATTCCAATCTATGGCTTGGGCATTTGGACCATGCATTGAAGCAATTCTCCATCTACGTCCAGTAATAAGTGTGGATACATCCTTTTTGTCAGGAAGGTACAAGGGTAGGTTGTTGATTGCTTGTGGGTATCATTCTACTGAGAATTGATCATATACCCTCCATTTAGATGGAAATTGAGGATTTACCCTCCTGGCTCACGTGTCAATGACTTATGATTACCCCACGTGTCATTGAGATGTAGAGGGTAAATCCTCAATTTCCCAACTAAAGGAAGGGTATATGATCCAATCTCCCATGATTCTAATAACCAACTATTTCCCTTGCATTTGCCATTGTGGAGAAGGAAGATAGTGCAAACTAGACTGATTTATGAAATGGGTACGAAAAGAAGTAATTGGTTTTGGAAAGTTCATGTGTGTTGTTTTTGATCATCACAAGGCCATCAAATGGTTGTTTAGGCAACCACATGTTGGTGGAACAAGGGTGCTGGTGAGTGTGTGCATCGTCTCTGTTCACAACATGTAGCTGAGAACTTATATAAAGCTTGTGGTGATAAAGATGTGGTTACAACTTTCAAGTGGGCTGTCAAGAAGAAGAAACCTTGCAAGTGTGAAGAAGGAATGCTATCAATTACCCATACTTGCCCACAAGCAATCACATACCTTAGAAAGGTTGGGAAATATTTGAAGGAAAACATAGATGTGCCAGAAAAGCCCGAGAAGGTATTTCAGTGCATGGATGGTGGATACCATTGGGGGATAATGATAAGTATATGTTTCGGAGTCATTGAACAATGTGTTCAAGTATTCGCGTAGGCTACCTGTGGTGGCTATTGTAGAAGAGACATTTTCGGTGTGCTTGAAATGGTTTGTTGAAAGGTTGGATGATGCTATTTGAATTACTTAATGTTGGCAAGCTATGATCCCATAGAGTGGAGGATTTGTTAAAAAAAAAGTGAGGCAACAAGGCTGGTCATATGCATGTGATTTCGTATGGTGATGAAGGGGGAGAATATGAGGTGAAGGTTGATAATGAGCGAGTACCGGTCCACCAAGGAGATCGTGTTGTTTATATTTGAAAAGACTTCAAGTACAAGGTAGTTTTGCAACCCAATGCTATTCCATCGTGTGACTGCCTAAAGCCAAACCTTATTGGCGTGCCTTTTGCTAATGTCCTTGTTGTTTGCAAGCATAGAAATCTGAATGAGAATCAATTTGTCCATCCAAGCTATTCTGCTCAAGTACTTGCCAACACTTGGGGTGGTCGCTTCCATCCTTACGAAAACCAATTTGATTGGCCTCCATATACTGGTCCAACTATTATTCCTGAGCCAAGATTGATCAATCATGGTCGTCGTAAACATAATAGAATTTCAATGTACATGGATGAAATGCAAGGAAGGCGACTAGGACATGAGGCACATCATTCCACATGAGACAAGAATCAAGAAGGTATGAAAGCATTATATATGTATATATATAGTACAAGTGCTTCATGCAATGATGTCAAATTTATGAGGGTGACTACAGCACGCTATACCATTCGGGCCTGATTTGAACAGTATAGCATCCAACCGTCTATCGTCTCTCCACCTCGCACTCTCCTCTCTTGTCACCATCCTTTGTTATCTCCCCTACACCCCCTCCCCTGTCGCTCACGGAGCACACGCGATGCCGTCCTTCCCAACGTGGGCAAAAACTTAGCACCGTTCTTCCTCCTGCGTCGCGTAGAGCACTAGCGATGCCACATCGTCATTCGTCCTTCGTCGCACGTGCGGAGCACGAGCAACGGAGTAGTTCCTCCTGCATCACGTGGAACGCAAACGACACCACGCCATCCTTCCTCAAAGAGCCTATAAAGCCTACTAAAGCATTCTACTGTAACTTCGACCATATAAAGCCTTTCGATCAACTACTGTAGCTTTAACCACAAAGAGCCTTTCGATCGACTACTATAGCTTTGACCCTAAAGAGACTTTTGACCAACTACTGTAGCTTCGACAGCATAGAGCCTTTTGACCGACTACTATAGCTTTAACCGCAAAGAGCCTTCGACCGACTATTGTAGCTTCGACCAAATAGAGCCTTTTGACTAACTTCTGTAGCTTCGACCACAAAGAGCCTTTGACTGACTATTGTAGCTTCAATCACATAGAGCCTTTCAATTGAGTATTGTAGCTTCGATAGTATGGGTAGAATCATGATGAAGCGGGCTACAATGGTTAGGCAATAGAGCGTCGGTGAGTAAGAACATACCAGCGACTGTGGAGGAGCACGCCGAGTGGCAATGAGGAAGGACAGCATGGCACAGACAGCCAGAACCCTAGCTCAGAGGTTTCTGTGGAGTGTAGTAGAATGGCGAGGGGAATGCAGGGTGAATGGAATGGGAATAGATTGGTGTGGGGGAAAAATGAATGCGTCGAGCTCTAAGATTCGTGCTTCCTGACTTCATATCGAACGGTTTCAATCTATACCATCGTATGACGTCCGAACAGGATATCGTTGTTTAGATTTTCTGTAAATTTATCGACAAGTTACTCTAGCTTCATTGTCTTGTAAATAGGTGCATCATCGAGCAGATGATAGAGATGAGGTTTGGAAAGTGTCAACAAGTGGATGTACGTGGAGTTCATTTGCTTTTGTTAATATATAATACTACCTATTTTTTCAGTAAAACAATCTATGTGATGTTGGTACTTTGATAGGATCGTATGCATTGTATCAGGACTCCGATTAGTTAAAGTTTTATGGTACATGCTATATTAACTACAGTAAGATTATACATGGAATCTATATGTTCTAGGAGGGTACGCCCAACCTGAATCCAGAGTGCAGTATGCACAAAAGTCACATAAAAGTGGAAAGTTAAAGTTCAATCTCAGAACCACTAGGCATAAAGCCAGTCCATTCTATGTTGTCTCGTGGATATGGGATGGGATCCTTGATGCCTCCCAAGCACTATGAATCTAAGAACACGGTGTACATACCATGCTGCTGAAACCAACACCTATACTCCATCAAACTAGTCGGGTCAAAAGGTTGTTCCTCCAGAACTAGTCGTGACCTTGTGCTCGCTACGTGGCATCCATAACAGATCATTAAAGTGAAGCCATCTTAAAAGCTGCAAAGAAGGTTAAATATAAATAGGTTAATTGCATAGATTGAAGTGTAGCATACACTACTACAGAAAGCCTGCAAATCATAAACGGTTTGACAAAACCGTCTGTGACTGACACTAACATAGACGTTTTGAATTTCGACACCGTCTGTGTTGGCGGCGTCGGGGAAAAGGAGTATCACAGACGGTTCTGACCGATGAACCGTCTGTGATACTTTAGTATCACAGACGGTCTGTATTAAAAACCGTCTGTGATAATCCCAGATTATCACAGACGGTTTTTAATAAAACACCGTCTGTGATAAGCTGCTTATCACAGACGGTTGTTAATAAAAAACCGTCTGTGATAATTCACAGACGGTTTTTAATTAAAAACCATCTGTGATAATGGCACTAGGCATTTATTGCGCTGCACAGACCGCATTTGTCTTCATTTCGATCTAGATCTAGCCGCTGTTGCGCACTCTTTCGCTCAGGAGGCAAGTTAGGTGATTTCAGGCCAGTTAATTTGGTGGGAGGAGGCAGATATTGAGCTTTGAAGATTCATATTTTCCTGGTTGCTCTAGATATGGTTAGTAATGAATTTTATTTTTTCTTTGCATGCATTACAATTTAGATCTAATTAATTGGTGAGTGTTATTAATTGAAGATGGTTTGCAAAATTGTTGGTTATATAATAGTTGTTGTATTTATAATATGAATTGAGCTAGCAAATTAAGTCTCAATATAATACATGTGTCCGGTATATATGTAGTAATAATTAGTTAATTTAATTTTTAATACTAAGTTGTTATATATGTACATAACGTAGGACCGAAGCTGGATGTATGCCGCGAGCTGTGTGAGTGAAGAGTACATTAATGGCGTGTCTGCTTTTACAAGAGCTGCCGAGGAGGATATGTTGAATAAGGGGGTAGAATATATGTACTGTCCATGCACTGACTGCGAGAATTTAAAGATGTTTAAGAACCGAGGGCAAATTGAAGCGCACTTGATTCGGAGGGGTTTCAAAAAGGGTTATACGTGTTGGACCAGTCATGGCGAAGTGAATGATCAAATGCCGCCGGATGATATCGCCGGTGAAGTGAATGATATGCCGCCGGATGACATCACCGGTGAAGTGAATGACATGCCGCCGGATGATGTCGATTGTGGTTCAGATTCGGATAGGTCGCACGATGATAATCTGGATCAGATGCTTCGCGATGTAGAAGAGAACTATGATGAGAGAGAGTATGTTAAATTCCGGGGCTTGATGGAGGATTCGGAGAAACCTTTGTTCATGTGCTGCAAATACACGAGGTTGTCGGCTGTGCTTGAACTATTGAAATTGAAGGCAAGCAACGGTTGGTCCGACAAGAGTTTCACGGCGCTGCTAGGTCTTTTAGCAGACATGCTTCCGGAGGGAAATGAGTTGTCTAAAACCACGTATAAAGCCAAGAAGGTTCTTTGTCCGTTGGGAATGGAAGTAGAAAGAATATATGCATGTCTGAACGACTGCATTCTCTACCGTAAAGAGTATGCAAACATGCATGTATGTCCGGTGTGCAACGCATCCCGATACAAACGTAACAATCAATCAGATGATGGCGTGGGAACAGAGACGAAGAAAGGACCTCCTGCTAAGGTGGCATGGTATTTTCCTATAATTCCCCGTTTGAAAAGGTTTTTTGCAAATCCAAAGGAGGCAAAACTGCTGCGTTGGCACTCGGAGGAGCGCAAGAAGGATGGAATGCTAAGACACCTTACTGATTCCACGCAGTGGGGAAACATCGATAGGAGTTTTGCAGACTTCGGTGCAGAACCAAGGAATATAAGGTTTGGACTGAGTACAGATGGAATGAATCCTTTCAGCAGCATGAGCAGCCGACATAGCACATGGCCCGTGACTCTCTGCATCTATAACCTTCCTCCTTGGTTGTGTATGAAGGGAAGGTATATTTTGTTGTCGATACTTATCGAAGGGCCAAAACAACCTGGGAATGATATCGATGTGTACCTAGCACCGTTGGTGGAAGATCTAAAAGTACTATGGAATGAAGGGGTACAGGTATGGGATGCATACAAACGAGAGAACTTCACTCTGCGCTCCTTATTGTTCTGCACCATAAATGATTATCCTACCCTTGGTAACCTATCGGGCCATAGTACAAAAGGTGCCAAAGTTTGTACTCACTGTTTAGATGGTACCCAGAGTGTGTGGCTGAAACACTCACGCAAAACCGTCTACATGCGTCACCGCCGGTTCCTTCGAAGGGCTCACCCATACCACAAGATGAAGAAACAATTTGACAGAGAGAAGGAAGACAGTTCAGCTCCAAGGCATTTAAGGGGACACGAAGTTTATGATATGGTTAAGGATTTAGATGTTGTCCTCGGAAAGGGACGTAAATTGAGGGCTCATGAGAAGAACACCTGGAAGAAGAGATCAATATTTTGGGACCTACCTTATTGGGAGTACGTAGATGTTCGACACTGCATCAACGTCATGCACGTAGAAAAGAATGTATGCGATAGCTTGATTGGTCTCTTACTGAACATTCATGATAAAACAAAGGACGGCGTCAACGCACGGCTTGACTTGGCTGATATAGACATCAGGCCTGAGTTAGCACCGACATGCACTGATAATGGACGACGTACCTTCCCCCTGCGTGTTACACTCTGTCCAAGGCTGAGAAAACAGAACTGTGCCAGTGCTTGCATGGTGTCAAAGTTCCGTCTGGTTACTCCGGCAACGTAAAGAAACTTGTTTCGATGCAAGATTTGAAGTTAAATGGCATGAAGTCTCATGATTGTCATGTGCTGATGACACAGATGCTCCCTATTGCAATTAGAAATATTTTGCCGATCAAAGTCCGAGAGACAATCATGAGGCTATGTTATTTCTTTAACACAATTGCTCAGAAGCTCATCGATCCAGAAAGACTAGATGCTCTGCAGGACGAGGTGGTGATGACTCTATGTCACCTTGAAATATATTTTCCTCCTTCGTTTTTCGATATCATGGTCCATCTCATTGTTCACGTTGTGTGGGAGATAAAAATGTGCGGGCCCGTATTCCTACGTAGCATGTACACATTTGAGAGGTTCATAGGAATTCTCAAGTCCTACGTACAGAATCGTTCTCGGCCGGAGGGCAGCATCGTCGAAGGTTATGCAAGCGAAGATGTCATTGAGTTTTGTGTCGATTATATGGCTCAGATTCAACTGATAGGTGTGCCTCAATCTCGTCATGAGGGAGGGCCGAAGGGTCTCGGAACTATCGGAAGGAAAGCAATCACTCCAGATATGGACACATATACTCAAGCCCATTTCACGGTGTTGCAACACATGACTGAAGTGGCGCCTTATGTCGACCAGCACAAGGATGTTCTTCGGCAACAGAATCCGGAGCGGCCGGATGTTTGGATTATGAGGCAACACAACAGTCGGTTCAACCAATAGTTGAAGGAGCAAATCGCTTGGAGCTCGCCAAGTGAGACGCTGACATGGTTGGCAAAAGGGCCGACATTTACAGTTGTGACATGGCAAGGATATGACATAAATGGGTACACATTCTATACGCAATCTCAGGATATACAGAGCACTAACCAGAACAGCAGTGTCCGCATAGATGCGTTCAGTACTGATGGGTCAAGAAACTCGTACTATGGCTTCATAGAAGAGATTTGGGAGCTCGACTATGTGGTTTTCAAGATCCCTTTATTTCGCCGCCATTGGGTGCAGCTCCCACAGGAGAAGGTTGACAAGTACGGTGTCACAACCGTGGACCTCCAACGTGTCGGGTACAAAGACGAACCATTCGTACTCGCCAACCAAGTTGTTCAAGTTTTCTATGTAACCAACCCGGCAAATAAGAAACGCCATGTAGTTCTTTATGAAAAAAGGAGAATTGTCGGAGTAGAGAATGTAGTGGACGAGGAAGAATACAATCAATTTAACGAGTTACCTCCTTTTGGAAATGGCATAAGGGTCGACGACGAACAACGTGATGAAACTAGTTACGTACGCATTGATCATGATGAAGAGCTAATTTTTAAAGGAAATAAGCAAGTACAATGAGAATGTGTGACATATATGTGAATGTATATATGAATTGGCATTTATGTATATGTGATGTATTGTGTGATGTACATGTGAATTGACATTTATGTATAGAACAATGCTGCAGTGTGATGTATTTGTGAATTGGCATTTATGTATATGTGATGTATATGTGTGATGTATATGTGAATTGGCATTTATGTATAGAACAATGCTGCAGTGTGATGTATTTGTGAATTTGCATTTATGTATATGTGAAAATGTGTAATGTAGTCAATTTTGAGAATGAGAAAATGTGTAAAGAAATACTCTGTGTGAATGCAGCTGGTTGGTGTTGTATATGAATGCAGCTGTTTGGTGGTTGATCATGAATGCAGCTGGTTGGTGTTTGTCTTAATAACTATAGTCGGGTAAAGGCTTATCATAGATGGTTCTAAACTTAGAACCGTCTGTGATATTGATATCACAGACGGTTCTATGTTTAGAACCGTCTGTAATAAGCCTCCCTATATATACCCTCTAGCTAGGGTTTCCCGTGTGTGCTGCAGTTATTCGATCTAGATCTAAATCCCGAGCCCGTCGTCACTACCGCCTCCCCGAGCCCTCGTCGGCCGCCTCCCCGAGCCCGCCGCCGTCGCTGCTGCCTCCTCGCTCCTCCGTCGCTGGCCGCCTCCCTCTCTCTCTCTTTGAGTTTTGCCTGTGGTGTGTGACGACCTTGGTTCCCTGGTGCTCTCCGGTGAGGTGCTTGGCCGGCTTCTCTTCTGTGCTTGTGCGGCGTTCCTCTACCTCGACTTGCCGGCGTGAGCAGTACTTCGGCGAGCAGTCTTGTGAGTGAATCTGTCATTTTTGTGCAATCTCTGTGGGCTGTGCTAGCTTGTTGATCTTTCATATATTATCTGGCACTGGGAGACATAGATTGCTTGTGGGATCGGTTGTTGCTCGATGATGATATAAATCATATACTGAGATTGGTTGAATTAGTCTTTGAGCTCTAATTACTGTCAACTCTGTTATCACAATTAAGTTTGTACTCTGGAAGACATTCTCTAGACATTGATATATTGTTCTTGTGCCATTCGGTTCTTGCTGTTTTCATATTATAGAAAATCCATATACTGATCTGTTAGGAATTAATTTTGACAAGTTAAAGACTAATTCATTGAGTGAAAGTTAACTTGTATTTGGATGGATTTGCTTTATTAAATACTGTTGTCTGAATATATACATGCTGGATATATTGATCTTGAGATTGTAGAGTTTGTATCTAGAGCTCAAATGACTGAATTCATTATTTGGCAGAACCAATCAAGGAAGAGTATATGATTTAGTAGCGGGACGGCCAAGATTAATCTTGTGCAACCCTACAATTTGAGAGCACAAATTAATCAATTAAAACTTGAGCTTGTTGCTAGTCTTAATTGATACATGCCTTTTACATTG
The DNA here is from genome assembly GCA_017311315.1 of Dendrocalamus latiflorus. Classification (NCBI taxonomy): domain Eukaryota; kingdom Viridiplantae; phylum Streptophyta; class Magnoliopsida; order Poales; family Poaceae; genus Dendrocalamus; species Dendrocalamus latiflorus. Next base: position 4,674,493 of record CM029641.1, on the reverse strand, counting down.
TCATACATATTCATGTTTACAATGTTATTGATTCTATTATTGAATATGTGGTATATTTTGAATGATATGTTTAAATCATATTGGAATGTGATAACATATTGTTAGTTTTTCTTCAGGCATTTGTCCTCAGGCTTTGTTGTTTTGATATTTAAGTTTTTATTGTATAGATGTATTTGTCCTCAGGCTTTGTTGTTTTCATATTATGCATTTTTCATGTGTGGGTATATATATGTATATGTATGTATGTATATACACATAATATGTATTGTAATCACCTATATTGAGCGAAATAGATAGATATTGCACTTTCTTATCTTATGGTATGGCACTTTCTTATCTTATCCAAATAGACCCACAAATTAAGAAACATGTCATCCGCGCATTCTTCAACACCATCACCGGAGGCGTCCGCTCCAACATCAAGACGCCAAGGAAGAGGGCTATCGAAGAAGCCAGAGGGCTGATTTACCATCACAGCGATCGATGGATCTGGGGTCTCTCTCCTTCCTCACAAAGCAGTAAGCGCATTCCGAACATTGATCGGAATAGTTGCACGAGAACGAATTGAGATCACATTCAATTTGTGGAAGAACGTGCCTGAGACTCGGCACACAAGGCCCTCCAGGCAAAAAACACACACCCCCACAGACTTGGCACAGCTGGGTATGCAGGTAAAATCCCGCAGTGGAGGAAAAAGGATGAACTGGCAGCCATGCAGGACATCGCCCCGCCATTTAGCAATATCCCGGATGCCCGCGCTCGAAATTGGATTAGAGCAAGGTCATCTACAACGACATCGGGGGCCGTCTCCTTTCGAAACCCTTCAGACCAGCAAGTGTCCTAGTGCCTGGTAAGATATCGATCGAACTACGTAGCTTGTAATTACTCCACAACTTCGTACGAATTGAAATGACATGTCGTGCTCTTGCAGGCAGAGCTGAGTTTTGAATCTACCCTGGGATCATTCTAGGGAACAAGGGAGAATGATATGCTCTCCGTGGCCCTGGGAAACAAGGAGCACCCGGGCCGTACAAGTGGCCTTGGGCTTTACGTTCCTTGGAAACATGGTTTCCAAGATGACTCTGAAATGTATCGGCGTAGGAAGAGAACCAAAGCCGAGCGTGAGGAGCGGCTACGAGAAGAGATCAAGGCATCTCTTAGAGAGGAGCTAATGGATGAGTTGGCTGATGTAGTCAGAGATGAGGTGCGGAAACAGACAGAAAGTCAGCGGGCCGCCACTTCTGTGCTAGCTAGCCCGCACAACCGTCCGAGTAGTTACGCGTCCAATCCGACGGAAAGCGAGGCCAGATTTCCTATGGACAACATCCAGGTAATAATTATTATCTCTCGAATGCTTGCTCCATTGATAGGCCTATTGGAGTAGCTAATTTTGTATCATTATGTAGGAGCCTACGAAGTGCAGGCTCCAAGTGAGATGTGCCTCCGTTCCCTTGTACGCTGCTTGGGGCCAGGCATATCTGTCTGGTATCGGGGCCATGGTACACGGTCAACCTTTAGCGCCAGGCTACGCAAAAGTTAATGTGGATGGTGTGCATGCCAATTTTGAGATCGTCTCGCTACCGAAGGCTCCCAACGACGAGATCGTGACTCTAGGGCAGGCCATTGGAACATTCATCCAATGGCCCAAATGCGACATCTCCTTGGAGGCTTCTTCACTGGTAGCCAGACCAAAAGGGCAGCGTGAACCAGAGCTAAATGCACTGGTGCTATCTCCACAAGGGCAGTGCGAAGCAGAGCTACCTACACCAGTGCTATCTCCACGGGTGATATTCTCGCCAAAGCAACTTACACCGTCTGTACCATTACATTCGACTACCAAAAGTCGACCTACAGTCGAGGCAGTGACCAAGGCAAATCAAAGACGAAGGATGATAACGATATCCCGTACCTGCCATTGGCCCGCAAATTCGTGCTAGGCGAGCCGATGATATTCCCGGAAGAGCACCTCTTAACCCTAGGACTTGGTTGCCAAATATTACATGCTTGGTATATGGAACAGTCCAATAGGCCAGAGGCAGAACGGCGCTCAGGTATCACTGTCAAATTCAAGCGGGAACATTTCCAGCACGAAGTTCAGGAATGTGTCTTTGCGGTGACCTTTGACGATATATTTGGTCTTTTCACGCTCAACGCTCTCGATGTCTCACTCGTTCGATGCTGGATGCTATAAGTCTGTACAATCACAGTCTCTGTTCACGTAATACCGATATATGTCACAATTTCTTGCTTTTCTGTGTATATATATATTCATGCTGATCGAAGCTAGATCATCGAAATCACCAATTGGTTTCCTGGACCCACGCTTGGTTGCCATTGATAGCATCAACGAGGATGCATCCTTCGTCGAGGACTATATTACAACAACACTGCTGGCTCACCACGATAAGGAATTTGTTCTTATGCCATACAATGAGCACTTCCATTGGATTTTAATTGTAATTATACCAAAATAGAATAAGGCTATATACCTTGATTCCCTAAGTAAGAACAAATCTAAGTACACAGCTATCGCCCAAATACCCGATAGGTAAGTACATTGTACATTGTACTCTTTCTTTCCTTCCGAATGACTAATCTAACTTTTTCGAATAACAAAGGTCGTTCGCCACATACGTTCAACAAACACGTGGCTCGACGACAGGGGCCAAGCCCTTGAAACATGCTCGCAATTTTCGGGTATTCGCTAGCTACACATTAATTAATCCTATACAATACTTAGCAGTAATGCCTTTTGATTTAACACATTCTATTTTTTGCAGTGCCACCAGCAGCAGCCGGGCAACACGTATGGATTCTACGTGTGCCACCATATGAGACTACTCCTCGATTCCTCGAAGATCACCAATTCTAAGGTTTGTCAATCTTCCCACATTTATTTCATACTTGTCAGGTTATATATGTACGCGCGTTGATATTCGTATCGACAGGCTGCGCCCATCTCTACATCTGCTTTATCACAGCCGGACTTTGCAAAAATTTGAGCAGAGTTCGCTTGGTTTTTGTGGACTAAAGTCATAAGATCAGATGGAGAGTTCCACTGCGCACAATGATTTTTTATTGCTCTTATCACTCCGGAATCGAGGTCTCGTGAAAGGAACGGATCCATAATCAACGAACTGTCGGCTGCACAAGCAATACTTGAATGGCAATCATGCACCATCCAAGTATAGCTTGTTCAGCCTGACAAGTTCGTTGATTATGGATCTGTTCCTTTCGCGAGACCTCGATTCCGGAGTGATAGAGCAATAAAAAATGCAATGTTACCATCTAAGTGCAAATGCAATTTATATCTTTTGTAATTGTGTATATGGTAATGGATATTTTATTTCATTTCAATGAATTGATTTGCGAAATGGATGCTTTATGTTTGTGAAATGAAGTGCGATGTGAATTGGATGTTTTATGTTTGTGAAATGAATTGAGATGTGAATTGTATGTATATGATCTGCTTGTTTCAGAGGGCATGGCTAGCATTTCCTGAGGCTAGCCAATAAACAGGAATAAATGTAGGGGTAGGAAAGAATATCACAAACGTTTTTTAGTTAAAAACCATCTGTGATAACTGATAATCATAGACGGTTTTTTTATTAAAAACCGTCTGTGATTATTAGATATCACAGACAGTTTTTACTAAAAAACCATCTGTGATTATCAGCTATCACAGATGGTTTTTAGTTAAAATCCGTCTGTGATTATCAGCTATCACAGACGGTTTTTAGAGAAAAACCGTCCGTGATAGTTGATAATCACAGACGGTTCGAAAACCGTCTAGGATAACCTTCGATTATCACTGACCCATAAATTTAGACGGTTCACAAAACCGTCTGTGATGACGTTTTTGAACCGTCTATGATGACCTTTTCCGTAGTAGTGATACCAAATAAATAATTAGTCATGTCAATAAAAGAAAGCAGAACTTTGCAAGATGGCTCAAGAACACAATTTAGCTGCAAGGAGCTAATTGCTACACTAGCCTAAACTAAATCTTGCAATTTGAACTCATGCATACTAAAATCAATCTACTCATAAGGAATCCCAATCATATACCACATGCACAACTCGGTTATGTGTTTGCAGCAAAGGGAAGAAAAAGGTGTACGGAGAGCAAAAAAAAGAAGTATCTGGAGCCGAAGAGTAGTATTGGAGCTGATGGAAAGGGTCTTCACAAGCATTTGGATGCCACTGGGATTCAATTCGCAGCTGCTCTTCCACGTGTTACAATGCTACCATCAGATTCCCATCCGCGCTATTTTTTAGAGTTTGTATGCTCCTTTTCCCCTAAACAATGTGGTAACTAGAGTATCGCTGTGGTAACTGGTAATTATCTTGTGGATGGGCTGATGGGCATCACTGTGGACATGTGGACTGTCGGGGATGCCGTGCGTCCCAGCATCCTCGGGTGGACGCTGTTCTACTCTACGATTCGTAAATTTTGATTCCACTTTCCTAGTTTCGTCAAATCATATTATTATTGTCTGTAAATAAAATTTGGGCTGATGCCATCCTCTTAATGCCTTATTTGGATAGACCTAAGTTGTGGATGTTGTTGCTAGCAAGATGTTATTTGGATAGAGAAAAACATGCACCAAAGAGGGGGATGTTGGATTTATTTCATGGTCTGACAGGTGGGGTCCCGTGTTTAGAGACAATTGGAAGAATATGTATGGTTTGTAAAATATAAATACATAGAACAAAGTAAGCAGGCATAGGTGACACAAAAGAGGGTATTGGTATTAAAGCCTAGAATATAATGCAATTAACTTATTGTTAATTAAGTCGATGACTAGCACTAGGTGGGTTACTCATACATCTTGTTCTCAAGGAATTATCGGAGTTCATAGATGAGCTGCCTTTCATCCAACATCGTCACATTTAAATTTGTGTACTTTTGCTTGTCAAGACCAATGAGAATGTCCTTGAAAACTTTCTTCATGTCAGGATTCAGACCGACCAGAACAAAAGCCTATAACAGAATCGACTAGCACAACACACTTTGGTAAAATAATGTGCAAAATGGAAACCAGTAATACTCATGATGCAGATGACACTTAAAGCCACCAAGAAGTAAACTGGGCAAGGCACGCCAAAAGGTGCTGACTCAGAAAACCAATCGCGCCCCATCGTGTCATGAAGAATAGATGAGGTCAGGACACACCAAATTGCAAAGTCGAGGTACAAGAAATGCCGCACAAGAACCAACTAAAGTGCACTAGCCAAGAGCACACAAGAACACCAAGCTCCAAAGTCAAGTTCTTCTCTCCCAAATCGATCCTAAGTCGCCTGGATCTAATTCTCAAAAGCACAGCCCCAAATTTTCTCACTGCTGCCTCAATAGAGAGATGACGCAAGGAACCAAACGGGGAGTGTTCAAGGAGGAAGGGCCGGATCTCACTGCTGTCAGCGCTGAGATGGGCACGACGGCGCAGTAGCCCAAAGACTCAAAACCGATGTCCAGTTAAAGAAGAACAAACACACTCAAGGGGAACTCATTGATGATTTTGCTATTAATCATTGGTAATTTCTTTGATAATCCATCGTCTTCTATAGGTTACTGTGGCAAGATTCACATATAAGGAGTCTAAGGTGGAGTTGCAGTTTTTTAACATAATATAGGCTACGCTTGATTGAGGAGACTTTAAAAAAATCAATATCAGTTGTGAGGATAATTGAATTTGGTGTTTCGTTCACTGTTTGGATTCGTTGCAATTTGGATCGCTTGTGTGACCATTATAGAGGAGTTTATTGCATTCTTTTCACTACAAGAGGAATTTGGCTCAATGTGGAGATTATAATATTTTGTGATCCGAATTTGATCGGGTCCAACCACTATTGGTCTTTTCTACCACTTAAAGAGTTCGATCAGTATTCGCTCAAAGCAATACAAACTAGTTAGAGGTTATGATTGGGATCATCTTTGTGTCTGTTAAGAACTCTAAGCCGACTGGAGTCAGACGTGACTACTTAAGGCATTTCCAACTACAATTCTTCACCGTTATCTTCTAAGACTCTCTGAGTAGGGTGTTGTTCCTGTCTTTGAGAAAGTTACTATCTCAGTTTTCGAGTAGGTCTATGTATCGTAGCTGAATAGGACTCCGGTCCTTTCTTCGTTAGGGACTCTAATCCCTACCCTATATATGTGCGCTTGTAGTCACACAATTAACACCTACTGAAGTTCTCTGTGCTTGTAATTCTTCTCATATAGCAAATTCCATCTTCGTGCATCTGTGATTGTTTTTCCTGTAAGAATTTTTAAGTTAAATTCTTGTCTCCTATTCTCTTGATGTGGAAAACGCTTTCAGAAAAATCACAAACGCCCAAACGATGGAATTCACTATATAAGAAGAATTACAAGTACATGGAACTTTGGTGTGTGTTAACCGTGTGACTACAGAGGGGTGTGTGTACGTGTATATATATGCTAGGGATCAAAGTCCCTAACAGAGAAATGAACAGAGCCTTAGTTAGTAATGATACATAGACCTACTCAAAAACTAGAACAATAACATTCTTGGAGACAAGAACAGCACTCCGCTCAAAAAGTCTTAGAACATAATGGTGATGAGTTGTAGTCGGAAGCACCTTAAGTAGCCACATCTAACTCTAGTCGGTGCAGAGTGTATCGTAGACACGAAGCTGATCATAATCATAACATCTGACCAGTTTATATTTCTTAAGCAAAACCTGATTGGACTCTTCAAGCAATCGAAAAGACCAGCAGTAATCGGACCTGATCAGATTCAGATCACACGATATAACAATTTACATACACCAAGAAAGAAAAAAGATTCCTCGACCGGCTACGTGCTTTTGTTCTGGACGTATGGCCACTGACTACTATCCAATTAAAATTTCCAGGCAGCACCGCCCAGGAACACGCTTTATGGGTTTTCTGCATTGAAAATTAAATAATCATATGAACGGAATCAGCTACCTTTATTACGAACATATGCTCCTCCACGTAAAGTAATGCGTAAAGCAATCCCACAAACAACCTAAAGTGATGCAAATAATCATCAAAGTACTAAGAAAAAAGTGTCACTCAAACCATCAGCACAAATAAATCTTAAATTTTGACCGCAAGTGTTTAAAACGACGTCTATTTACGAACGGAAAAGATCAGCGTGGTACACTGCACTCAAATAAATGCAACGACTTATAACTACAATACCAAGCTGCAGGAGCGTCTCCTATGGTGGTGGTAGTTATTGTGGGACAGACAGGTGCTTTAATTTGCCTTCTTCTTCTTCCAATTGACACCGTCCGTCTTGCAAGCATGGCCTAATTAATTATATCATGTGAACGGTATCAGCTACCTTTATTATGAACATATGCTCCTCGGCGTAAAGTAATGCGTAAAGCACTAAAGCAATCCCACAATCAAGACAAAGTAATACAGACAATCATCAGAGTTATTCGATTGAGAGCGGCATGCACCAAACTGTCTCCCCCTGTATAACTTATATGAAGTAAAGGTCTTCCTTTTCCTTTATTGTTCTGCGTGCTCTGTGTCCGTGTTAATTAATTGTGCGTCTCTCATATTTTCCATTTAGCTGTATTTTTGATTGATATGTTTAAGTTAACACAACTTTGGCATCAAAGTTGTTGTAAAGTACTTTCATTATATTGCACTTTTACAACTTTTACGAATATATAATACAAGAATTATTGGTTAAAAGAGTATCTTGTTGACTTTGAAAAAATAAAACATCACTTTTTTTGTGACCACAGAGAGTATTTCTTTTGGAAGACCATACTCATATATAATATTGTAATGACAACGACAAGAAGTGGCCAGCTCTTTAACGGCAAATGAGGTTATTGTGTAGTGAATTCTTCTTTTTTTCAGGGATAATTTATGGTATACCACTTGAAAGAATGGCATATATAGCTCAGAATATCACTTTGAAGAATAGCTTTTTACCATATACCACTCCAAAAAAGTTTATATTCAATATACTATTTCCTCTATTTTATTATAAATTAAAGCATTCTCACCATTTTTGACAATGGGAAAAGACTATTTTACCTATGTATACTATGTTTTCATAATTCTAGGAAATACCACTCAAGTCATGCAACTAAACTAGCTTTTCTGTTGCGGTGCGACCGAATCCCTCTATACCTAACTAGTGCTAGCTCTATTAGCTTTTTGTGGATAGAGCATTGTAATACAACCCGAGTCTAAATCTGTGCATGTAATTATATTTTGCAACGAGGAACCATATATTTTATATTTTTTTTACAAAAAACCAAGAGAGCTTCTAATTCATTCATTGAGAATGACATATTTTCTGCTTCGAAAAGGTAAAACTTTGGTTTGGTGAGAGCCACAGATCTCTTTTCGTGTCAAAAAATGCAAAGCTCTACTATGCCTTTAGTTCGATCCCTCAGTATGGTCTCTATAGACCTGAAGTGAGGCCAGTTAGCATCGTCCAGATCAACGCGGCTGCATGCAAACTATAGACTGATGAAAGTGACATAGTCTCGGAATCGGTAGCAGCACAATTGAAATGGCCTGAGTGGTATTCTTTGGAATCATAAAAATATGGCATATATAGGCAAAACAATCATTTCCTATAAAAAAACGGTGGAAAGACTTTAATTTGCAAAAAAAGGAAGATAATGGTATATACTGAATCTAACATCTTTAGAGTGGCGTATGGTAGAAGTCATTTTTCAGAGTGGTATTCCAGGTTCTTTAGAGTGAAATATCATGAATTATCTTTTTTTTTACTGTAAATGAGGATCCAAAGCAGCTCCTTGTCAGCTTTTCTTTTGAGCAAATCAGATTCCTGGCAGGAATTCCGCTCGTATACTGACGAGCGACTGCACACAGGTATAATTTTGTCATTGAAAATCGAAACGGATCGTTTCAAAGTTACTATATATATACCAGGAGAAAAAAAAAAGAAATCCAGCGAAAAGAAAAGTATAAAACTTAGGAATCTTTTAGAGTAAAAAAAAAGGGGCAAAGAGCACGTTATTAGCGTGGGGTAGCTCGTTAGACAAAGACCACGCGAACCTTTCCCAATTCCTTCCACCCTGCAGTTGCTCAGACGGTCGTTCTCTTCTCCACTCGGCAGTTGTGTGTTTCCCTGTGTTACTGCGCGTGTGTCCTTGTGAGCTCTGAGTGCTCCAATGGCTGAACTGATTATTGGGCCGCTTGTCTCCCTGGTGAAGGAGAAGGCGTCCAGCTACGTCCTGCAGCAGTACAAGGTGATGGAGGGCATGGAGGAGCAGCATGAGATCCTCATGCGCAAGCTGCCGGCCATCATGGACGTCATCACTGACGCCGAGGAGCAGGCGGCCCACAAAGCAGGGGCCAAACCCTGGCTTGAGGAGCTCAAGAAGGTGGCACACGAGGCGAATGACGCCTTCGACGAGTTCGAGTACGAGGCACTCCGCCGCAAAGCCAGGAAGGATGGGCACTACATCGAGCTCGGCATCGTGGATGCAGTAAAACTCTTTCCTTCTCATAACCGTATTGCATTCCGTTACAGGATGGGCAACAAGCTTCGCAAGATTGTGCAGAGTATTGAGGACCTTGTTGTACATATGAATAAGTTTGGGTTCAGAGACCGCCCTCAACCACAGGTGTCCATGTCCATGCATTGGAGGCAGAAGGATTATAGCATCTTCGACCCTATGGAGATTGCCAAAAGATCAAGAGCCAAAGATAAGCAGAAGGTTGTTGATATATTGCTTGGTCAAGCTAGCAAAGCAGTTCTCACGGTTGTTCCCATCGTTGGAATGGGGGGGCTGGGCAAGACTACCTTAGCGCAGCTTATTTACAATGATCCTCAAATTCAGAATCATTTCAAGCTGCGGCTCTGGGTGTGCGTGTCTAACAACTTTGATGTGGATTCCCTAGCTAAAAGTATAGTTGAAGCAGCACCTACCAAAGAGAAGGATGATAGCAAATCACCACTGGATCGCCTTCAAAACGTAGTGAGCTCACAGAGATACCTCCTTGTATTGGATGACGTCTGGAAAACTGGGATCACCTTCTCTGATAAGTGGGAGAAGCTAAAGGCCTGCCTTCAACATGGTGGCATTGGTAGTGCAGTGCTGACAACAACTCGTGATGAAGGTGTGGCTCGAGCAATGGGTAAAGATCAAGCCTATAACCTCACAGCTCTTGAGAATATCTTCCTAGTGGAAATTATCAAGACAAGAGCATTCAGCGAGCAAGAGGAAAAGCCTGAGCTAGTAGAGATGGTTGGTGAGATTGTGGAGAGATGTGTTGGCTCTCCTTTAGCCGCAACAGCACTAGGCTCTGTACTGCGTACCAAGACCAGCATGGAAGAATGGAGGGCTGTGTTAAGAAAAAGCACCATCTGCGATGAGGAGACTGAAATTTTACCGATACTCAAGCTCAGCTACGATGACTTGCCGTCACACATGAAACAGTGCTTTGCTTTCTGTGCTGTTTTTCCCAAGGATTATGAGATTGATGTCGACAAGATGATCCAAATATGGATGGCAAATGGCTTTATCCCAGCGCAGAAAGAAGTTCGTCCTGAAACCATCGGGAAACGGATATTCAATGAGCTGGTCTCAAGGTTATTCTTTCAGGATGTGAAGCAAGTCCCAGTTGACAAATATAAAAGCATACATGGGTATTGTTCTAGAATTACCTGTAAAATCCATGATCTTATGCATGACGTTGCACAGTCCGTCATGCAAAAGGAATGTGTCACCATAGCTGAGGAACCTAGTGAAACGGAGTTGTTTCCGAGTACTGCTCGCCATTTGTTTTTGTCATGCAACGATCCAGAAACTCTCTTGAATGAATCTCTGAAGAAAACGTCTCCAGCTATCCAAACATTGCTATGTACAATGGGTGTAGATGGTTCGCTGCAATATCCATCAAAGTATAGCTCAGTGTGAGCACTACAACTCCGTCAAAATAGGGATGAGAGTATATTCCTACTGAAACCAAAGCACTTGCATCACCTGAGGTATCTTGATCTGTCGGGTTGTGCAATCGAAGCACTTCCTGAAGATATAAGCATTCTATATAACCTGCAAACGTTGAGCCTTGCTGGTTGTGATCGTCTTTATCGACTTCCATGGCAAATGAAGTACATGAATGCCCTCCGTCACCTCAACACCGATGGATGCAAGGAGTTGAAGTGCATGCCGCCAGACCTTAGCCGACTTACTGCCCTACAGACACTTACACGTTTTGTAGTGGGTACTCCTGGCTCTGATTGCAGTAATCTTGGAGAGCTCCAGGATTTAAAGCTTTGTGGTCGACTAGAGCTAATACAGTTAGAAAATGTGACAGACGCAGATGCAAAAGCGACAAACCTCGAAAATAAGGAGGGACTCACAGAACTGACATTATCGTGGAGTAAGCTTCCAGAGGAGAGTGAGCCTCTGGAGGAGGAGGAAGGGCGTCATCATACGGTGCTGCAGGGTCTCAAACCTCATGATGGGCTGCGGGCTCTAATGCTAGATGGCTACCAGGGTACCACTTTGCCAACATGGATGGCCAGGATGGGTAAAGTGGTTGAGCTTTGTTTGTATGATTGCCAGAAGCTCCAGAAGCTTCCTCCACTGTGGCAGCTACCAGAGCTACGACTTCTTATTTTGCATGGCTTGAGAAAAATAAAATTCTTATGCAGCGGTGATACATCCTGTACATTTCCAAAACTGAAGGAGCTTCAGCTATATGATATGTCGAAATTCGAGAGATGGTGCGAAATAGATGGGAGGCAAGGAGAACAGATAATGTTTCCTCAACTTGAGAAGCTGTCTATCAGAAAGTGCGAAAAGCTAATGGCGTTACCGGAAGCACCACTGCTGCGTGGAGACCATAAAAGTTTCAATTCGGCATTTCCAGAATTGAAGGTAATCGAGCTACGTCATTTAGATAGTTTAAAGAGCTGGGGGGTGACGGAAGGAACAGATGGTGAACAACCCACCTTTCCTAACCTTGAGAATGCTCGTATTCAGAAATGCCCAGAGCTAACAGGTTTGCCTGAAGCACCGAAGCTCAGCGCATTAAACATAGAAGAGAGTCACAACCAACAGATTTATCTACAGGCAGCTAGATATATGACTTCATTGTCCAGTTTGGAATTGTCATGCTTGACAGGCTTGGAAATAGAACTGCCGGCTGACCTGGCGGACGGCAAGGAGAAACGGAACTATGAATCCCCTCTGTCGATCATGGAGTTAGATGGCTGCAACTTCTTCTTCCGCTCAAGTGCGCTAGCGCTATGGAAATGTTTTGTACAGCTTCAAGATTTCACCATTCGTTGCTGCGATGGGCTCGTCCACTGGCCAGAGAAAGAGTTCCAAAGCTTGATATCCTTGAGGACATTAAAAGTTAGTTTCTGCAGCAAACTGACTGGATACGCACAACCTCCTGACCAATCACCATCAGAAAGGAGTCAACTCCTGCCATGTCTCGAGTCTCTACATATAAACTATTGTGAAAGTTTGGTGGAGGTCTTCGACGTGGCGGCATCTCTCAAAACAATGTATATTGAAAATTGCCACAAGCTTGAGTTGAAATTTCGGAAGCAAGAAGAGTCAGCAGTAATTATAGATCAAGTTGAAGAGCAGGAAGAGTCAGCAGTAATTCAACGTTGCACTGACGTCATGCCCTCCACAGCTGTAGCAAAGCTGTCGCCATCAGCCACGGAGCTTTTCCTTCCATGCCTCGAATCTCTTGAACTAGTTAAGTGTGATGGCATTTCAGAGCTTCTCAATCTTCCCTCGACCCTCCCGAACATCAAAATTGTTTGGTGCCGTAACATTGAGATCATATCTGGCCAGCTGGATTCCCTACAAGACCTATACATTTGGAGGTGTGATAGGTTGAGATCACTGGAATCTTGCTCGGGGGAGCTCCCATCCTTGGAAGACCTGTTACTTTATAAATGCCGTTCCCTGGCGGCCATACCAAGTGGGCCACAAGCATACACGTCCCTTCGAGGCCTTTCCATTAATAATTGTCCTGGTATAAAGTCGCTCCCTAGATGCCTACAGCAACGACTGGAGAGCCTTGAGTGGAAAGATATAGACTCTCGTTTTGAAGGTACCCTCCAACAAATTCATGCATCCATTTGTTTCTATTTCCTTTGTTTCTAAATACATATAGTTCTTGCTTCCAAATTTTGTTTTTAAATACATATCATTCTATGGTTCTGAGATAATTTATTACCATTTTTCATTTGCACACCCATACCTATGTCCAAGGTCGTCTACTATTTTAAGATAGAGTAACACACACCATACAAGCAATAAGTGACTGAGCGATGGATGGTAATATGATATTTTTTTATATATACCATGGTTGTTGTGCAAACTACTAGAATAACATCTCTTTAGGAACGAAGCGAGTATTATATATTTTTCTGTATTCCAAAAAGAGAAAGAACTAAGCCAAGTGTAATGGAACCAAGCAAACTAGTATCACGTATGAATTTTGTATAAAGTATGCCTTCTGATTTGGTACTAATTTTCTAGTTACAAAACCATATAACTTGTAATAAAATTTGGCACTAATTTTCTAGTTGCAAAATCATATAGCTCGTAATAAAACTCATCAATTCAGTGGTAAGAAATAAAGTTTTGATTTGGTCAGAGAGAGGAGCATTTTGGTTCTTAAACTTGGGACTTTGGCGATTCTAGTACCTAAACTATTCGGTTGGATCATTTTGGCCCATCAATTTCACCCCTGGTAGAAAAGAAGCCCTAGTGTAGTTGACACAAAGACTCACTGGATGTAGCCCAACTCCAAAGCTAGGTTCTAAAATATACCACAGTCCAAAAATTGATGACTTGTTTAATTGTCTTGCACCTTTCTTACATAGAGAATGGTTTTCTTTCAACTTGCATAGTCATTACGCCATACACTACTGTAAGGATTCTATAATTAGCTAGTACTGTTGTATTACACATTGATTTGCACATATAAATCCTAACATCATTTGTGACTCAGGGCCTAGGCTATCAAAACCGAAGACTTGGAAATATGCCATTAATAGAGAGTGGTGAGGTAGAAATATGTCCAAACCGAAGACTTGGAAATATGCCATTAACCTCCCTGAAGAATGAAGATTATCTCCACTACATCGTCATCTGATCGAACATTTCAACTCCGAGAGCTAAAAAGACAAAGAAGTTGAAAAGACTCGAGTTGCAAGGAAAACAACTACCAAATTCTAAGTTGAAGAACCGAGCAGATAGAGATACAAGCTGCACTGATTTTCTTCCCATTTTCTTTTAAAGTATGTTGTGTTTAAATCCGTTTGTGCTCCCGTATAAGAGAAAGATGCCTGGCACTCTCTCGTGACTCAGTTGTCTACATGACTGCACATTACTTCTCACAGATCAACATTTGAACATCTTATAGCTGTTAATCCACGAGCTGTTTTAACCTGTCAAGCCGTTCCTTCCTATCTGATGATACAAATGGGGTTCATTCCTATCTGATATAACCTGTCATAAGTTTTTTTTTTTTTGGAATGGAATGCTGTCATAAAGTTATGATAATTTATCAGCAATATTTTTTGTGGTAGCCTTTATCAAGTTATGTTGATCTCTCAGCAACATTTTTTTCTTGTAATCTTTGCCGAGGTAATGGATAAGAATTCAACCATGAGTCACTGGCGTCCTGAAAGAAGCACAGATAATCTATCCCTGCTTGTTCTGCCTCTATCAGTGCAAGCGCAGAGGTTTTTTGTATGATATTTTCCCCTTTTCATATCGCATTTGGATTCTCCGCAAACTTAATCTATCATTGAAAAGGTTGTCAAGATAGGCATATTATCCGCAAACACAATCGTGATAAGATGGTACTCCCTTTAATCACAAAAGAATGTTGCTTTGAGTAGGGGTGAAAACGGGTCGGGTTAATCCCGACCGATCCGGCACCGAATCCGATTGGTACCGAATCCGACTAGTACCGAATCCGGAGAAAAAAATATGGGTTAGGATATGGTAACAGCAATATCCGTCCGAATCCGAATATCCGTCCGAATCCGATATGTCTTCAAGTTTGATTTCACGTTAGTGCTACTATTTGATGTTTTATTTTCTTTTGCAATGGTAAAATAAAATCTTCCACATCAGCTATGTGCGTCCTACTCCATTTACTGCACTGCATGCATTCCTTATAAACAAGTAGGGGTGCAGACGAATTGGGTTAATCCCGACCGATCCGGCACCGAATCCGATTGGTACCGAATCCGAAGAAAAAATATGGGTTACGATATGGTAACAACAATATCCGACCGAATCCGACCCGTTTTCACCCCTAGCTTTGAGGCACGTGCAAAAATATGTCGATTTAGGATATGTGCAAACAACCTTTCTAAATTTTAACTAGCAATATCTTTTTTAATATATAGATTGAATATATGAAAATAATATGTACAGATTTATCTAAACAAACTTTGGCCATTGAATACATAGATTTGATATGGTATTTTGCTCCTCTCCGTGCGTGGACGACGACAAGTCATATTAAGACAGTTCTATACATATCATTTTCCGCACATGAACGATTTCAAACAAAAAAAGAACTGAGCTTCAACCGAAGAGGCCAGTGATTCCAGGGGTGATTCTCCTTGCGGCCCCGTGCACCGTGTCTGTGGTGCACATGCTACGTGAGCCGGCCCATTCGCGCCCGCTAGATCTTGTGTGGACGGTGGATGATCCTGCTTCTCCTGTGGGACATTCTCTCGTAAATACTTTAGTCCCGCTTGGTGGTGGGAAGCCTGGGCCACCCTGTACCCCTAACCTTAGTCTGACACACTATTCGAAAGATAGGACACCTACAATTCCCGCACAGACGGCACAGTCCATCCAAAAATAACTCATGCAATACCTGTATGGCCAATTTAAAAATATGCAATCCCTGCACCGGTCTCCAATCAATCACTCGCCCGAGTCTTCACTATTTTAGAAAATATTTTTCTATTTTCAGTGGTAACCTATGTTACCATCCCATTATCATGTTTTTAAATTCAATTGGCAATGTTTGTGTTGTACTTCATTTCACCACTAAGGTATTTCTAAGCATAACCATAATCTACTAAAGTTTAACTAATGGTGGAGTTATTATCATTGTAAGTACCCTAGCACGATATGGTAAAGGAATATCAATAATGAAGGAAGGGAAATATTAGATATCAATTGCATGGTGTATATAGACAATCTACCTTTAACATAGCATTTTAGCAATTAATCATAGTAAGCATACATGTGTATTTAAAAGCAAGATATTAGGATTTAAAAAATTAGGTTCAACATGATCAATTATAAAGACTTACCTTGATAAAATGTGGCTAAGGTGGGATCTTGTTTGTCAATGACAGGGGCGTTCGAAGCGTCAAAGTCTATACATGCGAAACCATCCACATTCAATCAAGCATTCAAATATAATTCAAATGAACTCCAAAAATTATGATTTTGGTATTGTTGGAAATGTTTTGAATTAGATGAATTGAAAAACAAAAATCACTGGATTTGGATTTAAAATGAAGAAGTTATAGCCTTTCAAAGTTTGAACCAAAATGAAATTCTAGTAATTCAAAAATATTTGATAGGTGTGGTCGGCTAGAATTTCTTTTTTCAATTATTTTTCTTAAGAAAATCTTAGGTGGCTGAAATGTAGGGTTGGTTCGGGTTATTCCTTTTCTTTGCTATTTGTTTTCCTTAAGGAAATCATCTAGTGGCTGACAGGTGGGATCTAGGGGGGGTTTTATTTTCTTTTTTAACTATCTTTACTGGTAAAACAAGAGAGACTGATAGATGGGGTCGTGGTTCACCTGGACTTGGTCCATGCGGCTATTTACCAAGAGAGGGACCCACATGCCCGTGATAGTGGTCCATAGACTTGGTTCACGCATTGGTTTAAATGGTGTGGTGTCTACACTTCAGTGAATAACACCTGTAAACCAGGGTTCATTAGGATTTCTAATCATGTTGGCTCCACATGTTATGCTAATACTAACTACCTAATTATAACTAATTTACTAACTAACTTGTCATGTGGGGCCCACTTGATAGCAACCTACGATTGTCTTTCTCCTCTGCCGAGTAGAGGATGACTATGGTGGCTCGGGACAAGCTGAACACTAGCGGTGGAGAGCATGGTGTCCTTTCATGTCAGACCCCGGGTTTAGCAAACTTAGATCCTCTGTGATTTCATCACACTATTCCCTAGATCAGTAGATAGTGCTTACAAATGCATTACTATATATCAAAAAGATATCATGCGAAAAATGTAGATAATACAGTAATAACTTATTCATGAGCCGATTAGACCGAAATAAAAAATGTTGGATCGAGGTTGGCGACAGAGGGGGTGAATGTCGTCTTTTAAAACTTGCCCCCAAAAGAACTTTGTTCAAGAGTACTTCTCCTCTCCAATAGCTAGAAAGACTATGAAGAGTAAAAGCCTCAAGCTCTCTGATAATCTAGCAAAGGAGAACACCAAAGACAACAGAGAAGATAGCGAAACAAAAGACATATCAGAGCAAACAGCCGCTGGCCGGTCAGACCGGTGTACATGGGCCGGTCAAACCGCCTGTACACCGCCGGTCTGACCGCTAGGTGAACTGCGGTCTGACCGCCGAGCAAGATGCGGTCTGACCGCCATACAGAAAGCGGTCTGGCCGGTCCCCTGATCCCAGAACAATCCGAGAGAGCAGACTGAAAACTGAAACTTCGAAAAATATTTCAGATCTTTAGGGGTTTGCTCCCAATCTTTCCAACCCAAAACAACACAACAACATCCTAAATAACAAGGGGGGCTTGGGGAACCACAAAATCCAACTTAAGATCAAGAATTTCAGATTTGAGCCAAAATCTGAAAATGTACCGAGAGCTGCCCCAAAAATCAAATTCCCATCTAGCCTTTGATTCTTTGGTCATGAAACTTTGAGGATAGCTACTTAATAGCCTCTGGACTTAACTTGCCAAGTTTCATGCCATCTCATGAAGGGAAACACGAACTACACCAAAACCCTAGAAAAGAAAAGAAGAACAGAGGAGAGCCAAGATGCAAAATCTGAAATTAAACGTGGTATGCTCTTAGGATTGACTAGCCAAATGGTTTTGGAGCATCTCCTAGATCACAGCAACCCATTTTGCACCTTCTCAGCAAGAAACAACTCAAATCACAAAAAAGGCAAAAATCACATAGAGAGGAACGAACGAAAAACACAGGCAAAAACACGAAATAATCTATAGAGATTTCATTCCCAAACTACCAAGGATTACAGAGGAGTCCCGATACCTCGATTGAATACAAGAGGAAAGATTACATAGGCATCAACTCATCCTCTCCCTCTCCCCAAGCTCAAGAACACACACTACATGCTTGAGAGTACAAGAACAGAGAAGCTACGGGAGACAACACACACAGAGCAGAGCCTCCTCTCCTACTCTCAACAACCCATACCAACTAAAGCCTAAAGCAAAACAACCTCTCCAAAGGTCATTTTGACTAAAGCAAACCCTAACAACCCTTTGAATCCATACAATGCATGCAGCCACAAGGAGACATCCCCTCCTTATATAGGCTTTGGCTAACGGGTCTCCAACCTGTTTTGCCCGCTAGAACCCAAACGGAACCGCTTCCACTTGTGCAGCTTTGCGCTTTTACCGAAACGCCCCTCCTGCACCTTCCGGGAAGCTTCCGCGTTCCTTGTCATCCAAGCCTCGCAACCACCTCGAGTCTCCACCGTCTTCGACACATCCGATCGTTCTGACCTCGACACCACCTGTGTCTAGTCCGGTCACCCCGTGCCTCGCCACGACTCGGCCTCGATGTCCTGCAGCCATCACAGACAAAAAACACATCACATAGCACCGCTCGATACATGTAAGCATAAATAGCATCAATGAAACTTACGCATGAAGAAGCCCAAACCTGTCGAATCAATAGAGTATGCATCCTAATCACTTTGACCAGGTTTGACCAAGTCCGACCGAAGCCGATTGCACCATGTAACGACATGGTCCGAACCACACAAACCAAACTCGACTTTCCTAAACCATTGTCAATTACTCATCACACACACGAGGGTGACCTCCACATGGTCTCTCAATCTCCCCCTTGATGAGTATATTGACAAACGCAGAAAAAGTGTAAAGATGAGTTTGGTTGAAAGTCAAACATGGTCCAAGAGAAAGAAAATGAAGCTAATGACCATGTCGACAAGGAGCAAAAGAAAGAGCAAGTTTTCCTTAAGAGCTCCAAGAAAACCACGAATATGGCTTTTTCTCCACTATTCTTCCCCTTTTGGCAATAAAATCATCAAGGATGCAAAGAGAGAATATGACATGACATTGGATGAAATGGCTGAAGGTTGTTTATTTTAAGCATTTAGAGTCATGAAGATTATCCAAAATGACCATGAAGTATTGCACCAAGCCATAACACATAAACATGCTATCTAGATCATGACAAGATATATATAAGCCAGCTAAACCAATTAAGTCACAATCTGAAATTTTAGTGTAAATTCTTAGCATGTCAAGTTATCCATGATCATAGTCTATCTAGAGGTATCCAAGGATAATGCAAACCATGTCAATACGCTAAGCGGAACCAAGAAGCTAATATTGAGTCAATTTAGAGTGCTACAAGCTCAAGAATGAGATATTTGTTCATGTACTTGGTTTTTGTTGAAGTTAAGCAAATTGAGCACAATTGACATATTTTCTTTTGAAGCTCATGGTCGTTTCCAACTAAAATTTTAGTCATGTGCTAGATCTCAAGCCTTATGCGACTACTCCAAGCTAGAAGTTTAAGAAGGTAGTCTTGGTCATCCAAAGCTCACCCTGAGTTCATGCCTAGTGCAATGGCAAGCAGTCTCATGAGAAAGAATTAGTGAGATCAGTTTTTTCGCATAAAAGAGATCTTTTTGCATTTTTTATAACCAAAAGACTTGTACTAACTCATGCTTCATCAAGAAACTAACATAGCTCGATCTAAAGCTCAATAAAGATTCAAGACTCAACTTAGCCTATTTGACATGGCATGAATCATAAAAGGATAACTAAAGAAAGACTAGTCTCGAGAACTAACATGACAAGTTTCAATTCAAGTTGAGCAATTTTAATTAACTTATCATGGCAAAAGCTAGTCTACTCATATGAAGTCATGATAAATCTAGCAAATAAGCACAAGTCATGACAAGGTGTAATGCATTGTAAACATGTCATCAACGGATAATAATCAAGGCTCCATGTAGGTATATTACAATGCAGAATGCTGAAATGCAAGAAAATCCAGCTCCCCCTCAACATGAGATGCACTTTTACTTCAAGTTGAGTTATGTCAATATTAAGCTCCAGAAGCTCCTAAATGAACTCCCCCTGAACCAAAGAAATAAATCGAGAAGCTGGCAAAGAAAACAGAAGAGGCAGTCCTTAAAGCATAGACAAGATGTAGAGGATACTGTGGCTCAGACTGACTCTCATCTACCCCATATGACTCTAGGACTATCAGCTGATCATCTAATACACTAAGGAGCAAACACGTACCCTGTCTACCCAAGGGTGGCCCGACCCTTGCTAGAACCTAAAAGTAGTGAGTGGGCTCAACCTAGTGAGAAGAGAGACAACTAACAAGCAGCATCCTAGATCACAAGATGAGAGTAAGAAATCTAAGCAACTAGACTAGAGAAACACTCTAACCTATGCTAGAAGGACTAACCCCAATGCACCCATATGCAATGCGACAGTAAGGAGCAAGAGTATAATAAATATAATAAAGCAGTAAAGCACAAAACTCCCCCTCATAGCAGTCCATAAGGACAGACTACCCCAAGCTCTCTCCGCAGAGCTGAAAACCTAGAGCTATCCAAAGGCTTGGTGAAGATGTCAGCCAACTGGTGGTCACTCTCCACAAACTGGAGCACTATGTCACCCTTCTCCACATGGTCTCTAAGGAAGTGATAGCGAATATCAATATGCTTAGTCCGAGAATGCTGCACTGGATTCTTAGCAATGTTAATAGCCGAAGTGTTATCACAGAAAAGTGGAACACTGTCTATAACTAACCCAAAGTCCCGCAGGGTCGAGACCATTTAAAGCACCTAACTACAGCAACTGGCTGCAGCAACGTACTCGGCCTCTGCGGTGGACTGTGCAACACCGGACTGCTTCCTTGAAGACCAGGAAACAAGAGAAGTGCCAATGAATTGGCAGGTGCCAGAAGTGCTCTTCCTATCTATCCTACAGCCAGCAAAGTCTGCATCCGAGTAGGCTCTAAGGGAAAGACAGGAAGAGGAAGAGTACCAGATACCATAGTCAATAGTAGCTCGAAGGTACCGAAGAATGCGCTTCACCGCCTGACGGTGAGATACGCGAGGAGAAGCCTGAAACTGAGCTCAAAGACACACAGAGAAGTGTATGTCCGGTCTCGAGGCAGTGAGGTACAAGAGGGAGCCAATCATGCTACGATACTCCTTCTGGTCAACTGGCTCGCCGTCCTCGTTTGGGTCAAGTGTGGCGGATGATGCCATGGGAATCGACACCGGCTTACCATCACTCATGTCAAAGCGTCTTAGGAGGTCACGAGTGTACTTGCCTTGATGCAAGAAAGTACCTTCCCGAGTCTGCTTGATCTGGAAGCCAAGGAAGAAAGTCAACTCACCCATCATGCTCATCTCAAACTCAGTGCTCATGATATCCGAGAACTGTGAAACGAGAGCATGAGAAGAGCCGCCAAAGATGATGTCATCCACATAAATCTGAACAAGCAGAAGATCAGTGCCATGCCGATGAATGAACAAGGTCTTATCCACCTTACCCATCTCAAAACCATGACTCAACAAGTAGGACTTAAGCCTCTCATACCAAGCTCTAGGGGCCTGTGATGAGGACATCACTTCTTCGGATACATACAACACTCCTCCACTTGACATTCAAGGACCAATCACTAGAGCTCGCGCCCGACAATTGAATTTACAGGTGAGCTCGTTCCTAAGTACTTTCTTTTGTTCATTGGAGAATAGATTGCTACCTAATGATTTAATTATGATTAGGAACCATGGAGAGGACCTGGAAGTACTTGGAGAAGGGCTACGAGGCGCACAAGTCCAGCAAGGGCGGTCGAATCATGTTGGAGGTCCAATTCAAGCCGACTTCGAATCCAATTCGGAGTCCAGGACCAGGCCGCACTAAAACGGACGCCCAGATCGCATCCGGGCTCCGTTTTGGACGTTCTACATATGTATGGAAAACTGAGAAGATGACCTTTCCAATGGCTCTAGTCCCATGTCAAAATTCCTCCTGAGTCAATGGGAATCGTCAAAACAAGTGAGCATTCAGAATCTGTCAGGGTGCTGCGCCACCGTCTTTTGGGCCTTTCGGCTTTGTATCGTGTTGGAGCCCATTAGGGTGCGTCCAGGGGTTTGCACACCCCTCACTTCTCTATATCCAGCCGCCACCACCACCATTAGGGTTTGGGTTTTGCTTTAGATCAATTTGTCATTGAACAGCCGCCGTTTTCGGTCGTGAAACCCCACTTTCGTGATCTTAATCATACATCTGCAGATTGTCACTTCTTTGAGCTGTGTTCTTTCGAGTTCTTGCTTGTGTTCTTCATTTCGCAGGTAGGGATTAGCCTTCTTGGTGAGGTCAACCGGATTAGTAACACGGTTGATAACCAGAAGAGTCGTGGTGCTAAGGTTGCAGGGTTTGGGTCTTTTGATCTGAAGCCAGATCGGTGTGTCGCGTTCCACAAAAACGAGAGTTATCATCACCTGACGGAAGATCAGGATCCCCCCTCATCAAGTGGTATCAGAGCTTTGGGTTTACTGTCAGGTTCGTATCTATTCCCTAGTTCGAGTGTTTCGCCTTCTCCCGTAGTCCACTGCCATACTTGTTTATTTTTTTTCCTGTCCTAGAATGTTTCGCGCCATAGCCTTTGCATAATTCAGTCTCAGAGTCCGTCGTGTTGAATTTGTGTCCTAGGTCGAAGTCTTGTTGCTAGTTAGTTTGCGTTTGAGTCCAGTTTGTGTGTTTTCTCCCACCGTTTCCATCAAACCCTAGCCGCCTCCGCCAATTTTCCGCACTTTCTTCCCGCTTTGTCCTCTAACTCGGAGGCCTTTCTTCAAACGGCCATAACTTTCTCATATGGACTCGAAATCAGGCGATTTTTTTTTAAATTGGGTGAAATTAAATTTTGCATCCGAAACACCCCCACTTCGTCGGGTTCGGTGATTTTATTTTGCCCAAATTCGGCCTGGAAAGTTGAGTACTCAAGCTCCGAAAGTTCATCACCGAATTTACAGCACATTCATTATTTTTTGTAGGCCACACCTTACATCAAATTGAGGTGAAACTTTGTGTGGTTCCTATTTTTGTGCTCTGCTCTGTGAAAAAAATATCAAAAAAATAAAAAGAAAAAGTCAAAGTTTCCCAAAAAAACAACGACAGCCCAAAAAATAGAAAAAAAGATAAGGGCAAAAGAGGAACAATATCTAGAGGAGCACATAGAGAAGGGCAAAGTGAGCTGTGATAGCGTGTGCTGTCTTGGTTCTTGATTCAGATACTTTTGCTGTCCATCATACTTGTTTCACCACCTTGTTTGTCACACACCTGGTACTTGGAACACCTTAGGCCAGCAACGAGAATAGGTATTTGGGACTATAATTCAGCATTGCTATCTGTTACTGACTTGTGTGCCACATATATATATATTTTCTCTTTGTGTGCCTTCCAAGCTCCACATATTCTTCAGATCAGTACAGAAAAAGACCCTTGCAATCTTGGTGCCACTTCCTCACAGGTATCACGAACCAGCCGCCGGTTGTACCATCCGCTGCTTGCATTGGTAAGAACTTGGTAAGACGTGTGTGAGGGTGTGATTCCACCAACCCATAAATAGTTGATAGGGCTTTTATTTGATAACTAACCATGCCAAACGATGAGCCTGCTTTGAAAAGTGACTTGCAGGACCTGAAGGAGCAGATGCTAGCAGAGGTGGTCAAGCTAATGGATGTAGTTAAAGACGCCATGAAGGATGTCGGCTATTCGCTTGAGAGTGTGGACAGACGCATGTCCACACTGACCGGGAAGGTTCAACAGCTTGAGACCAACCTTCCAAAGACCAGCGACGTCCACAAAGAAGAGGAAGACGACGAGATCCATGACGATGATGTTGTCTTCGGGGGAGATGGTAAGGTTGATGAGAGGGCGACACGCGAGAACACCCTGCGTTGATGCCTTCAGCGCAATCGTACAGGTATGAGAGGTAATGGAAATCAGCGCAATCGTGGTAATGTTAATAATGATGATCCTTATGCTAAAATTAAATTCACCATACCACCTTTTTATGGAAAATATGATGCTGAGGAATATCTTGATTGGGAGATGACAGTAGAACAAAAATTTGCTTCCCACCTTGTACCTGATCATCATAAGGTTAGACAAGCTACTAGTGAATTTAAAGATTTTGCTATAATCTGGTGGCAAGAATTAGCTAATTTGCATCTACAACCTGAGTCATGGGATAGACTAAAGGAAGCAATGCGTGATCGTTTTATTCCTCCTTCTTATAAACGTGATTTGCGTAAGAAATTGCAGCGCTTAGAGCAAGGTAATATGTCTATTCAAGAATATTATGCAGAGCTCCAAAAGGGCATGATTCGTTGTGGGGTAGTAGAGGATCCAGAGGATAAACTGTGTCGTTTCTATGGTGGATTGAGGCGTGAAATTCAGGATATTGTTGATTATAAAGAATTTACTACTACCAACCATTTGTTCTAGCTTGCTATGCTTGCAGAAAAAGAATTGCAGGGACGACAACAGCAAAGGAGCAGGAGCAACTTCAGCAGCTCCTTCACGCCCAAGACGACGACACCGCCAACGAAGCCATTCCCTTCGTCAAGTGCTCGTCCTCCAGCTCCACCAGTGAGCACATGTTCTTCAGCTCCTTCACCTTCGGCCGCACGCACCATGGAATCTGGTAAGACTCGTTTGCAGGAACCGGCCAAGAGTGCATCATCTGTGGCTTCCACCGGGCATTCTTCTTCCATCGAGTGCCACCGCTGCCATGGACTTGGTCACGTGCAGAAGGATTGTCCTAGCAAGCGGGCATACATTGCTACAGAAGATGGAGGCTACATTAGCACTTCTGATGTAGAGGAAGACATTGTTGATGAAGCTGCCTCTAACGATGATCATGATGAAGATGGTCTTTCTTTGGGCATAGACGACGTAGGCAACTATCGAGCCATCATTGTACAGCAAGTTCTCAGTACACAGATGGAGAAAGCAGAGAAGCTGCAGCGCCATAACTTGTTTCAGATTTTCTTCGTCATTAAAAATCGACGTGCATGAGTCATCATTGACGGAGGAAGCTGCAACAACTTGGTGAGTTCTGATTTGGTTAAGAAGCTTGAATTGACCACGCGACCACATCCACATCCGTACCATATTCAGTGGCTCAACGACTCGGGTAAGGCA
Source organism: Dendrocalamus latiflorus (assembly GCA_017311315.1). Classification (NCBI taxonomy): domain Eukaryota; kingdom Viridiplantae; phylum Streptophyta; class Magnoliopsida; order Poales; family Poaceae; genus Dendrocalamus; species Dendrocalamus latiflorus. Next base: position 4,649,023 of record CM029641.1, on the reverse strand, counting down.
AAGGTAACACAAACAGCCCGGGTGCATTTTTCCCTTGGTACATATTCTGATTTTGTAGATTGTGATGTGGTACCGATGCAAGCTTGTTCTCTTTTATTGGGTCATCCATGGGAATTTGATAATGATGCTACACACCATGGTAGAAGTAATAAATATACACTTATGCATAAGGGACAAAAAATTACTTTGCTACCTATGACCCCTGCACAAATTGTACAAGCTGATAGAGAGAGAGTTGCTAGTGAAACTAAACAAGTTGATGCTAAAACTGAAAAACAACAAGGAATTAAATTGAAAAAAAATCCTGTTATGCTTACTACTAAATCTGATCTTGCAGAGATTAATGATGTGTGCTATGCTTTGATATGCAAAGATGCTTTATTTTCCACTGATGATATAGCTAGCACTTTGCCACCTTCTATCACTAACCTTTTGCAGGAATATAGTGACGTGTTTCCCACCGAGATACCTCTAGGACTTCCACCCATTCGAGGGATTGAGCACCAGATTGACTTGATTCCTGGAGCGAGCTTGCCAAATCGAGCTGCCTATAGAACCAACCCCGAGGAGACTAAGGAGATTCAGCGCCAAGTCCAAGACCTTTTGGACCGCGGGTATGTACGTGAGAGCCTTAGTCCTTGTGCTGTTCCAGTTATTTTGGTTCCAAAAAAGGATGGCAGTTGGCGCATGTGTGTAGATTGTAGAGCCATTAACAACATCACAATAAGGTACCGTCATCCTATTCCCATGCTAGATGACATGCTTGATGAGTTAAGTGGTTCTATAATTTTTTTTCTAAAGTAGACTTGAGAAGCGGATACCACCAAATAAGAATGAAATTAGGAGATGAATGGAAAACTGCTTTTAAAACCAAGTTCGGCTTATATGAGTGGTTAGTAATGCCTTTTGGTTTAACTAATGCACCTAGCACTTTCATGCGTTTAATGAACGAGGTTTTACGTCCTTTCATTGGAAAATTTGTGGTGGTGTATTTTGATGATATCTTGATATACAGCAAGTCTTTAACTGAACATCTTAATCATCTACGTGCTGTTTTTGATGCTTTACGTGCTGCACGTTTATTTGGTAACCTCGAGAAGTGCACTTTTTGCACCGAACGAGTATCGTTTCTTGGCTATGTTGTGACCTCGCAGGGAATTGAGGTAGATGAAGCCAAGGTGCACGCTATACAGAGCTGGCCAACGCCCACAACCGTGACACAAGTGCGGAGTTTTCATGGACTTGCAGGATTTTACCGCCGCTTTGTGAAGGATTTCAGCACCATGGCAGCCCCATTGAATGAGTTGGCAAAGAAGGGCGTTGCGTTTCATTGGGGAGAAGAACAAGAGGCGTCCTTTGCTCTTTTGAAGGACAAGCTTACTAACGCGCCATTGCTGCAACTTCCTGACTTTGGTAAGACTTTTGAGCTTGAATGTGATGCTAGTGGAGTTGGCATTGGTGGCGTTTTGATGCAAGAAGGTAAACCCATTGCTTACTTTAGTGAGAAATTGAATAGGCCTGTTTTAAACTATTCCACGTATGACAAAGAATTGTATGCTCTTGTACGATCATTAGAGAGGTGGCAACATTATTTATGGCCTAAATAATTTGTTATTCACTCTGATCATGAATCACTAAAACATATTCGAAGTCAAAACAAACTGAATCGTAGACATGCTAAGTGGGTTGAATTTATTGAATCTTTTCTTTATGTCATCAAACACAAGAAAGGGAAGGATAATATTATTGCTGATGCTTTGTCTAGACGATATACTATGCTGTCCCAACTTGATTGTCGTATATTTGGGCTTGAAACAATTAAAGAACAATATGTTAATGATGATGAATTTAAAGATGTGATGGAAAATTGTAAAGAGGGACGTACATGGAACAAATATGTGATACATGATGGGTTTTTGTTTAGAGCTAACCGCCTATGCATTCCAGTTGGTTCCGTTCGTCTTTTGTTGTTGCAGGAGGCACATGGAGGAGGATTGATGGGACATTTTGGTGCCAAGAAGACGGAGGAGGTGCTGGCCACACATTTCTTTTGGCCAAGGATGAGACGAGATGTAGAGTGGTTCGTGGCTCGGTGCGCCACATGTCAAAAAGCTAAGTCGCGGTTGAACCCACATGGTTTGTATATGCCTCTTCCCGTTCCTTCTATTCCTTGGGCTGATATATCTATGGACTTTGTTTTGGGATTGCCAAGGACTAAGAGGGGGAGGGATAGTATTTTTGTGATGGTTGATCATTTTTCTAATATGGCACATTTTATTCCTTGTCATAAAAGCGATGATGCTGTTCATATTGCTGACCTTTTCTTTCAAGAAATCATTCGCTTGCATGGTATGCCTTCTACTATTGTTTCAGATCGCGATGCAAAATTCTTGAGTCACTTTTGGCGCACTTTGTGGAATAAATTGGGAACAAAGCTGCTGCTTTCTACAACTTGTCATCCCCAAACTGATGGACAAACAGAGGTAGTGAATCGAACATTGTCCACCATGTTGAGAGCGATTTTGAAGCGCAATTTGAAGATGTGGGAAGAGTGTTTGCTGCATGTGGAGTTTGCATATAATAGGGCGGAACACTCCACCACCAAGGTAAGTCCCTTCCAGGTAGTGTATGGATTTAACCCCGTGCTCCTATTGATCTTTTGCCTTTACCTACCACTGAGAGAACACATAATGATGCTAAAGAGCGTGCTGAATTTATTCTTAAATTGCATGAAACCACTAAGGCAAATATTGAAAAGATGAATGAAAAGTATAGAATTGCTGGTAGTGAAGGTAGAAGGGAAGTTAAACTTGTACCGGGTGATTTGGTTTGGTTGCACTTGAGAAAAGATAGATTTCCAGAGTTGCGTAAGTCTAAATTAATGCCAAGAGCTGCTGGTCCTTTTAAGATAATTGATAAAATAAATGATAATGCATATAAACTTGAGTTGCCACCCGAGTTCGGGGTTAGTCCCACCTTTAACATTTCAGATTTGAAGCCATACTTGGGAGAAGAAGATGAGGCTGAGTTGCGGACATCTCCGCTTCAAGAGGGGGAGGATGATGAGGGCATCACTTCTTCGGATACATACAATACTCCTCCACTTGACATTCAAGGACCAATCACTAGAGCTCGCGCCCGACAATTGAATTTATAGGTGAGCTCGTTCCTAAGTACTTTCTTTTGTTCATTGGAGAATAGATTGCTACCTAATGATTTAATTATGATTAGGAACCATGGAGAGGACCTGGAAGTACTTGGAGAAGGGCTACGAGGCGCACAAGTCCAGCAAGGGCGGTCGAATCATGTTGGAGGTCCAATTCAAGCCGACTTCGAATCCAATTCGGAGTCCAGGACCAGGCCGCACTAAAACGGACGCCCAGATCGCATCCGGGCTCCGTTTTGGACGTTCTACATATGTATGGAAAGCTGAGAAGACGAACTTTCCAATGGATCTTGTCCCATGTCAAAATTCCTTCCAATTCAACAGGAATCGTCAAAACAAATGGGCATTCAGAATCTATCAGGGTGCTGCGCCACCGTCTTTTGGGCCTTTCGGCTTTGTATCGTGTTGGAGCCCATTAGGGCACGTCCAGGGGTTTGCACACCCCTCACTTATCTATATCGAGCTGCCACCCCCACCATTAGGTTTTGGGTTTTGCTTTAGATCAATCTATCATTGAACAGCCGCCGTTTTCGGTCGTGAAACCCCACTTTCGTGATCTTAATCATACATCTACAGATTGTCACTTCTTTGAGCTGCGTTCTTTCGAGTTCTTGCTTGTGTTCTTCATTTCGCAGGCAGGGATTAGCCTTCTTGGTGAGGTCAACCGGATTAGTGACACGGTTGATAACCAGAGGAGTCGTGGTGCTAAGGTTGCAGGGTTCGGGTCTTTTGATCTGAAGCCGGATCGGTGTGTCGCGTTCCACCAAAACGAGAGTTATCATCACCTGACGGAAGATCGGGATCCCCCCTCATCAGCCTGCTTAAGTCCATACAAAGCTTTGGAAAGTTTGAAGACATGGTTTGGGTATTTGGGGTTTTCAAAACCTGGAGGCTGTCTCACATAGACTTCTTCCTCAATAAACCAATTGAGGAAGGCACTCTTGACATCCATCTGATAAAGCTTGAAACCCTTAGAAGTTGCGAAAGCAAGCAGAATTCTAATGGCCTCACGTCTAGCTACAGGGGCAAAGGTCTCCTCAAAATCTAGACCCTCAACCTGGGAGAAGCCCTGAGCTACCAGTCTAGCCTTGTTTCGAATGACTAACCCATCCTCACTCTGCTTGTTCTTGAACACCCACTTAGTCCCAATGACATTGTGACCTCGAGGGGGCTCAACAAGCGACCAGACCTTGTTTCTCTCGAAATTATCTAATTTCTCATGCATGGCATTGACCCAAGACTCGTCTGAAAGGGCATGACTAACATCCTTGGGCTCAAAGGTAGCAACAAAGGTAGAATGGAGACAGAAATGTGACATGCCTGACTTTGAACGTGTGACACGCTCAAAGAGGTCTCCAATAATCTACTCTGAAGGATGATCTTTTTGGATATGTTTGGGAGATCTTGGATGAGATGAAGAAGTGGCCTCTACCTCGTAAGCTAACGAGGTAGGAACAGAGCCACTAGCTCCAGAGGAAGCAGAAGGCATGGGCTGATCTCCTTGAGGTGCAGTGGAAGAAGGAGGCACCTCAAGGGGAGGAGGAACTGGATTGGGTAGACAACCTTCATCTCCATTGTTGTAGGGGTGGCCCCCACCTAAGCCCAGCAGGCCTGTTAGAATGTTATAGGGCCTAGAATGGGGCATGTGTAATGGCGTAAATACCCCTGACAGGGATGTACGGATGAAAGGGCATAGTTGTAAAAGCATACCCTATATGAATATATATACCGATGGGAGGCTAGGGGAAGAGGAATAATCTCTCCCAACTCTCCACTACCACATCACTCTCTGTTTGGTCTGTAACCACAACAGTTGGCACCGTCCGTGGGGAGGACAGGAGCAAGCCTGAAATCCGAAGAAGGATGGCACCGAAAAAAGCTTCGTCGACGGCGGCGAAGGGGAAAAAGGCGACCGGGTCGGAGCGTCGTGTGGGTACCAGGGCTTTGGCATCAGCTGTCGCGGGCACGGAGGACGGCGTGGGCGTGGTGGTCGCGAACGTCGACGCTCGCGCTGCGACGACCGACCCCGCCACCGCTGTGACGATGACCGACCCCGCCACCGCCGCGACGACGACCGACCCCGCCACCGCCGCGACGACGACCGACCCCGCCACCGCCGCGACGACGACCACTCCCGCCACCTTCGCCCCAACGCTCGCCGGCAGCGCAGACCGGGCGACTGGAGGTAGCCGCGACGGCGCAACCGACAGCTCGGGACCTCGCGAGGCGATCGTCCCTGCGTCGACCCACCCGCTGGGGGCGCCGGCGGCCCCGACTGCACTTGCGGTGGGAAGCGCTCTGCTGGCGGCCCTCAACGCGTTCCAGCGGGAGCTAGGGGATCTTCGCGGAGCCGTCCGGGACATGCAAGAGGCTCGGAGCCAGCAAGACGCGCCAGCGGTCGCGCCGGAACCCACGCCGGAAAGGGTAGACAGCCGCGATGCCCCCACATCCAGCCGTGTGCCGCTGCGGCGCGTCGACCCCGAGTCCCCGCTCTTGACAGGTCTACAGCAGGCGGCGTGGCCTGAAGACTTCAAATTCCCCAGCGTCATCGAACTGTACAGAGGCAATACGGACCCCCGCGAGTTCGTGCGTGTGTACAAAACCGCAATCGAGGCCGCGGGTGGAGATGACACCACAAAGGCAAAGGGACTCCCCCTCGCGTTGCAAGGAGTGGCACTTTCCTGGTTTTTTACCATAGAGCCAAACTCCATCTATGCGTGGGAGTAGATCCGCGACCGCCTTCATAACAACTTTCAAGGAAACTATGTTGAGCGGGTTGATGCAGACCAGCTCTTCGCTGTAAAGCAGAAGCCTTCGGAGAAGCTCCGGGACTACTCCAAGCGCTTCGCGAAGGTGCGCTGCCAAGTCAAAGACGTTAACGAGACAACCGTCATCAACGCGGCCATACAGGGCCTTCGTCCGGGTCCCATGGCCGAGTACAACGCGCGGAAGCCCATCAAGACGATCGCCAAGCTCTTTGACAAAATGGAGGAATATGCGCGGGCGGAGGAAGATGTGCGGAGACGCAGCACTCCCACCCTTGAACTCGCCCAAGCAAAGCGCTCGCCGTATGAAGGGGGGCCGACGGTTCCCCGAACCCGAAGCAGGGCCGCAGCCGGGAACCCCGCGAAGCCACGCCTGGAAGTGACGATGCCGAGGAGCAGGAAGGCTCTTCCACGAGCAGGCGCAAGCCTCGACGTCACCAGCGTAGGCCACAGAAGGCCTGCCATGTCCTCGCCCCCACCTCGCGGGGAGGGGGCCGAGGATGGGAACGCGGACCCGACCGCGACGAACGACCCCGCGCGGAGCAAGAACATCCGGATTACCACAAGTGGTGCGAGGTGCACGGGTACAGCGATCATTACACGAAGGCGTGCACCGTGGTCATGGAGCTGCGGCGGGTGATGGCCGAATCTCAGGCTGCATCCCCCCGGCTCCCTGCCGAAGCCCACGAGCGGCACCGTACCATCAGCGTCATCACCGGAGGTTCCATATCAGGGGCCCCCTTGGAGCAGCCACACCCGTGGACGTTGCCTCGCAACATCACCTTCACCCTAAATGACACTAGGGGCGTGGAGTTCCCACACCAAGATCCCTTGGTCATCCAGGCCCGCATTGCAGGCTATGACATTAGGCGCATCCTCGTCGACGGGGGAAGCTCCGCGAACATTCTGTTTGCAGGAACCCTTGACCGTATGAGAATTCTTCGAAGTCGCCTAGAGCAGTTGGGAGCCCCACTTCAAGGTCTCGAGGGTCAGCCGCTGAAGGCTCTAGGGCATGTGTCCCTTCCAATAACATTCCGCCAGGGAGGCAACATCCGAAGCGAGTACGTCGTCTTCGACGTTGTAGACATCCCGCACCCCTACAACGTCATTTTGGGGCGGCCCGCCATCAACTCCTTCGAGGCGGTTCCACATCACGCCTTCCTATGTATGAAGCTCCCAGGCTCAGAGGGTGTTATCACCGTCTTCGGCGATCAGGACCTTGCCAGACGCGCTGAAGTCAGCAGTCGGGATCTGCGTCGCCTGGTGCACGCCCTTTCAGGCACGCTCGGTGGCACGCCTTCCGCTCTGGGATGGACACCTAAGCCTCGGCCTGAAGGCGGAGTAAAAAAGGTGCCGCTCCAGGCGGAGGGGTAGTTTGTGTCCATTGGCGAGGGGTAATGGAATGCGCGTAGGCTACGAGAGCAGAAAACAAAATTTTCTACCACGCACACAAGGACATCATGCTTAAGGAGGGATCATGGATCGTTACCACTTGACGCGCAGCGCAGCGGAAAAAGAGTTGGAGAAGCCGATCCAACCACGCGCGTTGAGGTAGTAGTGGAAGTAGCCGATCGTTCCGAACAGATCGTCTCCTCCACGCGATCAATCACACCATGAGCAGATCCAATCTGCAAGTTGTTGATGCCGATCAACGCCGCAACGAGCAGCGCCTCCACCGGTATCCAAACGTCCGGGGCTGGAACGCCGATCGCGAGTGTACTAGCACTCGCGAGCGGCTAGGGTTTGGCTCAGGAGGTGGCGGCTAGGGTTTTGCTCGGGATTAACAGAAGCACACACCCCTCAGCCCCTCGCCTCCATATATATAGACCTCCTCACTTGGGCCTTGTGGACCGAGGCCCAACAGGAGTCTATTCGGATCTCTATCCGAATTGAGCCCACATTCGAATCATATTTGAATTAGTGTTCCAACCCGTTAAGTGTGTGACCCTGTAGGTTCACGTATACTTGGTCGCGACCTGGAAACGCCTTTCCAGTCACCCTGTTAATAGCGGCCTCTAGTAAGACATATTAACCCCAAAGTATACGTAAAGATCATATCGGCTGAACCTGTAATGTTCTCATGTACGAATCCCTTTGCCTCATGATATAGATTGAGCTCAAGGCGAGACCTGTGTCATCCTCTTAATAGCTCAATCACTCTCTCGATTCTGTGATGGATTATAAACTTGTGATTGACTCCTCAATCACCTTGGCATGGCCATGCACTTTCATAATCCATTACATCGAGGGGCCCAGAGATATCTCTCCCATAAGGAGGGGCAAATTCTATCTTGATCATTCACATCCACTACATGTTTCATGGCAAACCCGAAGACTACTTTTATGACTACCCATTTACGGAGTAGTGTTTAGTAGTCCCAAAATAAGCTACTACGCATGTTGGGAACCATGATGATCTCAAGTCTAAGGATTCTACATAAACACTACTTGAGACCAACTGATGACACATGGAATCTCTACAGTGTCTCATGGTGGGTCTATCCAACATATGTTCACTAACACATGTCCATATTATTGATTTGATATCACCATACCATGATCCATGAGACATGATCATCAATCAATACATATGCTGATCTTTGAATCATATTTGTTCCTCATATGATATATGATCAGGGATCATTTAGAAATAGCAACATTTTAGCATTAAGAGTCTCATGAATAAGTCACATACTCATTGATCAATAATGATAATGTCCATTTCAAGGAACAAAGTAATGTATTATAAACATAGTATGTGATATATAAAACATCTCCATGTTGCCTCTAGGGCATATCACTAACAAGGGGCTCCCTCCGGAGGTCGAACGGGACTTGCTCCAAGTGCTTCGGAACAACGCCGACATTTTTGCATGGTCATGCGGTAATCGAGCATCGCCTGGCGGTCTGCCCCGATGCCAAGCCAGTCAAGCAAAAGCTTCACTGTATGTCCATGGATCGGCAGCAAGCGGCTATGGTGGAGGTGGCGAAGCTTCTTCAGGCCTAGGTCGTTCGTGAGGTCCACCACCCAGAGTGGCTCGCCAACCCCGTATTGGTCAAAAAGGCCAGTGGAGCCTGGCGTATGTGCATCGACTTTACGGCACTCAACAAGGCGTGCCCAAAGGATAATTATCCCCTGCCGCGCATCGGTCAAGTGGTCGATGCCACCGCCGGGTGCGAGCTAATGAGTTTCTTGGATGCCTATTCTGGGTACCATCAGGTATACATGGCCGAAGACGACGGGGAGAAGACCAGTTTCATCACACCAATTGGGACTTTCTGCTTTGTCAGGATGCCCTTCGGCTTGAAGAACGCTGGGGCTACCTTACCCGCCTCGTGGCACTTGCCCTGGCCGCCCAGCTCGGGAGGAACGTGGAAGCCTACGTCGATAACGTGGTAGTCAAGACCCGGCAGCTCGCTCTGCACGGCCGGGATCTCCAAGAGACCTTCAACAACCTTAGGAAGGCCGGCATCAAGCTAAACCCTGACAAATGCGTCTTCGGTGTGCAGGCGGGCAAACTCCTGGGTTTCCTCGTATCTGGACGAGGCATCTAGGCGAATCCCGATAAGGTTGAGACCATCTTGGGTATGGAGCCACCCAAGACGACGAGGGAGGTCCAGAGGCTGGCGGGCCGCATGGTAGCCCTAAGCCGCTTCCTATCCAGGGCGGCGGAACGGGGTCTACCATTTTTCAAGACACTCCGCGGGTGCTTGGGATAGCAACTACGCGGAGGCCTTCAACGAGCTGAAGAAGCACCTGGCGAGCCTCCCCGCTCTGGTTGCCCCGGCACAAGAGGCTCCCCTGTTGCTCTACCTGGCCGCATCAACTACAGTGGTTAGCGCCGTCCTCGTCCTAGAGGAAGGCGCCGTGCAGCGGCCCGTATACTTTGTTTCCGAAGCCCTTCAAGGCGCCAAGACGAGGTATACGGAGCTTGAGAAGCTCGCCTACGCGTTGGTCATGGCCTCCAGAAAGCTTTGACATTATTTTTTGGCCCACTCGATCACGGTGCCTTCCTCGTTCCCCCTGGCGGAGATGTTACACAATAAGGAATCCACAGGGCGTATCGGCAAGTGGGCTGCCAAGCTCGCCCCGTTCTCCCTGACATACGCCTCGCGGACGGCAATCAAATCTCAAGTTCTCGCCGACTTCCTCGCAGAGTGGACTTCGTCGGCTCAGCCCGCCCAGAAGCATGATGACCCGGTCTGGATGCTCACCATTGACGGAGCCTACGGCGTCGCGGGTGCGGGCGTAGGTGCGGTGATCGTCACGCCAGAAGGACAACGCCTACTATACCCGGCGCGCCTCAATTTCCCGGCTACCAATAACATAGCCGAGTACGAGGCGCTGCTCTTCGGCCTGACAAAGCTCAAGGCAATCAGGGCACGGCGAGTGCTCATCCGCACGGACTCGCGTCTGGTGGCTGGCCATGTTGACAAGTCATATCAAGCCAAGGACCCGGAGTTGGCCAAATACCTCGCGGCTCTAAGAGCGAGGGAAAGGCATTTTCTGGGCATTACGGTCAAGGCCATCCCCCGCGCAGAGAATGAGCAGGCCGACGCCCTCGCAAAGGCGGCCAGCCAGCAACCGCCACCACCCGACGGGGCATTTTACGAAGTGTTACCGCAGGCGGCCATTGCGCAAGACAACCGAGACGCGGCCCTCGTTCACCACATCATCCAACAAGGCGACTGGCGGGAGCCCATCTCTAATTTCCTGCAGGGCATCGCCGAGCCGAGGACCCCATTGAGCTCTGGTGTCTGCAACACTGGGCAAGATCCTTCCAGGTGTTTGAAGGAACACTTTACAAGAAGGGGGTCTGTGCGTCGCTCCTACGTTGCCTCTCGCGCGAAGAGGGGAAGGAGCTCCTTGCGAAGATCCATGCAGGTGTCTGTGGGTCTCACCTGGCGCCGAGGTCATTGGTCGGCAAGGCGTTCAGGTAAGGATTTTACTGGCCGACTGCCATCACTGACGCCCAGGACCTCATGCGTCGGTGTCAAGGGTGCCAGTGGATGGGGCGTATCATCCGCAGGCCCCCGATGAACCTCAACCCTATCCCCCTGGTGTGGCCTTTGGCACGCTGGGGTGTCGACGTAGTAGGACCACTTCCGCGAGCCCCAGGGGACCTGCGATTCGTGGTGGTCGCGCTGGAGTATTTTTCCAGGTGGCCGGAGGCGGTAGCCCTGGCCAAAATCACCTCGGCGGCCATGCAGCGCTTCCTCTGGCAGAACATCATATGTCGCTTTGGCGTGCCCAGGGAGCTCACTGTCGACAACGGCCTGCAGTTCGACGCCATCCTATTCAAAGAATTCTGTGACGACATGGGCATCACGCTCCGGTTTGCCTCGGTTGAGCACCCCCAGTCCAACGGAGCGGTCGAGAGGGCGAATGGTGCCATCTCTTCCGCCGTCAAAAAGCGCCTCGTCGGGTTGCGAAAGGCAAGTGGTCGAGCGAGCTTCACAACGTCCTCTAGTCCCTTCGCACAACGGTAACACGCCCGACGGGATTCACGCCATTCAAGCTCCTCTTCAGTGACGAGGCAGTGACGCCTGAGGAAATCAAGGCTGGCTCGCGGAGGGTCCTCGTCCAGGCGCCCGACGAAGAGCGCAGCGTGTCCTTGGACCTCCTTGATGGGGTACGGGCAAGTGCAACCCAACACGTCGAGAAGTACGCGCGGCAGACGGTGCGCACTCGGGACCGTTCCATATATCCGCGAGGGTTCAAGCCTGGAGATCTCGTCCTCAGGGTGGCGCTCCATGCGGAGACCGTCGGCAAGCTGGAGTCAAAGTGGGAAGGTTCGTACATCGTCGTGGAAGCATTACAGAAGGGAGCGTACCGCCTCGCCACGCTCGAGGGACAAACTCTCCGTCACACATGGAACGCGGACAAGTTGCAGCGATATTACGCCTAGAAGCAACACGACAATTATAGCGGCACCAGCCGTTTATTGTACGATGCTTGCCCGCGCAAACGGGAGTTCAATAAAGCTTGCTGACTCTAAATGAAGTCGTAGCGTCGAGGTCCGCCTCCGCACGCGCCAGTCTATGGACTCTAAATGAAGTCGTAGCGTCGAGGTCCGCCTCCGCACGCGCCAGTCTACGGACTCTAAATGAAGTCGTAGCGTCGAGGTCCGCCTCCGCACGCGCCAGTCTGCGGACTATAAATGAAGTCGTAGCGTCGAGGTCCGCCTCCGCACGCGCCAGTCTGCGGACTATAAATGAAGTCGTACCGTCGAGGTCCGCTTTCGTATGCGCCAGTCTACGGACTCTAAATGAAGTCGTAGCGTCGAGGTCCGCCTCCGCACACGCTAGTCTACGGACTCTAAATGAAGTCGTAGCGTCAAGGTCCGCCTCCGCACGCGCGAGTCTGCGGACTATAAATGAAGTCGTAGCGTTGAGGTCCGCCTCCGCACGCGCCAGTCTACAGACTCTAAATTAAGTCGTAGCGTCGAGGCCCGCCTCCGCACGCGCCAGTTTGCGGACTCTAAATGAAGTCGTAGTGTCGAGGTCCGCTTCCGCACGCGCCAGTCTACGGACTCTAAACAAGACGCAGCGGGGGGACGCCCTCGCGCGCACTCCCCGGAGTATAAACAAGACGCGAATTCCACGCACGCACAGGCGTTGCTCCTGTGCGTACTCCCCGGAGTATAAATACGACATGGATGTCGATCCCACGCACTCGCGTAAAAATACCGGTCCAAAGATATAGCTTACAATAATAGAAACAAGTAATAAGAACAACTGATGACTTGGTTCAGTGCAAAAGAATATAGGGGGTTGAATGAATACAAGCATGAGCGCACAGGTGCACAACCCCCTTCCACCCTCCCCTCTCAGCGCGACGTGATCAACAGCTCAGCCTTCGCGCGGCGCTAATGGGCCCGCACCGTTGTCGTGGCCCCGGGGAACTACTTCGAGCCAACGGAGGAAGTCCCCTCCCCCGTGCAGTGTTTGCTGCACTGCAACCCTCGGCGCATCCTCCCCGACACGACCCCAGATCCGTCCGTGGAAGTTCTGGAGGCCAGGCTCGATAGCACGAATAGTGTCCGACAGCGCCTCCGGCCGTCCAGGAAGATCCAGGTGAGGGTTCGCTAGCTCGTGGATGTGTCTACACCCACGAGTGTGAAGCATGGTGAGGGCGAGGCACGCGCCAAGATAGCCGCAGTGCTCGCCGAAAGTTCTAGCGCCGCGGAGCGCGACGCCCGCCCCCTCCTCGACCAGCCCAAGCGTCTCCATCAAGTCCTCTGGCCCGTGCGTAGCGTCTGGCACGTCGACGCACAAATCACGGAGGGCCCGATTCAGAGATTCCATGGCCCCCCACGGCGCGGGTCTTCGCCGTAAGAGATTCGGCCAGCTGGGCTTTCTCCTCCTCCAAGGCTGCGATCTGCTGCAAGAAAGAGGTGCGTTCCTCTGTTGCGGCGCGTTTGACTTCCTCGGCCTCGAGTCGCATTGCCACCACGACACCCTCCAGCGTGCGAAGCTCTTCGTCCTTCGTCGTGTGAGCATCATCCGCGTCACGAAGGCTGGCTTCTAGGACCCTCCGCTCCCGGATGCGGGCCTCATCTAGGGCTTCGCTGATGGCAAGCATCTGGAAGCAGTAACAAAAGTGAGCAGGTGCCCGGTAGTACCCTAGCAGACGCCAGTGCACATGCTTACCCTTATCTTCGAGGCCCGCAGCACGAGTGCCAGGAGGTCTCCATCGCACGACGACAACATCCGTCGGTCAAGGCCACTACTGGCACGCTCTGCGGCGGCATTAAGCACGCGGAGTATCTCCAGGCGCGGGAGGAAGTCGGAGAGAACGGGCTTCGGTCCCACCACGTCAGCGGCTGCGGAGGCTTCGGCCCCTTCAACGGCGACGGATGCCTGCGGGACATCCTGCACAGGGTTCGCGACTTTGCGCTCATCCCCGTTGCTCGATCCTTCACCATGCCCAGGAGACCTCATCTCGCCTGTTGTCGACGGAATGAGAGAGCAAATCGGAGAGAGTTTCACGAAGTCGTACGAAGAGAAGGAACTGCGCCTACCTTCTACACCCCTCGCCGCGGCAGGAGGTGGCGCTTGTTCGGCCGTCAGCCGGGGTGTGAGCACCTCGGTGGTCGGTGGAGGGCCCCCTCGGTTGCGCCAGACGACGGTACAATCCTACGGACGGAGCTTGCAACACCATATCGACCCCTTGGAGATGGCGGGGATTGGACCCGAGGGCGTTTCACCTGCGGCAGCACAGGAGATTCTTCTGCGATGCTACTAGCGGCCGTCCCGGTTGCATCTACAGTCCCTGCCGCCCTGGACGCGTCCTGGCCGGCCGCTGTCGGCAGCAGAGCATCGTCGGTCGCAGTTCCTTCGCCAGGCGTGGCGTTCCCCCCAGGGTGGCGGGTTCCGACCCAGCGATGGCCGTGCTCCCAAGGTCGGCGGCGTCGGCGGATGGTTCCAAAGGATTCAGGGCGGCGCGCCCTCCCGAACCAGTCCGGTCGGATCCACCGCCGGCCGCGCGCCCCGTCTCGGACGTGCCAGCTGCTGAGGTGGCTGGCGGGCCGGACACGGCGGTCTCAGAGCGGGCCCGGCGCCGCGAAGACAGTGCCCCCACTTCGCTACCACTGCCGCGATGGCTCGGACTCCCTACGGGAGTTTCCGCTGGCACCATGCGCTCAGGCACAGCAATGCCCAAAGCCTCGCACGTGCGGTTTACCCGCCCTTGCTTTGCCGTTTTCGTCGCGGCTTCGCGTAGCTTGTGCTCCCTCAGTGTGTACGGGCCAAGGAACGCCACAACCGCACGCTCCGCGTCTTCTAGCCGGGCCACTGTGCGTAAGATAACAAGTCGATAAGGCGGGGACTATGCGGAAACAAAAAAGTGCGTACCAAGTGTAGACGGACTTATAGGGAGCAGAGGGCGGAAGCAGGCAAGACAACGGCGGGTGAATCCCGTCCTCTCGGTCGTCACCCCGCCGCCCGTACTTCCATTGGGTGGAAAGTGGCGCCACCCATACATCTTAAATTCCTCGGCCAGGTCGCGCATGCTTAACCGGCGAGCGACACCGGCAAGACTCCATAGCCTTTGCGCATCGTCAGCCTCCGGCTCCACGCTCGGCGAACAGTTGAACGAGATTGGCCCACCTCGGCATGACAGGCCGCTCTTGCTGGTCACGATGTAGTAAAACCACTGCCGTGTCCAGCCGGACTCCCACTTCCCCAGGGAGGCGGGCGCGGGGAACAGTGTCGAACATGACGACCGTAGCACGAAATCCACGCTGCCAAAGTTGGACACCGCCCCTCCAACTTTCTTGGGGCGGCAGCATGCGTCATGCAGGGTGGCGAACAGGCTCGCGCTGGGACGTCGGCCTTCCGTCCGCGCCACCCACGTAAAAACCGCCAGGTGGAGTATTGCATCTGGCGTCAGTTGGGCTAACTTCAACCCGTAGGCTCGCAGGACTTCACCCACAAACAGCGTTGAGGTCATTCGGAGGCCGGCGTCGAAGAATGCGACGAAAACGATCGCCTCCATTTCCCGGGGCTTCGGCTCCGTCTCATTGCGATGGGGCAGGCGAGCCCCATCGCGCTCCTCGATCTTCCTCTCCCGCACAAGCCACTGCAAAATCTCTTCGGTCACGCGGCTCTTCCCCAGCACACGGGAGCAGCGACCCCCCGAGTATTCCATGGCGTCCCACCGCCTGTCGGCGCGTGAACGCCCCCGTAGCACCACCTCGTGGTCCCCAGAAGGGAAGGACAACTCGTCCCAGCCGGACAAGGAGCCGCCGCTGGGATGGCGGGGGGCATCGTCATGGTCGGCCATTTGTCAGTAAGATCACAGTAACAAGAACAAAGGCAGGAGCAAGTCACGCTACTATCAGCACAGAGTAAGTAGAGCTAAGCGGCAAGCGGGATAGAGCGCCCCCACCAAAGCGATAGCGCTTTATAAAGCCCGCTCGCCTCCCCCACGGCCAGACGCGCAGTCAGGTTAAAACCCCCAGCGGTTCGACTACCCACGACTTGGAAGGAAGAACCGCTGGCACCTGGAGGAGCGTGCCCGGTAGGTGGCCAGGCAGCGCACAACGCCAGCACGCGCCTGCCACGCACCCCGCTTTCCTGGGGAAGAGGCGAACGGCCGTGGTCACGCAACCGCTCACATCCCACGACGCGCCAGTTGCAAGCCGCCGTGTGCCCCACCCACGAGGTGGTAGGCTGCACGATGCGACAGCCTGCCCCCTGACAGGCCAGGCGTCGGCGCGATTCCAGCCACCATTAAAAACGCACTACTAGACCTCGGGATCACCCGAAACCAGGAGGTCTGACCTTGTCTCCACAACAACTCCGTCTACGACTTCGAGCTTCTACAAGCGGTGGGCTCCAGTCCCGGCTGCGCTTGAGTGCGTGCGCATCTACCTCGATTAGGCGTCAGCTCCACTGCCACCCGATCGAAGGGTAAGGGACAGAGCGCGCGCGCCTCTACTTCGGCTATGGCGCCAGCTCCGCTGCCACCCCATCGAAGGATAGGGGACGGAGCACGCGCGCGCCTCTACTTTGGCTAGGGCGCCAGCTCCGCTGCCACCCGTTCGAAGGGTAGGAGACGGAGTGCGCGCGCGCCTCTT
Source organism: Dendrocalamus latiflorus (assembly GCA_017311315.1). Classification (NCBI taxonomy): domain Eukaryota; kingdom Viridiplantae; phylum Streptophyta; class Magnoliopsida; order Poales; family Poaceae; genus Dendrocalamus; species Dendrocalamus latiflorus. Next base: position 4,632,509 of record CM029641.1, on the reverse strand, counting down.
CTTTGACTATGGCGCCAGCTCCGCTGCCACCCGTTCGAAGGGTAAAGGACGGAGCGCGCGCGCCTCTTCTTCGATTATGGCGCCAGCACCGCTGCCACCCGTTCGAAGGGTAGGGGACGGAGCGTGCGTGCCTCTACTTTGGCTATGGCGCCAGCTCCGCTGCCACCCGTTCGAAGGGTAGGGGAAGGAGCGCGCGCGCCACTTCTTCGGCTATGGCGCCAGCTCCGCTGCCACCCGTTCGAAGGGTAGGGGACGGAGCGCGCGCGCCTCTACTTCGGCTATGGTGCCAGCTCCGCTGCCACCCGTTCGAAGGGTAGGGGACGGAGCGCGCGCGCCTCTACTTCGGTTATGGCGCCAGCTCCGCTGCCACCCGTTCGAAGGGTAGGGGACGGAGCGCGCGTGCCTCTAATTCGGCTATGGTGCCAGCTCCGCTGCCACCCGTTCGAAGGGTAGGGGACGGAGCGCACGCGCCTCTACTTCGGCTATGGCGCCAGCTCCGCTGCCACCCGTTCGAAGGGTAGGGGACGGAGCGCGCGCCTCTACTTCGGCTAGGGCGCCAGCTCCGCTGCCACCCGTTCGAAGGGTAGGGGACGGAGCACGCGCGCCTCTTCTTCGGCTATGGCGCCAGCTCCGCTGCCACCCGTTCGAAGGGTAGGGGACGGATCGCGCGCGCCTCTACTTCGGCTATGGCGCCAGCTCCGCTGCCACCCGTTCGAAGGGTAGGGGATGGAGCGCGCGCGCCTCTTCTTCGGCTATGGCGCCAGCTCCGCTGCCACCCGTTTGAAGGGTAGGGGACGGAGCGCGTGCGCCTCTACTTCGGCTAGGGCGCCAGCTCCGCTGCCGCCCGTTCAAAGGGTGTGGGACGGAGCGCGCGCACGCGACTGCTTTGACATCGGCTTCGGCTTCGGCCTCAAACCCCGGGCTCCGCAAGTTTGGAGGAGCTCACAGGCCGCAGGGACAGAGGGGGCCAAAGGACTCGGCAACATGGCTTCGGCCCTGTGAAGCCCTTCACCATGAGAGGCTCCTGTTGTAGGGGTGGCCCCCACCTAAGCCCAGCAGGCCTGTTAGAATGTTATAGGGCCTAGAATGGGGCATGTGTAATGGCGTAAATACCCCTGACAGGGATGTACGGATGAAAGGGCATAGTTGTAAAAGCATACCCCATATGAATATATATATACCGATGGGAGGCTAGGGGAAGAGGAATAATCTCTCCCAACTCTCCACTACCACATCACTCTCTGTTTGGTCTGTAACCACAACATCCATCCTCCTCATCATCCACGAAGATGGGCTCGGACTGCTCTAAAGAACCTGAGATATCTGGCCTAGTCCCTGGACTGGCCTCATCGAAGGTCACCTCACAGGTCTCTACCATTTTACTAGCACTACTAAATCTTTACCCTTGCGCAACGACGAGAAAATGTTGCAATAGGCCCAATTTGGTTGCAAAAGGTACATATTGCAACCAAATCGCGTTCGTTGCCAATGGATGCAATAAGTCGCGTTGCTATAAGGTATTGCAACCGTTGCTAGTTTGGCGTTGCAACTGTTGGGTTTATTGCAACCATAGCTGTCCGTTGCCAAGCATGGCAATAGGACGTTGTTGCAACATTCACGGTCGTGGCAATGTAAGCAATTGCCACGCCCGTCTTCGTAGCAAGAGGTGGTACATGCAACGATCAATAGCGTAGCAATAGAGACATTTGCCACGAACAACGTCGTGGCAATAGTCCGTATTGCCACGCCAGAATTGTGTTGCCAAAGGTGTTATTGCCACGACCATCATGCCATGGCAATAGTACCATTTGCCACGCAATTTTGTTCGTTGCGAGAGATCATACGTTATTGCCACGGCAGCCATGCCGTGGCAATAGTACCATTTGCCACACAATTTTTTTCGTTGCGAGAGATCATACGTTATTGCCACGTTAGTCATGCTGTGGCAATAGTACCATTTGCCACGCAATTTTATTCGTTGCCAGAGATCATATTGCCACTCAAGTGAGTTCGTTGCCATAGATCATATTGCCACGCATAGCAGTTCGTTGGCATTGTTTGTATTGCAACACTAGTAGCATTTGATTTGTGGTTTAATAAATCGTCATTGCAAAAACAATAAACCATAATCAAAATGATTCCACTCACATATATTAATTATAATCAATCATTCGATAAGTTGACAATCCATTGAAGTAGTATCTAAAATCATAGACGAGTGTACAGTTCACTCATTATTTCACAACTTTTAAAACTTGCAGCAGTACAAGACTCCCTAACATCTATGCAGCACTCTAGGGTTTCCTAGCAGCGCAACATGTCGGCTGTGTCCTTGCTTGATTCTGAGCCTCCCACTCAAACTTTGTCCACCTACTGACCAAAAGAATAAGATTGGGATATTAGAAACTTATTAAGTTTACTACTTCATGCACAGAATGTAAAGAGATTCGGATAGAACATGGTTGTAATTAAGCAAAAGTAGAATTAAGCAAAACTAGTTACCTATGGAAGGACTGCTGTCAATTTAATTAAGCAAAAGTAGAACTAAAAATTACAAAGCAAGTACTCAATGAACACCACCACCTGCTGGCTAGACAGGCATATGTTTCAATATCCTCCAGCACTTCTATTGTAAGAACAAATATACGTTGCTCTTCTAGGGAACACCAAACAGTGTGTCCATTCAGGGATGCACTCCTCGCTGTAAACTGGGAACCACTACAGCTCATTGCAGCACATAAGTGGAGTGTGGACATGTTACAGCAACCTTCTGAGTATTATCGTGTTTTTATATGCACAAACAAGCATGTAGAGGTGATTGTGGATAGTTGTTCTGCTAATAAAGTTTGTTTGTTGTCAAAAAAACTGGGAGCATATGGTTCAAGACTTCAAGTTCAAGTTCAATGGCCGCATACAAATAATTTAGTTAAAACTCAGTGGTTCTTTCCTTGGGGCCTTATATGAGACGACATCCATCAAATAGCTAGCCATCTTGTAGTTCCATCTAACAGCAGAATTTTTTTAACCTTTTTGGTCAGGCCAATTGTTTTAATTTCACCCCTAGATTTTACAGGTAGAATCAAGTCGAATGTAAATTTTTAACTAACAAGGAACAATTGGATTGCAATAGTTATACATGGATTTCTAGCTTTTTACATGTATAAACAACACTACCTCACAGCTGCGCAGACTCTAAACTAGGTGGAATTGATGCTTGCTTTCAATTAACACAGTGCAGTACAAAATATATTATATGCTCAAGCCATTTCTCAAACAGCTAGAGTGGCCTATTTTGTATTTCTGAGCAAAAAGCGTGTAGTAAACGGCCATATCACTACTTGATGGAATGCTATGACCTTGCTTTGTTATATATATATATATATATATATATATATATATATATATATGTATATATATATATATATATATATATATATATATATATATATATATATATATATATATATATATATATATATATATATATATATATATATATATGTTTAGGCTCCAAAATTTGTTCTGGCCTTTCGATAATAACACGCCGGCATTCTTGCTAGTACCATTAACGCCATAAAATTAATGAGTATGATACAATAGAGTTACAGACCACTGCCAAGCCATTGTAATTGTTATAATATATTATACAAGGCAACTATGAAGCTACTAACTAAGAGGGGTTGCAAGTATAAGGTAGTCTATCATGGTAATTGCAAATTTTTATGATGGCAAATCCTATAGATATAACAGGTAAATTAATTTGAGAAAGCACTTTTATTCACCACCATATGAATATCAAGATATGTGACTCACATATACTGCCTTATCTGAATCTGAATCTTGTCCAGTAACTGTTGTCTGAATAGAGTTCGACTTCAGTCTCGTCCGCTCTTGCTTTGCCAGACTATGTAGAAAAGTCTGTGCTAGTGACTCATCTTCCTTCAAGAATAGAAGGGAAATTAAATGCACATTTAGATGGGAGAACTTATATAAAGCGTCTTGTCATTAGGAGAACAAAAACTTGAAGAAACCGCCAACACAATGCCCGCACCAAAAAACCAAAAAAAACAGTAATCCCAATTTAATACCCAATAATTAATGCACCAAATTTCTCTTGAATGCCCACATAAATGGACAGCATACAAAAGTGTATAAATGTGATGAATGTCATACAGCTTCGTTCCAAGCAAATATTTGTTTCCTAGCAAATGATAAGTGAACAACAATGGAATGAAACCACTTGCACCAACCGCCAAACCCAAACAAAAAAACTCTCCCAGTGGCATTAGATTTGGATGTATTCTGAGTTGGCTGGGACAACCTAACAAGTGCTGAATCTGGCTCAACGTAGGCTAAAAAAAAGTCAACTTGCACTTCTAGTGTTTGTCTTTATGAGCGGAAGGTACAAGCACACTCTTGGCTATCTATCCCTAACATCACCCCATCCCTCCTCAGCCATATAGGATCTACTATGAATATTCAAGAAAAAAATTAGTCAAACTTCAAGTCATGAAAATCACATGAAGAATATATGGCGTTCTACATGTTACTTGGCTTGTTTTCTTCTAAAATATCAACCATAGTTAGCCCTTCGATCTAGATCATTTGGATTTACCTTTTGACACTATAAGAACTGTGTCCAAGGTTACTATAGGATCTAGAACATGAAAATATCAGCACAAAAAATACATTTTGACACTATAAGAACTGTGTCCAAGGTTGGCTGATAACATATTGTAGTTGTTACCTGATTCTTCTTTTTCTGATTTCTTGTTTTATTCATCAGCTGCTGTGAAGTGATATATGTCACCGGTGCCACATTTGAATTGTTTTCGTTGAAAAGATTTCTGCTTATAGAAGTAGAAGCTTTACAGTTGTGAGTAGGTGGTACTGCATCTTTTTGTGTGGTGACAACGCTTCTTGGCTGAGTCTGGAAACATGAAATTGTTCGATCTATGTTAGCTAGAGTTTAAGGTACATAGCTCAAGATTACTTGGAACATAGTGCAATAATGTCATTACCTGCTGTAATGCATCTTCCTTTTGATTTGCAAGTTCATCAGTCTCATCGTCCTCTTGTATGGTAGGTGCAATTTGTATACTGTCATTGTTTTGCGGGGTAGTCTACGCATAAAAATATTGAGGTAAAAGATTAGGCATCATAATCATAATCATAAGTTTATTAAAAGGACGAAGGATGAAAATTATTCTGAAATTTTACCTGATTTATAGTTCCTTCTTTCTGCTGCGCTAGCATTTTAAGAAATTCTTGCTTCAGTTCAATCTTAGCATTTTCCAGATCCTCTTGCATCTTTCTCCTATTTTCTTCTTTCTCCCTTTCCCTTTCAGCAGCTTCGTGCGCAAGCTGTTTTTTCAACTTCTCAACCTCTACTTCAAAAGCAATTCTCTTCTCGTTGGCTGCAGCTTCAGCACGTGCATGTACTTCAAGGTTCTCTTTCATAAGTTCCCTGTGAGTTCGATACTTCGCCAAGTATCCATGCCCATGTACTTTGGATGATTTGATTTGTGTGGTTTCTTTGTAGCATGACTGGAAAATCATGTTTTCCTCAGCAGTTGTAAGTATTTGTCTATCAGGTTCTGACTCAATCTCACACATTTTGAAGGCTGCTTTTTCCTAAATGAAATAACAGAATCCGTTAGAGTTGCTTGATACAACCAGCAGCTTTAAAAATGGCTTGGTGAAAGATTTACTCACATATACTTCAGCTGACACAGAATTTGACCATTTCCCCTGTTTTGTGTGAGTGGTCTTCCAAAGAAAAAGATCACGTGGCTCTTCACCAGTTTCTTTGTCACTCTAGGATGCCAAAATATAATTCAACACATAAGTATTGCATCATACAATGGAAGGACCAGATTAGTGTATCTCATGATTACCTGCTCAAAGCTACACTGTGAGAAGTTTTTTGAACCCATCAGATGCTTGGTTTTTTGCTGCTGACGGTTGGAGGAGTTCTGGCTGCTAACCTTCTGCAAAATGACAACAAGTGGTATGTAACAATGCAATTTTGGTTGGTAAAGTTTGTTTGACAAAGTAGATTTTACTAGAACTAACCTTGAATTTATCAGATCCAAAATACAACAGCAAGTAGTGCCACTCAAGAAGGTGTAATTCTTCAGGCTTATTTCGTATTCTCTCACCATAATTATTATAAGCCTTGTATGTGGCACTCAGAGCTGATCGCCATCCTTTGTACCGCTCCTTGGCAATGTTCCATATTTTATCTTTTGCTTCATCCTCAGTGGCAATGTTGATGAAGTTCCACCTAGTCTGTTTATAATTAAAAAACAATCAAATGGTTTAAGCCGATTAATTTTACGCATCACACGAGTAGGAATAAAAAATAGTATGCAGCGTACCAGTATCTCTTCTGCAATTACATTTTTGACATCTTCCTTTATATCCTTCCAATTGTTTACTCCAATTAGTGGGGCCCTTTTCCTTGTAAACAGTACAACCTCATCGACAAATGTACGGGCGTTCGGTCCAACCGAACCTCCAAGCCTAGATGAAAATTCGATTTGTAGTTTTTGAGTGCGATCCTTAACTCTCTTGGTGGCTGCTGCTAGTCCTTTAACAGTGCCACGACCTCTTTTCTTGCGTTGATTGGAGCCATCTCCTTGCAAAAATGACAATAACGAACTTGAGCTATTCTAATTCTCAATTAAGATATGTGAACCCAATATTAAAAGTATATGAATGATCACAAACCATTTCCCTCTTCCCTTTTCTTCCTTGCATGGCTTGGCCTATTTGAGGGTGGTGTCGCATTGCTTCCATTACTTTCATCATCTTCAATTATAATGCCATCAGTGTCATGTTGCTCTACATATGCCACTGCACACAAAGTTAAAAGCTTCAGTTCAAAAAAAAAATTAGTAGTAAAATAAATTGGTTGAAAAAGGAAAATTAATTACTAATTTCTGGAATGTGCCCTTTTAGCCTTAACCATTCATTGTACGTAATGATTGTTGCATCCCTAAAGTCATCCCTCAAATCTGTTAGTCACCAAAAACATATTAGATAAGTTGTAGTTTATATAAAGTGGCTAAGATTGTAAACAATACGAATCCATATGGAGAAACATAGATGTTATACTTGTGGATTTGTCCTTTTGCAGCTCCACTAGCCAGTCTTTGTATGCATCAAATGGATCATCCATAAAACGGATGCTCATCATCTTCTGACTGCTGCCTTGGTTGCTTGAGGGGTGTTATGCTCACTTGCTGTGTTGTCTCTTGCTCCTTTGAGAGTACTAATCTGATTTTCCTTTCTTCCTCATGTTCCTGTAACATGCGTTCTGCATTTGGGGTATAATCAATAGCCTGCAGCGTTGCTACATCCGTGCCACATCGCTTCTTGTAGTACAAGTAGTCCCGTCCAACATACCCTAGCTGTTCTTTGAAACTTAGCAAGGTCAAAAAATTTATATCACCCTTATCAAGTGTGAGGTGGAGGTATGCTTTGTCTGCAGTTGTCCCCTTGCACATTATATTACTGACCACATCTCTCCGGTTAAATTTGCTCTGCACATTACAAAATTGTCAGTGCAATCAATTCAATATGTGATTTGCAGTTACAAAATTGTCAATGCAATCAATAGATTTGTTTCCCTTGATAGTTTTTCATTTCTTCTCTGAGTAATCTCAAGTGGATTCAAACTGGTAGGAAAATTATAAGCTGACTCTCTACAGTGTATGCTCTTGATGCTTTTGTGCTGCACAGTCTATGAAATCTATATGTCCAGATATAATATGTCGTGCCAAGTCCACACATAATTGGAAAGAAGTAACAACAACAATAATGAAACTACTCCGGTGCAACATCCTAGAATCAAGATATGTGCTGCCACATCCATCTCAAAACATACGACATTTTGAGTTCCTCACAAATAACAATCTAAAATTCTCAATCTAACATTTAGCCATTCAAAATATTCAAACAATCCATCCTTAAACAAATAACTCATTAAATCATGGATAACAAATGAACAACTTTTATTAGTCACAATTCACAGATCGCAATTCAAACAATTTGTATACCTATCCTTAGTCCCAATGCAGCCCCAGTCATCCTCGACTTCTCGGCTAGGCGTTGCTGCCCAACCGGCAGCCGCCAGCTACCGCTGCCTGCGCCCAGCAGGCCGCCCCCATGGACCGCTGGCCGCTGCCAGCCACGCGCGGCGTGCCCGGCGCCCGCACCTCGCTGCGTCCTGGACGGCCGCCAGCCTGCCGCCCAGGCCCTGCGAAGGCGAGGCTGCGCGATGCCCGTACCGGCTGCTAGGTGCCACCGCGCCGCTGCCGGTCCCTCCTACGTCGTGTGCTCTGCTCTTGTCTCAGGTCTCCCAAGCCACCGCCACCACTGCCGCCGCCGCCAGGGTTAGGGTTGGGGCGCTGGGCGACGGACTTGTCACACACACAACGGGAGTCGGAAGTCGTCGTCAAAAAAAAAGAGTCAAAAGGGAGGGTCGAGAGGGTTGGGTCCTTCTATGAGTCCATGGCTGTTTTGTGGCCTGGTGGGAGATTGAGCCATTGGGCCAAAGGGCCTTATTGCCACTAGAAGGCTGTAAAGGACAGGAAGGAGCGAAGGAGAGACCCAAGTCGCGTCCGGCCATCTTCAAGCTCGCGACGCAAGCTCCAGAGCACCTCCAACACAGCAAGCTATGGCGAGAATTTCATGGGGGGCTTCAAAGGCTCCTTGGCCCCTCGTGCCGCCCCTCGGTCCGCCGCCCCTCGTCGCCCCTCCCCCGCTCCACCGCTAGATCCGCCCCTCGACCTCTCTAAACTAAACCAATCCAATCCACATGCAAGACGAAGAGGGGATGAACCAAAACCCTAAACCATTAGCAGCTTTACATGTGAAGAGGGGATGAACCAAAACCCTTGATGGAGGTGCGGCGCGGCTGCATACCTACTCGATGATAGTCCGATGAACTCTTGATCGACACGAATGGCGGCGTGGGCTTCTACTGCTTCTGGACAAGTACCAACGGTGGCGCGGCCTTGTTCACTGGAGTCGGCGCCGTCGGTGGCGGCGGTAGGGGAAGTCCGCGCCCTGGATGGTGTAGTCGCCATTGCGCGCAGGAGGGGGTGGGGGGCAACACGAACCATCGTAGCCCTCGTCTATGCGTCGTAGTATCGTAGATTGATTACCAAGTAGCGATTATTTGGGGTAGTGGGTCCGGATTTTGGATGGTGGAAGGGTTTCCTGGAAGGAAAATATGGCGGGGTGTGCAAATATTTCAATTTTTGGAGGTAATTGTTTGAGGCAAAACATGACATACTTTGTATTGTTTAATAAAATTTGAATAACTTTGAGTTGTCATAATACCAGCACCGAATATGGCATACTTTTTTCTAAATGTTTTGTTACCTTGAACTGCGATTTAATGATTTATGCACCGATTGTACTGAATCACTTGTTCATCGAAATCGTATGATCTTTGTTACTTGATCATCCACATCACTTGATCATCCAACACATATGATGATCTTCGTTTTGTTGGTTCACGAAGATATCCATATGTTGTACGATCATCATGGCATGAAGATGCATCATCGTAGACAAGTGTGCCTGTAGTAGATAGACCACCCACATCAGTTGATCATCCACCGCATAGGATGATCTTTGGTTTGTTGGTTCACGAAGCGACATTGCGACGAGGAGGAGGTTGTACGATCATCATGGCATGAAGATGCATCATCATAGACAAGTGTGCCTGTAGTAGAAAGACCATCCACATCACTTGATCATCCACTGCATAGGATGATCTTTGGTTTGTTGGTTCATGAAGCGACATTGCAACGAGGAGGAGGTTGTACAATCATCATGGCATGAAGATGCATCATCATAGACAAGTGTGCCTATAGTAGAAAGACCATCCACATCACTTGATCATCCACCTCATAGGATGATCTTTGGTTCAATTCGTTCACGAAGCGACATTATATTGCGACGAGGAGGATCGGCTGTACGATCATCATGGCACATAGATGCATCATCATTGTAAATAGGTTTTCTTATCTACATTCATCATCAACATGACCATGATATAAATAGGTTCAATTTAAAAGGTTAAACAAAAAAATGTACAAAAACAAATTAAAACAAAGATCCAACCCATATGATGAAGATTTTTGGTATAGGGTCACAAAGCAATGTGTATGAGTAGGTTTTGAAAAACTATATTATGATTTTCAAAAATACATGTATGTTTTAAAAAATATAAACAAATTTGAATAGGTTTTCTTATCTACATTATTCATCATCAATACGACCATGATATAAATAGGTTTTTAAAAATTATAAATGCAGTTGAAATGTTCAATTTAAAAGGTAAATAAAAACTAAAAAGGTTTGCACTGTATGGGCCTGCCAAGGGCCAGTGGCCTCACCAGGCTCAACCGCATAGTGGAGCCCAGCAAAACCACCCTGGCCCAAGCAGGCTCAACAACGTGCAGCGTGTTTACGATGGTCTATGTTAATAGGAGTTCGACATGGATAACTCTCTTCAACTTTTAAGCTGTGTTTCATCTCTCTGAATAGGCGAGGTGGTACTAATGTACAAACGTTGCGCAACAGCCAACACGAACCCGTTAATGGGCCGGCCCACTTCGTTTCCTCAAAACCCTACTAGCCCCCACCGGCCGCTTCCTTCTCCCGTACCCTCCCCACATTCCCCACCCGTGACTCCCCACATTCCCCACCCGTTACTCCCCACAGGCGACGGCAGCGACGGCGGAGTGGGATGGCAATTGTGCCCGTTTACCTATGTACTCATGGGTAAAAACCCTAATGGAGTCGGGTATGGGATGGATTTTTTACCCACGGGTAGGAAAATGGGAGGAAATATCTGCCCATCGGGTAAACGGGTATGGGTATGGGTTAGTTCTATCCATACCCGTCTCACCCGTTTACCCGTGAAATGAACTGACAAGTGGGCCCCACCTAAACACTCTTTTTCCTCCAATTGTGCCACATTTTTTCTTCGTCACGTTGCTTCCTTTTCCTTATATCCTTTCCAAAAGTCACTTGCTGGAAACTCTCATACTACTGCTTCACCCGCTCACCACTGAGCGGCACTGGAGCTTCCCTGGTTTCAGCCTTGTTATTGAAGCTCACCTTGTTCCTTCGCCACTTGTGGTCCGAGGGCAAAAATCGGCGATGTCCCATGTTGCAATGCTTTGAACCATATTTTAACCACAAGTAATCAGTATCCTTGTGACAATAAGGACACACAAACTTACCTTTTGTGCTCCAACCAGATAACATCGCATATGCAGGGAAATCATTAATTGTCCATAGCAGAATTGCATGTAGAGTAAAATTCTTCTTCTCCTTCTCATCCCATGTTTCAACTCCTTTAATCCATAGCTCATGTAGCTCATCGATCAGAGGTTGCAAATATACATCAATGTTCACTCCAGGAGATTTAGGCCCAGGTATCAACATCGACATCATCCAATAAGGTTGTTTCAAACACAACCAAGGAGGCAGGTTATAAGGAATTAGTATCACAGGCCAACAAGTGTGATTAACATTCAACATCCCAAATGGATTGAAGCCATCGGATGCAAGTCCCAGCCTAACATTACGTGGATCCGAAGCAAATTTCTTATACCTTGTATCCACATGCTGCCATGCCAATGAGTCTCTTGGGTGTCGCATTTTCCCATCACGGACCAATTCTTCCTTGTGCCACCGCATCAATGATGATGTTTTCTCTGACATATATAATCTTTGCAGTCGAGGAATAAGTGGAAAATACCTTAGAACTTTGCAAGGAGTGCGCTTCTTCTTTGCTCCACCACTTTCGCTAGACTCGCCAATCTCATCAGAATTTGTGTCGTTCTTCCACCTACTCTCACCACATGTTGGACACGTGTCCATATCAGCAAACAGCCCACGAAATAACACGCAGTCATTCACACAAGCATGGATCTTAATGTAGTTGAGGCCAAGGTCACGAATAACCTTCCGTACTTTCTCCATAGTGTCTGGGATACAATGTCCTGGGGGGAGCACATCCGAGAATAGGCTAAGTAGTTTCCCTGTGGAATGGTTACTCCAACCACCCATGCACTTAAGCTGAAAGAGCCTGACAATGAAAGATACCTTGGTAGCCTCGGTGCAACCTAGATACAAATCTTGCTGCACATCTTCCAACAAATCAAAGAATTTCTTTGCACTCTCATTTGGCTGTTCATTGTTATTACCACTGTTAGCACCCCTTATTATTGCGGACACCAGATTCTTGGCAAATGATGCATCATCTGCTGTGCCTACATTCAGATCCCTATCATCATTCCAAGGTTGAGCATTACCTTTCTCTTTGACGAAATTCTCATCAAACCCTTTAGATAGCAAGTCCATTTGAACCTCGGATTTTGTTTTGTATACGACTCCACGACACCTTGAACATGGACATGGTGCAGTTTCTGATGCATAGGTGCCTTCAAAAGTAGTATGAATAAATTTCTCGAATCCTGCTTGCCACTCATCTGTTGACTGAGACAACAGCATCCAACTCCGATCATCATCATGTGCCATTAATTCTATCTTCCAAATGTCACAAGACTTTATTTCCGGCAGCACGTTAATTGAAGGGATCACGAAGCTTCTAAAAACATATGAATGTCTACGTTTTTTCATAATTGCTGATTCATACAATTCCAAGTTAAAAAGATTTTTAGTGTTAAATTGTTGGTTGGGTATGTTAATTGTGCAGATTCAAGTTGAGTGTGGACTCGGATGGAAACTCTCAAGAGATCTATCCGAAATCTAAAAGCAACAGATCAAGTTGAGTCCTTTGTAACTTATGCTAGCAACCAAAAAAAAAATCTCGGCCAGGTAACAGACAATGGTTCGTATGGGAGCTAGAAGATTTTATTCAACTCTTGCATGTACAAACCGATCAGTAATGTAAGATCTTCAAGATCTGTGACTATGTTCTTATGGTTTTACCTAAAAAGCTAAAACAACAATATCTGGAAACAATATCTGAAAAAAGAAGAAGTTGATGACCTCATTACTTGATTGATTTCGCCTGACGAGTGGCGACGTCTCTCATGCAGTTTATTCTGTCATGCGGGCATGCGGCGGCGGCGAACGATGGAATGACTGGTCGACTGGAACGCCGAACGCTGAGGCCTGAGGATCGAGCGGAGCGGCACGTCACGCGTGCGGCAAGCGAGGCGAAGCTGAAGGCGAACTGTCTCGCTGAGGAATAGGATCGAGCGGCGCATCACGCGTGGTCCCGTGCGGCAGGCGAGCGAAGCAGCGAAAGGCAAACCGTGCGATCTCGATGAGGAATAGGATCGAGCGACGAGCGGCGCGTCACGCGTGGTCGCGTGCGGCAGGCGAGCGAAGCCACGAAGTAGATACGAAGTAGATATTTCCATCAAGCGAAGCCACGAAGTAGATACGAAGTAGATATTTCCATCATTTTACTAATAGCCCTCTCCAGATGGTCTTTTTCCTAATTGTTTATAACATGAAATAGGATGATCGATTGAGTGGTCACACTAGGCACAACGAGATGATAGGTTAATTAGGAAAAGAAAGTATGCATGCATGTGACGGACACATAAAAAACCAAGTACACTAAGTATGAAAATTTGTGATACATCAAGAATATCCTCGGATCAAAAAAGAAATATACTCATCAACCAAATGAACGTATTACCTCAGATTAAACTTACAAGGGGCGATATGGCTTGTAGATCTCTTGTGATATCGCGCATGAACATGCTGATTCTAGAAAGGGTGAATCTTAGGCGTGCCTTGCAGAGCTAGGGCCAGGCATCGAATCACAAAGCGGTAGATGAGAGCAATTCCGGCCCGACTGCCATCTGGTGCATGTGTGATGAAATTTAATCAATATACGCTCCACCGCCTGCAAATCTCCAAGTATCTGCATGGAAAAGACACATATATCAATCATGATAAAAGGAGTACTGTATCTGCTTAATTAACCAAACAAAAAATGATCGATGAACTCGTACCATGGGATATCCTCGTCCATGCATGCTGCGGCGATGCTATCATCCTGACCCAACACTACGCCTGCTGTTGAACCTGGAATAAAGGTGAGCGGCAACAACGAGCTGCTGGCGACCAGCCTTCTGGTGCCCCTCCCACTCTAGAAAAAAAATGCTGTGAGATGGAAAGGAGGTTGGCAACCTTATTTACAAATTCAGAACAGGAATCCCGGGAACGTAGGAACTAATACTCAAGACGGGTCGGGCATTCAATATCGTCCAACTAGTATGCACCGGAAATAACCATTAAGGCTGCACGGATCTTAGCACATGCGAACGGTTGATTTAGTGAGTGTAACTACACCTAGGAGTGTATATATATATATGGTCACCTACATGGACACCAACTCCAAAAAGGAAACGGCCGTAAGCTTTACAGGCTTTTCAACTCCAACACGGAGACTCCACTTATTATTGTTTAGGTACAAAATTTTCCACGTATAATCACAACTGTGTTCGTGTCCTAGTGGTATGAGCGTTGGCTACCAATCAAGAGGTCCCTTGTTCGATTCCTAGGTGGCTTCCCATTTTTTCAATTTACATAATTTTTTTGCTGCATGACTGGATAGCTAAACAAAAGCCCACGAAACAAAAGAGTTGCAATAGAATACCATATTGCAACGAAACACACTACTCTATAGCAACAAAATTTACACGTGGCAATATAAATATGTTATTGCATCGATTTAGTTTTTCGTTGCAATACGCACCTACCTACTGCAACGCCGCTGAAGATTATACCAACGAAAAAACATCGTGGCAATAGTATCACCAAATAGCAACGAAATTATATATGGTTGCAATAGGAGCAAATAATTGCAACGAAAATCAACACTAACGCAACAAAAGAGTGTCGTGGCAATATATCCAACCTATTGCAACACTGTTTCAAAATGGTTGCGATAACACCTAACTATTGCAACGACATTCACGAATATCGCAATGCAATATAATAGTGGCAATAAAGTCCACCTATTGCCACCGTTTTGGAAAAACGTTGCAATAAGTCCTACCTATTACAACCAAATTGGTGGCGTTGCAATTTCTTTCGTGGCATTAGGCCGAAAATCTAGTAGTGTAGACTCGCAGTTCCAAACCCGATAAGCCCGCGAAGAAGTCGAGTAAACTAGAAAGATACCATCACAAGAACGTGACTCAAACTTGTCTAGGTTCCCGGACTTCAAAATAAAGCACTTGCAACCAAACACACGAAAATGAGAGACACTGGGCTTTCGCCCATATCTCAACTCATAAGAAGTGCGATGCAAGTGTGCCCTCAGAAAAACTCGATTGGAAACATGACACGCGGTGGCTATCGCCTCAGCCCAAAATTTCCTAGGTGTAGAGTACTCATCAAGCATCGTCCTGGCCATCTCGACCAAGGTACGATTCTTCCTTTCCACGACGCCATTCTACTGTGGGACGTGCGGAGAAGAGAACTGGTGCTCTACACCTGTCTCATCACAGAACCTCTCGAAGTAGGAATTCCTGAACTCCGTGCCATTGTCACTGCGGATCGCTCGTAAGGCACCCAGAAGCTCAACAGAAAGCCTACTGAAAAGACCTCGGAAATGTGTAAACATCTCATCCTTCGAGGCTAAGAAAAACACTCAAGAATACCTCGAATAGTCATCAACCACGACAAGAACATACCACTTCCCTCCTGCTGACTGCACTCGAGCTGGTCCAACAGTGTCCATGTGGAGTAGTTGTCCCGGTGCATGGGTCATAGTCACTATGACCGGAGGGTGAGAAGCGGCAACCATCTTGCCGTGCCGGCATGGAGCACAAATAAGATCTTTGGTCATCTTGAGTTTCGGCAGACCACGAATGAGATCGTGGCCGCTAACTCGGGTCAAATGGTCAAATCCGATATGACCAAGTCTCCTATGCCAGAAGGTAAGGTCGCGGGACTTAGAAGCAACTAAACACCCGAGAGGATCACCAGAAGACTTAGAAAAATCAGCACAAAGATCCTCCCATAACGAGAAATCCCGCAAACCAGACTACCCGAGGAATCAAGAATTTTGCAATTGTTTTTTGAAGCTCACCTCGAAACCATCATCAGTAAGCTGAGAGACTGAAAGTAAATTATACTGCAGCTTACTAACCAAGGCAACATCTTTTAAAATAAAAGACTCATTAATGCGCACTGTACCTTTAGCGATGATGCGCCCAGACGAAGCGTCTCCGAAGGTGATAGTCTCATCACCTGGAGCACGGGCTAGGGAAGAGAACCAACGAGAGTCTCCGGTCATGTGTCGAGAACACCCGGAGTCAACGAGTCAAACCTCTCTCTTCCCTGCCCGGCGAACCTGAGTCAACGAGAGAGTAAAATCTCAGTACTGGGGTAAATCAAGAGTGATTTTGGCACCCAATACTGAATAACATGTCGAGTAGAAGAAGTAGTCACACACGACTGACCTCTAGCTACCCTACGCTCTCCGTCGCTCAACAAGCCAGAAGGTCTTTGTGCAGACCTGAAGCTGTTGTTGGGCTTGACTGCTACGGAGGAGCAAGTCAAGGCACCAGCAACATGCTGATCTCGCCGCGGGACCTCTCTTGTCACCGCCTTTGCTTTGAAAGCGGTGATCTTCCTTCCCTTGGAAGAAGATTTCTCTATGATCTCCTCCTTGTCCTTTTTGTACAACTCATTGGTAATTAAATTACCCAAGAGTTGTGTTGGCATCATCCTCGCCAATTCCGGAGAGTTGAGAAATAGTGTCACTAGCATTTCGTACTTCTCTGGTAAAGCCCTTAGCATTTTCCTTACAATGTCAACATCGGAAAGGTTAGTACCAAGACCCTTGAGCTCATTTACGATGTTGTTTAGTCTTGTGTACATCTCATTGATGTCCTCATGGGGCAACATCATAAATGTCTCATATTTGATCCTTAGTCGATGCAACTTGGCCTCCTTGACTGTGGATGTCCCTTCGTGTATTTCCGAAAGGGTGGTCCAAATAGCATGAGCCGTCTCAAGATTGCTCACCCTATTGAATTCATCCGCGTTCAAGGCTCCAAAGAGTGCATTCATGGCTTGGGCATCTAAATGAGTGTTACGCCCATCTTGTTCCGTCGGATTCTCGGGATCAAGTGCCATGACGTAACCATCATTTACGATTTTCCAAATATGAGGCCTCATGGCCTTTAAGTAAATTGATATTGTAATTTTCCAGTAAGCATAATTTGAGCCATCAAATAGAGGTGCCTTTCCTACCGCAATCCCCTCACTAGGCATCCTTTTCTCTCTAGACGGTTAAGTCTATAAATGAGAGACCAAGCTCTGATACCACTTGTAGGATCAAGGATACCGACTAGAGGGGGGTGAATAGGAGTTTTTTAAAATTTTTCTTGTTCACTTGATTAATTCTTCACAATTTAAATGACAAAAGAGTAAAGCAATTAATCCTATGCAATTCTAGACAACAATATAGCAGTCCTAGCTCTAAGCAAACAAACGATCACAATGAAACAAATAAACAAGAGCCAAGAAGACGAGAGACACAACTAATGTTTTTACCGTGGTGATCGGAAACTTGCTGGTTTCCCCTAGTCCACGTTGAGGTTAGCCCGGACGAATCGGACCGGCTCCACGAATTGAGCCAAACACCTCGATCACTAATGTAGCTCTTCCCCGCTCCGGGTAGGTGAGCTCCGACCTTCACAAATTGCCGGGTCTTCTCACAAGCTTCTTGAGAAGATCTCCAAGCCAAACTTCGCCCGATCGTCCAAGTGCCGGCAAGCACTAAGAGTAATAGACCTTGGGCTTCACTTGAATGCAATTCTTGTGCTAAGTGGATCAACAAATGAAATTCTTGCACTAATTGCAAAACCACCTCAATTTAATGCTCAATGAGAGAAAGTGGGTGGAATGAATGCTCTTGGGCTCAAGGAATATGCAATGAGTCTCTAAACTTAGCCCTTGCGTAGTGGTGGGGGTATTTATAACCTCCACCAACCAAAACTAGCCGTTTGACACAATTTCCAGAAAAAATTCTGGTCGAGCGGTACTACCGCCGCCAAGGGCCGGTACTACCGCTATCAAATCTTGGCGCCAGAACGGCTATGTCAGAGCTCTGCAGTGACTGCTGTATTTGGCGGCACGGTACTACCGCTGTTGACATTTGCGGCACTACCACTGTCCGGTAGTTCCGCAAAGTCGGCGCGGTACTACCACTCGGGCCGAACTCCGAAAGGTCCCAACTTTGGCGCTCTCTGGAAAAATTGATCCGCTCTCAAGCCAGATCTTTCGGACACCGGAAGTACCGCTCCACACAGCGGAACTACCGCACACAGCGGTAGTTCCAGCGTTGAAATTGCCGGTACTTCCGCTCCAGGAAAATCCAGACTTCATCCGGAGGGGGCTCTCTGGAAAAATTGATCTGCTCTCCCTCCGGATCTTCCGTGCTCCGAAAGTACCACTTCATAATGCGGTACTACCGCTCAGTGCGGTAGTTCTGGCGTTCAAGTGGCTGGTACTTCCGTTCCCGCAAGAGCTCAAGTGCATCCGCGGGTGCTCTCTGGAAAAATTGATCCGCTCAAGAACCGGATCTTCCGCTTGCCGGTACTACCGCATTTGGGTGCGGAACTACCGCTCTCCGGTAGTTCCGACGTTCAAAACTGCGGTACTACCGCCCTTCCAGACAGAGTACAGATTTTGATTTAAAACAGATTTTTGATGGATGCAAGTTTCTAATGTTGATCCAAATGGCACAAGAAATATGTTTTCAAGCTACTTGCCAAGATCCCTCTTGATGGTACGATCATCTATCCTATAATCCGGTCTTCCACCATTTACCTAAGACCGGTAAAATTCAAAAGAGGATCATAAGCTAAGTATACCTTTGTCTTGAGCCAATTTGGTCTTCACACATATCCTTTGGCTTGCATCTTGTTGCACATATGTGAACTAACCCTTTGCATGCTCATAAAACACGTTAGTCCCATATTCACATAATTTCATTAATTACCAAAACCATTTTTAGGGGCCTAGATGCTTTCAATCTCCCCCTTTTTGGTAATTGATGACAACCCAAGTTGTATGTGAGATAAATGTTTTGAATATATCAAATTGTTTGACAAAAAATTGTATGTTCCATGTTGACTTTTAAATGAGAGAGGTTCTTTGCAATAATTCTGGAGAAGGTATAAAATGAACTATCTCTATTTTAAAGTCCAAAAGAAGAGATGACTCCCCTAAACATGTGCATGGATAAAAATACAACATTTCATATAAGATGCAGAAGACAAAGATATATCATAATGAGAATAATTTGACATTTAAGCAATAGATAATAGCATAAACATTTATGACCATAAAGGTTCATTACATTCATAAGTTCAGAAGATAAAATGAGTTCATTACATCCAAACGATCATTGACCAAATATAAGTTCATTACAAACAACCAAAACAATAATAAAGAGATATAGCCCCATAAGTCCCAAAAGTAAGCCCCAAGCTACTGACTGTCTTCTCCCCCTTTGGCATCAAGTACCAAAAAGAGATCAATCCTGAGATGTACGGTGACGAGTATAGCGACAAGGCGACCATCTAGCGAGGTCAACCTGCTGTCAATGGAGTCTAGATGCTCATCCACCCTATCCATCCTGGAGTTGAGGGTGGAGAAACTCTCAAGCACGGAAGAGTAAATCTGATGGAGAGTGGGCTGACCAGGCTCCTGTGACTGAGCTGTTGCTCCTTCTCCTGCTGCTGCTGCTCCTGAGGATGAGCCTGCTCCTGGATCCGCCATCTGGTGAGCGCGAACACCAATGGGAATGGGAGGCTCCGGTCTTGGCTTATAAGGCTTGTGCACTCCACCATGTCCTCCACGATAGTGAAACTTGGAATCAATCAAGGCCATGATGTAGGGTGCATAATTTATGCGCTTGTTGCGATCATTTTTGGAGGAGACTATCTCCCTCATGATCACATCAACAAATTTCTCCCCCTTCATAATGTAATCAATGATGTTCCAGACATGACCTCGAATGGCATCATAGTTACCACCTTTTGGGAGGATGGTGTGATTAATGATGCGATTGATCAAGCTTGGAATGGGGTGAAGTCCAATATTCTTGCCAATAACATACTTTTCTGCAGTGTTGTAGTAAGGATACATGGCATGAATATCAAGCGCGGGCTTGTCATATACCTTCTCAAAAGCGCTCAGCTCCGCTCCTAAAGCTATCTCAAAATCATGCTTAGTGGCCTCAAGTCTTGTGCACACTGTCATCCATGTCATATGCTGAAGATCGGGAGTAACGTGCACAGTAGCATAAAACTGACGGATGAACTCCTCATTGTAATCACATCCCAGGGCCACAAGCTGCCGAATACCGGCCCTTTGAAAGAGCCTAAAAGTCCCATCATACTTATCAATGCTGTCAATATGATCCCAGTCAATGTACTTATGATCTACAAACTGGCGATCTGGTCCATACATCTCATCAAATATCTTCTCCTGGAACTTGGTGTGGAACTTTGGATTAATTGAGTTGGAGGGGAACTCATACTAGTTTGTGTGACGAAGGCAAGTGTACTCATCAGCGGAGATTTTCTTGAGATCAATCTCAAGGCATTCTCTCCCAGCTACATCTTCCTCAGATTCTTCCATGGGAGAGCTCGCAGGCTGTGGTTGCTCAGACTCCGTTTCAGATCCGGAGTAGGACTCAGTGTCAGATGCAGGTGCCTTCCCTTTATCTTGGGTTGTCTTTTGAACCACCTCAGGGGATGGAAGTGTAGAAAGGCCCGAAGAGTCCTCTGAAGCATATGACTTTATGCTAGCGACTCTTGTTCTAGGCATCTAGAAACAAGAAGAAAGGATCATGAGAATCAAAGGAGTATAGCCAAGTTAGATTGAAAAGAAATGGACTGAATTTGCCGCATTGTCAGGAAAAACCGGTAGTACCGCCGTTCTGGGCCGGTAGTACCGCTCAGCGGTAGTACCGCACCAGACGGGCGGTAGTTCCGCTTCCTGGCAGATTCTAGGGTTTTGGAAATGTGAATGGATTATTTGGTGTTTTCTTGGATTGAATCCATGGAATAGGTTTGTAGAAACCCTTAAACACCAAATATACTCATTTTCCCTAGAATTAAATAGCAAAATCAACTACATTTCAATTTAACCTAAAACATGACTTAGGGTTCAAAATAGAGATCGAAAGAGAGATTTTTGATCCGAAATACCTTTAGGATCGGAGGAGTTGAACCCTTAAGAGTTGATTTGAGTCGAAGAAATGAAGAAATCACCACTAGATTTGTAGATTTAGAGTGCGGTTTTGGAGGCTTTTGATGGGAGAGAGAGAGAGAAGAGGAGAGGTACGGGCTCGGGCGGATGTGGAGAGGAAGTACCGGAGAGGGAAAAGAGTGGGGTCGAGCAGAGAAAAATCCTCGAGCGCGGGTAGTTGCTCCCCCTTAAATGCAGTCCGGCAGAACCGCAGATGCGGCCGGTAGTACTGCCTGGCGCGGTAGTACCGCTTCCTCAGCCAGAAGTACCGTTTCCCAGAAGTACCGCAGAAGGCAGTGGTAGTTCCGATTTTTCTGGAACTTCGCAGAATTTGAATTTTAAGAGAATAGATGCAAATGATCCGTAGTTTTTGCACTCAACTAAAGTCTTTAAGGATCATTATGCATTAAATAGAACAAAATATTATCTTTAAATATTTTTGCCTTTCCCTTTTTAAAATCTAAAGCTTTGGCACAAAAGCACAATTACAAGCAACTTTTCAAGCTTCCTCAATTGAGCATACATTTAAATTTGCATAATTTTATGCAACATTTGAGTAATCCAAGACATTCAATTCACTCCTAAGTTTGCAAAAGCGGTATTCATCTAATGGCTTGGTGAAGATATCCGCTATTGATCTTCGGTCCGGATGTGGCTAATGCAAATGTCTCCCTTGCTAACATGGTCCCTCAAGAAATGGTGGCGTATATCTATATGCTTGGTTCTTGAGTGTTGGACAGGATTTTTGGAAATTTTAACGGCACTTTCATTATCACACAATAAAGGCATTTTATCAAAATTTATTCCATAATCCAACAAGGTTTGCCTCATCCACAATAATTGAGCACAACAACTCCCGGCAGAAACATATTCGGCTTCGGCGGTTGAGAGTGTTACGGAGTTTTGTTTCTTTGAGGATCAAGACACTAAAGATCTACCTAGGAATTGACAACTTCCCGAAGTGTTTTTTCTATCCACTTTGCAACCCGCATAATCGGAATCCGAATATCCAATTAAATCAAATTTAGCACCTTTGGGATACCAAAGCCCTATATTTTTGGAGTGTTTCAAATATCTCAAGATTCTCTTTACGGCTTTTAAATGACACTCTTTTGGTGAAGCTTGAAAGAGAGCACACATGCATACACTAAACATGATATCGGGCCTAGATGCGGTAAGATAAAACAAGCTACCAATCATGGATCTATAAAGCTTTGAATCTACCGACGTCACACGTTCGTCGAGGTCTAGATGCCCGTTGGTTGCCATTGGTGTCTTGATGGGTTTTGCATCTTCCATGTCAAACTTCTTGAAGAGGTCTTTAGTGTACTTTGTTTGGTTTATAAATGTCCCATCCTTGTGTTGCTTTATATATTTTGAGTCCAAGAAAATAGCTTAATTCTCCTATCATGGACATCTCAAACTCCCTAGACATCATATCACCAAATTCTTCGCAAAAATCTTGGTTAGTAGAACCAAATATAATGTCATCAACATAAATTTGGCACACGAAGAAATCATCACCAATAATTTTTGTGAACAAAGTTGTATCTACTTTACCAATTTTAAATCCTTTTGATACAAGGAAGTTTCGAAGACGTTCATACCAAGCTCTAGGAGCTTGTTTTAAACCATAAAGTGCCTTTGAAAGTTTATAAACATGATTAGGATATTTAGGATCTTCGAATCCCGGTGGTTGTTCAACAAATACAAGTTCGGATATTGTTCCATTCAAGAATGCACTTTTAACATCCATTTGAAATAATTTAATATCAAAACTAGATGCAAAAGCAAGCAAGATTCTAATTGACTCAAGTCTAGTAACGGGTGCAAATGTCTCATCATAATCTAATCCTTCGACTTGAGTATAGCCTTAACCTTGCTTTGTTTCTTACCACAATGTCATTCTCATCTTGTTTATTTCGAAAGACCCATTTAGTGCCAATCACATTATGCTCTTCGGGTCTCTCCACCAAGGTCCATACTTCATTTTGTGTGAAATTGTTTAATTCTTCATGCATGGCATTAACCCAATCCGGGTCATCTAGAGCTTCATCTACAAGCTAAGGCTCAAGAGAAGAAACAAAGGAGTAATGTTCGTAAAATGAAGCTACTCTAGAGCAAGTTTGAACACCCTTACTCACGTCACCCAATATTTGATCTATTGGATGATCCTTGGCAATTGCATTGTGAATCTTGATATTGTTTTGTTGTTGATCATTTTGCTCATCTTCAACAACTTGAATATTGCTTGGTGTAGACGATGTGGGTGGCTCTACTTGTCTTGATGAGCTTGGTGAAGATGGATCTTCCTTTGGCTTGATGTCTCCAATTTGCATGTTTTCCATAGCTTTGCGCAATCTTTCATCACCTACATCATCCAAATTTTCTCTCTTCTTGAGAGCCATTAGTTTCATCGAATTGTACATCACATGATTCTTCAACTAAACCCGAATTTTTATTATAAACTCTATATGCTTTGCTATTTGAAGAATACCCTAAAAGAAAGCCTTCATCACAACGACTTTGAAATTTAGAGAGCCGAACACCCTTTCTTAGAATATAGCATTTGCAACCAAATACTCTAAAGTAAGAAATGTTCGGTCTTCTTCCAACGAGAAGCTCATAGGAAGTCTTTTTCAAAAGTCGATGTAAATAAAGGCGATTTATGGCATGACAAGCGGTGTTAATAGCTTCCGCCCAAAACTTGTCGGAAGTATTATATTCATCAAGCATTGTCCTAGCCATTTCAATTAATGTGTGATTTTTGCTTTCTACAACTCCATTTTGCTCCGGAGTGTAGGTTGTGGAAAGTTCGTGCTTTATTCCAAGTTTATCACAAAAATCTTCAACTTTTGTATTTTTGAACTCGGAACCATTGTCACTCCTAATTTTCTTTATTTTAAAATCAAATTAATTTTGGGCCCTTTTTGAAAAACTTTTGAAAATCCCGGAGGTTTCGCTTTTGTCATCTAGAGTAATCATCCACAATGACTAAACAATATCTATTTCCCTCGATGCTCTTATAGGTTGTTGGCCCAAACAAATCCATACGTAAGAGCTCCAATGGCCTAGAGGTTGACATGATACTTTTGGAAGGATGAGAACTAGCGACTTGCTTTCCGGCTTAACAAGCACTACAAAGTCGATTTTTCCTAAACTTCACATCCTTCAGGCTAACAACTAAGTCATGTTTGAAAAGCTTTTTAAGTTGCACCATACCCACATGACCTAGCCTCCTATGCCATAACCAACCCAAAGAGGTTTTTGCAATTAAACAAGTTTTTAAGCATGCATCATTTGAAGTAAAATCTACCAAATAAAGATTTCCAAATCTAAAGCCTTTGAAAACAAGTTTATTACTATTTTCTTTTGAGATAGTTACATTTTCTTTAGAGAATGAACATGTTAATCCTAAATCACATAATTGAGCAACGGATAGCAAGTTGAAATTTAAAGTTTCAACTAAGGATACATTAGAAATTGAAAGGTCATTAGATATAGCAATTTTACCCAAACCGAATACCTTCCCTTTGCTATTGTCTCCAAAGGTGATTATTTCATTGCTTCCACTCTCAAAAGTTGTAAACATTTTTCGGTCTCTGGTCATGTGTTGAGTGCATCCACTATCCAACACCCAATGCCTTCCACCGGTTTTGTAATTTACCTACAAAAGAAAATCAAGCCTTTTTAGGTACCTAAATTTTTTTTAGTAACCAAGGTTTTGGGCACCCAATTGGATTTCTTTTTAGCACCCAAAATCGAGGTGCCAATTAAATGAGCAATTACATTTCCATTCTTAGATTTTTTTTAAGCATATAGCAAGAATCATATAAGCCAATGAAATGCAAGTTATTTTTAGAACAATCATTTAGCATATGTCCGACATTCTGGCATTTTATACAATACTTACCTTTCTCATTTACAAACCTTGGAGGTTTGTATGCCGGCTTCTTACCTTTCTTGGGAATGTACCCAAGCCCTTCCTTGTTAAAATAACATCTTTGCCTTCCAGACAGCGGAACTACCGCACACAGCGGTAGTTCCCGCGTTGAAATTGCCGGTACTTCCGCTCCAGGAAAATCCAGACTTCATCCGGAGGGTGCTCTCTGGAAAAATTGATCCGCTCTCCCTCTGGATCTTCCGGGCTCCGGAAGTACCGCTTCATAATACGGTACTACCGCTCAGTGCGGTAGTTCTGGCATTCAAGTGGCCGGTACTTCCGTTCCCGCAAGAGCTCAAGTGCATCCGCGGGTGCTCTCTGGAAAAATTGATCCGCTCTCAAGCCGGATCTTCCGGACACCGGAAGTACCGCTCCAGACAGCGGAACTACCGCACACAGCGGTAGTTCCGGCGTTGAAATTGCCGGTACTTCCGCTCCAGGAAAATCCAGACTTCATCCGGAGGGGGCTCTCTGGAAAATTGATCCGCTCTCCCTCCGGATCTTCCGGGCTCCGAAAGTACCGCTTCATAATGAGGTACTACCACTCAGTGCGGTAGTTCTGGCGTTCAAGTGGCCGGTACTTCCATTCCCGCAAGGGCTCAAGTGCATCCGCGGGTGCTCTCTGGAAAAATTGATCCGCTCAAGAACCGGATCTTCCGCTTGCCGGTACTACCGCATTTGGGGGCAGAACTACCGCTCTCCGGTAGTTCCGACGTTCAAAATTGCGGTACTACCGCCCTTCCAGACAGAGCACAAATTTTGATTTAAAACAGATTTTTGATGGATGCAAGTTTCTAATGTTGATCCAAATGGCACAAGAAATATGTTTTCAAGCTACTTGCTAAGATCCCTCTTGATGGTACGATCATCTATCCTATAATCCGGTCTTCCACCATTCACCTAAGACCGGTAAAATTCAAAAGAGGATCCTAAACTAAGTATACCTTTGTCTTGAGCCAATTTGGTCTTCACACATATCCTTTGGCTTGCATCTTGTTGCACATATGTGAACTAACCCTTTGCATGCTCATAAAACACGTTAGTCCCATATTCACATAATTTCATTAATTACCAAAACCATTTTTAGGGGCCTAGATGCTTTCACCAAGAGCAGCACGAGGACTAAAACCAGAAGACTCAGAAAAACCAAGTCCTCGATGCTGCCCAAACCCATCAGCTGAAGCAAACCTAGACCTCGTGTTGGTCTTAGATGCACTCAAGGTCTGGGGCAGACCCTGAATATGCCTAAGAGCTGCAACACGGTCTCTCTGCGCGATCTTGGCGATCGAGTGTCCATCCTTCTGACAGAAGGTGCAGTGGTACTTCACCTTCTGAGAGGTAGAAGTAACATGGTGAGGCTTCGCCTTCTGAGAGGCCGAAGCAGCAGGTGAACTCACCTTGCTGTCAGAAATCCCTTGGACAAAGCCCGCTGACTTAAATTGGACTTTCTCGGTCCTGGGCTCAATCTCGATCACACCTGCGGCTATGGGTCTAAGCACGGCAGGTGGATGCTTCCTCATGTCCTCAAGAAAATAATATCCTAGACCTTGATTAAATCTGCAAGTCTTAGACTGGTCTAGAATAAGATTTAGCTTCTTCTTGCCTCCTACAAACCTCTCGAGAGTGTTCATAAGGTACTGACACTCCCGAAAGAGAGAGGTACAAGAAGAGCAGGGGGAAGAGGAGACAACAGAAGGTAAAGGAGCAGAAGAAGAACCAACAGCAGAGGAACGAATGGCTTGATCACGCTCAGCCGCCTCAGAAGGGACAATCCTACTACTAGCCAGTTGGTTCACGTCGCTAGGCGTCTCTACCTTACCCTTGGGCTCCTTCCCCACCTCAGCACAAGCATTACAACAAGTATGTGGTTTCTCTAGAAGGTCCGTAGTTAGCTTCACGCATTTTTCATCTAAAGCAACCACGTCAGTTTTTAGTTTTTCACAATTTTTGCATAGTGAGCTAACAAGATCCTTAGAAGCATACTGAGCCATTTTCTTATTATAGTCAATCATTTCTTGAAACTATTTTGAGACAGATTTAAGTTCAGCAGCTAACTTAGGACAGTTCAAACATGAAGCAATGGGCTCAAGTAATGAAGCTTGGAGTTCAGCAATTTTATGATCTGCCCGTTTTAGATTCATCTTCAACTTATTGCAATTTTCACAAGACTCAGGCAGATCAAGGAGCATGGTATAAAGACCTCTAAATGTGTTGTCCTTATCCTCACATGAGGTGCAAACAATAGTCTCAACAGTAGTAGATGAAATAGAAGCAACCCTACTCATCTCTAGTTCAGCTAAAAGACTAATATTCTCCACCTTAATCATATCAAGCTCAGAGGATAAACTATCATGCGAGGTCCTTAATTTCTTCATGTCACCCAACAAGGCACAGCATGTATCACATTCGTCACGGGAGGGAACAGATGTAAGTGAAGTAAGCTCCCGTGACAATCTATCTACTTCCTTCTCCAACTCGCTACACCTAGCTCTAGACTTAACATGAAACTTACCTAGCTTAAGAAAAGCATGATTAAGCTGGTCGTAGGAGGGGTATACCTCGTCGGAGTCGGAGTACAACTCGCTGTCGCTCACTTCATCC
Organism: Dendrocalamus latiflorus; assembly: GCA_017311315.1. Lineage (NCBI taxonomy): Eukaryota > Viridiplantae > Streptophyta > Magnoliopsida > Poales > Poaceae > Dendrocalamus > Dendrocalamus latiflorus. The sequence goes on along the minus strand of CM029641.1, from coordinate 4,604,674 downwards.
TCAAGGGCCATGAAGCACATGCCGGAGAAGTCGTCGCCACCCTTGGGTTCTTGATCACCCGTCCCGTCGTCGTCGCTCCATCCCTCCACCTCGCTGAGGTCGAGGTCGTCGAAGGCGGTGAGGACGCGGTGAAAGAGCTTCTTGGCTTTGCTAAGGTCGCGGAACTTCTTCTTGCCTTGAGGATGCGCTGGAGGCTTCTTGTTGCGGTTCTTGTCGATGTAGTAAATGATCGAAGCAAATGATCGGGCCACTCCTCTTCCAATCTCTCACTCTCTTGTATGCGTGGGAAAACTTTCTGGCTGTAGAGACCCGAATATACAAATCCGGACTCTCCTGTGTATTCTGCACTAGTCCAGGATCACGCTAGTGCACACAGTGTGAACAAAGATAAATATCATCCATATCACGATATTCTAAGGAAAAACCAAATTATATTGATAATTATCAGAGTACGACCTTATGGCCAAGCTTACAATAGACTAGCCCGAAGGGCTTAACAAAAACTAGCAGCGGAAAATCCAAAAGAAAGCGCAGCAGCCAATCGACACGCCCATAGGCTATCGAGTGGAGAACGAAGCCTAATCCGCGAAGACGTCGAAGTACTCTCCTTCTGGAACCTCCTGCTGGTGATACTCCTCCTCCTCAACTGAGCAACAGGGGCATAAAGCCGTGAGTACATTGGTACTCAGCAAGTCGTTTGTAACAAATGAATGCAATATAATATGCAAGGCTCACCAATGGAAGGCTGAAAGGTTAATTTGCATAAAACGGCATTTGAAAATACAATAAATAGATTGAAGGCACATTTGAAGTAAAACAATAATAAATAATAATCAAAGGAATTGAAGTAACCACTTATGGATCTCCCCTCCATAAGCTAAACCAACCACTTATGGACCTCCCATCCACAAGTTAAACCAACAGTGAATTAACCATCCACTGTCCAAAACTTTTTAGAAATAACTATACCTCGTGTGAAATCACCGAGCATTGTCCATGACCGAGGACGCGGCTATTCGAATAGTTTTACACTCTGCAGAGGTTGTACAACTTTACCCACAAGACATGATCATCCCGGATTGCCACGCGAGTTACACACTTCCTTAGGTGTGCGGCGAGGAGATCATGACAAGGCCTTTACAATGTTCAATCTCAACCCAGTTCCGCCTCGCTAAGGTTTCGCCTCTCACCCCCTCTAGCGCCAATGTGGGTCCATGGCCACGCCAAACCACACTCATCACAATGACGGAACCGGAATTGAAACATCCCAAATTAATTAGCCAGGTCCATCCCATACTGGACATGTGGTAGTACGGTAAGACTCAGATCAATGGCGCACAAAGTTAAGTCCTTAAATTTACTCAGGCGAAACATCCACATCCCAATGTGCAACCTGCACCCCCTTTACTGCACGATCATTCGCCCAAGTGAAAACCAATTTTGTATAACCAACACCAATGACACTACCCATGCCATGGCAACAAGTTTTATAACCGTGGTTAACCACCACATTCAAGTATATCATTAAGTCAAGATTAATTAACCACATGCGATGATAAACCCAACGTACTAGTGATAAGCATGGCTAAGCAATTAAACGCACAACCCATGTGACAGCTAATATTGCATCACTAAGTAATTTCCCATCCTATGGTGACAATGGAATCAGGATATTCAATTTATCAAGGAGGAATAATCAATTAGGTTATTAACTACCAATACAAGGGTTTTATAATAAAGTAGCAATGCATGATAATTTAAAGCAACATAATACATAATAGATTTGAAAACTGGGTTCAACATGATCAAAGGACACGACTTGCCTTGGCCTTGCTCAGTTAGGAATTCTTGATCTTCAAATCCTGCTTCAGCTCCTTCGAACGCGCGATCTAACGGGAGAGAGAACGAGACGAAACACAAGAAATAAAATCAAATAAAATCCAAATAAACTCCAAAAACTCCAAAACCAGAACCAAAAGATAGAGCTCAATTTTAGATGAATTTAGGAAGAAGAATCGGGTCGATCGGAGTTCGGACGAAGGAGAACGAGCCATCTAAAGTTTGCTAGGGCGAGAAAATGCTGGAAATTCACAGATGTTACTGTTCATCCGAGAGGAATTCTTGGAAAGGAGGCTAGCGCTGGCGAGAGGAGGCATGGGAGATGAATCTAACTAGCAAAATAGGTTGTTAGGGACCCAAGGCACACATAGGAACTGACGGCACGCCAAACGGAGCACGGTGACGGCACGGGCGGCTACAACGACATGGGTAGGAGAGAGGAATAAAATCTGGGCATAGGGCATGGAGAAGTAGGGTGAGCATGGGCTAGAACGCGGCTTGGCGAAGCTAGGAAAATTATCGGCTCGGCCAGAAACCCATCGGAGACGGCGCAATAGACGTTTGAACGACGTCGGGAAGGAAAAAGGAAAAACTTAATATCTTGGTGCTCGGTGAACGAAACCTAAAACCACTTGGAGGGTAGCTACCTGGGATGGTTTGGCACGAAGTGACGCGAACGGATTGGTGAAAGCATCACCGGACAGATGGGGGACACGAGATGCCATTGGCGGCCATGGCGAGGTTCGGAGGTGAAAATTTGTGGAGGCTTTTCGGGGAAACGAAAGTGAGCACGACGTAGAACGCGGCGATGCAAGGCTAAGAAAAATTACGGCAAGGGCTAAAGCTTACCGGAGGCGACGAATCGACGTCGGGAAGCGCTCTTGACCTAGATTGGGGAAAACTCGATTCCGGGAGATTGGCTGCACCAAAACCAAATTAACTTGGCAAGAAGGTAGATGGGACATGATGGCACAATGTGACGCGAAAGGATCACGGAGAAACTCACGGAATAGCTCGGGACACGACGAGCAAATTTGGGACCGGAGGGGCTCGGTGCCGACGGCGTACTGGGCTTTGGGGAGACTTGGCACGGCTTGGGATGGGTTTAGGGGAGCCAAGGGGACCTATTTATAGGCTTGGAAGAGGTAGAAACCGACTCCAATTTGCGAATTTCGGTTTAGAGTCCGTTTCAGAAAATTGGAGATAAAAGGCAAACGGATGAACAAAACGGAGAGAAACCAGTTGGGATGGATTCCTTGTGTGATTTGGCACAACTTTCCTTTTGGGAAGACATTCAAATAATGTCCGAATTGGAAGTTATGAAGAGAGAGAAAAACAGAAAAATCTGTACACAATCGATCGGGATTCAGCGCAGCGATCGCGCGGAGAGGACGAGTGAACAGTACCCTGTGGGTACTGTTCATTCTCTCTCCTATTTTCTTTTTCTTTTTGGAAATTTCAAATTGAGCTCAAACAAACTCCGAAAAATCCCAGAAAATACAGAAAAATTTCTTGTGACACAAGGAACACAAATAAAATATTTTTGGCAAATATTAATGTTTAATTTAATCATATTAAATCTTTTTGATTAATGAAAATTCCAATTAAGCTTTAATTAATTCCAGAAAATTTCAAATGGTGAATTTTATTTTAAACGCTTCAAAAAGACTCTGAAAATCAGGATGTTACACTGGCTAAGAGAGCAAGTTGATTTTCTGGAAGCTGTTCTAATAGGTCATCACTCATCTCACAAACAGCAGCAAGAGAAAAACCAGAAACTCCATCGGAAGGAAACTCAGAAGTCGAACTGGGATCAGTGACCAGCGCCATCGATTGTGACTTCGACTTACGAGAGACAATGTCAATCTCGTGAGTCTTGAGGCGTGAGTACAACACATCAAGAGTCAAAGTCAAGAGGTCCGTGGTATCCTTGATGGTGGTCACCTTCATCTCCCATACACGCAAATTCAGAGCAGCGAGCATCTGTCGAGCGTTGTCCGAGTCGGGGTATGTGAGACCGACGGCTCGGAGGTTGCTTAGAATCTTATGAAAATGCGCAAAGCACTCATCGAGGGACTCACTAGCGAGCATTTCAAACTTGTTGTAGTCTCGCTCGAACTGGTCCTGTCGGACTGTCTTGATCTGGGTGGTGCCCTCATGGTATGCGTCGAGGGTCTCCCAGATGTCAAAAGCCAACGTCAGATGAGAGATGCGATCAAACTCGCTTCTGCTCAGGCCCTGGATTATGATGTTCCTTGCCTTAGCGTTTGCCTCAACATCATGCATGTTTCCAGCGTTGGTGTTCTCATCGGCAGGAACAACAAATCGGACCTTGACCTTCCTCCAGATGGCATATCCTTGGACCTGGATGTAGGTCTCCATCCGGCTTTTCCAGAACGGATAATCGATGCCATCAAAAATCAGAGGCTTGGTCGAGTACTTGTCTGTCGCCATGGCTCTAGAGACCGGTTAAAATCTATTGAGAAGAGCTAACCGGCTCTGATACCAATTGTTGGATCGAGGTTGGCGACAGAGAGGGGGTGAATGTCGTCTTTTAAAACTTGCCCCCAAAAGAACTTTGTTCAAGAGTACTTCTCCTCTCCAATAGCTAGAAAGACTATGAAGAGTAAAAGCCTCAAGCTCTCTGATAATCTAGCAAGGGAGAACACCAAAGACAACAGAGAAGACAGCGAAACAAAAGACATATCAGAGCAAACAGCCGCTGGCCGGTCAGACCGGTGTACATGGGCCGGTCAGACCGCCTGTACACCGTCGGTCTGACCGCTGGGTGAACTGCGGTCTAACCACCGAGCAAGATGCGGTTTGACCGCCATACAGAAAGCGGTCTGACCGGTCCCCTGATCCCAGAACAACCCGAGAGAGCAAACTGAAAACTGAAACTTCAAAAAATATTTCAGATCTTCGAAAATCTGAGAAATTAGGGGTTTGCTCCCAATCTTTCCAGCCCAAAACAACACAACAACATCCTAAATAACAAGAGGGGCTTGGGGAACCACAAAATCCAACTTAAGATCAAGAATTTCAGATTTGAGCCAAAATCTGAAAATGTACCGAGAGCTGCCCCAAAAATCAAATTCCCATCTAGCCTTTGATTCTTTGGTCATGAAACTTTGAGGATAGCTACTTAATAGCCTCTGGACTTAACTTGCCAAGTTTCATGCCATCTCATGAAGGGAAACACGAACTACACCAAAACCCTAGAAAAGAAAAGAAGAACAGAGGAGAGCCAAGATGCAAAATCTGAAAATCTGAACACGAACACAGGCAAAAACACGAAATAATCTTCAGAGATTTCATTCCCAAACTACCAAGGATTACAAAGGAGTCCCGATACCCCAATTGAATACAAGAGGAAAGATTACATAGGCATCAACTCATCCTCTCCCTCTCCCCAAGCTCAAGAACACACACTACATGCTTGAGAGTACAAGAACAGAGAAGCTACGGGAGACGACACACAGAGCAAAGCCTCCTCTCCTGCTCTCAACAACCCATACCAACTAAAGCCTAAAGCAAAACAACCTCTCCAAAGGTCATTTTGACTAAAGCAAACCCTAACAACCCTTCGAATCCATGGAATGCATGCAGCCACAAGGAGACATCCCCTCCTTATATAGGCTTTGGCTAACGGGTCTCCAACCCGTTTTGCCCACTAGAACTTGAACGGAACCGCTTCCACTTGTGCAGGTTTGTGCTTTTACCGAAACGCCCCTCCTGCACCTTCTAGGAAGCTTCCGCGTTCCTTGTCATCCAAGTCTCGCAACCACCTCGAGTCTCCGCCGTCTTCGACACATCCGACCGTTCTAACCTCGACACCGCATGTGTCTAGTCCGGTCACCCCGTGCCTCGCCACGACTCCGCCTCGACGTCCTGCAGCCATCACAGACAAGAAACACATCACATAGCACCGCTCGATACATGTAAGCATAAATAGCATCAATGAAACTTACGCATGAAGAAGCCCAAACCTGTCGAATCAACAGAGTATGCATCCTAATCACTTTGACCAGGTTTGACCAAGTCCGACCGAAGTCGATTGCACCACGCAACGACATGGTCCGAGCCACACAAACCAAACTCGACTTTCCTAAACCGTTGTCAATTACTCATCACACACACAAGGGTGACCTCCACATGATCTCTCAAAAAAATACAGAAGTGGAAAGTTCACATAGGTGGGACCCTCAAGACTTGCCTACAGGCAGCCAACTAGGCTTTGCGACCTAGCTCTTGGCCTTATCGTCTTCTAGCTCTGTCGATATCTTTCTGATGATGCAAGGCTTGACTCTATCTTCTTATGATTGAGCAACGATAATTAAGCAAGAGTGAGTATGATAGTACTCAGTAAACCACCACATAGGATGCAATAATAATAAATACAAAGCTATCAAAGGAGGCTTGATGTTCTTTTAGTTGCTAAAAGTATTATTTTGAAAATACAATATGTAGGAAAATTCCTGCGACTTAGCTGTTTTAACTAAACCGGATTTTCTTAAAGTTGATTGTGATAATGTAGTAATAATAATAGCACAAGATACATCCACCTTTTACAATGCATGGTTACCTCCACCAATGCTAGTTTTTATTATTATCATCACCGAAGTATGACCCGCTAGGAAAAACCAAAGTCAGAGTATTTCACTTCGGTAGGTTTTTATCCCGCCCACAAAGGTTTTGAAATATAACTAACTTGAGAAAGTTCCTATGTCCACCCTTGACCGTGAACACGGTTGTTCGAACAGTTTATACTCTGTAGAGACTATACATCTTGACCCACAAGAGAGAATCAACTCGACTGGCCTATGCGATTCCATGGTCACGCAGATCGAGAGATTGTCACGAGGCCTTTACAATAACTTGCCCTATTGACAGTCCACTTTTACAGAGAACCATCAGAGGTAGCCCCCATAAGTTAGTGCGGGAAGTCATACCCTAACACTCAGCACAGCTGGACCACGGCTTTCCACAACGCTGGTGAAACGGGTACAGTGTGTCCCATTCATGCCAGATTTTTGGACCGTGCATGCACAACTTTACCCCTCACCTGTGGAAAGACTCCGAGGTCTAGTAAATTATTCAGCCAAGCATACAGTTTGCCACTTAGGGTAGTACTGTTTTACACGAAGAAGTCATCATAGGATTAAGTCTTTAATTTGTCTGGACGGTACATACCACAAACCATATATTCTCGAGTTACATCCACACCAACCACACTTACCATCCACCCAGACAAGTATAGCAAGTTTTTAGAGTTTTGAGAAGCATAAACCAAGTTGTCACAAATTATCAGCCACATACATCCCTTGACTGTTCCAAATAAGTTTTCATGGTTGAAGAGTAATGATTAGGGCAATTTAATGCCCTGGACCTGCACAAGACTAGCACGACATTTTAATATGACCTATAGCTAGTAATTTACCACTTATTATCTAAGGTGACAAAGGTCAGATGATTCAGGTATCAAGGATGGCATATTAATATTATTACAATATCAAGTAGACATGTAGCTACCTTAAGCTTTGATATACATTTGCATAATAAATAAAACATGAAAGTTGATAATTTAAAGGAAAACAATTTTGCATAGAAGATAGGATCAATATGATCGAAGTGATGATTTGCCTTGCTCGATCTACCACGGCCTTGATCTCATTCAAAGCCTTCTTATTTAGTGATCTGGAATCTTTGGTCTTTGCTTATACCCAAGTCTTGGTCCCGCTTGAACTTGTCACATCTTCGAGACTTCAGATTTTAATATGCGGCATATGAACGAAAAACCAAATAAATCCAAATAACTTCAAAAAAGGTTCAAATAGATTTAGTTGGGCTTATTTATATTTCGCTATGGTTGAGGATATGATAGAAGATTTAGCGAATTGTGGGATGGAGACGGGGTCAAATGAATTTGACCAGAAGTGAAGCGACGAAGTAACTTTGCTAGGGAGGATAAAATAAAAATTGCCATCGAAGGAATATTCACAAGAATAATCTGCTTTAGAATGTGGCATGGCTAGACATAACCAATTACAAGATACCAAGGCTCGATTTCTAATTTATAGATTCTTTATTTAATTTATATTTATTAAGACTGAGAGAGATTAACTGGAATACTGAGTATTAAAACTTAAGGATTTTGGGATGTGGGTTTCCACAAGGGATGAAATAATCTTAATTGGTTGAATTAGCTTGGTAATGCAATATTATATGAGATTGTGATGGCTAGATAATTGGGTCATTAATTCAAAATCTTAATTAAAGTATGGGTTTAGTCATTTTAGTTCAATTGCTATTAGGAGCAAGAAAATGATTATTTTGCTGAATAATTAATTTGTTAAGGATGACCAATGGTCCGCGTTTTATTAAATTAGGAGTTAATATTTTAACTGGGTGCTCTTTTAATATTGATCTGAGTTACTAGTGTATTAAATATTTTTAGATATCATTGGTGAATTTTAAATCCTTGAGATAGGGTCGGATGATTAATACATGGGCAATATAGTATTTTAGCTGGACTCCTTAATTAAAGATGCTCTTTGCATGAAATGACATCATTTTATATACCTTTTTTTGCAAGATTTGGGTTTAAGATGATTATTAGTGGTACACCATTATTTTTAGGAGTCAACTGATTAGTGGGGGATCCGAGATAAAGATTAATGATTCTCTAATCATAAACAAGAAAATCTTTAATTTAAATCTTAGCATTTTCTAGATAAATACTAGAGACTTAACTTCAGATTATTTACCAAAATTATTGAGAATCGACTTTAAATGGTTTAGCATAACTGTTCAACCATTACTAAAAAGAAAAGGAGGCCTCATGATTGTGCGGACGAGCAAAACAATCATTTATCATTTTATGTGTCAGAAACTTTGTTATACTAGTTTAACTTTGATTTGTTAGAATAACTTAGAGAAGGGGATAAAGATCCGATAAGCATTATCTGGGGCGATTTGATAGGATCCAAGATGGATATTCGAGTTTTCCAGAGAAGGACTTGAGAGCATTTAAAATTATCTTTATAAAGATTCAAATCCCAACTTATGATAACATGCCAATTTTTGCATTCATTACTCTAATTATCTTGCTAAAATTTGAGGTGAGAAGAAATTGATCGAGGTTAAATCTCTAGTTCTTCATGTTTTACAAAATTCTTTAATTAATTTATTGATTATATTTTAGTTTCAATATCCATGTTAATTATTTGATAATTAGAAAATGGTTCCTGGCATAATCTTTCTTTGATTAACCTTTATATGAGGATTAATTTAGTAATCTTGATTGGCATATACTTAACTAAAATTAAGTTTTTAATTTAATTGCAGAGACCTCCTCACTATAATTTCATAGTTAGATCTTTATTCTTGTTTCACAAATTCTAATTTTTAGTTTATAGCTGGATTGTTTAACTATTTATTTTAAAGAGAGTTTTCATCAGGCTTACAACTTAACCAATAAAGGATTACAATTTTAATTGGTGATCTAACCAAGAGTTAACTCAAATAAGGAAGCAGGCCCACTTGACATAAGAGGAGAGAGAGACAGGGAGAAACAGGGGGTGTGCGTTTGGCTGGAGCAGAGTTGAGACAGGGGAGGGGCACGGCGTGCGGTGGGCAACGGCGCCGCCGGCAGGTGGTGGCCGGAGGAGGTGCGGCGACCACCAAAATGAAACACCGGGGAAGAGAGGGAGCCAGTGGAGGCATCGGCACGGCTTGGGGTGGAGCCGAGGGTGGCCGACGGCTGCAGGGAGCGCCAGGCGTGGGGAGGCCGTGGGGTCGACGGCGACCGGAGGGGAGGGGGAACAAACTAATGTGAGCACGAGCAATAGTGATACAAGGGGAACTTACCGACGTGGCTGGAAGGGCTGGAGGGACGCTGAGGCGTGCTGACGACGGGAGCCATGGGCGGCGTGGGGAGGCTCACGTGGAGGGAGGAGCTCGGGCGAAGGGAGGACCTAGCGGCGGTTGGGGAGGCTCGGGGATGCTGAGGTGATGCTCCCTCCGTGAAGAATTGGAGGGAGGAGCTCCAAGGAGTAGGGGACAGCGGTGGAGGCGATGTCCAGCCGGACTTGAGGAAGATGGCCGTGGCGGCGAGGTAGGGGCATGAGACTTCAATTAGGTGGAAGAGGAGGCCCTGGGGTACAAGGTGACACAGTTACCTTTGGGGGAGTTCGCCGGAGAAGGGAGGAGCGGTGAGGGGAGGCCAGCGAGCGGTGCACGGGATACGACCGAGCTCAAAGGAGAAGAAAGGAGGGGCAATGGGGGGAAGAGGAGGCGGCACCAGGGCTTTTTATAGGCGAAGAAGAGGGAGTTGGCCATTGGCGCATTGAAGACGTGGGCGACGAGTGGAGGAGTAACGCCGGGCGATGGCATCGTACGCGCGCGTGGGCGGTTCAATGCACGTCGCGGGCATGCGGGCGGTGAGAGCAGGGGCGCATGCGTAGGGTGGCCGTAGGGCGGAGCAGCTGCGCGGCATTGAAGTCGGGCGCCAGAGGGAGGAGAGAAACCGGGGGCGGTGTGGCTGCTTGGGAGGAAAACAAGGGTAAGAGGAGAAGAAGGAAGAGAGACGAGGGAGCCGGGTGGGCGGGAGGCTAGGGGAAGAAAAAGGCCAGCTGGGCCGGAGCAGGCCGAGAGGAAAAACGGGCCGGGACTCAAGAGGATTTTAAAAAATTTTGGGAATTTTAGAATTTGATTTGTTTTGGCTAAATTAATTAGGTGGGGAAATTTTAATATTAACTTTGATTTCAATTTCCATTCTTGAGCTTGAACTTCCAAATTCTGATTTAAATTTTGAATTTAGGTTTTGCAAAGGAATTTGGAATTTCCTCAATTAGATTTTTTTAGTCTTGTTTGTTTAGTCTTTGATTTCAAAATTTCAGTTTTAATAATTAAATTTTTAGCAAAGAACCAATTTAAGAATCTCGAATGAATTCCCATACTTTTAGGATGTTACAGATCCTACCCCCTAAAAATGAATCTCATCCTCAAGATTCGGGTAGAGTAGACAGAAGGGGGTGGGGGCAAGCTGACTAGCAATAGGTTACAAGGTTTTGTTTGACAGGTTGCCCTTTCCTTGGAGTCATCAGAAGAGAGGAAATCTGCATAAAAGTGGGTTAACACTTGGAGGCAGAGACACACAGGGAGAAACCTTTTCTTCTAGATAGGGTGCAGTCATCTTCACTCCATCATAGTGTTCTTGTTCTTCTGGGGCTTGTTGCTCATTAATGCTAGTCAAAGATTCTTCTTTATGCTAGAGTGGTAGTAGTGGCCCATCATCATGGTATTTGACACTCCCTATTTACTCTGGTTACCCCCTTAAAATGATAGGTGATTGATACTAATTGTTTTTGCCAGCTTTAGTCATGGCGAGTCTGATGGCGGCTTGGAGACTCATTCGTTATATCTCGGCTGCCTTGGTCAGCAATAAGCTCATAGAACGGTCCTCGAGGCAGTGATCTTGTCCCTCACAGACAAAACATGTGACCTTGCTCATTGGGTATTTTCTAGGTGGGTGTTTTTCATCACAACTGGGGTAGCTTACGATGCACTGATTTGCTTGATGTCCTTTTTCTCCATAGCGTCTACATGCCACTAGGTTTTTGAGGCAGCCTTCTGGTGGATGATGTTCCTTGTAGTAGAGGCAGTAGGGGACTAGGCAATTATAGCTGTAATGTCCTATTTGTCTGCAGGTAAAGCATGTAACCTGTCACAGTGGAGGACACGATTGGGCATCATGTCTTGTCTTGTTGCATTCAAAGCATGCAGTAGTTGACGGGGCTTCTAGGCCTGGTAGTTGAAATTCGGTGGGCGTAGTCTATTCCTTGATGGTGTACTTAGAGCTGATATGTTCTTTTTGTGCTGAAGGCGAGGTTGGTGGGGATGGCATTCTTGGCTGATTCTTCTAGATTCCATTGGGGACATTCGATCACATAGTGTACTCTGTCACCGCAAAGGAAACAAGTGCCTTTGTCGTCCTTCTTCTGAGGGCACTTACAAACGTAGTGTCCAGTGCTTCCACAATATAAGTAGATGGCATTCTTTCGAGGTCTGACCGGTATAGCGGTACAGTTGTTCCTAATGTGATGGCTCCTCCTCTGTAATGTTTGCAGAATGATTTTGGGTAAAGGCTTATATGAGTGGCATGGGCCAAAGCGAGTGAGAACTAATGGTTCCTTTTTCTTGCTCCCACCTGGGATGGTTGCCTTGTTTTTGGCCATTGGTTCTGTTGGACGATGACTTGGTCAATCGGTCTACTGCGAGATGGGGACTTGATTCTTGACCCTCTTGCGGTTGGAGGCTTCCAATTCGTTGTCCACTTGGCTTGTCTTGACTTGATTGCTATTTCTTTCCACTTTAGATCCTTGATTGTCTTGACTTGGCTATCTGTCACTTCACGTTTGTAGTCCTGATGAAGTTTTCAACAATAAAGGTGAGGGGAAATAGCATGAGATACGGGGAGGATCACGGAGATGAGGTAATCTAAAACCTCCTCTAAGGAGAGCACACCCAGGAAACTAGGGCAGCACAGAAACCACATAGAACATCCAAGATTTTGAAAGCAAACATTTCTTGTAGCTGCAAAATACAATGCCCAAAGGCAAGAAGGGTGTGCACATGGTTCAAATAAAACCTTGCAATAACACAACATCTATCAGTGGGGACATACACAAGAGGGCGCAGGGTTTTGAACATTAAGCTTGCTGAAAGTGGAGCCACCGAGTCTTCACGAGCATCCTTGATGACTTTGAGCTTAAATCTTTGAGGTAAGGGAAAGAAAAGGGAAAACCATATTTCCTTTTGTAGATAGAAGTAGAGGAAGTGCTTTGGCAGCAAAGCTCATGCTTCTTATTACTATTTTGAAAACAGAACTTTTTAGGGAACGGTTTACAAAGGGGGCAGTGGAGGCAAATGGCTGTTTCAATGGATTGTAACTTCCTTTCGCTTCCACCCAATTGTCGTGTGCCTGTATCAAACATAATGGTTACCTAAAGTCAACCAATCACACTTGATAATTTCAATAAGAGAACAACTATCAGATTTATGAAACATATACCTGACAAAGTTGAAGAGCAAGCTTATCTAGAACAGGTGTATGTTGAAGAAACCATATTAGTGCACGAAAATCGATCACCACACACCACTCATTGAGTAACAAAGTCTTCAGATTGCTAAATGTAGGGCACCAGATCAAATCCCTTCTGAAAAAAGACTGGGCAAAGTGCAAAGGAGAAGTAATAGCTCAAAGTATGATTTTTGAAGTACTAAATGGAACAGGAGATTGAAAAACCCAAACCAATAGAGCACCACAGTAATAAAAGAGGATTTATGAGACATATCATATTTCATAAGTTTATCTAGTATCTACATGTACAAAAAGATAGTTGTTATATTCTTACTCCCTCTGTCCATAAACAAGTGCTGTTGCAAAATGCATGCACTCGAACTTTTCGAATTTTGACCACAAACATACATAAAGGTATCTAATTTGGCCACATGAATGGCATTATTAGATCTGTCAGAACTCTAACAACAGTACTATAATCAGTCTTTTAACTTTTCCCAACATTTTATTACAAACATATGGTCAACCATGTAAATACTAAACTTGTGCTTACTTTGGAATAAAGAGAGAACAAAGTGCCTTTTTAAACCTCAGCAAATACAAAATTATGAAATACATTGCATGAAGAATGCCCTAAACTGATTGTTTAATCACAAACCAATCCATGAATTTCCTCACCGAAACATGATGGTTTAAAAGATCGCATTAGTGGTCAGAAAATAGTGGATGATATAGATGCATGACAGAAATGATGGTTTAAAAGACTCCATGAGTTTCACCAATGTGTAGGCGCAAGTTTACAAATGCTAAATGATGATATATATAGTGCGACAGAAATAGTGGATCGCAAACAACAGCAAGAGTTAAGAAGTAAGCAGAAACATACCATCCCAGGTTCAGCTACCAACTCCAAGCTTTTAGCTTTTGACAAACCCTTGAAAAGCACGCAATGTCCGCTGTCATCACCATTAGCACCACAATTACCGCAGCTATTACTAGCACATGAGCCCCCAAATTCTTCTTTACCGCAACGATTGGCAGTGTCGTGGAGTCTGACAAATACCTTTTCTAGTGATGGTATGATTGACAAATACCTTTTCTAGTGATGGTATGATTTCAAGTAAAGGAATCCTATCATAATTATCAGTTAGTTCCAGCCTAAGAGCAAGTACAATAATGCTGACTAGGTCGCCTCTAGCGAAATCCACGTCAACACAATCCTAAGTGGAAGAGAGAGAAAAGAGGAGAGAGAGGCAAGCTGCCCCTCATGCAAGAGGTGACCTCTAGCACATCATACGAGGACTTGGAGGCGATGCTAGTTCTTAGAGCAAGTACAATAAGGGTTAGGGTCGCCTCTAGCGAAATATTAAATGTTTGAGTGCTTTAGTAGAGGTAACCTCTATTCAACTTATTGTATTAACTACCTCCACCATAAGCCACTTGTACTCTTTTTGCTTATTTGACTAGTCCTAGAGGTGGCAGCCACCTCTTCTATTAAACTTGCTCTAACAAGACTTGAGCAGAAATCTGAGTCCGGATGTTTCCTCAAAAAATACAGTCAATCATGGTAGATGTTTAAATGATTGCATCGATATCTTCTCAGCACCAACAAAGCAATCCCTCATCCATATATTCTCCAGAGCAGGGCAGCTCGAAAAATCAAGAAAGTTGCCTTCTAACGCTACACACTTAAGCTCTAGCCTCATCAAGTGCCGGAAGATGAGAGGTGAGTTGTCTAGCTTTAAACTATTGTTATCAAGGGCTAATTGGATCTTGAGCATCCGAGCTTGGCACAATAGAGCGCGTCAGATCCATAAATCAATCTGGGATTCATCGTCATAGTGTTAGTAATCCTTGAGCGTGTGTTAGTTATGCATGGTAGACTTGCATGTAGTTTCTTTTTTCAGCTGCTGCATGCGCACGAGCACCATTCGTTGTGGTCGTCGTGCGCGTAGAAGGTCGCGGCGAGAATAGCTCGCACACGACCCTGGAACCTTCGGTCGTGGGCAACATCGTGGACGTGGGGATGCACGCGTTCGTGGCGCGATGTGCGGCTAACCACCGGGAGTTCCTGCACTTTGTATTCAGTATATAAGGAGAAATAGATGATCTGAAAAGCAGCTGTTCCATTGCTGCACAAAAGCCCTTCGTGTTGTAGTTTCTTTTCCCTTGTACTCGCGGACAGGGGCGGAGGGAGGGGGGCCAGCAGGGGCCATGGCCCCACCCAATGTTTGGTGCAAAAAACTACTTCTGTGCATATGGCCCAAGCCCACGTACGTAGAGAGTAGTTCGACCGTCTATTTACCTGGGAGTTCTGGAGCCTGGCCGTCCGAAGGCGATCACGATACTGCCGCCGCGGCGCCGCTGCACCCACACGCACGCGCATCTGTTTCACGAGACGCCGGCTGCGGACGCCTGCAGTTCCACGTCGCGGCATCGTCATCCGTTCAGGTATGTTCTAATTTTTTTTATGTCCATCGGTCTAGGCATCGTCATCCCGTTCAAGTATGTTCTAATTTTTTATGTCCATCGGTTTAGAGCTAATTCCTAATTGGATAATTAAACCATTATTTTTTATATTGAAGGATAATCATCATGAAACTTAAAAGGAAGATAATTGACTCTTTTTACAAGAAGGGAGACACTGCTGATGTTTCGATAGATCAAGCGCAAGATGACCCTGAGTCTCTGGAAGATGAAATAGCTAACTGGCTCGCTGCAGAACAAGAAAACGATAAAGAAGAAGAGGAAGATCCAACGCAGCCGGCATCTAAGGTTTAGCGAGTAAATTGTGCTTATCGTTATATTTTTCATCGCAAAATTGTCACAACATGCATAATTAATGATTTAATAGAGATTTTGGTGTTTCAATATATGATCGGATCCTATATACATACATACATACATACATATATATATATATATATTGAAATTTATACTATACTATATGTATTTGCTTATCCGGCCCCCTCTATATATAATTCCTGGCTCCGCCCCTGCTCGCGGAGCCAAGCAGTCAGACGAAGCCGACTTACGACCACGTTCATCGTGGTCGTAAGGTTGTGGTCGTAAGTTCCTACGACCACATCTACGACTATGTCTACGACCACGTCTACGACTACGGCTACGACCACGTCTACGACCGCGGCTACGGCCACGTTGGAAGCTACGACCACGTTGGAGGCTACGAACACGTTGGAGGCTACGACCACGTTGGAAGCTACGACCACGTTAAAGGTGGTCGTAAGGAGTTCGACCACGACTGAAGAACTCTGACAATTGGTATCAGAGCCTTGCGTGTGCCTGGGAGGTCGTAAGCCTTCAAGCAGATCATGTCTTCGCGAGGCCGAACAAGCAAGGGTGACGACTCCGGCGGCAGTGGGAGCAAGACTCCACCGCGCCGTTCGCAATCTCGGCGTCCGACTCGGTCGCCGCCACGCCGTGGCCGCACCCGTGGGCCGCGCGAGGCTGTCGTCGAGCGCGTCATCCGAGACTCAGGTAGCTCGGGACAGTGGCCGCAACTAACGAAGACCAACTACAATGAGTGGTCGCTGCTCATGAAGCTTAAGCTCCAGGCACGTTACCTGTGGGACGTCGTCGAGCACGGCGACACCGACTTCCACGACGATCGCACCGCACTGGAGGCCATCTGCAGCAGCGTCCCCACCGAGCTCGTCTCCACCTTGGCGACCAAGGCATCGGCCAAGGAGGCATGGGAGGCCATCAAGACGATGCGAATCTGCGACGATCGGGTGCGGAAGGCGACCGCGCAAAACCTCCGGGCCGAGTATGAGCAGATCGCTTTCCGCGATGGGGAGTCAGTCGAGGATTTCGCCCTGCATTTGACGAACATCGTACAGTGGCTGGCGACGCTCGGCGACCCGGAGCCGAACCACAAGGTGGTGGCCAAGTACCTGCGCGTCGCCCGACCGAGGTACAAGCAACTCGTCGTTTCTATTGAAACCCTTCTTGACATCTCCACGCTCTCGCTCGAAGAGGTGACGGGGAGACTCAAGGCGGCGGACGACGATGGACCTGCGCCAGCACAGACCATCAGTGGCAAACTGCTGCTCACGGAGGAGCAGTGGATCGAGCGCTACAAGAAGCGGGACCAAGAGTCCAGCCGCAGCGGGTCGAGCTCTGGTGGCCACGACAAACGTCGCGGAAAAGGTCACGGTCGTGGCGCAGGCGGCAACGGCGACTCGCGGGCCGGCTCGAGCGTGGGCCGCGCCAGGCCTGACGACCTGTGCAGAAACTGCGGCAAGAAAGGCCACTGGGCCAAGGATTGCCGCGGGAAGAAGAAGGAGGAGCAGGCCCATGTGGCCCAGGATGACGAACCCACTCTTCTTCTCGCCCTCGGCAGCCCAACCCAGTCGACCACGACAAACGTGGTCGTAAGGCCTTACGACCAGAGAAGATCTACGACCACGACAAACGTGGTCGTAGGGTCTCACGACCAGTCGATCACGTCGCCGATCCAAGACGATGGGCAACTCCACCTCATCGAGGACAAGGTCTTCGCCGCCTTCGACGCGTCAGGTGACCGGGACTCGAAGCGATGGGTCCTGGACACCGGCGCGTCCAACCACATGTCGGGATCCCGCGCGGTGTTATCCAACCTCGACGCCGGTGTCACCGGGACAGTGCGGTTTGGCGACGGCTCTGTCGCCCACATCGAAGGGAGCGGCACTGTGCTGTTCTCGTGCAAGACCGGGGAGCACCGCGCCCTTGCTAACGTTTACTACCTGCCGCGCCTCACCGCCAACATCATCTCTGTTGGCCAACTCGACGAGATCGGGTACCAGGTGCTGGTGGAGGACGGCGTGATGCGGATCCGCGACGAAGAGCGCCGCCTGCTTGCCAAGATACACCGCAATCCAGGCCGTCTGTACATGCTCGACATCAACATCGCACGACCGGTCTGCCTGGCGGCGCGCGCCGACGAGGATGCCTGGATCTGGCACGCCCGGTTCGGGCACCTCCATTTTGCCGCACTACGCAAGATGGGAAGAGAGGGGCTAGTCTGAGGGCTACCTCTGCTCACTCAGGTGGAGTAGGTGTGCGAAGCCTGCCTCGTCGGGAAGCACCGGCGGACCCCATTTCCCCAGCAAGCACTGAGGCAGTCGGCAGAAGCACTCCAACTGCTCCACGGGGACCTCTGCGGCCCCATTTCTCCACCAACACCGAGCGGGAACCGGTACTTTCTCCTGCTCGTCGATGACTATTCTCGTTACATGTGGCTATCGCTGCTGCCCACCAAGGACACCGCCGCGATAGCGATCAAGCGCATTCAAGCGGCGGCAGAGCGCAAGAGCGGGAAGAAGCTGTTGGCCTTGCAGACGGATCGCGGAGGAGAGTCCGCCGTGACAGACTTCGTCAAGTACTGTGCCGAGCTTGGTGTTCGGCGAGAGCTCACGGCGCCGTACTCGCCACAACAGAACAGCGTCGTGGAGCGCCGCAACCAGTCTGTCGTGGGCACGGCGCGCAGCATGCTCAAGGCGAAGGGGCTCCCAGGCATGTTCTGGGGGGAGGCCGTCACAACGGCGGTCTACCTCCTCAACCGCTCGTCGTCAAAGAGTACCGGCGGTAAGACGCCGTACGAGCTCTGGACTGGGAGCCCACCGGGGGTACATCACCTCCGGACGTTCGGGTGTGTCACTCACGTCAAGGTGACCACGTCGAACTTGAAGAAACTCGACGATCGCAGCTGCCGGATGATCTTCGTCGGCTACAAGCTGGGATCCAAGGCATATCGGGTCTTCGACCCGGTGACCCGACGTGTCCACATCAGCCGCGATGTGGTGTTCGATGAGGTGGCGTAGTGGACCTAGACCGAGGGCCACGGCGGCGAGGCAGAGGACTTCGTCGTCGAGGATTCCATCATGGCGCTGCCCGGAGTGATCACCACCACTTTGACCACCGGGCGTACATCGGTCGGGACTGCAGTCTCACCTTTGTCCTCACCAGCTTCATCCCAAGTCTCACCAGTGCACGACACTGGGAGCACGACGCCGAGTCCGCAGGCACACCAGGGTGACGCCCGATCGAGTTTGTCTCACCACCTGGAGTCGGTGCATACGAGATGCTGGACGCGGATCACGACGACGAAGCCCCGCTCCGATTCCGTGACATCGACAACGTGCTGGGGCCGGCTATGCCGCCTGGGCTCGCCGCACGGGAGCTGGAGGAGCAGCTGCTGCTGGCAAGTGATGCCGAACCGACGTCGTTTGCAGAGGCACAGGAGCATGAGAATTGGCGCCATGCGATGCTCGACGAGTTCACCTCGATCGAGGCCAACGGCACCTGGGAACTCGTCGAGCCACCTCCTCGACTACGCCCGATCGGCCTCAAATGGGTCTACAAGACTAAGAGAGACGAGGCCAGGCTCGTCGCCAAGTACAAGGCTCGGCTCGTCGCGAAGGGGTACGTGCAATGCCAGGGGATCGACTACGACGAGGTTTTCGCTCCGGTGGCACGACTTGAGTCTGTGCGATTGCTGCTGGCCTACGCCGCAAGTGAGGGCTGGGCGGTGCACCACATGGACGTTAAGTCCGCGTTTCTCAATAGCGAGCTGCGGGAGGATGTCTACGTCGAACAGCCCCCCGGGTTCGTGCTCAAAGGCTCTCTATGGACTTCGCCAAGCCCCCCGCATTTCTCAAGGCTCTCTATGGACTTCGCCAAGCCCCACGCGCCTGGTACTCCAAGCTAGACGCCTCGCTACTCAAGGTTGGGTTCGTGCGGAGTGCCTCCGAACACGCCGTGTACCTGCGCAGCCAGGACGCACGACGCCTCATCGTGGGGGTCTACATCGACGACCTGGTGATCACCGGCGGCAATCACTCCGACATTAACAAGTTCAAGCAGGAGATGAAGTCGACGTTCCAGATGAGCGATCTGGGGTTGCTGAAGTACTACCTCGGGCTGGAAGTGGTGCAGTCAGAGGACGGGATCACCGTAAGCCAGAGAGCTTATGCGGCAAAGATCCTTGAGAGTGCCGGTCTGGTTGGTTGCAACATGAGCAACATTCCCATGGAGCCCCGATTGAAGCTAAGTAAGTTGAGCTCTGCCCCTGCTGTCGATGCCACTCAATACAGAAGCATAGTGGGTTCTCTTGGTTACTTGGTGAATTCAAGGCCAGACTTGGCATTCTCGGTGGGATATATCAGCCGGTTCATGGAGAACCCGACCACCGAGCACATGGCAGCCATGAAAAGAGTGCTCCGATACATTGCTGGGACTCTACACTATGGCTGTCAGTATAAGAGGAAGAAGGAGGCTCAGCTTGTCGGCTACAGCGACAGTGACCTTGCAGGTGACATTGATACAAGGAAGAGCACCTCCAGTGTCCTCTTCTTCCTCGGCAGCAACATCATCACCTGGCAATCTCAGAAGCAGAAAGTTGTGGCTTCATCCTCGTGTGAAGCTGAGTACATCGCCGCAACGACAGCAGCTTGCCAGGGGGTTTGGTTGGCGCGGCTCCTTGCAGAGCTCAAAGGCAAGAAGTCGGGCGCCATCAACTTGAAGATCGATAACCAGTCAGCCATCCACTCAGTAAGAACCCCGTCTTCCATGATCGCAGCAAACACATTGATGTTAGATACCACTATATTCGTGAATGCATCGAGGAGGACAGGGTCAGGGTTGAGTCCGTTGGGACTGCTGAACAATTGGCTGATATCTTGACAAAGGCCCTGGGACAAGAACGGTTCTGTGAACTTCGTTCAAAGATTGGGGTCGTTGATGTACAGCGCACACGCAAGGATTAGGAGGAGAATTTGTTAGTAATCCTTGAGCGTGTGTTAGTTATGCATGGTAGACTTGCATGTAGTTTCTTTTTTCAGCTGCTGCATGCGCACGAGCACCATTCGTTGTGGTCGTCGTGCGCGTAGAAGGTCGTGGCGAGAATAGCTCGCGTACGACCCCGGAACCTTCAGTCGTGGGCAACATCGTGGACATGGGGATGCATGCGTTCGTGGCGCGATGTGCGGCTAACCACCGGGAGTTCCTGCACTTTGTATTCAGTATATAAGGAGCAATAGATGATCTGAAAAGCAGCTGTTCCATTGCTGCACAAAAGCCCTTCGTGCTGTAGTTTCTTTTCCCTTGTACTCGCGGAGCCAAGCATTCAGACGAAGCCGACTTACGACCACGTTCATCGTGGTCGTAAGGTTGTGGTCGTAAGTTCCTACGACCACGTCTACGACTACGTCTACGACCACGTCTACGACTATGGCTACGACCACGTCTACGACCGCGGCTACGACCACGTTGGAAGCTACGACCATGTTGGAGGCTACGACCACGTTAAAGGTGGTCGCAAGGAGTTCGACCACGTTGAAGGCTACGACCACGTTAAAGTTGGTCGTAAGGAGTTCGACCACGACTGAAGAACTCTGACACATAGTCATCAAACCAATTGATATCAAACTCACACAAATCCAGGAGCAGCAGATTGTTGACGAATCTGTTCAAATTTTCAATTTCCTGCTGTTTGAGCATCCTCCAACCATCTCCAGAGGTGATGCGCGGTGCAGGCATGGACCTCCAGAGGTGACGCCAGCGCCGGGCGAGCACGCAGGCCTGCACGGCTTCCCGCGCCGGCAGGAACAATAGCACGTGCTGCAGGACCTCGTCCGGGAGAGCTACGATCCGGTCATCACCTCCCACCGTAGGCGTCTTCTTGTTCTTGCGCCTGCTGTAGATCTTTGCTTGTTCTTGCTGCATTACGTCGACCAGGCGGCGAGCGCCGGTCCTGGAAAGATTAGCAGACAAATCAAGAAGGATGGATTCCTCGCTGCATCACCTGTGAAAGAATAAGCTTGTGTGTTGTGTGGTCTATGTTCTGAAATTAGTGGTAGATAAAGCTTCAATCCAGGTTAGCTTTAGATAGAAAGTTCTTTTGCTTTAGTTTGTTGAGTTCTGGTTTTGCTTTAGTCTGTTAAGCCCTTTTTGCTTTAGTTTGTTAAGTTCTGTTATGGCTTTTTTGGCCTTTATAATGAACCAAGGAGCAGCTGCAATTAGCACTGCAAATCCTTCACAAAACCTAGTTTTCCATTGTTAAGACTCACAACCTGCTACACTGCAGCAGCTGCTGCTACTACCTCAAAATCTCTATTGCCGATCGTACGGAGAGATGGATTGTTACGACCGAGGCTTGGAGTTGGAGGAGGGATGGAGTAACGCGGAGCAGCCTAGCTAGCCCTGGCCGCCGTGGTCCAGTTCTTGAGGCCGACATCCCTCCGCGACGAGCCGTCTGCCCGCGGCCATTGCCGGCTCGAAAGCAGAAGGTGGACGGTGGCTTGGCTTGGACTGCGCAGCTCCATAGGTTTTGGAAGATTCTTTCTTCCTTTCTTTCTAAATTGGAATGAACTGCCCTTGTCTTCCCTCCATCTCTCTCAAAAAATAAAACAAGTGTCTCCTTCGGACTGTTTTGGACGTAGGATTTTTCTCGAATTTTATAAAAATTAGATTGTATTTTTGAAGGTCATGTAATTCAAACCGGCTCTCAATAGATTAAAAAAGGGCTAGCAAAAGATCGGACCCGCATACTTCCCGTTTGGTTCATGGGTTGGCCAACATGGCATGGGGAGGAGAATGATCAAATTAACTGAAAAATCACAAAACAAAGCCATGAAATTCACGGAAGATAAGATCAGTACAAAATGAAGGGAAAATCCATGGCTCGGTGAATAGCTTTATCAACAAAATCTAGTAGACCTAAAATTGCACCCTCTCATCATGTTTTTCACGCTTAGACTTCAACTACATTACATGCAAATGGCTAGCTGTTCCATTGATATGTAGCTTCTTTCTATTTATATCCAACTAGCTGAATGCTCGTGTATTGGAACAAAATACCATGTTTAGATATGGAGAAGTTATAAGGTTGTCAATTACACTAGTGACACTATGTAGGACTGGTATGTCAACAGAGTAGTGTGAATGATGCATTCAAGCTTTCTCCTAAGTATTCATCTAATCTTCACTCCAATAACTATGAAAAACTATAAAGATCAAATTTCCTCCAAGTATTCGTCTTTTTCGTGTCATGCTTGAGATCAATCATCTCACATGCATCCTTGTTCATTCTGGGCCTTGGTTCTTCTATGAGCATAGCCCCGATCCTCGCTGTTGATCGTGGTTGGCTCCAAGCGACATGTATATATAAAGACTAATAAATCATTTTTGACACAAGTTCTTCACAGCTTAACTCACGTTAGATATAACATGTATCATGTAGAACACATACATTGACTTAAGTCAAACCAAATCATCCCATGACTTAAATTTCCTAAAATCATCTATTTCTGCAAGTTATCTAGAAAAATCTGCAAATTTATAAATTCTAAATCTTCACTCCTCCAAAATGATAATGGGCATCATAACAAGATCATTGACCTTCTTACATGGTCCTTCACACTATAACCATTTATGTCCACTACTGTTGCACCCTCAATCCTTGCACGCCCATCTTTCCTATGAGGCGGGAACATACTATGAGGCTTGTGCCCGGGTGGAGCCGTTGTGAGGAAGAGAATGTAGGTGAAGGCTGAGAAGAGAATGTAGGTGAGGAAATAGATTTATTTCTGGATTAATCCGAATTACCTAATCACCTAGGACTCTAACTCTACTTCCTAACACGAATTTATCTCTAACAACTCTTGAACTCGGGCTGCCTGGTTGGACTCTGCTGCGCCAAACTCTCTTCTGCCGAAACTGCTGCCGATGTCTCTCTTGCGGCTGCTACTGATCTCCTCCTTCCGAACGTATTTCCCCACATGGCATCTACAAATACCACACGAGATGATTGTTGTAACAAAATCAATGCGTAGCACTTCACTACTTTTTTCCCTTCACGTATGTGGGGGTGTCAACCTTTTCATTTTCAACCAACACTCAAATTTCAAACATTGACTTCTAGTTATTTTCAGAGCTCCTTCGTGGCTTGCTTTAGGACCTATGTAAGCAGATATAGTAATACAAGAAGCAGGTCCAATGCCAATATTTAACTTACATAAAGATGGACTTTTAGTCTTCTTTGATCTGGACAGTGATCTTATCAGGAGTTAATTATGCCATAGGTATTGAAAATCTTTGAAATTTTGTGAACCCATTCATCAACCTTTAGGCATCTGACTTCGATTATTTTAAGGTGCTCAGATTGAAGTAATTGTTCCACTGGACTACAATTTTCTTCGATTCTCACCATATATCCATGTCCCTATAATGGACAAAAAATATGGTAGCTCAATCAACTGTGCAAATAACTTTGGTAAAAAATCAACTACCATATTAGAATGCATATACCTCAAAAAATTTAAGAGTGAGCTTCTCTAGAATTGTTGTGTCGGAGAAAGCAAACTAGAGCACGAAAGTCACGAGCAACAACCCACCCATTGAGTAGCAAAATCTTTAGCGCTGAATGTGGGGCACCATGCCAAGTCTAGCTTGAAAATACACTAGATAAAGTAAGAAAAAGATAAACATTTAGTTTACACATACAAGATAAAGTGAACAGGAACATTGGATAGACTTGTAAAGCAAATTCAAGAGATAACAACATAGGTCAATAGCCCACTTCTTGCTTTATAAGGTTCTATTCATGGACACAGAACTACCCTTATCTTAGCAAATAGCAAATATCGATCGAAGCCCTGCAGAAATTAACATGAGTCTAACTATTTTCAAATTCTCAAAACAGCTTGATGTCAGAAATTCCAAAAACCATAAAATGCAACAATACACCCATGCACACAAACAAACCAATTTTCAGGGATGTCCTCATTGAAAAATGTAAATTTTAAAACACAACCGGTGGTAACAAACAAAAGAAGCCTGTTAGAGTTTATAAACATGTAAAGGTGGATAGACACGCTGCATAATAGTATGAATGGCTCAGAAACAGTAAACGTACCACTCCACGTCCAGCTACCAACTCCAAATTTGTAGCATTGGACAAACCACTGAGAAGCACACACTTGTCACTGCCACGGCGATTACCATAACAACAAACGCATGTATTGGAACTACAATCTCCATAGTGGCTATACCTACAGCGATCCCTACAGTGAAAGCCAAGCTTGACAAATGCTGTTACTAGCAAAGGCATGCTTTCAAGCTGTGCACGGAAGCCGCAAGTGAAGTCACCCGGTGGCATAGAGGTGCTTTAGTGACTGGGATGACATCTGGTGGGCGGAAATTCTGGAATACCGGATTGGCTCCATGCTATCAGCAAAGGCAGGAGACAGCATTTGAACCATGTGTGTGTAGGCACAGAACTGGAACTCGTGCAGAGGCGAGGGGTCGCGCGAGAGCGGCAGATTGTTGACAAACTTGTTGAACTCCGCTGGGCTGCCCCGCGTCGGTGATGCGCAGGACGGGCGCGGACCTCCAGACGGCGCGCCAGCCTCGTGGGAGGGCAGGAATGACAGCACGTCGTGGAGGAGCGCGTCCGGGAGGGCGCCGATGCGGCCCTTGCCGCTCTCCGCAGCCACTCCCTTGCGCTTCTTGTTCTTCCGCCGCCTAGGCATTCCGTCGAACAGGTGGCGGGCGCCCGTGCTGCGGGAGTGGGAAGTAATGAGATGCCAAAAAACCCAGTGGAAATGCAGGAGATCTCGGCGCATGAGCATCGCCTCAGCTCACTCGTCGGCAGATCCGCTCTCCGGCCGCCACCGCCCAGAACAGAAGACGATCACTGGACTACCGGAGAAGGCGAGGCGCGCACCCTCCCCGACAGAGCGCACGCTTGTCTGCACTGTTGGCTTCACCGTTTACTGGGCTATAACAGAAACTACTTAATTGGGCCCCAAGTTCTTTCTGAACAATCTGAACCAGATTGCAAAGGCTACAAGTTTTTCTTTCTGGATATTGACTTAAGTCCAAATCCATGGCCCATGGCTCTAGATGCCATGATTTTAACTCTCGAAATGATTTTAACCCATGACAAATGAGGTCGTTGTATAGTGAGTTCTTCTTCTTTTAATGTAAATGACTAAATGAGGATCCAAATTAGCTTCTTAGAGCAAGTTTAATAGAAGAGGTGGCTGCCACCTCTAGGACTAGCCAAATAAGTAAAAAGAGTACAAGTGGCTCATGGTGAAGGTAGCTAATACAATAAATTGAGTAGAGGTTACCTCTACTAAAGCACTCAAACATTTAATAATTCGCTAGAGGCGACCCTAACCCTTATTGTACTTACTCTAAGAACTAGCATCGCCTCCAAGTCCTCGTATGATGTGCTAGATGTCACCTCTTGTATGAGGGGTAGCTTGCCTCTCTCTCCTCTTTTCTCTCTCTCTTCCACTTAGGATTATGTTGACGTGGATTTCGCTAGAGGCGACCTAGTCAGCATTATTGTACTTGCTCTTATCAGCTTTTTTTTCCGAGCAAATCAGCTTCCTAGCAGGAATTCCGTGCGTACAGTCATTTTTAACAAGTTAATTTGGAGTATCTCTAGACTGACTATCAGACCGCACACAGGTTCCATTTTTTCACTGAAAATCGAAATGGATTGTTTCATAGTTACTATGTAGGGAAAAAAAGAAATCCAGAAAAAAGAAAAGTATAAAACTTAAGGAATCTTTTAGAGTGAAAAAAGAATAGAGTCCTGATACCGCTGAAGTGTACCCCGACAATATCAGTATTTGAAGTAAAAGGTCTTTCTTCTTTGAGAGCGATATATACCAAACTCTTATCTTCCCATATATATAAGTATATGAGAGCGACATATACTGAACTCTTGTCTCCCCATATATATCAGTATATGAAGTAAAAGGTCTTTCTTCTTTGAGAGCGATATATTCCAAACTATTGTCATCAGTATATGAAGTAAAGTCTTTCTTCTTTGAGAGCGACATATACCAAACTGATGCCCCAGTCTTATGTAGGAAGGTTGTAAATATTTAAAGCACATGGCAGGAAGCACAAAATTATTATTATTTTTAGATTAGTAGTAGGACATCAAGTTAATGCCCCAGGCTTATCTACCAAAGGTTGTAAACATTCCCTAATGGGCTTATTCAAGTGTAAGCCCATTCCAGGGAACAATATTTAATAGGAATTAGCGTGGGGTAGCTAGTTAGACAAAGAGCACGCATACCTTTCCCAGTTCCTTCCAAGGCACTAGCTTATTAAATCCTGGACGATCATACGGGCGTGGTTCAGCTCTTGGAATCATTCGCATTGATGCGCTCACATGGCTTGCCGGTGAAGGTATACTAGCTCGTTAATGACTACCTCTGGTCTGATTTCCATTTTTCCTCCAAGGCACTAGCTCAGACGGCCATTCTCTTCTCCACTCTGCTGCTGTGTTTCCCTGTGTTACTTCGCGTTTGTTCTTGTGAGATCTGAGTGCTCCAATGGCTGAGCTGGTCTAAGAATCGTTGGTCGTGAAGGTCCAATAATGCGACCGTTAAGTTTTGAGGTTGATGCTAATTGCTTATGCAAGGTGGTTGCTCTTCTACGCATGGTTCCAAGTATTCTCGGGCATAAGGTTCCAAGGTTTCTAGACGCGAGGTCGTCAGCATATTTGTGAAATGCTTAGTGCTCATTCTAACTTAAAGCTCAATCTTTTAGCTTTTTTTGTACTGTTTGAGGCTTATTTTGCACTAATGCTGCTGGTAGCTTTTTCAACATAATTAATTTAAAAAATTAAAAAAGAAAAAAGTATATCATGCTAGGAGGTAGGGATCGATTAATTGTCTGAGGCGATGAGACATGCGCTGAAACGCTCATTAACTGACTCTTGAAGGGCTGCTCGCGGCGCGAGTGAGCGTGCGCAGAAGTGCTGGATACCCAACTCGCCTTAGGGATGACCTCGCGAAGAGTTCTCAACTCACTGGGGGCCGGGGTCCTCCTAGGGTCGACCTTGTGCACTTCGCCCGAGGTTAGCCTGGGTTCCTCCTCGGGTTGACCTTGCGCACATCGCCCGACCTTGTGTACTTCGTCCGGGGTCGGCCTGGGGTCCTCCTAGGGTTGACCTTGCGCACTTCGCTTGGAGTTGACCCAGAGTCCTCCTCAGGTCAACCTTGCGCACCTCGCTTGGGGTCAGCCTTGGACGCCTCTAGGGCTAATCCCGCGTACTCTGCCCGGGGTTGTCCCCGGACCCTCCAAGGGTCGATCTCGCGTACTCCGCTTGGGGTTGGCTCCGGACTTGGCTCGGGGTAGACCATCCAACGAGCTCCGCCGCTCTGAGATGGTTGTGGGCCCGAGGTAGTGCGGGGACCCTCCCCCAACATGGAAAATGCAAAGGAATATAAAAAAGGAACAAAGCAAAAAAAGCTCAAAACTAAGCCAAAAAGATAGAAAAAGATGAAATTAAGGTGTTGCTTATTTGGCTTTATCACTGTTTAGCACTGTTTCAGGGTTGTTTTACACTGTAGCTATTGGTATATTTTCAGTGTAATTAATTTTAAAAAATTAAAAAAGAAAAAAGTATATCATCAAAGACAATGCAAAGGAATACGAACAAAAGAACAAGGCAAAAAAGCCCAAAAATAAGCCAAAAAGATAGAAAAGGACAAAATTAAAGTGCTGCTCATTTCGGCTTTCTTCACTGTTTGGCATTGTTTGAGGTTTGTTTTACACTGTAGCTGATGGTAGTTTTTTGGCATAATTAACACTACTATAGATAGTGTTATCATGGATGGTTCAAAATTATCATCATAGACGGTTTTTAAACCGTCCGCATTTATGTGTTAGTGACAATAGCTGGTTATCACAGACAGCTCCCACACCGTCTATGATAACTTACAACACAGACGGTTTTTCTGAAAAACTGTCTATGATATTCGACTATCACAGACGGTTTAAAACTAAACCATCTATAATATATATATATATATATATATATATACACACACACACACACACACACACACACACACATACACACACAAAGAGAGAGAAAGAGAGAGAGTATAAATAACAGGGGCACCATGGTGTCTGCCCACCAAGTCTCCCTGCCTTTAGATTGCTTTTAGATGCGTATTAGTGTGATTGAGACTTTCCATCCATGATTGATTTAGCATGCCTAATATATTATATACCACTGCACTAGCACACATCCAAAAGTAATCCAAAGGCAGAGAGTCTTGGTGCCTAGACACCATGGTGTCCCATTTCAGCGTCATATATATATATATATATATATATATATATATATATATATATATATATATATATATATATATATATATATATATATATATATATATATATATATATATATATATATATATATATATATCACAGATGGTTTGGAACACTGAACCATATGTGATAGCTATTTCAATAGCGATGTTGATTGCTCTTTTTCAGCTAGCCTCAGGATATGCTAACCATGCCCTCTGAAAACAAGCAAGATCACGTATATATAGCACAGAACAATCATTACATAAATCTCACAGATGAATGAAACAACACAAGCAGATCACATATATAGCATGAAAATCTTTACACAAATCTCACAAATGAATTAAATTGAATAAATTGTTTGATTAAACACAATTTAGTGATTACAATTGAATCTAATGTTTCAACATCTAATCACCATTGCCGGGGTAGAACTCTCCAGTCTTGTTTATGACCTCTACTAGCAAGAATTGGGAGATGTTTCCTCTAATTTCGATGAATTTGTCAAGATCAAATTCACTTTTGTCGAAGTCCACACGCTGTCGCTAGGAGCAATGTTAAGTCATTAATTAGCATGTGTGTGTCTATATATATATAATCAGAAAATAATAATTGTTGGAAGGTTGACAAACCTCTGGATCATTCATCTTAGAGTCCATAATTTCCTTCATATGGTGGCAAACGTAGAATCCACATACATTGCCCTGTAGCTGCTGGTGGCACTACAAAAATAGAATTATATACATAGGTATTATCAATTCTAAAGGCATTATAACGAAATGTGATATAAGATTGTTGTGTTGTAATGGGTACCGGAAATCACGTCCTGTGTAAAAGTGCTCTTAAAGTTCTTCCATACTTTTTCCATAGCGAGGAGCGTTTGCCATTGCACGAGTCCCTGTACTTCTGCTAGGATCTCGAATGAATTTGTTATTTCCGCCCACAGCTGATTTTTCTGATCCTTTGCCAAATCTTTCCAGCTTGCTGTGGTGATGGGGACCCGTTGCCTTCCAATTATCTTGCGGGTAGTCCGAAATGCTGTCGCTACTTTCTTCGGTTCCAGAGGGACCCCATCCGGAGAGACCACCGTGATGGTCATTCGGCCCTCTGGCCTTTTCGATACTCCTCGGCCATGCTTAGTTATCCCGATCTTCGGAGTGTGAGACCTAGATAGCGACGACGATGACTATGTGGACATCATCTCTCTTATAAGAAAAAAATAACTGCAGTGAGCTATAAGCGTAAACAAATTAAGTTCTATGAATTGAATTACACACACTAGTGTCTCAACGACCCTTTGGAATAGTAACATGCCATTCTAAATAAATATTGCAGCTAAGTAAAGTATATATTATGAAGTATTAAAGATCATAAAACAAAGTTCTATGAATCAAATTACACACCAGTGTCTCAAGTTCATTGAACTTGACACACTGGAGTGTGTAACTCGCTTCATGCCCTTTGAAGATCTATGTGGCATATATTATTGCTACAAGGTCCCTTTGGAATAGTAACATGCCATTCTAAATAGATCTTGTAGTTAACAAGTGAAGCATATATCATGAAGTACTAAAGGTCATTAAACAAATTAGCCAACTACAGAAGATCATAAAACAAATTAGCCAACTATTGAGACAGAGCACAAGATTGACAAATGATAGTAATAGTAACAGTTTAGAGCTCAAGCTTGAATATCCGATTTTAGTATTAGATCTTGTAGCTAACAAGTGAAGCATATATCATGAAGTACTAAAGGTCATAAAATAAATTAGCCAACTGCTGAAGATCACAAAACAAATTAGCCAACTATTGAGACAGACCATAAGATTGACAAATAATAGTAATAGTAACAATTTTGAGCTCAAACTTGAATATCCAATTTTAGTATTAGATCTTATAGCTAACAAATGAAGCATATATCATGAAGTACTACAGATCACAAAACAAGTTAGCCAACTATTGAGATTAGATCTTGTAGCTAACAAGTGAAGTATATATCATGAAGTACTATATATCATAAAGTATTAGACCAGTATCATCATCGAGCTAATATCTGAACCCACTATGGGATTTGGGTTTCGTACCGTAGGGAGGAGAGGTGGCCGACGTCGGGAGGGAGAGGCGGACAGCGACGGGAGGGAGAGGCGGCGTCGCGTGCGAGTGAGTAGTTAGATCTAGCAAAACCTAGCAGGGGCGGTGGAGACGGAGTGCATGAGTGAGGACTCTGTGAGCAGAACATATCCTTAGGGTATATTTATAGAGAAACTATCACAGATGCTTCTATTACGGAACTGTTTGTGATAATACTGTCCTAGATGGTTCTTTTATAGAACCGTCTGTGATAATACTATCATAGATGATTCGTTTATAGAACTGTTTGTGATATTCAGCATATCATAGACGGTTCTATAAAAGAACCGCCTATGATAGTATTATCACAGACAGTTTGTTCCTATAAACCACCTGTGATAGTTCCCTATTCTTCATCTAGCCGCAAGAAATGCATGCTGGCCATGCAATATGAAAAACACAAGCATAATCATAAATATAACTATTTCTTAATTACTAAATCAATTACAATTACAATGGAATATAGTTCCATAATTACATGCCAAGTTTCCTAATTATGATTACATTGCAACAATTTTTAAATAGGTGTTGGCTGTGTGGGATCATTTATTACACTTGGCTATTTTCTTTTAAGTAAAGCCCTTCACGATGATTGACACACTGCTCAGATAGTCTCAGAAGATAATGGTGAAGAGTTGTAGTCAGAAGCATATTGAGTAGCCACATATGACTCTAGTCGATGTAGAGTGTATAGTGGACATGAAGATAATCTTAATTATAACATCTAACTAGTTCGTATTCCTTGAATGAAATCTGATATGATTCTTTAAGTGGTTGAAAAGGCTAGCAGTGATCTGAAATAACTAGAAGTAATCAGACCATCATATTCGGATAATAAAATATAACAATTTACATACAACAAGAAACAAAAAAAGATTCCTCGACCGGTCGCGTGCTTTGGGGCTGGACGTACGGCTGCTGACTATTGTCCAATTAAAATTTCCTAGCAGCGCCGCCCAGGAACACGATTGATGGGTTTTCTGCATAATACATATATTATAGCCGGGGACTCCCCGGCCGCTCGCGCATGCCACATCAGACTTTATGCAAAAAAGCCCCTGTGTTTTCCGAAATCACGTAAAGGTCCTCCGTTCTCGCAAAAAGATTCCTGCCAGGTTTTTTCCGGAAAGCACCCTCCACTTCACCGAAATTGTGTATTCTTTGTTGGATAGCGCCTCGCGGTTTTCCACAATTACGTATAGGTCCTTCTTTACTTACATACAAGTCCTTACAGGTCCTCGGTTTTTTACAAAAAGGCCTTTGGTTTTTCCAAAATTATGCATGTGTCCTCGATTTTTTTATAAAACTCCCCGCGAATTATCGTCTCTTTTACTTCGGTCCACATGGTAGCTAGCGTGGCGTGCGCCACGCTTACACAGCTAATTGAAAATTAAATTTGGCCCCTAAAGACCTCCAATCAGGCGCTCAAGTACAAATATCAGTTGTTCATTAAATTGCATCTCCATCAGTGCTGTGGCATGTGCTGTATGCAGTTCAGGATTTTGCAGCTGAAGACTGAATAATCATCATGCTATCAGTCCACCAGTGGCAAGAACAGATACGAGCACTAACCGAACATTTGAATTTGTAACAAAGAAGCCTTAAAAGAACCAGAGGCTCTCTTAATTGAACATCATAATACCGACATTATCCAACAGGATTCTGAATGTCACTCAAACCATATTCACAAATAAATCAAAAAAATTTGACCGCGCATGTTTAAAATACGTCTATTTGAGAACGGAAAAGATCAGCGTGGTACACTGTACTCAAATGAATGCAACGATATATAACTACAATACCAAACTGGAGCGGCATCTATGGTGGTGGTAGTTATTGTGGGACAGACAGGTGCTTTAGGCTCTGCTCGGTTGGGTTGAAAAGCTGTGGTTTATGGCTGAAAATGCACTATAGTTGGCTGAAATTTTACTGTACCTGAAGGTGGCTTATTTGGCGTAATTAAATTTAAAAAAATAAAAATAGAAAAAATATGTTAGGTCATCTCGGACAACGCCAATGAATACAAGAAAAAAGAACCAGCAAAAAAGCTCAAAAAAAGCAAAAAAAATCAGAAAAAGATGAAATTTAAGAATAGTGAAAAATAAGGTAGAAATCAAAAGCTGAAGCTGAAGCTGAAATAAACGGTGCTTAATTTGCCTAATTTGACACCGTCGTCTTGCAAACATGACCTAATTAATTATATCATGTGAACAGTATCAACTACCTTTATTATGAACGTATGCTCCTCCGCGTGAAGTAACGCGTAAAGCAATCCCACAATCAAGACAAAGTAATACAGAAAATCATCAGAGTTATTCTACTTGAGTGGGAAGAAAAACAAGTCGATGGAGAGCGACATGCACCAAACTCACAATCAAGACAAAGTAACACAGACATTCATCGGAGTTATTCTACTTAAGTGGGAAGAAAAACAAGTCGATTGAGAGCGACATGCACCAAACTCTGTCTCCCCCTGTATATTAGTATATGAAGTAAAGGTCTTCCTTTTTTTTCTTTATTCTGCGTGCAATGTGTCTGTGTTAATCAATTGTGCGCTCTCTTATTTTCCATTTAGATGTATTTTTTATTGATATGTTTAACACAACTTTGGCATCAAAGTTGTTGTAAAAGTACTTTCATAATATTGCACTTTTACAACTTTTATGAATATATAATAAAAGAATTAGTGGTGAAAAAAGTATCTTGTTGACTTTGAAAAGTCAAAACATCACCTTTTTTGTGACCATAGAGAGTATTTCTTTTGGAAGATCATACTCATATATAATATTGTAATGACAACGACAAGAAGTGGCCAGCTCGTTAACGGCTAATGAAGTTATTGTGTAGTGAACTCTTCTTTTTTTTTTCATAGATAATTTATGGTATACCACTCGAAAGAATGACATAACTCACAATATCACTTTGAAAAATAGCTTTTACCATATATCACTCCAAAGAAGTTTATATATTCAGTATACTATTTCCTCTATTTTATTATAAATTAAAGCATTTTCACCATTTTTGACAATTGGAAAAGACTATTTTACCTATGTATGCTATGTTTTCATAATTCTAGGAAATACCATACAAGCCATGCAATTGAACTAGCTTTTCTGTTGTGGTGCGATGGAATCCCTCTATACCTAACTGGTGCTAGCTCTATTAGCTTTTTGTGGATAGAGCATTGTAATACAACCTGAGTCTAAATCTATACATGTAATTATATTTTGCAACGAGGAACCATATGTGTGTGTGTATACACACACACACACACAAAAACCAAGAGAGCTTCTAATTTCTTCATTGAGAATGGCATATTTTCTGCTTCAAAAAGGTAAAACTTTGGTTTGGTGAGAGCCATGGATCTTCATGTCAAAAAAATGCAAAACTCTACCATGCCTTTAGTTCGATCCCTCAGCATGGTCTCTATAGACCTGAAGTGAGGCCAGTTAGCATCGTCCATATCAACATGGCTACACGCGAACTATAGATTGATGGAAGTGACATAGCCTCAGAATTGGTCGCAGCACGATCGAAATGGCTTAAGTGGTATACTTTGGAATCATAAAAATATGGCATATATGGTTAAAACAATCCTTTCCTATAAAAAAGCGGTGAAAAGACTTTAATTTACAAAAAAAAGAGAGAGATAATGGTATATACTGAATCTAAACTTCTTTACAGTGGTGTATGGTAGAAGTCATTTTTCAGAGTGACATTCCAGGTTCTTTAGAGTGCTATATCATGAATTATTTTTTTACGGTAAATGAGGATCCAAACTCCAAAGCAGCTCCTTGTCAGCTTTTCTTTGGAGCAAATCAGTTTCCTGGCAGGAATTCCGCGCGTATACTGACGAGAGACTGCACACAGGTATCATTTTGTCATTGAAAATCGAAACGGCTTGTTTCAAAGTTACTATATATATACCAGGAAAAAAAAGAAATCCAGCGAAAAGAAAAGTATAAAATTTAAAGGAATCTTTTAGAGTAAAAAAAAGAGACAGCACGTTATTAGCGTGGGGTAGCTCGTTAGACGGTCACCACGCGAACCTTTCCAAATTCCTTCAATTCCACCCCTGCAGTTGCTCAGACGGTCATCCTCTTCTCCACTCGGCAGTTGTGTACTCGTGTTTCCCTGTGTTACTGCGCGTGTGTCCTTGTGAGCTCTGAGTGCTCCAATGGCTGAGCTGTTTATCGGGCCGCTTGTCTCCCTAGTGAAGGAGAAGGCATCCAGCTACCTCCTGGAGCAGTACAAGGTGATGAAGGGCATGGAGGAGCAGCATGATATCCTCATGCGCAAGCTGCCGGCCATCCTGAACATCATCACTGACGCCGAGGAGCAGGCGGCCCACAAAGCAGGGGCCAAAGCCTGGCTTGAGGCGCTCAAGAAGGTGGCATACGAGGCGAATGACGCCTTCGACGAGTTCAAGTACGAGGCACTCCGCCGCAAAGCCAGGAAGGATGGGCACTATGGCAAGCTCGGCGTTGTGGATGCAGTAAAACTCTTTCCTTCCCAGAACCGTATTGCATTTCGTAACAGGATGGGCAACAAGCTTCGCAAGATTGTGCAGAGTATTGAGGTCCTTGTCACAGAGATGAATGCTTTTAGTTTCACATACCAACGTCAACCACAGGAGTCCATGCACTGGAGGCAGAAGGATTCTAGCATCTTCGACCCTATGGAGATTGCCGAAAGATCAAGAGCCAAAGATAAGCAGAAGTTTGTTGATATATTGCTTGGTCAAGCTAGCAACAAAAATCTCACAGTTGTTCCCATCGTTGGAATGGGGGGGCTGGGCAAGACTACCTTAGCACAACTTGTTTACAATGACCCTCAAGTTAAGGACCAATTCCACCTGCGGGTCTGGGTGTGCGTGTCTGACAACTTTGATGTGGATTCTCTGGCTAGAAGTATAGTTGAAGCAGCACCTACCAAAGAGAAGAATGATAGCAAATCACCACTGGATCGCCTTCAAAACGTAGTGAGCGCACAGAGATACCTCCTTGTATTGGATGACGTCTGGAAAACTGGGATCACCTTCTATGATAATTGGGAGATGCTAAAGGCCCGCCTTCAAAGTGGTGGCATGGGTAGTGTAGTGCTGACAACAACTCGTGATGAAGAAGTGGCTCGAGCAATGGGTAAAGGTCAAGCCTATAACCTCGCAGCTCTTGAGAATATCTTCCTAGAGCAAATTATCAAGTCAAGAGCATTCGGCGAGCAAGAGGAAGAGCCTGAAAGAGCAAGAGTAGATATGGTTGGTGAGATTGCGCAGAGATGTGTTGGCTCTCCTTTAGCCGCAACAGCACTAGGCTCTATACTGCATACCAAGACCAGCGTGGAGGAATGGAAGGCTGTGTTAAAAAAAAGCAGCATCTGCGATGAGGAGGCTGGAATTTTACGGATACTCAAGCTCAGCTACGACGACTTGCCGTCACACATGAGACAGTGCTTTGCTTTCTGTGTTGTGTTTCCCAAGGATTATGAGATTGATGTCGCCAAGATGATCCAAATATGGATGGCAAATGGCTTTATCCCAGCGCAAAACAAAGTTCGTCCTGAAACCATCGGGAAACGGATATTCGATGAGCTGGCCTCAAGGTCATTCTTTCAGGATGTGAAAGTCCAAGTTGAAAGAATACATGGGTATCGTTCTAGAATTACCTGTAAAATCCATGATCTTATGCATGATGTTGCACAGTCCGTCATGCAAAAGGAATGTGTCACCATAGCTGAGGAACCTAGTCAAACGGAGTTGTTTCCATGTACTGCTCGCCATTTGTTTTTGCCACGCGAAGATCCACAAACGGAGTTGTTTCCAAGTTTGAATGATTATCTGAAGGGAACTTCTAAAGTTGATTATCTGAAGAAAACTTCCCCAGCTATCCAAACACTGCTATGTGAAAAGGATGTAGGTGGTTCGTTGCAGCATCCATCAAAGTATAGCTCTGTGCGAGCACTACGACTCCGTCTATATAAGAAGACATTCCTACTGAAACCAAAGCATTTGCATCACCTGAGGTATCTTGATCTCTCAGATAGTGAAATCGAAGCACTTCCTGAAGATATAAGCATTCTATATAACCTGCAAACGATGAACCTTTCTGGCTGCTATCGTCTTCGCCGACTTCCATGGCAAATGAAGTACATGAATTCCCTCCGTCACCTCAACACCGATGGATGCAAGGAGTTGAAGTGCATGCCGCCAGACCTCAGACGACTCACTTCCCTATAGACACTTACATGTTTTGTAGTGGGTACTCCTGGCTCTGATTGCAGTAATCTTGGAGAGCTGAAGGATTTAAACCTTTGCGGTCGACTAGAGCTAACACAACTAGAAAATGTGACAGATGCAAAAGCTGCAAACCTCGGAAATAAGGAGGGACTCGCAGAACTGACATTATCATGGTCAAGAGGTAAGGCTCTGGAGGAGGAAGGACGCTATCATACGGTGCTGCAGGGTCTCAGACCTCATAATGGGCTGCAGTCTCTAAAGACATATCGCTACCAAGGCACCACTTTTCCAACATGGATGGGTATGCTGCAAAATATGGTTGAGCTTTGTTTGTCTGATTGTGAGAAGCTCCAGAAGCTTCCTCCAGTGTGGCAGCTACCAGAACTACGACTTCTTACTTTGTGTGGATTGGAACAAATAAAATTCTTGTGCGGTGGTGATACATCCTTTACATTTCCCAAACTGAAGGAGCTTGAGCTAGAAGGTCTATCGAAATTCAAGAGATGGTGGGAAATAGATGGGAGGCAAGGAGAACAGATGATGTTTCCTCAACTTGAGAAGCTGTCTATCAGATTGTGCGAAAAGCTAACGGCATTACCGGGAGCACCACTGCTACGTGGAGACCATACAAGTTTCAATTCGACATTTCCAGAATTGAAGGAGCTTGTGCTAGAAAGTCTGCCGGATTTCGAGAGATGGTGGGAAATAGCAGATGGGAAGCAAGGAGAACAGATGATGTTTCCTCAACTTGAGAAGCTGTATATCAGATTGTGCGAAAAGCTAACGGCATTACCGGAAGCACCACTGCTGCGTGGAGACCATACAAGTTTCAATTCGGCATTTCCAAAATTGAAGGTAATCGAGCTAGATTATTTAAAGGGTATTGATAAACATCATCCGGATGTTTTCTTTCTAACTATCATCCAGATTTGTGACCGTTGGATTAGAGATCCAAGGGCCACAAATTCTCCCCACCCCCTCCAAAAAACCTTCACCCCCCTCCAAAAAAAATTCTCCCCCCTCCAAAAAAAAGAGACCGTTGGATCTCTAATCCAATGGTCCGAAATTTGGATGATTGTTGGGAAGAAAACATCCGGGTGATACCTATACACACCCTTATTTAAATAGTTTAAAGAGCTGGGGGGTGACGGAAGGAACAGATGGCGAAAAACTCACCTTTCCTAACCTTGAGAATGCTCGTATTTATAGATGCCCAGAGCTGACAAATTTTCCTGAAGCACCGAAGCTCAGTGCATTAGACATAAGTGACAACCAACAGGTTTATCTACGGGCAGCTAGATATATGACTTCATTGTCCAGTTTGAACTTGAAATACTATGGCTCGGAAATAGAACTGCCGGCTGACCTGGTGGACGGCAAGGAGAAACGGAACTATAAATCCCCTCTGTCGATCATGAATTTGAATGGCTGCAACTTCTTCTTCCGCTCAAGTGCGCTAGCGCTATGGAAATGTTTTGTACAGCTTCAAGATTTGGAAATTTGGCACTGCGATGGGCTCGTCCACTGGCCAGAGAAAGAGTTCCAAAGCTTGGTATCCTTGAGGACATTAGATATTTATTGGTGCACAACCTCCTGACCAATCAGCATCAGAAAGGAGTCCACTCCTGCCATGTCTCGAGGTTCTAGATATATCCCACTGTGAAAGTTTGGTGGAGGTCTTCGACGTGGCCGCATCTCTCAAAAGCATGTGTATTAAGCATTGCCCCAAGCTTGAGTTGAAATTTCGGAAGCAGGAAGAGTTAGCAGTAATTATAGATCAAGTTGAAGAGCAGGAAGAGTCAGCAGTAATTCAACCTATACCAAACCTGTCGCATTCAACCACGGAGCTTTTCCTACCATGCCTGAAATCTCTCACACTAGATTACTGTGATAGCATTTCAGAGCATCTCAATCTTCCCTCGACCCTCACTTACATCAGCATTCAAGGGTGTCGTAACATTGAGATCCTATCAGGCCAGCTGGATGCCCTACAAGAACTAGCAATTTGTGGCTGTGATAGGTTCAGATCACTGGAATCTTGCTCGAGGGAGCTCCCATCGTTGAAATTCGTGAGCCTTGAATATTGCCTTTGCCTGGTGGCCATACCAAATGGGCCACAAGCATACACGTCCCTTCAATCTCTTCGCATTGAGAATTGCCCTGGTATAAAGTCACTCCCTAGATGCCTGCAGCAACGACTGAAGAGCCTTGACTGGAAATACATAGACTCTCGTTTTGAAGGTACCCTGCAACAAACTCCTAGCATCCTTTCGTTTCTACTCCATCCGTTCCTAAATACATCTCATTCTCGCTTCCAAATTTTATTTTTAAATACATATTATTCTTCGATTCCAAGATAACTTGTCACCATTTTTCCTTTGCACACCATACCTATTTTCAATGTCATTTACTATTTTAGACTAGAGTAACACATACCATACAAGAGCAATAAGTGACTAAATGAAGGACGGTAATATGATATTTTATATACATGCCTTTGTTGTTGTACAAGCTACTATAATGACATCTATTTAGGAATGAGGGAGTATTATATTTTTTTTATTCCAAAAAGAGTAAGAACTAAGCCAAGTGCAATGGAACGAAGCAAATTGGTGTCACGTATGGATTTTGCATAAAGTATGGCTTCTGATTTGGTGCTAATTTTCTACTTGCAAAACCATATAGCTCGTAATACAAGTTGCTACTAATTGTCTAGTTGCAAAACCATATACCTGGTAATAAAACTCGTCAATTCAGTGGTGAGAAACAAAGTTTTGATTTGGTCAGAGATAGGAGCATTTGGTTCTTAAACTTGGGGCTTTGACGATTCTAGTACCTAAACTATTCAGGTGGATCATTTTGGCCCATCAATTTTGCCCCGGTCGAAAAGAAGCCCTTAGTGTAGTTGACACAAATACTTACAAGTTTTAATAAAATCCGATCGAACGGACTGAACCCCAACTCCAAAAGTTAGGTTCTAAAATGTACCACAGTCGAAAGCTAGATGACTTGTTTAATTGTCTTGCCCCTTTCTTACATAAAGAATAGTTTCCTTTCAACTTTCATGGTCATTGTGGCATGCGCTACGATAAAGATTCTATAGCTAATTCTATTGTATTACACATTGATTTGCACATATAAATTCTAACATCATTTATGATTCAGGGCCTAGGCTATCAAAACCGAAGACTTGGAAATATGCCATTAGTAGAGACTGGTGAGGTGGAGCAGACTGGAGTCCCGAGCAAAGTTATCACCAAGGTTTTGTAAGGATAAGCTAGTAGATTGGGTTCAGATGATGTTCCTCGTGCTGACGACATGTGCCTTCATTGTAAGATTATTGTTTCCAGACATGCAAATGCTGGATTGTTGTGACTTGGAGTAGAATTTACTACTTACCCTTCCTGAAGATAATCTCCACAACATCGACATTTGATAGAATATTTCGATTGCAAGAGCTAATGCGACTAAGAAGCTGAAAAGCCTCGAGTTCTAAGCTGAAGAATCAATTTTTTTCCTTTTTCTTTTGAAGTATGTTATGTTTTAAACTCGTTTGTGCTCCCGTATAAGTGAAGATGCTTTGTCCACTAGACTGCACATGATACTACTTCTCACAAATCAACATTTGAACATCTTATAGCTGTTTTAAACCGCTTGGCACCGAAACTGCCAAGCCGTTCCTTCCTATCTGAGATACTAATGGGGGTGCTGTAAGTTGTCCTGTTATAAAGTTTCTCTGGAACGGTAAACTGAGTTATGATTATCTCTATGCAACACTTTTGTGGTAACCCTTATAAAGCAAAGGGAAGATAGAATCCAATCGAAAGAGTCAGCATTAATTCAACGTAGCACTGCACAGGGTATCTCCAATGGTCTGAGTCAGCTAGCTATATGCATGTACACATCAGCATATATCCTATGTGGAGGAAAGAGAGTATGCAAAAAAAATCGAGCCAGCTCTTCCTTAAGCACTAGTCTATAACGCCAAACGAGGCAGCCTCTATAAATTCTATGTGTGCATGTAAGCATCAAATAGCTATCCTTAGAGCAGGTACAATAAGATCTAGTCAGCAGGCTATAGCAAATATAATATCAACCAAATCTTATGTGGCAGAGAGAGAAAGAAAGAGAGAGAAGAAAGCTGGCTACTAAATTACAGCTAGCTATAGCACGTAAAAATATGCATTTCACTCTCTTACACATGGGGCCAAATAGTTATTGTAATAGCTACCTTATTGTATGAACTATTTTTTTGAAGGCTATAGATGAAATGGACAAGTGACTAGTGTTATAGCCACTAGTTGGCTATACTATTGTACTTGCTCTTATAGATAGTTATTTAGAATGCTAGCTTTAGTGTGTACTATATAGATGATGTGGAAGTCTTATAGTTAGTTACTAGCTATAACCATTGGAGATGCCCTAACATCATGCCCTCCACAGCTGTAGCC
This sequence comes from Dendrocalamus latiflorus, assembly GCA_017311315.1. NCBI lineage: Eukaryota > Viridiplantae > Streptophyta > Magnoliopsida > Poales > Poaceae > Dendrocalamus > Dendrocalamus latiflorus. Next base: position 4,562,805 of record CM029641.1, on the reverse strand, counting down.
ACGGAGCTTTTCCTTCCATGCCCAGAATCTCTTAACACTGGAAAAGTGTGATGGCATTTCAGAGCTTCTCAATCTTCCCTCGGCCCTCACGCGCATCAGTATTTATGGGTGCCGTAACATTGAGATCCTATCAAGCCAGCTGGATGCACTACAAGGGGCTGTTATACGTTGAGAACACTGGAATCTTGCTCGGGGAGCTCCCATGGTTGAAAACCCTGTGGATTTCAGGGTGCCGTAACATTAATATCCTATCAGGCCAGTAGGATGCCCTACAACAACTAAGGGTATTTTTAATGGTGTTATCTTAATTATCTCTTAGTTATATTAAATGAGTAAAATCCTATGTGGAGGAGAGAGAAGATGATAAGAGATAATGGTGGTGATCGGTTCGGCTGAAAAGCTCATGGCTTACGGCTGAAAACACTGTAGCTGGCTGAAAAACGCACTGTAGCTGACAGAGGCTTATTTAGCATAATTAAATTTAAAAAAATTTAAAAATATAAAAAATATGTTAGCCCATTACGTATAATACAAACAAATACGGGAAAAAAAAGAACCGGCAAAAAAGCTCAACAAAAAGTCAAAAATTCAGAAAAAGACGAAATTTATGAATAGTGCAAAAATAAGCCAGAAGCCAGAAGCCGAAGCCGAGTTGATCACCACCAATATACTGCCTCTTATGCTAGAGATGACTTAAACCCGTAAATCAACGCAAATAGTGAGAGGATGTGTGTAGAAAGTTATGGTGAAAATAGTATAAATAATTAGAGAAATAACTTATTGTTAAAGAGGTTGATTCTAATACTATCTTTAGATCAAATGAAAATTTTAAAGATAATTTTAAAAGATAAACTATTGTACATATTCTAATAATTATGGAGATCCCATGGTTGAGATCACTGGAATCTTGCTTGGGGGAGCTTCCTTCGTTGGAATACCTGGAACTACAAAATAGCTGTTGCCTAGCGGCCATACCACATGGGCCAAAAGCATACATGTCCCTTCAATGCCTTATCATTTGGCCCTGCTCAGTTGGGCTAAAAAGCTGTGGCTTATGATTAAAATTGCACTGTAGCGGCTGAAATTTTACTGTAGTTGAAGGTAACTTATTTAGCATAATCAAATTTTAAAAAAAAAATAAAAATAGAAAAAATATGTTAGCTCATTACGGACAACATGAACGAATACGGAAAAAAAGAATCGGCAAAAAAAGTCAAAAAAAGTCAAAAATTCAAAAAAAGATGAAATGTATGAATAGTGAAAAATAAACCAGAAGCTAGAAGCTGAAGCTGAAATGAACGGGTCCTGCTATCAAGTTGCTCCCTAGATGCCTGCAGCAACGACTGCAGGGCATTGAGGGGAAAGATCTCACGTTTTGAAGGCACCCTCCAATAAACTCATAGCACCCATTCATTTCTACTCCCTTCATTCTTAAATATCATATCATTCTCGCTTCTAAATTTCGTTTTTAAATACATATCACTCTATGATTCATAGATAACTAGTTACCTTTTTTCCTTTGCACATCCATACCTATTTCTAAAGTCATTTACAATTTTGGACTAGAGTAACATATTATACAAGAGCAATAATTGACGGAATGAATGAGGATAATATGATATTTCTATATGCATGCCTTGATTGTTTTGCAAACTACTAGAATGACATCTATTAGAAATAGAGGGAGTATTATGTAACTTTTATTCCAAAAAAAAAGATAAGCCAAGTGCAAAGGGGCCAAGCAAACTAGTGTCACGTATGAATTCTGTATAAAGTATGCCTTCTGATTGGTACTAATTTTCTAGTTGCAAAACCATATAGCTCGTAACAAATTTTGTGAAGGATCAAGTGAGAAAGTCCATGATACTGTTGTGATGAATTATTGCAACGTTTGTGGAGTAGTTAATTGGTTTTATAAAGATTGCATTTGATTTGGACTGTTTTCTGGAAGTGACACGAAAATCAAAAGTGCCGCAGGTATTAGTGCGAGAGTTCCGCTTTGCAGAAGTACCACAGGCATAAGTGCGGAAGTACCACTCGACGGAAGTACCGGGTTGAGTTGTGGTATATGTTTTCCAGAGAGCTCCAGGTGAGGTTTTCGACGTGTGGAAGCACCGTGTTGGAACGCGGTAGTACCTCAGTGTAGAAGTACTAGCGTATTAGGCACGATACTTCCGATCTTCCTAGAAAATAGGGGTTTGGGGAATTGAGTCATGAATTAAGTTGGTTTGACATGTGTCATTGGATTAAGGGTGCATGATGCATATTTTGGCTAATGTAGGCCAAGTTGTGAAGAACTTGTGTCTAGAAACAATTTCTTTGTCTTTGGATATGCAGGGTCACTTGGAGTCAATTGTGGTCAACGGTGGGGATCGGGACTAGGTTCATGAAGGAGTTGAGGCTCAGAACAGTCAAGAATGCCAGGTGAGACTGTGAGCAGGAATGTTGAAGGTGAGTTTGAACAGTGGGATATCACTATATAGCTTGCACAGGCCAAGTGAGCTATGGTTCAGTGGAACCGGGATGAAAGAGACTTGACGACGCATGACAGGCTAGTGGTGCACCTACATATGACAAGCATGGCGATTACTTGCAGTGGTTAGTGATGATTGGGTCAAGTAAGGGTATTTTGGTAGTTTGACCAAAATACCAAAAACTATCTTGGATCAAAACCGTGGCATATAGGTGATATGTTGGAGATTGGTTTAGGTCAAGGTGTAGCTGGTTGGATCAAGGATAAAGGTCTAGCGGATGTACACTTCTGCACTTTGAAAAGCGTGCATAAGTGAACTTGTGAGAGTAAAACCCATTATATGGGGTTAACGGTTTTTCCCATTGTAATAGTAGATAAAATCCATAAGGGGTATAGGTAGCTGGTTGCCCACTTATAAAAGTGGTTGGGATGGAGACATGTAAGATTATCCATCCAACTCATGTCTTGTGCTCTTATCTCTAAGGTTAGGGTTTGAGAGTAAGTGCCTTGTGTGCTCTTTGCCCTCTAAGGTGGAGTGGCTGTAAAACCTACCTTCACAAGTAAGCAATATATCAATCATTTTGTATCTCTTGTGCTTTTCTTATTTTTGATTGATGTGCTTGACTTTTGGTTTGCTTTGATCTCTCTTTTTTCACTCTTGTGTTCTTATTGTACCAAGAATGTGTAAGAAATAAAGATAATTGTTGGAAATACATCTCTATCTATCTAGACACTTTGATAGTAAGATTTACAAGAAAACCTAGTTTTGCTTGATTTTGGCCTCTTTAGTCCATCTCTTGATTCGAGGGTTTTTGGTTGGGATTATTCAGTGTTCTAGCTTGCTGTAATATATAAAAATATATCTAGAGCCATCTTGGTCATCATCTACTTATGAGCAAGTTGTATTCAACATTTGGGGTTTTAGCTCGGTTTTGGTGCAATCTTCCACCAAACTAAAAAAGGTATCAACTTTGACCATAACTTTTATAATCATTTGTTTAAATAGGTTATAACATCCTAGAGTAGATCATTGCAAATTTTCATATCATTTAGATCTACGAATCAAAAGTTGTCTTAATTTTGGATTTTGAAACTGTGCTGAAAACACTATTCTTCTTGATTTTACTATAGCAGCGGAAGTATCGTAGTTACTGCAGAGATAGTACCACAGTTACTGTAGCAAATGGTATACAACAAATTTAACTACGGTAATTCTGTTTTCGCTTATTTTTCTTGGGTTTTCAGTGTTTCTAATCGTTGGTTTTTGTGGTGGTCTTCCATTCTAATCTTCATAGTTCTGTAGTTACTGAAGTGAAAGATTTGTGGTTGTTTAGGGGAAAATTTCAAAGCACCATTCACCCCTCCCCCGGTTGCCATCTTCGGTCTTTCAATTTGGTATTAAGTTTATAGTTGCAAAATCACATAGCTCATAATAAAACTCATCAATTCAGTAATAATAAATAAAGTTTTATTTGGTCAAAGGGGGGAGCATTTTGGTTCTTAAACTCGGGGCTTTGGCGATTCTAATAGCATTCGGTTGGATCATTTTGGCCCATCAATTTCGCCTCCGGTCGAAAAGAGGTCGTTAGTGTAGTTGACACAAAAACTCACTAAATTTAATAAAATACGATGAAGCCCAACTCCAAAAGTAAGGTTCTAAAATGTACCACAGTCCGAAGCTAGATGACTTTTTTAATTATCTTGCACCTCTCCTACATAAAGAATGGTTTTCTTTCAACTTTCATGGTCAATGTGTCATACGCTACGATAAAGATTCTATAGTTAATTATGTTGTATTACACATTGATTTGCACATATAAATTCTAACATCACTTATGATTCAGGGCATAGGCTATCAAAACCGAAGACTTGGAAATATGCCATTAGTAGACTGGTGAGGAAGTCGCGAGCAAAGTTATCACCAAGGTTTGTAATATCAACGAGTCTCTAAATCCTGTCATTTTGTAAGGATAAGCTAGTAAATTGGTTTCAGATGATTCTCCTCGTGCTGACGACATGTGCTTTCATTGTAGGATTATTATTTCCAGACTTGCACATGCTGGATTGTTGTGACTTGGGAGTAGAATTTGTTAGAGTGATCTCAGGGCTTTGGCCCAACGGCCAAAGCCCACCCCTTGACCGCGCCCTGATCGGGGGCGCCCAGCCCATTGGCTGGTGGGCCCCTGTCGCCAGCGCCATATAAAAGAGAGGTGGGGGCCGGGGCGGCACGCACGACGAGGTTCATCGTGCCGCCACCTTCCCCACCGACAAAACCCTAACCCGATCTGTTGAGGGGGCGCTCCAGCGACGGGAAGCTCCACCGTGCCGCCACCGTCGCCGCTCACAGGGAGACGCCGTTCTTCCCCGACCGTCGCTGCCCGTGCGCAGACCTCATCGACGAACCCGAGATGGCCACCTCCTCCTCCACGCCGTCGGACGGTTAGTACACCTCTCTCCCTCTCAGTGTATCACTCGAGAACCCGAACGCACAATAGAAGAAGCCGTCTAGATCTAAACCCTAGGAGATCCTAAACGTAACAATGGTATCAGAGCCCCCTAGCGTTTAGATCTACACGGGAAAAGAAAAGAAAGAGAACGGGAAAAGAAAAGAACGAGAATCCCCAACCGAGAAATCGGCAAAAGAAAGGAAAGAAAGAGGTAAAGGGGGGCTCACGGTTTTGGCTTGGGCCGCCGTGCGCTATATGCGCCGCCGAGGCCGCTGTGCCGGCCGCCGCCCCTCCTTGGCGCTCCGATGGCGCGCCGCCGCTTGCCGTGCCGCGCTCTGGAGCCGCCGCAGCCCTGCCCCGCTTCGGGGCGCCGCCCGATGGCGCCGCCGCCCGCTGCCGCTCCACGCTGAGGGGCCGCCGCCGCCGTCGCCTCGCGGGCGTGCGTCGCCGCCGCTGGGCGCCGCCTCCTTGGTCGCCAGCCCGCGCGCCGCCGCCGCTCCACCTGGCCGTCGGGGGCCACCGCTACATCGCCGCTTAGGGCTGCCGCCCCGCCACCCCATCGCCTGATGCTCAGCCGCCGGCCCGATCCATTTTTTGCGGGTGCAGAGGAGCCGAATGGCTAGGGTTAGGGTTGGGGGGGGTTTGTCCCGCCCGCAGCGCGCGCTCGGCCGTTCGATTGGATCGGACGGTCGTCCTTGAGTGGGCCGATTTTCGGCTGTGGCCGAGTGGGCCGCTGGCCGAGTGGGCCGGCTGCGAAGGAATGGGCCAAATGGCCATTTTGCACAGCAAAATCCGAATATTGATATTTATTGATTTTCAGAAGTAATTTTTGATGAATTTCAATGAAATTTGATTCAAATCTCTGTAAAATTTTGCACCAACGTGTATATTTTTTTTTCAGAGATTAAATGTGTACTGTATAATGCTTCTGAATATTGAATTATTTTTAGAATAATTACAGTTTCCGCTGCAAAAGTGAATGTTGATTAATTTTCATTATTAAATTCGAACCAACGGGAGAATTTAATTTTGAAAAATAGAGATAATTTCCAGAGATTTATGATATTGTTATTTTCTGACCAACGTTGATAATAACAGTATTATAAATTTTTAATTGATGATTTATGCATTATTTCTATTTCTGCCCAACGGTGATGTAGATTTAATGCATAGATAAAATTGATTTAAATTGTATGTCGTATTTTTCGACCAACGTTGGAAATAAGGCATATAATTTTTGATGTTATTAATATTTAAATGTTCTCACTATATATGGATTATTGTTTCAGGAGGATACTCCTTGATGGGTTACATCAGGGATATCCCGGTTCTCAAAGGAGACAACTATGGTGAATGGAAGAAAAAGATTGACCTGGCCTTCATCTTGGCTGAGGTGGACTGGGTAGTCACCACACCGTGTCCCACAGAGCCTGTGGCACCGGTGAGGGACGAAAATGAGGCTGATACTGCTTGGCAGACCAGACAGAGGGACTTTGCTCCCATAAAGATGTCATATGATCTTGATCATAAAAAGTGGGTCACTGCCAACAAGAAATGTTTGGCTGTGATAAAGAACACGATTGAGCCTGCTATTGTGGGCTCAATCGCAGAGTGTGGCACTGTCACAGAGTACCTTGAGAGAATAAAGAGTCAGTTTACTGGCTCTTCAAAGACTTATGCTACACAGCTGATTAAACAGCTTGTGACAGAGAGGTACTCTGGTGGTGGCAGTGGCATAAGAGAGCACATACTAAGGATGAGCAACATTGCATCCAAGCTTAAACCAATGGATTTGGCTCTCAAGGATGAGTTCCTTATTCATTTGGTTTTTGCTTCCTTGCCAAAAGAGTTTGACACTTTTGTTGTCAACTACAACATGCAGCCCGAGAAATGGGACTTAGAAAAGTGCATTGCTATGTGTGTGCAAGAGGAGGAAAGAATCAAATCCTCACATGGTGGTTCTATCAACTATGTGAAGGACAACAAGAAAAAGAACTTCAACAGTAACTTCTCCTCAAAGAACAAGGGAAAAGCCTCTGTCCATTAGCCTCAACAGAACAATTTTACAGTGGAGAAAGATCAGTGCCTTCATTGCAAGAAAAAGGGACATTACAAGAAAGATTGTCCCGATTTCTTAAAAATGATTATGTCAAAGAAAGGTGAGAACATCATTACTTTCATAAATGAGTCCCTGTATATACAATATTCAAAATCTACTTGGTGGATTGATTCAGGTGCAACTGTTCATGTTGCCAATAATTTGCAGGGATTCCGTTCGACGAGGAATACGCAAAGAAACGAAAGATGCGTTAAAGTCGCAAATGGAGTCCAAGCTGAAGTTGAAGCCGTTGGCGATATTTCATTAGAGCTAGCTAATGGCTTCACTATTTTGCTTAGAGATGTTCTTTATGTTCCCTCTTTACAGAGGAATTTGATTAGTGTTTCATGTTTGGACAATGATGGTTATGATTGCTATTTTGGAAATGGCAAGTGTGAAATAATGTTTAATAAAGAATGTGTTGGTCTTGCCATCTTACAGAATGAGCTTTATTTGTTGTCACTTCGTGAAAATGTGAATTCCGTATGTGATGTGAATGAGCGTATATCCTCGCCTGTGAATGCGAACAGAAAACGAAAGAGAACTCATAATGAATCGTCGAAATTATGGCACTGTCGTTTAGGCCATATTTCGAGGGGGAGAATAGAAAGACTTGTTAAGAATGAAATTCTTCCTCTATTAGTTTCTCAGACTTAGAACAATGCATAGAATGCATTAAAGGAAAATATGTAAAGAAAATTAAGAAAGACGCCAAAAGAAGCACAGGAGTTCTACAAATTATTCACACAGACATTTGTGGTCCTTTTCCTGTGACAAGTGTGGATGGTTATGACTCGTTCATAACATTCACGGATGATTACTCCCGTTATGGATATATTTATCCAATCAAAGAAAGAAATGAAGCCTTGGATAAATTCAAAATATTTAAGGCTGAAGTTGAAAACCAACACGATTTAAAGATTAAGATAGTCCGATCTGACCGTGGGGGGAGTACTACGGTCGACATACCCCATATGGACAAGTTCCTGGACCTTTTGCAAGGTTTTTACAGGAAAATGGCATAGTGGCCCAGTATTCTATGCCGGGCGAACCTCAGCAAAATGGAGTAGCTGAAAGACGCAACCGTACCCTGATGGATATGGTGCGAAGTATGATGAGCTATTCCACACTGCCATTGAGTTTATGGATGGAGGCGTTGAAAACCGCCATTCATATTCTCAACAGAGTACCTAGTAAGTCGGTGCCCAAAACACCGTACGAGTTGTGGACAGGAAGAGTTCCCTCACTAAACCACTTACGTGTGTGGGGGAGTCCTGCTGAGGCTAAAGTATTTAACCCAAATCTTGGGAAGCTTGATCCCAAAACAGTAAGTTGCCATTTTATTGGCTACCCTGAAAAGTCAAAAGGTTTTCGTTTCTACTGTCCAGACAGATATACAAAGTTTGTAGAAACGAGACACGCTGTCTTCTTAGAGGATGAAATGATCAGGGGGAGCATGGTAGCTCGAGAGATTGACCTTGAAGAGAAGCGGGTGTATGCGCCCACTCCGATGATTCAAGAGCCATTCTTCACACTACCTGCTGTCGCTGCACTGACGGTGCAAGACACTGTGGTGCCAGCACCTGTTATTGTTCCTCCTGTGGCAACAATGAATGAGAATGAGGAACCTGTTCTTCAGGATCCTATAGAACCCATTGCCACAGATGAGGGGGAGCAACAACAGCCTCAAACAGAAAACGTACCAAATGAGGAGGCCCCGAGGAGGTCTCAAAGAGTGAGAAGATCAGCTATTTCTGATGATTATCAGATTTATCATACAGAGGAATTTCAAATGGAGGATGATCCCACCTCATTTGAAGAAGCCATGAGAAGCGAAAATTCCTCAAAATGGCTTGAGGCCATGGAAGAGGAAATGAGGTCCATGAAGACTAATAAAGTCTGGGACTTGGAAATTATTCCTAAAGGAGCCAAAACAGTAGGTTGTAAATGGGTCTACAAGACAAAGCATGACTCCCAAGGGAATGTAGAAAGATACAAAGCGCGACTTGTGGCAAAAGGCTTTACGCAAAGAGAAGGGATTGATTACAATGAGACATTTTCTCCAGTCTCATGTAAAGATTCCTTCAGAATCACAATGGCATTAGTAGCACATTATGATTTAGAGTTACATCAGATGGATGTAAAGACGGCATTTCTTAATGGGGATTTGGAGGAAAATGTTTACATGGCACAACTGAAAGGCTTTGTCGTGGAAGGAAATGAAAGAATGGGATGCCGCCTAAAGAAATCGATTTATGGGTTAAAGCAAGCTTCAAGACAGTGGTACTTGAAGTTTGACAGTACAATAAGAAAATTTGGTTTTAAAGAGAATGTAGAGGACAACTGTGTTTATGCAAAGTTTAAAGATGGGAAGTTTATCTTCCTAATCCTGTATGTGGATGATATCCTACTAGCTAGTAGTAATGTCAGTCTGCTACTGGAGACAAAGAAGTTTTTGTCCTCAAACTTTGATATGAAAGATCTTGGTGAAGCTTCGTTTGTTCTAGGGATCGAAATTCACCGGGATAGAAACAAAGGGGTATTGGGACTGTCACAAAAGGCATACATAGAGAAAGTCTTAAAGAAATTTGGTATGCATAAATGTAGTCCTTCACCTGCACCTATAGTTAAGGGCGACAGATATGGGGTTTTTCAATGCCCCAGGAACCAGTATGAGATCGATCAAATGAAAGCGGTTCCATATGCTTCAGCTGTCAGAAGCTTACAGTATGCTCAAGTGTGCACACGCCCTGACTTAGCATTTGTTACCGGGTTACTTGGCAGATTCCAGAGTAATCCTGGAATAGAACATTGGAAATTGATAAAGAAAGTCTTGCGTTATTTGCAAGGAACAAAAGGCCTCATGATGACATACAGAAGATCAGATTCACTCCATATAGTGGGGTATACAGATTCTGATTATGCGGGAGATGATAGAAAGTCGACATCCGGATATGTGTTCACTCTCGCTGGAGGAGCTATATCGTGGAAAAGCTCAAAACAAACCGTCACTACATCGTCCACAATGTATGCCGAGTTTGTAGCATGTTATGAGGCTACGGGGCAGGTGAATTGGCTAAAGAAATTCATACCCGGTTTAAAAGTGGTTGACGACATCAATAGACCACTTAAGTTGTACTGCGATAATGAACCCGCAGTAACGTATGCCCACAACAATAAGTCAAGTGGTGCTGCCAAACACATTGACATAAAGTACTATGTTGTGAAAGATAAAGTTCGGGATCAAATTATAAGTCTTGAGCATATAAGTACCGCAAAGATGTTAGCGGATCCGCTTACTAAAGGCTTACCACCCAACGTGTTCAGAGAACATGTAGCCGGCATGGGTTTAAGGGAAAGCCTATGATTCCTGGACTAAAAGATGGCCCAAAAGATTGAAGTAACTATTTCAGAACAGAGAGGTGTATTGTAGCTATTGAATCTATCGGCGATTGACCGTGACGATGAGACATGTTCTATGCACTAATCTGTGATGGAATGAGTAAAGTCAAATGTAATTAAAGATAAAGTATAGATTGAGATCAAGGGGGAGAATGTTAGAGTGATCTCAGGGCTTTGGCCCAACGGCCAAAGCCCACCCCTTGACCGCGCCCTGATCGGGGGCGCCCAGCCCATTGGCTGGTGGGCCCCTGTCGCCAGCGCCATATAAAAGAGAGGTGGGGGCCGGGGCGGCACGCACGACGAGGTTCATCGTGCCGCCACCTTCCCCACCGACAAAACCCTAACCCGATCTGTTGAGGGGGCGCTCCAGCGACGGGAAGCTCCACCGTGCCGCCACCGTCGCCGCTCACCGGGAGACGCCGTTCTTCCCCGACCGTTGCTGCCCGTGCGCAGACCTCATCGACGAACCCGAGATGGCCACCTCCTCCTCCACGCCGTCGGACGGTTAGTACACCTCTCTCCCTCTCAGTGTATCACTCGAGAACCCGAACGCACAATAGAAGAAGCCCTCTAGATCAAAACCCTAGGAGATCCTAAACGTAACAGAATTTACTACTTAACCTTCCTGAAGATAATCTCCACTAGACCACTACATCATTTGATCGAATATTTCAATTGCAAGAGCTAATACGACTAAGAAGCTGAAAAGCCTCGAGTTCCAACGAAAACAAGTACCAAATTCTAAGCTGAAGAAACAATTTACTTCCTTTTTCTTTTGAAGTATGTTGTGTGTTAAATTCGTTTGTGCTCCCGCATAAGAGAAGATGCCTAGCACTTTCTCGTGACACAACTGTCCGCTTGACTGCACATGATACTGGTTCTCACAGATCAACATTTGAGCATCGTATAGCTGTTAATCCATGAGCTGTTTTAACCTGCTTGGCACCGAAACTGCCAAGCCGTTCCTATCTGAGATACTTATGGGGGTGCTGTAAGTTATCCAGTTATAAAGTTTTTCTGGAACGGTATACTGAGTTATGATGATCTCTATGCAACACTTTTTTGTGGTAACCTTTACGAAGTTATGATGACCTCTGTGAGAGAACCACCGCAGTTGCTGTAAACTGAAAGCAAAGCGAAGATAGAATTCAATCGAAAGAGAAATTTGATATCAAACACACACAAATCCAGTGGGCACTGCGATTGCAGAGGAGCAGCAGTCACGAACCTGTTCAGCATCTTTACAGCTCGGGCATGGACCTCCAGAGCTCTGCATTGTCATCAATAGCAGCCGCTTGGCAAAATCTAAGGTTCGACCCAGTAACCCAGATGAATGAACCGTGGCAAAGTAGATCAATGCTGCAAAAATGTTTGATATTTAGGGAGGAAATATGTACTTGTTCAGTAGAAAATCTTTTTTCCTAAAAAAATTATCTAATCCTTGACTTGTAGGTGCACATTTAGAAATGTGTAAAATGGCGACAACAAGAGCTAGGGGCATCAGGGGATAGGACTACCATTGGTCGCCATTTCTAGAATTAGTTTGCCACTAAGTATTACGAATGAAGTACTCTCTCTATGCGACTATGCGTAGCAACATTGGCACCTGATGCATGGTCATTTTGTTTGGAATTGAGGTTAATCGCAATGGTAGTGCTACAAAGCGAATAGGCGATGCAGGAAAGGAGTTCTGGGATAACAAATCTTCTGCTCGACCGCTTGGCTGAAACTCACGAGTTTGCTAAACATTTTCAGTCGTAGGCGGTAGGTCTTGCAAGTTGCAAGTAGCAGGTCACACAGGTTTCAGTTGTACGCACTACACAACGACCAACATGGGCAAACCTGTATTAGCTCGGCTAAATGGGCTCCAATTCAGCAGCCAAACCAAATCTTGAAATCCTTGCAAGACTTTCAAAGAAGGAAAGAAGATGATGAAACTAAACAAGATCCTCATGTAACAAGATTCCAGCTAATATAATGCTCGAGGCACCATTTCGAAAGCCAAGCAGAAAATCATCTTACCAAACATATGAAACAGATACCTTTAGCAGGGTATGATCCTAAGAAAGTTGTCTTGCAGAACTATGCAAGAATCAAAAGTGCAAGAGAACGTGGATGAATAGTTAAAATGGGTCCAAATATAACTAGATAAGTTACATTACCAATTCTATGTATGGCAAAGCTGGATGACTGATTTATTTGCATTGTTTGTAAAGAATGGGTCGATGTTCTACTATCATAGAGTTGAGTAAAAGTTTAAGGGAAAAAAGTCCAGTTTTGGTCCTAAACTATTGCTGGATTCTAAATTTTCACTCTCAACTCCAAAACCGTTTAAATTTCGTCCTCTAACTGTCAAAACTGGTGCAAATAACCCCCCTTGCTCGAAACCACCATGGTATTGCGCTGAGGTAAAAAAAAAAACAAACCAGTATAAAAAGGAAAAGATAAAAACCAAAATGGCTGAGTTGCATGGCGTAAAGCTTCATAAGCACCGTGACAACAAGATTGTCAATGCTATGAAGAATTGCACAAAGTAATGGACTGTGGTAAAAATTTAAGTTATAGCTTCCCCTGTGGCTCTGTGAGAGATGTAGAGTGAGATTACGTTTCATTTGACCATGAAACATATGAAGTGGTATAAGAAATACACTTCGACCAACATGAAACTTAATTTAATTGTAAGAAAGTAGGGTGGATGTTTTTTAGGGAACATGTACAAGATCTGCACGCCATTGTATTAAGATAGAGAAAAAAACCGAACAAACCACTAGACAAGGTAGTGTCCTACTTTACAAGAGAAGAGACTCCGAAACAAGTAGCCTAAGGCAAGAACAAAAGGGCAAGAAAGATGCGGACTGAAGGGAGCTCCAAAGCGACGCGGGACAACCACGAGGGTAATACTCTTAAGAACTAAGACATAGGTAGCAATAGCGACTCTGCGCCTGCCCGGCGCCAACTTTCTAATTCCTGCATGAGTTTGGACACAAGGCCGTGCATATCCAGTTTGGAATTCTCGAAGACACGAGCATTGCGTTCTCGCTAGACAATCTAGAAGAAGAGGATGACAATTGAGTCGAAACCTTTCCTTTGAGCCTTGGGCAATCGTTCTCGCAAGGAATTCCACCAGTCGATAAGTCAAACATCCATGCTTAACATTGGTCTGTGCCAGGCGAAGAGACGCATGATTTTAGCCCAAACTTGCCGCACCCATGAGCAATGGACCAGGAGGTGCTCGATTGTTTCTAGAATCTAGATGTTGCTCACATAGGGGGCAGAGCGTGTGCGACGGCACGCCTTGATGCACCAAGCGATCTACTTTCCAATAGTGGTCATAAGCCACGAGCCAGACGAAGAACTTACATTTGAGAGGAGCCTTGCTTTTCCAAATCTGTTTGTGTGCTGCAAAATGAGTGCTGTTAATTAACAAAGTGTTGTAGGCCGACTTTGTTGAATACTGCTCCGAAGAGTTTAGTTTCCATACCCACCTGTCTTCAATCTCCGGTTGCAAGGTCACGACGGAAATCTTGCTCTAGAGGAGTAGATATTCAACAATAGCTTGAACTGATAGAGTTCCTTAGATGTCGCTGGTCCATGCATTCATCAAGAGGCCCTGTGCAACCGTGATTGTTTCCTTCTTTTTCGGCTGGACAAGTTTCCAAAGATTTGGAGCCAGAATTTCAACAGATTGTCCAGCAATCCAATTGTCCAACCAAAAGAGCGCTAAACGTCCATTTCCAAGCAACACTTCGGTTGCAGCCTGGAACATTGCCCAAACGGACGGGTCATGCGACATGTGTAGATTGGCCCACGAACGTGTCGGGTCCGTTCTTTGCCACCATATCCACCCTAATCTCAGTGTGTAACCCATCGTTTTGAGGTTCAGGATACCAAGATTGCCAAGCTATTGGGGTCGGTAGACTGCCCTCCAAGCCACAAGAAATTGGCCTACATGGACTACCTTTGAACCTTTCCAAAGGATCACACGCCGGTGTTTGTCTATGGCTTTGAGAGCCCAAGCTAGCAAGTCTAGAGACAGGAGATGGTACAGTGGAACTATGGATAGCATATGTTTGACAACAATTAGGCGACCACTCGATGATAACAGGCTTCCTTTCCATGCCAAGAACTTCTTTACAAATTTGTCGACTATTGGCTGGACTTGTTGTAACACCACAACCCTCCACAGGGTTCAAGATGCTACCACCACACCCTTACCAATTCACAAGTGTTGCTAATTCAACTTTTAGCAGCACCTCCTCTGTTCTTTTTATATCATTACCCACAGTTATTAAACCACAATTAACAGTAGGATAATTGCAAAAGCAACTAACTTCTTATTTCACAAGTTATAATATAAACAGAAACAGTGGGCTCCACGACCATGGAGACCCGCCATCCTGGCTCGCAATCAAGCTAAACCAAACAGCGAGCCACAAGTCTAGCATTATAACAAACATAAAAACTCGGTATACAGCTAAACTGTTATTTCATATGTGCAGTGCCAAAATGACTATCCCCATTCCATGCATGTCGTTATTCTTCACCTAAAAACAACGACAAAGCAAGGGTGAGTCCGGAGACTCAGCAAGCACACGATAAAACAGTAACATCACTTTAGCAGTTCAATCAATTTCACGCACTGTAAACTGTAAATCCACTCTATGACTGTAAACTGTAAATTAAGTCTATAAATGTATACTGTAGATCAATTCTATGTCTGTAAACTGTAACTGTATACTGTAATCGATTCTATGTCTATAAACCGTAAATCAAATCTATAACTGAAATCTGTAAATCTATTCTGTAACTGTAAACTGTAAATCAACTCTGTAACTGTAAACTGTAAATCACAACTGTCTGTAACTGTATCCCTTTCTGTCACTGTAATGCAATGCAATATCATGCAATGCATATGTATGCAACTGTATGCTCTGTAACTGTAGCTTATACCGGTATAGCGGAGCGTCCACCCGACGATGGACCACTCATTTGCCTACCTCTGTAGGTCTTATTCCAGAGCACTCCGCACAAGTCATATGACTTTCTCACCGACCTGGCTCTTATTCAAGAGCACTCCGGACTAGTCATAACTTTCTCACCGACCTGGCTCTTATGCATTTTGCATGATGCAATATGCCTCAAATGTGAATGTCTAATCATGCACATTAATCATCAAGGTATGATTAGCACATAATCACATGCATCATCTCATAAATACTGTAAATCCTGGCATGGAACCACGAATAGCATTCATCACAATTTACTGTTCTATCATGCACTTGCCTGTTAACCTGGTGGACGGTGCGTAGCCGGCACCAGACTCGAACCGCCACCCTAGCCCCGAGCGACAGGATCAGGGTACTCTTGGCCGGATCTGACGAATCTGACAGCAGGTCACCCTTTTCTTCTTTTTTCTCTCTTCTCTTTCTTCCTTTTCCTTTCCTTCGGCCGGCCAACTCTCCTGGCCTTTCCCCTTTTTTTTCTTACCGGCCGCACTCCTTCTTTCTCTTCTTTTCACGCCTGCCCTCCCTCTCTCTTTTTCTTCCCACGCCGACAACCTCCCTCCTCTAATCCCCTTCCACGGCCGGCGCTTTTTCCTCACTCCCTCACCCCCACTCCCGTGCCTCCTCTCCTTCCTCCCAACCGGCCGACGCGCCCCCTCCTCTCTCGTTTCCCCGCCGGAGCCGGCCCTCCCCCTCGCTCCCTTGTGCGGCGTGCAGCCGGTAGAGCGGAGGAGCGGCGAAGGCGGCGGGCTGAGGCGGCAGCTAGAAGGCGACGCACGGCGGTGAGCTACTGGTGGCGGCGCGCGCAGCACAGGCGAAGCGGCGGCGTCGGCGGCTGGGCGGGGGCAGCACAGGCGAAGCGGCGGCGTCAGCGGCTGGGCGGCGGCAGCGCGCACTCAGGGGAAGGCGGCGACGGTTGCCGGAGCTGGCGAGCGGCGGCGCCGACCACTATGCAGGCAACGGCAGGCGCTAGGGCAACGACGATGGCGACAGTAAGAGCGCGGGGAAAGCAGTGAGCGAAGCGAGCTCGGGGAAGAGAAGGCAAAATGGAGTTTTGCCTCTCCCTCCACCTGGCTCCCTCTCTTTTATAGGGCTGGACTGGGCTGGGCTGGGCGTCATCGGCCCAGGTATTACACTTGTGTCTTGGTAAATTTTGCTAATGACAATGGCAAGCCCAAGTATTTCAGAGGGAAGGAGGTTTGCTGACAAGGGAGCTCTTGCAAGGCCAAAGTGATTTGTTCGTCTGTGCAACCAATGGGAGTAACTGTACTTTTCTGAAGATTTGCACAGAGGCCAGAAGCTTTTCCAAAGTTGTTGAGGATGTCCTTCACAGCCTGCAAATCATTTCTTGTTTGGGCAATGAAGCATATGACATCATCGGCACACAAGGAGATCCTCTCCTCGAGACCGCGCACGCTAAGGGGCGAGAGAGACGCCATGGAGTAGGCTTTGCAAAAACATGCATTTAGAACATCCATTACCAGCAAGCACAAGCAAGGTGATATTGGGTCTCCCTGTTGGAGGCCTTGCCGGAGTGTGATCTTATCTCCAGGTGATCCATTTAGTAAAACCTTGGATGATGAAGTAGCTAGCAACATCGAGATCCATTTGCACCATCGTGTCCTGAGGCCCATGTGCTTGAGGACTTGTAATAAGAATGGCCAGGAAACAGAATCAAAAGCCTTTGAGATGTCCAATTTCAGCAACAATGCGGGTTTCTTTCTTGCCTTGAGATTCTTGGCAGCTAGCTGAACAAATCGAAAGTTATCATGAATGGTTCTCTCGGAGACAAAGGCGCTTTGATTTGGTCTAACAAGGCCTGGCAGATCCTTTTTTAGCCTGTTTGCCAACACCTTGGAGAAGAGTTTAGTGAAGCTATGAACTAGGTTAATTGGCCGATAATCCGCAATTCATATAGCATCCTTTGTCTTAGGCAGCAGGATGACCAAGACAACGCCCTTACAGGCAATACAATGCATGAAACCCATCCATTAGACTATCCTTGATCACTGGCCAGGCGGTTTTATAGAAAATTCCCAAGAAGCCACCTGGGGCGAGAGCTTTTGCTGAAGGAAGTTTTTTGATGACCTCCCAAATCTCTTACTCAGAAAATAGTCGTTCAAGATGAGCTAAATTGACCGAAGGTAGCTCGAGGAAGCTAAGATCAAGGGTGTCTTGGCGGTCAACGCAAGTGCCCATGATTTGTGTGAAGTAGTCATGCAATTGCTTCGCTTTGTCCTCTTCGGTGGTGATGACTCGATCGTGGACTTGAAGGGAGTTAATGACTATTTTTTTCTGCAATGAGCTGCATGGAAATAGAAAAACTTGGTATTCGCATCTGATGGACCATGTGGAGGTGACCACATATGAGTGATGAGTAATTGACTTTGGTTTAGGTAAGTCGAGTTTGGTTTGAGTGGTTCGGAATCGAGTTGTTGCGTGGCGCAATTGGGCTCGGTCGGACTTTGGTCAAACTTGGTCGTATGGGATTAGGACGCTGATTCTTTGATTTGACAGGTTTGGACTTCATCTGTGGTAAGTATAATGGTATTTGTGCTTTCATGTATCGAGCGGTGCTATTTGACGTGTTTTCTTGTCTGTGTGGCTGCAGGACGTCGAGTAGAGTCGTGGTGAGACACGGAGGACTGGACTAGGCGCAGATGGCGCTGAGGTTAGAACAGTCGGGAGGTGTCGAAGACGACGTGGACTTGAGGTGGTTGCGAGGCGTGCGAGACAAGAAGCGCAGAAGCTTCCCGGAAGGTGCAAGAGGGGCGAATCGGGAAATTAGCAAGGCTGCACAAGCGGGAGCGGGCTCCGTTGGACGTAGCGGGCGTAACGGGGCGGAGACCCATTAGCCAAGCGCTATAAAAGGAGAGGAGGGGCTGCATGCCCTCTTGAGCACTTGAATGGATTTTAGGGTTTCCTTTAGTCAAAATAGGCTTTAGAGGTTGTTTTGGCTTTAGGCTTTAGTTGGTGAGAGTGGGTGGAGAGGCAGAGTGTGCTCCCTCTATTGTCCCCTTCGATGGTTTCTAAGTGAGAGTCTGTGTAGTGTTCATCCTTCAAGCATGTAAGGTATTCTTGAGTTCTTGGCTTGGAGAGGAGAGGATTGAGTGGTGAATCCTTGTAATCTTACTTGTTCGAATGTCCATGCGTATCGGGACGTATCTTTGATCCAATGAATGAAAATCTGGAGTTTGCCTTTTGTGCCCTGTTCTGTTCTTCGATGTCCCCTTCTGTTGATTTTTGACTTTCATGATTTCTTGTTGCTGGTTGCTAGGAAGTGCCAAAATGGGTTGCTCTATGATGAGTTAGTGCCACAAGATCATTTGATCGATTTCCCGAAGAGCAAACTTGGTTTAAATCTCAGATTTCAGTTTTGGCCTTCCTCTGTTCATGAACTCAGATTCTAGGGTTTTGAGTGAAAACTTGATTCCCTTTGAGAGATGACTTGATTTTTGGTCTGAGGAGTCCTCTTGTTATTGCTAATATACCTGCAAAATCTCATATGCAAAGGTCTTGTGAATCTTGAGTTATTGGGATTCTTTTGCACTTCTCTGAAGTTTCCCTGAAATCCTAGGGTTTAAGTGCAGCTCTTGATTTCCTTCACAAGATTGCCTGAGAATTTGTCTGGAGGATCCTATTGCTATTATGTCTGCAAAGCCTCATGTGCAAAGGACTTGTGAAGTGTGAGCAGTTTGGGTTTGAGTGGTCTTCTCTAAAGTTTATCAAGATTTCTAGGGTTTTGGTCCAGACCTTATTTCTCACCTTGAGATGGCTTGAAACTTGACCCATAGAGTTCAAAGGCTATTATCTTGCTATACTCAAAGTTTCAAAGTCAAAGGATCATTGGTTAGGGAGTATTTTGGATTTTGGTTCAGCTTGTGCAAAATTTCAGGTTTCATCCCTAAATCTGAAATTTATGCTTCATAGTTGGATTCTTTTGATTCCCAGGCTTCCCATGTTATTTGGTTTACTGTTATGAAGCCCTGAGTCAAATAGGTTGGGAGCAATCCTTTAATTTTCCCAAGTTTGTGAAGGTGTGCTGTATTTTCAGTATTTCATAGCCTCCTTTGGTCTGCAGTCTGTTTTCGGTTGGCAGCAAAACCAACTGTTTTCTCTACCGTGGCAACATTTTCCCCCGATTTTCTTGCCGTGGCAGCACTTCCCTCCGGTTTTCTTGCAGTGGCAGCAACTTGGTTTCGGCCAGCAGAAATTTCCTGCCGTGGCAGCATTTCCTCCCTGCCGTGGTATCATTTCTTTGCCGTGTCAAGAATTTGGTTTGTTTTCGTGCCATGACTTTCGTTCATTAATCTCTGTTGATTCTCTGTGAGTTTTGTTCTCTCTTCTTCATAACTCTATAATTATTGGAGAAGAGAGTACTTGTGCGAATACTTGTGGGGGCAATTTTTAGAAGACGACATTCACCCCCCTTTGTCGCCGATTTCGATCCAACAGCATCACCCTCTGAGCCAGTGGATATGGAAGCGTTGTCTGGCCATAGTCCTCTCTAGTTAAGTTAGTCCGAGACACCGAAGCTTGAGGCTCTTGCACAGCCAGGTTTTCAGTGTGGAAAGAGGGCGCTTTTGTTGAGCATGGTCTAGCTGAAAGACGATTTCCTTGGCCATAAAAAGCTGAATTTTCATGTCTCCATATCGCTTTTGTGCCCAACTCTGGAGGCTCCATGTTGAGTTTCGGTACAACACATCAAGGCGTTTCAACGGGTCGTGGATGCTGGGTGGGCAAGAGCAAGCCGCCTAAACTGCCTCCAAATATCCATCTTGCTTGGTCCAAAAGGACTCGAAATGAAAGCGACGCTTGGACGAGAGCATTGCTTGCATAGAGATAAGAGGACAGTGGTCTGGTATGGAGGATGACTAAGCCTGCATATATACGTCTAGATGCATGTCCTCCCAATCAATGGAGACGAATGCTCTATGGAGCCTGATGAGGGATGGGTTTGCTTTTTCATTGCTCCAAGTAAAACGCCGGTCATGCAAATAGAGTTCCTTAAGCTCAAGGTCATCTATGAACTGTTGGAAGTTCCCCCATGATACTCCTGTGAAGACTGGCATTATTCTTGTCATTTGCCAAGAGGATCATATTAAAGTCCCCCATTAGGAGCCACAGACCAGGGCAATGGGATCTTATGTCCCTCAATTCTTCCAAGAAGGTTAGTTTGTCAAGATCAGTCATGGGACCATAAACTGATGTCAACCACCACGAGGAATTGTTTGCCAGCAACTTCACTTGCATCATGACCGAGTAGGCGCAAAACAAATGGTTGAAAACCGAAATGGTGGAGGTTTTCCAAGCGGTGAGGATGCCTCCCGGCGTGCCAACAAAAGGTAGATACAGAATGAGTAAGCTGAACCTAAAAGTTGCATTACTAGAGATGCCGGAATGACATCTAATTTAGTTTCCTGGATACAAACTACGTCAGGATGAGAATCGCTAACCATGTTCCTTACTACATTGCGACGTGCACAGGTGTTAAGATCATGCACATTCCAAACTATAGTCGTACAGTTCGACATGGCATAAGCAAAAACCAACAGCTACAACAGCAAGTCGGCTATGAAGCCTGTGCACCGACGGGAGGTGGCATATTGAGGTTGAACAATGCCGCAAAAGCTTCAATGTTGACTGCAGACAGTGGGTGATCAAAGAGAGCGGCGTAAGATTGAACCGCCCCCTCGTCTAACTGCTCTTCCGTCTTGGAGATCCCCAGCTTGATCATGAGCCATCTTTGCGCCCGTTTGACCGAGTCCAGACCTCTCAACGTGGACTTTGTCACAAGACGCTTACTTCGCCATGGCAATCGGGTCGGGCTTCGTGCCTTTGGTTGACGGCGATGGAGTGGCGGGTTAGGTAGTAGGGGCGATTGGATCATACTGACTGCCTTGTGCAGGTTGGCAACAGGTGAGATGTCTTGACGGCTGAACTCAAAGGCGCAGGAAGGAGCAGGAGTCTCATGCGAATTTTCACTTTCCTGGAGGCCATTGGCTGCGAGCGGAACAACGTCTTGTTCACCAACGAAATCTTTTGAATCTGTCACTTGAGGCCCACTTTCAAATTGCGGCCCAACCTCAGGATTATCGCTGGGAAAGGCAGTCGCTGGGGCATTCTGCGCCGATGGTGGCTATTGAGTAGAATAGTTGGCGAGAGGTGTTTGCTTTAATCGATGGGTGTGGGTAGGGGTGGCAACGAGCCGAGCCGAGCCTGGCTCAGTTCGGCTCGTGAAAACTTGGTGGAATGGAGGCTCGATTCGGCTTGGCTTGGTTAGGGTATCAAGCTTTTTTGTGGGCTCGGTTCGGCTCGTGATGCGGCTTGAGCCAGCTCGAGCCGGCTCGCGAGCCAACAACCACCGAGGGGAGGGGAACCGACGGCAAGAAGACGAAGGCACGGCAACCCCACCGCAAGCAAGCGACCACCACCACCACCAGCCCCAAACCCTAACCCTAACCCTTCTCGCAATCACCAGTAAAGGTAAACCCCACAAATCACCATCCATGTACTACATTCATCCATTATAGCCAACATTGAACTAGAAACCATAAGCATGAAGCATCCATCCTCAGCATGGAACCAATCCAAGCATATCAGTATATCACCAGAGGTAGAAGAGGGGAGAAGAGGCTTACCGAATACCGACGAGGATGGCGGCTACGTGCGACCGTCGGGCGCCGGCCGAGCTCCCAGCTACCACCGGCACAGCCACACCTCCAAGCACCACCGTGTACTCCCCGGCGTACGGGCGGCGCCTAGCACCTCGAGCAAACCATTAGAGCAACCCAAAAATAGCAAACTAAAACCGATAGATCGGGGTAGGATATGGGGAAAAAGCACCAGATCGGCCGGATCTGGCCATAGCTCACCGGAGTCCGGGAAGGAAACCAATAGATCTCCCTCTCGGATCCGACGGGCAAGGAGGCGTAGGAGAGGGGGAAGTCCGGGAAGGAGAGAGAGAGGGCCGAGCGTAGCTGCGTAGGGGAGCGCAGAGGCCGGAGACCGGAGTAGAGGCCGGCGCGGAGGAACCGAAGAGTGGCGTCGGCCGGGGCAAGGAAATAGGGAGAGGGAGGGGGCGCTGGGCGCGTGAGTGGAGAGACCGAGAGGGAGAGAGGGAGAGAGAGCCGAGTGGGGGAGGCCGGGAGGGGGAGGGGCCGCCGGGCGCGTGAGTGAGAGACCGAGAAGATAAGGAGGGCGAGGGCAGGACCGCAGGACGGCAGGAGGCATTGCTGCCCTCGGGGCGTCGGGGGTCGGGGCATTTGGGCGGTCGGTCGATCGGGCCACGGGCCACGGCCCATTGGGCAGTTGGCTCGCGAGCTGGCTCGGGCTTGGCTCGTTTAGATCCCAAGCTTTTTTACTGGCTCGGCTCAGCTCGTTTCATTCACGAGTCGAGCCAAGCCTTCACGAGCCTGAGCCGAACCCGAGCTAGCTCACGAGCCCGAGCTTTTTTGCCAGCCCTAGGTGTGGGTTGTTGTGGTCAAAAAGCGGCTTTTGCTTGTACGGGCGCTCTGGCTTGTGCGTCTTTTCCAGTAGGGGTGGGGTATCTCTGGGCTCACCGACGGCTTGTTCGGTAGGTGGTGGAGCCGGACGCCACCCACGACCGATGATAGGACCAACGAATTTTTTGTCTGACAATATAGGTATTATCATAATTGCTTATAGCCTTGTGAAATATGAGCTTACTAAGTATATTGATGTGGATGCTTTATACACTCGCTCATAGGTGCTAGAGAAATTACTCGCTTTACAGTTTGTGTTATCAAAGTTACAAATTGCTTAGGGTAGAATATTTGTATTTTGTCCAAATTTAGTATGTGTGATTCACTATGATTTTAAAGGGGTGTTAGAATATGATAGGAATTTTTTGTTTTCTTATATATGTATGGCATATTTCTTTGTAATATCTCTTGTATTTTCTGTATATATTATTCATTGGGTCTTATTAATATATACGTGATATTCATAACAGACTGGATTTGAAAGATGGATGAGTAGAAAATTTTTTGAGTTATTTTATTGTCTGCGCCATGGTGGCTATTGAGCAGTAGGAGAGTTAGGAGTGGGGCTGCACTCCTCAGGAGTATCTCTGGCTTTGGTTCAACGCACGGAGGTGATGAGCTGACCCTTGTGCGACGTGCCAGGCGTCGTTTTGTGAGGAGTAATCTGGGTGGATTCCACTCCAATCGTGATGCCAGGGCACCAGCGTGCCCCTCGGGCAGTGGGTTGGTGAGAGAATTTTTTGTACGGATAATCCATTTTTTATTCGAAAATACATAAATATACCCGCGACAAAATTTTTTACAAAAATAGTCTCCAGTCGCCCCCCCATTGGGCGACTTCTTCCTTTCGCCCAACCGGCAAGCGACACAAAGGAAATGTCTGAACCGTTGGGCGATACCTGCAGTCGCCCTACCGTTGAGCGACTGAAATTGCAGTCGCTCAACCGTACAGCGACTGCAATTTCAGTCGCTCAACGGTAGGGCGACTGCAATGGAAGAAGAAGAGAACCAGACTACCCCTCATTCTGCCAAACAACCACATTTCCCCATACTGCGCAGAGAGCCAGAGAGAAGAAGAAGAGAGGAGGAAGGGGAAGAAAAGAAGAGGAGAAGAGAAGGAGGGGAAGAAAAGGAGGGGAGGGGAGAAGAGAAGGAGGAGGTGAAGGAGGAAGGAGTCCAAGCTATTCTATCGATTTGGATCCAGGTATTTTCGTTAATTAGGTTGTATTTACACTATTATTTAGATGAAATATTAGTGTTAGTACAAATTGTAGATGTAGTATACATTTTGTAGTATGGAACATTTTGTAGTATAGAAATTGTACTACTCTTTTTAGTATAGAAAGTTTAGTTTAGTGTTGAACGATGATATTTGACATGTCGTAAATTTCAATCATACATGTAGGCGTACATCATTAATGGCCAGTACTACATTGAGAGTGTATTATGGTGCTGGAATGATTCGTGAAGGTCCGAATGGTGTGGATTTGAGCGATTTTCCGCAAGTCACTCTCGTACTTCCGGATGACGAGAATGCTCCAATGACAGATGTGCAGCATTGGCTGACCCAGAGTTTTTCATTGGACCCCGAGGTGTGCAGCGTCGTTGTGCAAGGGCTTTGGAGCCGGTCTCCCACTCACATCAGATGGGAGTTGAAGACATTGGTGCGCTCTGCTTCGTGGAAGGGATTTGTGCAAGGGTGCCGGCGCCGTGGATACGAGTGTGTCCTGCTTGTGCAACCGTGCTCACTACAAGCAGCTGCGCAAGCTCATGCGTCCGCCTATGCTTCGGGAGGTGCTAGCAGCTCGGGCGGGCAGCACGATGGCGGAGCTGATGAAGTTGGTCATGATGAAGGCAATGCGGTACATGGAGGAGAGTTACAGCCGTCAAGCTATACAGGGGGAACTGGGCAAGCCGATGCGGTATATGGAGGAGAGTTAGAGCCGTCAAGCTCCAGAGAGGGAACTGGGCAAGCTGATGAAGGAGAGTATAATGAGTATATCGTGCAGCAGATGGAATCTGATGACCAGAGGGCATGGGATGAAGAGCAAGCTGTAGAGGACGACGAGGAGGACAATTCCGATGATGAAGAAGTTCCTATCCCCCAGGAATGGAACCGGTTTAATGCGGAGGGTGTTTCCGCATATGATGAGCATGAATCACCATGGGAGTATCATGAGACAGAGGTTCGGGTGCATGCTGTTTTTGCTGACAAGGAAGCGCTGCAGGATGCCATCAAGCTTTGGGCCTTTTCAATGCAACGGACATTTCGCGTCGTCAAATCAAGCCAGGAGCAGTACACTGTGAAGTGCGAGCAGGCTGATTGTCCTTGGAGGGTGCACGCCCGTAGACCCAAGTATGACACTCACTGGATTGTGTCCAAGGTGGAGCCGCACTCCTGCATTCTGAACACTGTCTTGGCGAGGCATCGAAACCTGACGTCCGGATTTATAGCCAATTTGATGTACGGGGAGATAGTGGAGAAAAAAGATGTTGCGGCAACACATATTGTGCTAGCTATTGAGAATAAATTCAAGTATAAGATTAGCTACGCGAAGGCGTGGCGTGCCAAGCAAAAGGCGTTGGAAAAACGTTTTGGCACTTTCGAGGCGGCGTACGACAACCTTCCTCGTATGCTTAAGGTGTTGCAACAAAGGAACCCGGGCACGTACATCGCCGTGCACGAGAAGCCGTCCGTAAGTCCACCAGGATTTGCAGTGTTGCAGAGAGCATTGTTTGCATTTGGTGCTAGCATTGAAGCATTCAAGCACATGCTGCCAGTGATCTCAGTAGATGGGACCTTCTTGACAGGCAAATACAAAGGGCAGCTCCTGACGGCCATAGGCGTTGACGGTAACAATCAAATATTGCCGCTGGCTATTGCATTTGTGGAGAGTGAGAATTATGAGAGCTGGCTGTGGTTTCTAAGACATGTGAAGACTGGAGTTGTAGGCACCCGGCCTGGTGTGTGCGTAATCCATGATCGCCACGCCGGTATTATAAAGGCCATACGAAAACTTCAAGAAGACCCTAAGGAGAGCGTTCCTTGGCCGGACATGAGGAACCGGTGGTGCAGTCGTCACTTAGGGGCAAACTTTTTCAAGCAATTCCCGAAACAATCTTTGATGAAGCTATTCAAGAGGCTTGCTAGGCAGAACCAGCAGAGAAAATTTGATGCTTTATGGGGGTTGCTGGATGAGCACACCAGGAAGAACGTCGACGAGAGGAGCAAGGGGCCGGTCACTCCTGGGGCGGCACAACCGCAATGCTTGCCAGCAATCGATGAGTCTAACCCAAGTGGTCCAAGAAGGAGGAGCGCGCGAAACATCAAGTGCTTCTCGCAGTGGATCGAGGGGGAACCATTGGAGAAGTGGTCGCTGTTGCACGACACGGATGGCGCAAGGTATGGAATAATGACAAGTAACCTTGCCGAGGTGTACAATTGGGTTCTCAGGGGTCTCCGTTCTCAGCCCCTTGTCGCCATCGTGGAAGGTGTTCTTCACAGCACAATCCGCTACTTCAGGGACAGGCACGCGAGTGCCGCACTTCATGCGGCCAATCCCGGAGCCCTGTATTCGTCAAAAATTACTGCGTACATGGAGACGAAGGCACCGAAGGCTCAATTGCACACAGTGCATTGCATGGGCAACAGGGAGCATCGTTTCGAGGTGATACTCCGTGACAGAGCCGGATTTGGGACATCTCGTTCACTTATTACTCACGAGGTATGCCTTGGAGATCATGCAAACAGACCTAGCTGCACATGCAACAAGCTTAAGTTGTTACACAGGCCATGCTCTCATGTCCTCGCTGCATGCGGAACCGTGCGCATTGATCCTTCCAACTTCATGTCCGAGTACTTTTTCAAAGAGAGAATACTGCAAGCTTGGTGTGGGGAGCTCCGGGGGTTCAGGGCGGTGGGAAACTTCACCACTTTGGACATTTCAGCGAGGACCTGGGTTCCGGATATTAACATGCTGAAGGGTGGGAAGGGTCGGCGACAGAGCCGACGTATTAGAAATGACATGGACGAATCACAAGCTGGAACATCTGGTGCACGTTGTGGGCGATGCGGTCAGGAGGGGCACACAGCTAGACGATGCAATGCATGACCTGATCAGTAGTTGGTGTTGTAATGCATGCTAAATTTAATGTACCATTTGTTAACCTTGTATGTTACATCCTTGTATGTTGTAATGGACTTATTCCGTGGACATCTGTGAAGTGCGAGCAGGCTGGTATTTCATCCTTGTATGTTGTAATGGACATCCTTGTATGTTGTAATGGACTTATTCCTTGTATGTATGTTGTAAACTTGTATTTCATGCTCAGTATTGCTTGTGATAACAACTCCACGAAGATAACAACTAATCCATCACATGCTTAACACCAGAAGTTTCAACGAAGGTCACAGAAAATGAAGGCGTCACGCACTTATAACACGAAACAACACATACATTACACATACAGAATTTATGAAAAGTAGTACACCCAACATTTTAATTCAACACAACAGTCCTACCGCCACATGCCAAACGACACAAATTCTACATGCCAACACATGAACAAATACATGAACTAAAATACGACACAAGCATAACCCTCGTTACCTACATGCCAAACGAGCCTCGTGGCACCCACATGGAGAATTGCTGAGGGGGCCGCCTCAGACGTGGCTGGCCGTCATGGTAGTGGCATGCACATATGCAGCTCGGGTTCGCGCAGCAACATGTGGGATCATAAGAGCTTCCTATATTCACACCTCCTCGTTGCCCCTCTCGCGTTGCATCTGTTCGCGGAGGTCGTTGTTCTCCTCAGTGAGACTCTCCATTCGGTACTCCAAGTCCCATATTCGAGCCCATAACGTATCCACATAACGATCAACATACCGTTCGTGAGGAGGGTCGATCCAGTGGGAGAAGTCGCATTTGGCCATCTGCACAAAAAATGACGGTAAACTTCGAGGGTCCATAAGCAATACAAAATGTAACATTACTAATTTGTACCCCGGAGCGTGAGCATCGGAAGAAACGTCGCCCCCCATCGTTCGGGGAATCCAAGATCTGGACGACCGCGTACTCATTGTGTCTGCATTTCGGCCACGGTGGTTGAGCACGCCGGCTTGGTATCAATCGGTACTGCGGACCAAACATATCCCTCGTTTCTAAGGGAATGTCGTCCTTCGGTGACCCAAATCCCACTGGCCCCTCGACTTCAGACATGGTATGTTTCACCACGAAAGACAGGGTATACTTTGTTCGATTCACAATGTCATGCGACCCCAACCCTGCTACTTATAGCAAACCAGGGCAGCTTAATGTAGTGACCACCAAAAAAAGAGGCTTTTGCTCAGGGACATGACAACACGCCCCAGCTTTGCTCAGGGACATGACACAAGAGGTCAGCTTTTGCTCAGTGAGATGACAAAAGAGGGCAGCTTTGCTCAGTGACATGAGAAAACGGGGCAGCATATGCCAGCTTTGCGCAGTGACGGAGTAGGCCTTTAGCCTGTACACATATAGGGCGTAGGTCTTTAGCCTTTACAGGAGTAGGCCTGTAGGCCTGTACACATATAGGGCGTAGGTCTTTAGCCTTTACAGGAGTAGGCCTGTAGGCCTGTACACATATAGGGGCGTAGGTCTTTAGCCTTCTAGGCTTTGAATGGTCCAATCTCTGAAAAGGCTACAAACTATGAATTTATTACGAGATTATAGTCTCTGAAAAGCCTGTATAGGGCCATTTATTGCTACACTGGAATCCAGGAAAAGCGAAAATATCCTCTCCATGGACTATGCCCACTGCACCAGATAACCTGCCTACATAAAGGCCTCCCTCCTATGTCTTCCATACCACATCTCCTCCTCAAGGCATCACAATACTACTACACAACAATGTCTTCTTGGAGGTCCGACCCATTTGGAGTGCCGGAGTGGCATGAGCGCCCGAAGTGCCATTGCGGCTTTAGGGTGATGTTGGGAGTCTGGACTGATCGAGTACAACGAGCCAAATACGGCCGTAGGTTCTTCAAGTGTCCTGACCTGGATGACGACTTCGTGGTAACGACCATAACTAAATCATTTCTTTTTCGTTATCGTTTTTCAACTTGATCCATGACATCTACCACGCCACACATAGGCTTGCGGGTTCATGGAATGGGTGGATCGGGTGCCGCCGGCATGGCCAAATAACCAGGCAGTGGAGGTGGAAAACAAAGGACAATACTTTGTCAAGATGACTCAGGCTCGCGAGGTAGAACGACAGATGCGGCTTGAGCAAGAGCGCCGCGTGAGGGTGGACCAAATCCGTCTGAAGGGCAAGGAGGATGAGCTGCAAAGGAGGCGGGAGCAGCTAAGTCTGCGTGAAGCAGCCATCAAGCGTCAGGAGGAAGAGCTTCAAGCTCGTGAGGCAGCCCTCAAGTCCAAGAGTGACAGGAAGAAGGATGCAGCGGAGCCATCTTCAAGGCGCGACAAAAAGGGGAAACAACCACGCTACACCCAGTAGACAAAATGTGGCGAGGAAAGTGGCCCCGGTCCACACAGTAGGTGGTACGAGCAGTTGGGTGGGTTAGTCGCATATCATGCTATATGTTATGCATGTAATAAAACTGTAAGCGGCATGTTACTCCCAACTGTATTATGAAGTTTATTTCAATTCACATAAGGTTATTATCTCGTGTGTTCGCATTGAATGATTCAGATAGCAAATCATGTAACAATAATTAACATACCAGTTTTCTTCGTACACTAATTCTTAGTAACATAAAAATATCACTTACCAATGTATATATCAAACGTTCTACAGTCAATTGTTCTTAAAAAAATTTCTCACAATTTTTAATGCACGTACAACATACAATAAACATAACATTATATTACAACTACACCATATTTTTTTCCAGTTTAAAACTACAAAATTGACAAAACTCTACAAAATCACGGGGAGTGAGTAAAGTCGCCCGTCCATTGGGCGACTGAGTTATAAGTCGCCCATCCATTGGGCGACTGCATGTCAGTCGCCCAATTGTAAAGCGACTACTTGCAGTCGCTCCAAGAACCAGCGACAGATATTGTGTCGCTTGCCGGTTGGGCGAAAGGAAGAAGTCGCCCAATGGGGGGGCGACTGGAGACTATTTTTGTAAAAAATTTTGTCGCGGGTATATTTATGTATTTTCGAATAAAAAATGGATTATCCGTACAAAAAATTCGTTGGTGAGAGGTGTTTGGTGGTGAGTGGCTTTTGCTTTAATCGATCGGTGTGGGTTGTTGTGGTCAAAAAGCGGCATTTGCTGTACTGGCGCTCTGGCTTTGTGCGTCTTGTCCGGTTAGGGGGCGGGGCATCTCTGGGCTCACCGGCGGCTTTCCGGTAGGGGGCGGAGTCTCCCACGACCGATGATAGGACCAACGAGTCTTTTGTCTGACAATATAGGTATTATCATAATTGCGTGTAGCCTTGTGAAGTATGAGTCTATTAGAGCATCTGCAATGGGTCTATAGCAGCTCTCTACAAGAGAGTTCATGTCATCAACTGTCCTACGTGGAAGATATTAAATGAAGAAAGAGAACGCAGCTCTCTACAGCTCTAGAGATAGTCTATAGCGCCAAACGAGGCAGCCTCCATAAATTCTGTGTGTGCATGTAAGCATCAAATAGCTATCCTTATAGATAGTTCTTTAGAATGCTAACTTTAGTGTATACTATATAGATGATGTGGAAGTCTTATAGTTAGTTGCTAGCTATAACCATTGCAGATGCCCTTAGAGCAAGGCTAAGGGCAAGTACAATAGAAGAGGTGGCTGCCACCTCTAAGACTAGCCACATAAGCAAAAAGACTATATGTGGCTCATATGGAGGTAGCTAATACAATGAGTAGAGTAGAGGTTACCTCTACTAAAGCACTCAAACATTTAATACTTACATAAATATATCAGGGGTCACCTCTTGCATGAGGGGTAGTTTATCTCTCTCTCCTCGTATAATGTGCTAGAGGTCACCTCTTGCATGAGGGGCAGCTTGCTTCTCTCTCTTCTTTTCTCTCTCTTCCACTTAGGATTGTGCTGATGTGGATTTCATTAGAGGCAACCTAGTCAGCACCATTGTACTTGCTCTAATAATACAGCCTTCAGTTAGCTATATAGATATTTACAGCACACTTATCAGTCTATTTATATAGTAGTTTACAGCCAGCTGAAGGCTGTATGACCCATCCCTTTCTCTCATAAAGTTTCTTGGTTCTTGTGCTTCAGCTGGCTGTAAACTTACAGTACACCTCTCTTCTCTCTCCTTCTCTCTCTCCTCCACCTCAACATACAGCCTACTAACAGCCTCTTATTATACTTGCTCTTAAGGTGGTGATTAGTTAGGCTTTTTTGTGGCTTATGGCTGAAAACACTATAGCTAGCTGAAAAACATTGTAGCTGACAGATGCTTATTTAGCATAATTAAATTTAAAAATATAAAAAATATGTTAGTCCATTACGTATAATACAAACGAATAGGGGAAAAAAGAACCGGCAAAAAAGCTCAACAAAAAGCCAAAGTTCAGAAAAAAAGAAATTTATGAATAGTGCAAAATAAGCCGGAAACCAGAAGCCGAAGTCCAACCAATCACCCCCTAAGTATATTGGTATGGATGCTTTATACACTCGCTCATAGGTGCAGGAGAAATTACTCGCTTTACAGTTTGTGCTATCAAAGTTACAAATTGCTGACTTCTTCACGAAACCATAGATTAGAGTAGAATATTTGTATTTTGTCCAAATTTAGTATGTGTGATTCACCATGATTTTAAAGGGGGTGTTAGAATATGATAGGAATTTTTTGTTTCCTTAAATGTGTATGACATATTCCTTTGTAATATCCTTTGTACTTTCTGTATATATTACCCATTGGGTCCCATTAATATATACACAATATTCATAACAGACTGGATCTGAAAGATGGATGAGTAGAAAATTTTTGAGTTATTTTATTATCATGTGATGCACTCATGCTACTATCATATTTATTTCTCTTATATTGTCTACATATCTTTTTGTCACTTTGAGAAGTAAAAAGTAAAACCTAGTTGCTATTATGAACCTTATTATGGTAATATTAGTTAATTTAGTTGTTATTTGGAGAATTTATGATATGCTTATTTAATTCCCTGCCAGATGAGGTATTATATGAGGTATATCTATTTAACTCCCTGTCGTATGACGTATTATATGAGGTATATTTATTTAATTCTCAGCCATATAATATATTATTTGTTATTTTTATATGGGGACCCGAATTTGACAATCCGAATCTCCTATATATTTCAAGCTAGTCCCTAGATCAGTAGCTAGCTTACACAATAGCATCAGCAAATACCATATCCATATATGCGAATAAGAAAAAGAGTACTTCATATTACATAAGCAATTGTAAATAAATCTTATAATCAGTTTTACATAAAGGGCCGACTGGGCAAATAGTATTGTTCACAACAAAGCAGTAGAATAGTAAGTAAATCAAAAGGGGCCTCTATGACCTGACATAGGCAATCAATTGGGGCTAAACCTGGTCCTAGCCTTCATCTTCCGTGTCATAGCCAGAGGCATGGATAAATCCATATACCAGATCATCAACTCTGTCATCTAAAACCACATCTTAGCAACAATGAGTATAAAAGTACTCAGCAAGTCGCTATAGTAGAATACAACTGTAACTATATCTACATGTAAGGCTTATCCAAGGGGAACTCTTATGTTTCCTTTAGCGTAAAGACAGTTTGTCAAATATCATAGTATAGCTAGTTTTTCAAACCTATGACCTAGCTATTTTTAACTAAAACCAAATGTCCAATTTAAGTCAAGTTTATCATGAGAGAAATTCCTTTGCTTTTGTTGTCCATGTCCATACCAAGATATGAGATTTCCAAGATCACAAACTGAATACCATTTCCATACTAAAGTACCATATCCATAATCATCAGTAACCAATAACCATTTTATGAAAACTATGTAAGTGTGACCTTTCTACACTTTGCCATTGTCAGAGATTATATAGTTTTACCCACAAGATATGACTAACTCATAATGTTGGCCACTACATGCTTTCGTAGGCATGCGACTGAGAAAAATCATAATAAGTCTTTTACGATGCTTAGCTTCGATGCTTTCCCCTAGCTTTGATGTTTTTCCCCACTCCAGGGCCACCGTTGTTAGGGAGTCGCTCGCCCTTCATGTTGTTAATGACGGCGTGAAGGAGTGAGTGCTAGGCTGGTGGGCGAGCATAGGACTGGGCCGGTTTGGCTGGGCCACGGTAGGGAAAAGGAAAGTGAGGCGGGCTGGCGCGTTGTGCAGGCTGGCGGGGAAAGGAAAGTGGGTATAGGCAGTGCCGGCGAGTTGGATTCGGCCCGAAGTGAAAAGAGGGAAAATCTCTGGGTTTAAACTTTATTTCTGATTCTAATTCAAGTTTGAATTTTTAATTCACATTCCAAGAGGAATTTGCACAAAAAATTTTTTGAAAAAATTCCCCAACATCCAATTGACTTTTAGAAATTTTGAATTCACATTTTTGAGCTAAGAAATTTATTTTAAAATCTTAAACTCTAACAAGGCTTTGAGAAAATTTTTGAATGCACCAAAACATTAAAATTCATGGAAAATCATGCATGTTTATCTGGAAGATAAAATTGGGCTATTAGGTTTTATTACCACCATCTAACTATCACCATGGCAGACCCCTAAGCATTCAGGCGCCCCACGCTCGTCGCAACTTGTCGGAGCGCCATGATAACCATGATTGTTAATGCTATGTAAATTGCGTGTGTAAAAGACATCGGTAAGCACTCATAAAGAAATAACTGCCCTGTGAGCCCTATGGGAGATGTAGTTTAAGATTTTGTTTCTTTCGTTCTCCACCAAATAGTGTCCAAACTAGCATGAAAATTTGCAACATTCACATTTTCTAATTAATTTGGGTGTTTCTTCGTTGCTTGTGTATATGAATGCATGGGGTCATAAGAAGCTAGCTTAGTGTCAATAGCCAACTTACATTCAGAACATCTCACAGTCCACTGGAAATTGATTTACTCAAGATATATACCGTAGGTGTTCAAGATTCTAAAGAGTTTGTGAACCCTCTTATCAAAATCTGCACACTTAACTTCAACTTCCTTAAGTTCCTTAGATGCAAATGGCCATTTCAATGGATTGTAACTTCCTTTCACTTCCACCCAATTGTCGGGTGACTGTATCAAACATAATAGTTACCTAAAGTCAATCACACATGATCATTTCAATAAGAGAACATCTATCAGATTTATGAAACATAGGCTCGCGGTGGGTGACGGGTGCCGAGCTCGAGGGAGGCCAGGGGCGGGCTGTGGCTGGTGGGTTGGCCACGGTGCGGTGCGCTCATGGCGAGCAGTGAAGTTGGGCGGGTGCCGAGCGCAACGGAGGACGGAGGTAGACAACATCAAGGCCTCCCGTGGGGGGAAATTTAACTATTTGCCACCTTTAAGAATGCCACCTATTCAAATGCCATCTTCTTCGTTGCAATTAACATTTTGCTACTCTTAAGATGTGGTTGACTAATTTTTTGCCACTTTCGAGCCCACGAGGCGTCAAATCATACCATGTCAGCGCCTCCCCGCCCCGCTGGCCCACGCCGGCGCCTGCGCCTCCGCCTCCGTCCCTGCGCCGCCGCCCGCGCCTCCCCGCTCGCCGGCGCCCGCGCCGGCGCCTCCGCCTCCGTCCCCGCGCCTCCCCGCTCGCCCGCGCCCGCGCCTGCGCCTTCGCCTCCATCCCCGCGCCTCGCGGACCCGCACAAACTGCTGTCCTTCGACGGCGCCTTCGACCTCGTGCTCTCCGACGACCCGGAGGCGCTCACCGGCGCACCTTCCCGTCCCGATTCGCGGCCAAGATCGAGCGCACCTGAGCTCGCCGTCGACCGGCGCATCGACCTCGCCATGGTCGCCCCCCTCCTCAAAAACTGACACGTCGTGGAGGTGAGGAATGCTACCTTGGATGGCTTCGTGGCGAGCGTTAGGCGCGGGCGGCGGCGCGGGGACGAAGGCGCAGGCCCGGGCGGCGGCGCGGGGACAGAGGCGCAGGCGCGGGCGAGCGGGGAGGCGCGGGCGGCGGCGCGGGGATGGAAGCGGAGGCGCAGGCGCGGGCGCCGGCGAGCGGGGAGGCGCGGGCGGCGGTGCGGGGACGGAGGCGGAGGCGCCGGCGCGGGCCAGCGGGGCGGGGAGGCGCTGACATGGTATAATTTGGCGCCTCATGGCAAATAGTTAAATTTCCCTCCCGTGGGAGGTTAAAGAAGGGCCGAAAGGGTCATAGGGAGGTCACATCAGGATGTAGCTGCACTAAATTAGAACCTGGAGGTCACGTCACATGCTTGCATGCATGTTAGCTGGATCAACGGGACCGGCGGCGACGTGGACGGCGGCCGGCCGGCAGCAACATCAGGATCCAGCGGCAAACGCATGGACGCTGCTTGGCGGGCTCTGGAAGGTCTATTGGATGCCAGGGGAAATAAACCAAATGACCTCGACTGAGAACAAAGGAGGTGAGGGAGCTTGGGAGGGACTTTTTTTTTCTAGGTGTGCCGAACAGGAGACGCCATACAATGACAAAAAGTTGATACTAACTTATGCTTCACTAATGAACTAATATAACTCAATCTAAAATTCAATGCAGATTCAAGACTCAACTTAGCTTATTTAACATGGCATGAATCATAAGAGGATCACTAAAGCCAGACTAATCACATGATCCAACAAGATATGATTTAATTCAAGTTGTTCACATTTAATAAAGTTAGCATGGCAAAAGCAAAGCTATACATAGAGGGACATGATAAATCTAGCAAGCTAGTACAAGACATGGCAAGATGTAAAGCAAGATATCATGTCACATACGGATAATAGTCAAGGCTCCATGATTTGTACAAGCATTCATGTATATACAATGCAATATCGTACACATAAATACACAAGAAGTAAGCTCTCTCTGAAAAGCAGCCTAAAAAGAAGGAAGCTCCAACTCCCCCTAAAGAAGGCAAATTAAGAAGAACCAAGAATTTAGGCGTGAAATCTAAAAAAATGAGGGTTCAAACTCAATGAGATAATTCCCAAACACACCCTTCCCTCATGGTCTCTAGCCTATAACCTCATACCATGGAGCAAAAAGGCAACACTAGCTGTCATAATACAAGACACTAGTGACCAAGAACAAAGTTCAAACTAGGTATTAAATAATCCTAGAGAACCATTTGGATGAGAGGTGTGACTGAGACAAAATCACTTAGAGTTGGTTCCTGTCTATCCAATCAGACCCTTTCTACTACTAGAACAAGAATACCATGCAAAACCAAGTGGTGAGAAGTAAGAAATTTAAAGTCACAAGGGAGCAAACCTTCGTCACATCGCTTGGCGATGTGATGTAGTTGATATGATGGAAGCTTACTGAAGTTGCATCATGAGATCAATAGAAACATCCACCAGAAGCTCAAAGGAGATGAGAGACCCATAGCATCAACATAGCCCACATGGTCTCCCCCTCATATCCACAACCTGTAGCTCAAATACAGGAACAACTGATGTCCTAGTATTGGGGTAAATGATATATAAGCATGGATCTATTACTGAGACACATGACAATAAAAGTAGCATTACAAATATTAATGACAAAGAACACATGAGAACACACCCCCACACAAGCTCAATCTAGCCCTTATCAAAGCATCTAGAACAACAAATCTAGTGCGAACCAAATCTAGAGGAAGCTCATGGACTAACTAAAGTTCTCATGATATCTAGGCATAAGCACAATCTAAAGTTACCAAGATGTCATACAAACTATTTTCATGCCAGACCAAAAATGAATAAGTTCAAGATATACAAGCATCTCAATGAATTACAACCATACACACATAGCAGGCGACAAGGAAAATTCGTAAAAGCATATGCTAGCATGGATATAAGTATAAACATGTACACATGAACCAAAAAGATAAGAAGTCATGAATATATATAGCATCATGACATAGAAAACTATCCAAAATATAATCAAGTTTAAAATGTCCATAATCAAACATCATCATATAAACATACATCATGACAAACAAAAATCATGGAAAGTACGTTGACATGTGTAAATAATGGTGAATGGACATAAGGAGCAAGATGTAAGCAATAAAACAGGATAATAATGCACAAAGTCGTGATGATACTTAACTTCTAATACACACATCTAACAAGTAACTTATGCTCATAAAGTCAAGTCAAAGTTTATGTATCCAATAAACTAACATATATAATATGACACATGGATACCTAAGCAAAATACACAAAAGGCATGATAAGAAGGTAACAATAGTAAAACATGCCAATATGGTACAAGTGAGCATATGGACAAGCACAACATGCCAATTATGATCAAATATGAATATAAGAGCATGAATACAGAGGCCAAGACAGAGGCTGCCGCCGCCCAGGCCCAGCTTCAGCAGGCACTTGCCCCTGTTGCAGCTTCAGCACCATCCCTGTCGGGGTCAAGGTCACGCGCAAGACTGACCGCTCGCATGAGCGTGCGGCCCCCAGGACCTCAGTCTGCGCTTCAACGGGGAGCGCTTGACCACAGCTGTAGCAGATCCCGCTCCCACTCCGACACCGATCCATCAGAGTTCAGCGGCAGTAGGTCCCGCTCTCAGTCTCCGAACTACAGCCCCTCTTGCACTGGTGCCGGTTATATGGAGGAGTAGGTAGGATAGTGTTGTACTTGCCATGTGGGATGCAAGTACTAGCTCCTGTACTCGTAGTATGATGTATTAGCCCTAGTACTGTAGTTGGCGTCATGTTGAACTTTAACTGTGTTGTTGTAACCATAAGTCTAGCCTAAAAGCTGGCTATGTGGATGTTCGTGTGCTGAATATATGGCCAGATGTAGGCCTTATGCTAAAAGTTGTTTTGTCATTTTCTTGCAATTTATTTTGTAACATGGGATGGTATCCTTTTCTTCTTCTCTGCTTAGCATTAGTACTAAGTTGCGAAGCTCTAACTGCAGATGGCCAGTCAAAGGATCACAAGGGCTCAGGCCAATGCTAACCTCAATCAAACTGAGGTAGATTCTACTCAAGGAGTCTTTCCTGAAAGGCGAGGCAGAAACCAGAATCAAGATGATAACCTTCCGTCCCCTCCCGTTAACCCCACTATGGCTCAAGTTATGGCGCAGCAGACTCAGCTGCTGCAAGCCATCTACGCTAGACAACAAGGAAGCTCCAACGGACAGAGAGCTGATTTGGCTGATTTTCAGAGAACACGGCCACTTACCTTCTCAACGGCAGATGAGCCACTTGAAGCCGAGGATTGGCTTCAGGACACGGAGAGGAAACTGCGATTGGCTAAATGCGCAGATGAAGACAAAGTGGTCTTTGCCGCACACCAGCTTCAGGGTGCTGCGGCGGCATGGTGGGAGATTATCTGGCCGCCAGGGGCCAAGAAGATGCCACTACAGGAAATGACACAGAAGCCATTCCTTGGTCAGAGTTCAAGACAGCTTTCAAAGCTAACTTTGTCCCAGCAGGAGTAATGAGAATGAAGAAGAATGAGTTTCGCACCCTCAAGTAAGAGAATATGTCAATAAATGAATACCTTACCAAGTTTACACAACTGGCCCGCTATGCCCCAAAAGATGTAGCGGATGAAGAGGAAAAGATTGATAGATTCTTCGAAGGGATGAGTGAAGAATTAAGGGTGCAATTGATAATCCAAGACTTCACCAGTTTCCATCAGCTGGTGAACAAAGCCTTAATTTTGGAAAATGAGAAAAAGAATTTAGAGGCCAGCCGCAAGCGCAAAATGACAGTGCAGCGGCCACAAGGAAGGCTTATTCAAAAATTTTTTAAAAACCCCTCATTCTCAAGGCCTAATCGAACCAAGGCTTTGACTTCAACACCCCGACCAAGTGGAAGTTCCTCTCAAGCTCCACGAGTAGGCAGTCAATACACTGGAACCAATCCCAGAGCCAATCTTAATTGCTATAGCTGTGGGAAGAAGGGACATTTCTCTAACAGATGTCCACACAAGCAGAATACTTGTGTCCGCAGCCAAGCGTCAGTGCCCAACAAGCGGCATCAGAGTTCGCAAGCCAGCAAGAATACTTCAACACCAAACCGCGACCGAGTAAATCACATCACGGCCGAGGAAGCCCAGCAAGCAGTGAGAGTTCTTATGGGTACGTTCTCTGTCAAGTCCATACCAGCACAAGTATTATTTGATTCAAGAGCTTCACATTCATTTATATCCAAAGGGTATACTGATAAATTAGGGTTACCTATCTATACTCTAAAGAAACCATTGGTGCTCAATTCACCAGCTGGTATAATTACTGCTACCCTAGTATGCCCAGGGTTGACAGTTACCATGGAAAGGTGTGACTTTCTAGCAGACCTGATAGTACTAAGCTCCCAAACATTGGACATTATATTAGGAATGGACTGGTTAGCTAGGCATCAAGGGGTTATAGAATGTGCCACCAGAACGGTGAAACTAGTTAAATGTCCCTGGATGACTATAGATGTAAAAGTGGACTGACCATATCGATGGGGCCGTGCAATTTACTATTGTGAAGACATACCCCTAGAAGGAATGATGGTAGTACAAGACTATCCAGAAGTGTTTCCCGACAAACTGCCTGGCATGCCCCCAGATAGAGATATGGAGTTTGTAATTAACTTAAAGCCAGGAGCTGCTCCAGTTTCCAAAAGGCCCTATAGGATGATGGTGGAAGAGTTGGAGGAATTGAAGAAACAACTCCAAGAAATGCAAGAAAAAGGATTCATCAGACCCAGCTCATCACCTTGGGGATCTCCAGTATTGTTTGTAAAGAAGAAAGATGGCACGGCTAGGATGTGTGTGGACTACCGTGCTCTGAATGAAGTGACCATCAAAAATAAGTATCCTCTTCCCAGGATTGATGATTTGTTTGACCAACTTGGAGGAGCCACCATATTCTCTAAAATAGATCTAAGGTTGGGTTATCATTAGTTGAAGATTAGAGCTGAGGATATACCCAAAACAGCTTTTACCACAAGATATGGGTTGTATGAGTTTACAGTCATGTCTTTTGGATTAACCAATGCCCTAGCCTATTTTATGAATCTGATGAACAAGGTATTCATGGAATATTTGGACAAGTTTGTCATGGTCTTTATCGACGACAACCTTATATACTCCAAGAATGCAGAAGAGCATGCGGAACATCTACACCTAGTGTTGGAGAAGCTAAAGGAGCATCAGCTATATGCCAAGTATAGCAAGTGTGAATTTTGGCTGAGTGATATCAGTTTCTTGGGACATATAGTGTCAGCCGGAGGAGTATCCGTTGACCCCGCCAAGATAGCAGCAGTAACTGAATGGAAGCAGCCCACCTCCGTCACAGAAATAAGGAGTTTCCTTGGATTAGTCGGGTATTACAGAAGGTTTATAGAGGGATTCTCTCGTATTGCCAGGCCAATGACTCAGCTACTCA
Source organism: Dendrocalamus latiflorus (assembly GCA_017311315.1). NCBI lineage: Eukaryota > Viridiplantae > Streptophyta > Magnoliopsida > Poales > Poaceae > Dendrocalamus > Dendrocalamus latiflorus. Next base: position 4,522,374 of record CM029641.1, on the reverse strand, counting down.
AGAAGGAGCAAAAGTTCGAATGGACCAAGGCCTGTGAAGAAAGCTTTCAGGAGCTGAAGAAAAGATTGACCACCACCCCTGTGCTAGTCTTACCTGATGTACGCAAATACTTTGAGGTATACTGTGATGCCTCACATTAAGGACTTGGATGCGTACTGATGCAAGGAGGCAAGGTTGTGGCATATGCATCTAGACAGCTTTGCCCCCATGAAGTTAACTACCCCACCCACGACCTGGAGTTAGCACCAGTGGTGCATGCATTGAAGATTTGGCGGCATTATCTGATTGGCAACCACTGTGATATATACATAGATCACAAGAGCCTCAGGTATTTCTTTACCCAGTCACACCTTAATCTGAGGCAGAGAAGATGGCTGGAATTGATTAAGGATTATGACCTGAGTGTACACTACCATCCTGGGAAAGCTAATGTGGTAGCAGATGCTTTAAGCTGTAAAGCCTATTGCAATAATCTCATGGTTCAAGAACATCAACCCGAGCTCTACAAGGAGTTAGAAGCCCTGAATTTGGAAATAGTAGAGGAAGGCACTTTAGCCGCAATGGAAATACAACCAAGTATAGAAGAGCGGATCATAGCGGCACAAAAGGAAGATTCAACCGCTAAGAGGATGAAGAGGCTAATGGATGAAGGGAAGGCTCCTAAGATGAGAATGGACCAACAAGGAATACTGAGATATGGGACACATATCTTTGTGCCACATAAGAAGGACCTTAAGGACCTGATACTCAAGGAGGCTCATAGCTCTGCGTACTCCCTACACCCTGGGAGTACCAAGATGTATCAGGATTTGAAGCAGTGTTATTGGTGGCCACGAATGAAGAGGGACATAGTAGAACATGTGGCATGTTGTGATGTATGTCAAAGAGTGAAGGCTGAACACCAGAGGCCAGCAGGATTGCTACAGCCATTGCAAGTACCTCAGTGGAAATGGGAAGAAGTCGGAATGGATTTTATCACTGGACTCCCATGAACCAAATTAGGATATGATTCTGTATAGGTCGTAATTGACAGGTTGACTAAGGTTGCACACTTTATTCCAGTCAAGACAACCTACAAGGGAGATAAATTGGCGGAATTATACATGTCACGCATCGTGTGCTTGCACGGTGTACCAAAGCGGATAGTCTCAGATCGAGGTTCCCAGTTTACCTCACATTTCTGGGCTAGCCTACATGAACCTCTCGGTACCCACTTGGATTTCAGCACCGTTTACCACCCCCAGATAGATGGTCAAACAGAGAGGGTGAATCAGATATTAGAAGACATGCTTTGAGCTTGTGTCCTGGATTTTTCCAAAGATTGGGATCGGTGTCTACCATACGCCGAGTTTGCTTACAACAACAGCTATCAAACTAGTCTTCAGATGTCACCATTTGAAGCCCTGTATGGAAGAAAATGCCAAACCCCTCTACACTGATCAGAAGTAGGAGAAAGCTACATCTTTGGACCAGATACTCTAAAGCAGGCTGAAGAAAACGTTCGCCAGATCAGAGATCGATTGTTAGCAGCCCAGTCCAGGCAAAAGAGCTACGCAGATAAGAGGAGAAGACCGCTGAGTTTTGAGATAGGGGATTATGTCTATCTGAAGGTATCACCATTGCGAGGAGTTAAGCGATTCAAGGTTAAAGGCAAGCTTACCCCACGATATGTTGGACCATTTCCAATCGTGGCTAAGAAAGGAGAAGTTGCCTACCAGCTAGAACTACCTCCAAATCTATCTGACGTACACAACGTCTTCCACGTGTCCCAACTTAAGAAGTGCCTACGAGTACCAGAAGATCAAGATCCGTTGGAGGCAATCGAGCTTGAAGATGACCTAACCTACAAAGAGTGTCCGATCAAGATCTTGGACACCGTAGAGAAGAAGACACGAACACAAACCATCCGCATGTGCAGAGTGCAATGGAGCCATCATTTAAAGAAAGAAGCCATATGGGAGCGTGAAGATCAACTGCGAAAAGACTATCCCGACTTGTTCACTAACTAGGTTGAATCTCGGGGTCGAGATTCTTTTTAAGAGGGGTAGGTTTGTAACATCCTGAAAAATGTAAATATGAATTTGTGAAGATTTTGAATTATTTTTGCAATATATTTCATTTGAATTTGGATTTTATGAGGTTTTTCTAAAAATGTGGTGAAGGTTCCAAAAGTTAAAGAAGAAACAAACATATTTAAATAATAGAGAATTTAAAATTTAAAATGAGAATATGAAAAGATGATCCATAAAAGGAAGGGGGAAATTTTGGTTTAAACATAAGGCATCATTCCTAAGGATAATGGCATAAATAATGAGAAAGCAAACCAACTAAAATGCCAACATATATGGATATATATATATATAGATAGATACATAATAAAATTTGTACTGAAAATGAAAATATAAAAGCTAGGAGAGCAAGGAAAGAAACAAATAAAAACTTGTATTATACATATATATACACACAAATGCATGTTCCAAAAACAAAGGAGAATAAAAAAGCAAAAAGGAAAAAGAAATTAAAAAGAAAAGGAGAAAAGATGGAGCCAGGCCGGCCACCAAATCCGGCCCAGCCCCTCTCTCTCCCGCCTTTGTGCGTGTGGTCGCACGGCCTAGCCGGGCGCGCCCGCGCGGCCCAGCTCCTGCGCACTCACCACGCCAGCCCAACCCGCTCCCTCCGCTTCCTCCCACTGTCACCCGGGCCCCGCTCCCTCGCGCCTTCTCTCTCTGGCCAGCGGGCCAGCCCCGCGCGCCCTCCTTCTTCTCCCTCTCCCTTTTCCCCGCGCGCCTGGCTCACTCTCCTCCGCTCAACGCTGGTCAAAAGCCATGCGACTCGGCAAAGCCGCACGACACGGCCGACGTGCGCGTGCTTCCCCGAATCGTGCGGCCATACCCCCGCCGCCCGTCGTCTGACAATGCCGCCCGACGTGCGCCCATGACCTCTCCATGGCCAGCCGCGCCCACTCCGCTATAAAGCCCGGACGATCCTCCCTTAGCACCGCCACACCCTCCTCAACCTCTCACCGAAGACAATTGAGCCCAAACCCTCTCAATCGCCGGTGAAGTCCACCTCCTTCCCCAACTCCGGCGACCCCCAATCCGCTGATCTAAGCCATTAGACTTTGATTCCCTGCTCTCACACCACCTACGGGATCAGGCGAAGCCAACCGTGCCTTCACCCGAGGCTCCCGCTGCCCGTACGTCGCCGGCATTGGAGCTCCCGCCCGGACCACCGCCACCGCACGCCGCCGACCTAGCTCCGGCACACCCTGGCCTTCACCGCCACCACCTTCGGCTTCCACGAGACCACAGCATCGCATTTTTGACATCACCTCTGACCCTCCAGCCACCCCTCACCGTCGGCACCATCGCCTCTGATCACCTCTGCCCGGCCCCCTCTAGCAGGTAGCATAAAAGGTATACTTACCCTATATGGGTAACCAACACCCGAGCATCCGACTGGCTAGCAGCGTTATCTCTTCTCCCCCCGACTCCCTCGGCAGCGCGCGTTCGAGCCCCCGGCTTCGCAGCACCGAGGTTGTCATTTCTTTTAATTTGCGGACTGACAGCCAGGCCCCACTCGTCAGTGGCCGCCGGTCTGTGAGGCTGCTGACACCTGGGTCCCACCTGTCAGTGCTGACCACTGGCGTGTGGGTCCAGAGCTGAAGGGCCCCACCTGTCAGTGACCAATAGCATGTATGGCCACTGACAGAGGGGTCCCACTTGTCAGAGACCGTGAACCATGTGTCTCACTGACATGAGGGCCCCACCTGTTATAGACACAAAGCACAAAATGATAAATAAAAGAATAAAAATTAAAAATATGCAGTAGGTCCCACCTGTCAGACTTTTGGGAATTTCTGGATTTAATCCAACTGAGAATTTTGGATGAGCATAATTTATTCATTTTAACTCCAAATCAAGTGAGACAAATTTCTAAATTCATCTAGATTCAAGATCTGTCTAATGGAACTAGAATCATGATTTTTAGAGTTCATTTGAATTTTTGGTGATATTTTGTTTGATTTGTTGATTTTCTTTTATCCAAATTTTCACGCATGTTAAAATAGCATACGAGGCTCAGGAGGAAGAAGACGATGCAACAGCTCTAGAAGCACAAGACAACCAAGACCCAGACCACTGTGACCATGGCGAGTTAACACTTTGATCATATTGAACCCATGTTTATGCAAATTTAATTTCTTTTAAAATTATTAACATGCATGCTGTTATTTTATGTGGTAACTTACATTCATTTCTAAAGATGCTAGCTATTCACCTAATAACATGCTTGCTAATAATACTCCATTGAACTTTTGGAGTTGTGATCCTTGTCGCCGTAGTAGAAAATATATTAATATAACTTTTGCAAATAAATCCATATAATTAATGCGCTGCTTAGTATTGCTAGAAAATACGGGGGTACATACATGCCTCAAAATCCTCGCTTATAAATATGAAATGGTTTGGGCAGTTATGGTGGGAATGACTAGAGTATGTTGGTATGATATTTTATGTTTCCGAAAAACCTCAAAACTGCTTAAATACCTGGGTGGATGGTTTGGGGGCTGGAATGAGGTGCAGTGGATGCATAAAATGTGAAAAGTGGTAGAACCATCCAGGTAGCCTTAAGGACCTAATCTTGTCATGCTACCCTGTGTAAAATAGTACAACCACAAGTCTGTAAAATACAACCTGGCTAAGTAGTTTTATCGAAACTCTCGTAACCATCTCACCGGTAGTGGATAGGTGTGGATTATGCAAGGGCAAGGGGAGGCCTAAAGGGACACCGAGTGGAGGGTGAAGTTTCCCAGCTGTGCTAATGTTGCGGGAGTGGAGCCCGGCTGCGTTAGTGACTGTAGGAACATCCCGTGCAATGTATGGGACCCACCGCAAGTGGGAACAGCCCATAGGGTGAGATGGTGAAAGGAGCGAGATATTCTAAACAGTCATTGTGATGATCTGCTCAACCATATGACTAAGGAATCATGTGGGGCAACGAGTCGATTATCTCTTGTGGTGAAAGTGTACATACTCTGCAGAGTCAAAACTATTCGAATAGCCGTGCCCACGGTCAAAGGCAGACATGGGGACATAACTAGATATAGTTCTATTTAAAAATGGGTGGTGAATGGGAATTGGTAATATGAAGGGCGACGGACTGCCCTGATTTGAATTGTCCTGGGTGTCGTCCCAGTGGTAAAGTAAGCAGTTATAACGCTGAAAGATGCTATATGGTGCAGAAACCACGTAATGGTGGATGGAATCTATGACTAAAATAAGTTAGTTTTATTTCACGAATTTTAAGTCATGAGATTTCTAAACTGCTAGATCATAGAAATTTTTTGTACCATATTTTAAAAAGGCAGTTTCTGGCAAAATGAAACAAACCCATACCTGTCCCCTGCTAGTCTTTGCATATTATCTATTGCATCTTGTGTGTTGGCTCGCTGAGCACGGTGAATTTGTGCTCACACTCGCCTACCCAAACAGAAACAGGAATCCAAGATCATTACGCTCATGAGGACGCCCCTGCTACCGAAGGACGTAACATCGAAGGAAATTAGGGCGTAGCTAACGTATTTTGGTCATAGGCAAGTAGATCCGTGGCCATGTGTGCACTTATATTATCAAATTTTTGGTAATATAAAATGATATGACGATGGCCCGATCTTCCGAGAGGTACTGATAAGTCGATTGTGGAGATCTCGACGTTGATGATCCAAAGGCTCCGACCAAAACAGATCGAACCCCTCGCAATCACTACACCACTGCTCCGTTGGTTATCAACCGTGCCGAACACGATTGACCTCGCCAAGAAGGCTATCTCCTGCAAGCGAATCGAGAACACAAGCAAGAGAGTACAAGATGCAATCTGAAATTGCGAATAAATATTAAGTTCACAAGTTGGGGTCTCACAAACCGATGAACGGCGAAACTGTTCAAAGATAGATTAATCTAAGCAAAACCCCAACCCTAATGGTGGGGGTGGCGGCTGGATATAAAGGATTGAGGGACGTGCAAAACCCCTGGATGCGCCCCTAATGGGCTCCAACACGATACAAAGCCGAAAGGCCCAAAAGACGGTGGCGCAGCACCCTGACAGATTCTGAACGTCCACTTGTTTCGACGATTCCCGTTGACTCAGAAGGAATTTTGACATGGGACCAGAGCCATTGGAAAGGTAGTCTTCTCAGCTTTCCATACATATGTAGAACGTCCAAAACAGAGTCCGGATGCGATCTGGACGTCCGTTTTAGTGCGGCCTGGTCCTGGACTCCGAGTTCGATTCGAAGTCGGTTTGAGTTGGACCTCCAACATGATTCGACCGCCCTTGCTGGACTTGTGCGCCTTGTAGCCCTTCTCCATGTACTTCCAAGTCCTCTCCATGGTTCCTAATCATAATTAAATCATTAGGTAGCAATCTATTCTCAAATGAACAAAAGGAAGTACTTAGGGACGAGCTCACCTGTAAATTCAATTGTCGGGCGCGAGCTCTAGTGATTGGTCCTTGAATGTCAAGTGGAGGAGTGTTGTATGTATCCGAAGAAGTGATGTCCTCATCATCCTCCCCTTCTTGACAGAAAACCGTCCTCGGTTTTAACATAGGTGTAGCATCACGTATTGCATGATCTTGATCATAAATCTTGGTATATGATAACAAACGCAACAAACTCTCATTATGTAATATCATAAGTTCTTTATCAAATAAGGTAAAATCTCTTTGAAACGAGCTCACCTCATAATTTAAGTGATGCGTAGGAGCTCTTGTAATTGTAACAACAAGTAGAGCAAATATGGTTGTATCCATAGGGTTCATGTTCTTATCATCCTCCCCTTCTTGCAAACAAAGCCGTCCTTGGCTTTTGATAAGCTGAAAATATGGTAACAAAGAAGCCAAGGTGTATGCATGGTATATGTATATGTCATCCGTTTTAACAGTTCTTCGTTGTTGCACAATTAATGTTATAAAACAGCAATGATCATAAAAGCTCATTGTATTATTAACCCAAGAGTAATCATATATGTTAATGAGCAATTCAAAATTTCTCACACAGTAATTATTGCAACTTGTTTTGCAAATGTAAGTGAAGCATTTATGCAATTCAAATCTTTGATTTTGTAAACTTGTAGTGGTTGCATATATGGACAAAACTACAACCTTTGGAATCAAGCAAAGTTCATCCATATAATCGTATCTCAATCGAACAATAGTAAATTCATCTAGCTAGGGTGAAGAGATTTGTATGTTCTGCCATAATTCACCATCTTTATTCAGATTGTCCATACTAGATGGTGCAAAAAGAGACGAACACATAGGCATTGGATGAGTACTAAATTTTACTTCCCTCTCACATTGAACATGATTTAGCATACAAGAGTTGTTGTTCCAAATAGCAAGTTTCAATTCATCCATGTGATCACAAGTTATGCATATTCGATATACAAGAAATTGATTTTCCACACCATAATCTCCAATCAAATTAAACTTATATCCAAGGGTGTAGGCACTAAACAAGAATTTCGAACATGTAAGTTCAGAAACTTTTTCCATAGCATGTGACAATTTCATAGGTAGATCCAACATGATGTAACACAATGAATTAGCAGGAGAAATTCTAGTCAAAACTTCTTTATGTGTTACTAATTCGACATGTGCAAAATTATGAGAATTTAGATCAGCACATGGTTCATTTAAGTCAACACAAGGAATATCAAAAGATTGTACTACAGCAGGTATATACTCACAAGGTTGCTCTATGTCTTGTTGTAGCACCAAATCAGTACTGTGAGCGATGATAGCACCATGTTCTTTACCTTTTTGGCTCTCCTCAGATGATGTAAGTGCATCCATCTCTTTATCTTCATTCTCAACCAATGGGGTTAGTGTATCAATCAGCTTATGCTCCTCTTCGGCATGGTTCTCAACTGCAAGGTTAGCTGCAAAAGCATATTCATCCTCAACATCACTAGCACTTACATAACCACCATCTTCTGTCGTAATGTACGCCCGCTGACTTGTGCAATCGCTCATGATGTGGCCCATCCCTTTACAACGGTGGCACACAATGCCCGTCGTACGGCCCGTGGAAGCAACCGATGAAGAGCTCTGTGCTGGTGCTTGCACACTAGTAGATTTGCTCATCTCGGGTGTGCGTGATGGTGGCGACGGTGCTGCTGAACGCGCCCTACTCACAGAGGGGGCAGCAGCTCGACAAATAGGAGGTGGGGCTATCTTGGCTTGCCCAGGCGTTGATCTCGATGTAGACGTACCTTCAAAGTTGCTCCTTGTCCTTTGTTGCCTACCCTGCAATTCTTTTTCTGCCAAACAAGCAAGCTGGAACAACTGGTTGACAGTAGTAAAATCTTTATAATAAACAATGTCCTGAATTTCACGCCTTAACCCCCCGTAGAAACGACAAATCTTATCCTCCTCATCTTCTACAACATTACAACGCAACAAGCCTATTTGTAGTTCTTGATAATATTCCTCGACAGATTTATTACCTTGGTCTAAGCACTGCAATTTCTTATGCATTTCATGTTTAAAAGCAGAAGGAACAAATCTAGCACGCATATCCTCTTTTAACCGCTCCCATGTATCAGGTTGTAAGCGCATGGTACCCAGGTCATTCCACCAGATAATTGCAAAGTCCTTAAACTCACTAGTAGCTTGTCTAACTCTATGTTGCTCAGGAACCAAGTGAGCATTAAACTTCTGCTCTACCGTCATCTCCCAATCAAGATATATTTCAGCATCACAAAGACCAGAAAAAGATGGAATGGTAAACTTGACTTTACCAAATGGGTCATGATTAGAACGATCATTGTGGTGCTGAAAATTATTACCTCCCATACCGTGACGGTTTTGATGTAGGCGGTGTCGTGGGCGTGCATCTTGGGCAGCAAATGAAGCACTAGCGTCGCGGTTTTGTCTCTCATTAATGGAACTGATGGAGCGCTGCCATGTGTCCGTCGAATCTTGAAGCTTCCTATTGATGCGTTGTCCATCCCAGAGTGTCATGAACTCTCCCTTTAAAACACACACTTGATCATCAGATGACCCACCTGTCATGGTTAGTAGAAAACAAAAGACAACACAAAGGTATTATCCCTATCAACTACTAGGTGGTGGAAGGTGGAATCACACATTCTCAAGCGTCTTACCACACTCTTACAAGTGTTCTTACCAATGCAGCAGGTGGTACAACCGGTGGCTGGTTCGTGCACCGTGTCGAGCGTGGGTACGATTGCAAGAGGGAACCTGTTCTGATCAAGAGTAGGTGTAGCTTGGAAGGCACAATATGGTAGCAATGGAGAACAATCAGTTAATTTCAGAATTGCATAGAATTGAATTATAGTTCGTATCTAGCACTTAGCCTATGTTGCTGATCAACCAAGGATGGAAGAAGGCTAAAAACAAGTGTATGGCAATGTGTAGGAGTGGTAAATAGAAGATAATTCAATCCAATGCAATATGGAATTGAAGAACACAAGGATTGACCCAAAACTGAAAACTGAAGATTTCTGTCCACTAGACAGGACGTCGGTATTTTGGCCGTAACTTTTTGTCAGTTGCCTTTTTTTTTCAATGATTCTTTTTTTCTCTGTTTCCTGACGGCTTTTTCTACAACTTTTGTTTTGGGGCCAAGTTCTGGAAACCGACCGAAAAAGTCGCACAAAATTCACAAGTGCCGACTGTTGCAGATTCAATCTGGAATTTTAGATCAACTTCCACCGCAGATATCTCTTAACTGCCTTGCTGGAATGACGTGAAATTTTACAGATAGATGGATAAGATATTTTTGAATCTAATGGCGGTGGTCCCACTCAAAAATAATCTCGGAATCAAAAGTTATGGCGTTTTTGGTGGCGGCTGCAGAGGAAGGAAAAATCAGCCGAAATTGGAAATTAGGGTTTGGGGTGGGGAATTTTTCTTTTGTTTGGATTTTTAATGGAACAAAGATATGACCAGCAACTAGACAATGCTATGACGGACACAAATTCAATTTAGCAAACCAAAACTAACAGATCGAAAGGCACAACGGGGTTTGGACAGCGGAATTAACTCTTTTTGTGGGGCAATTTTTTTCTGGGCTATAGGAAATAAAAAGCAATCTACTAACTAGGGATACAAGAATTACCTCACGGGCAACCGTTGCTCTGATACCAACTGATATGACGATGGCCCGATCTTCCGAGAGGTACTGATAAGTCGATTGTGGAGATCTCGACGTTGATGATCCAAAGGCTCCGACCAAAACAGATCGAACCCCTCGCAATCACTACACCACTGCTCCGTTGGTTATCAACCGTGCCGAACACGATTGACCTCGCCAAGAAGGCTATCTCCTGCAAGCGAATCGAGAACACAAGCAAGAGAGTACAAGATGCAATCTGAAATTGCGAATAAATATTAAGTTCACAAGTTGGGGTCTCACAAACCGATGAACGGCGAAACTGTTCAAAGACAGATTAATCTAAGCAAAACCCCAACCCTAATGGTGGGGGTGGCGGCTGGATATAAAGGATTGAGGGACGTGCAAAACCCCTGGATGCGCCCCTAATGGGCTCCAACACGATACAAAGCCGAAAGGCCCAAAAGACGGTGGCGCAGCACCCTGACAGATTCTGAACGTCCACTTGTTTCGACGATTCCCGTTGACTCAGAAGGAATTTTGACATGGGACCAGAGCCATTGGAAAGGTAGTCTTCTCAGCTTTCCATACATATGTAGAACGTCCAAAACGGAGTCCGGATGCGATCTGGACGTCCGTTTTAGTGCGTCCTGGTCCTGGACTCCGAGTTCGATTCGAAGTCGGTTTGAGTTGGACCTCCAACATGATTCGACCGCCCTTGCTGGACTTGTGCGCCTTGTAGCCCTTCTCCATGTACTTCCAAGTCCTCTCCATGGTTCCTAATCATAATTAAATCATTAGGTAGCAATCTATTCTCAAATGAACAAAAGGAAGTACTTAGGGACGAGCTCACCTGTAAATTCAATTGTCGGGCGCGAGCTCTAGTGATTGGTCCTTGAATGTCAAGTGGAGGAGTGTTGTATGTATCCGAAGAAGTGATGTCCTCATCATAAAATACACACATTACCCCTCAGTCGCTTGCCTGTGGTTGTGGTTTCACTTTTGCTCTCATTCTCCGCTGCATGAATGTAATGATAACATTTCGTCTATATGGCCCTTAATGTAAACTCTCACCCGATGTGGTGTATTTTAATTCTGTATTATTATTAATGATCATGCGATATATGAGATGATTCAGCAATGTACCTGTGTGCACTATCTACTGATCCAGGGAATAGTGCAGAGAACACAATAGATTTTAGATTGAAAAATCCGGGTCTGACAGAGCTGGTATCAGAGCATACGACTGTAGGGTAACAACCTTAGAACAATACTAGGATGGGTATAGGATCGCAATATTTGAAAAACTTATACAAATGAATTTAGGAATATAAGCATATTATTTCTTTCTCGTACCTTTCTTAGATCTGTTCTACTCTACCTTTCATTGTTAATTTTGAAAATTACTAACGCTAGTAACTTAATTTACAGATGGCAGGAATGGCAGACGAAGCCAATTGGGATTTCCTAGCCCATGGAGTTTATGAGGGAGAGTTCGCCAGTATCTTACGCAAGCTCCTACACTATTTGGGCTACAAGGAACAACCCATATATCGCGGTCTTAAGACCAAGGAAGGAGGGGAAGAATAATGGATGCTGGAAATATTCATCTACGTCAAGAGTGAACAAGACCCGCCGCATGTTTTCAGAATAGAGCACCAGAGGAACACTCTGTCAGCGGCACTACAGGACATTGCCCGCTTAGCTGCAGCACGGCTATGTGATGTCTACAAGAGCACCCTGCGGCGTACCCCCTACTGCTACTATCCATCGCGCCGAGAGGGAGCGCGGTACAATGAGACGTTCATGTCAACCACAGAGGACGACCCGATGCTCACGCATCAGGTCGACCCTACCAGGGCAATGGAGGTTGCTCATACCGTCACCTTGGAGGAGATCACGGCCCTGTGGAGGCACCTTGTCGCCAGCCACACTAAGATGGCGACCCTCCAGGAGCAGCTCGCTTAGTGTGAGCGGGCCTTGGCAGAGGCCAAGACAGAGGCTACCGCCGCCCAGGCCCAGCTTCAGCAGGCTCCTGGCCGTGTGGTTGCATGGGGGGCGGCGGTGGCCGGTGCCTGTCCGGCGAGCGGCGGCGATGGCCCACGTGTCAGCGACGTGTCACGCTCGCACGAGCGCGCACGCCTTCCTCTCACGAGCGATGTGTCAGCGACGTGTCACGCTCGCACGAGCGCGCTTGCATGGGTAGCTGGCCGGCGTGCGGCAGCGGCGGTGGTGTTGGCGGCGTCGGCCCACATGGCAGCAGCCACATGCACCACGCTCGCACATGCACGTGCCCGTGCCACGCTCGCGCATGTGATCACCATGGCGGCGGCGGTTGGCGGCGACGGCATTGGCCAGCACGGCAGTCCCGCACGCGCTCGTGCTCGCCCGTGCATGCGCCTGTGCCGCGCGCTCGGGCTCGTGACTACCTCAGCAGCAGCGGCGACAACAGCGGCGGCGGTGGTGGCATCCGCACGGCAGCGGCCGCACGCACTAAGCCCGCACGCACGCGCTGTCTGTGCATGCACATGCCCACGCGCATGACTTCACCACCGCGGCGGCGGTGGCGACGACCGGTCGGCGATGGCGGCGGCGGCTGGCCGGCGACGATGGCCGACGGCATCCGGTGGCAGACGCAGCCGAACGCGCGTTCAAGTGGCCGAACGGCCGTTCGCACGGCCGAACAGCATTTCGCTCGGCCAAACGACCGTTCGTGTAGCCGAACGTGTTTTGTGCGGCTGAACAACCGTTCTCTCGGTCAAACAGCTATTTCCTTTCCAGTCAATAATTTCCTGTCGTTCCTTTATCAAGTTTATAATATCTGATCGGTTGTCTCCCATATCACCCTGTAGGTTCTCACGCAGTTGTTGATGGAGCAGCTGGGCAGTTGCGTTTTTTGGATCCATCGTGCAGTGTGTCCGTCGAGCATGCTCAAGTCAAGTACCTCGTGGCGGTGACCTTTCCATTTCATAAATCGCATGTTTCCAATTTATTTGACACCTTGTCGTGTAGTATAATTATCTTGTCACTTATGCTTGCTTGACTAAGATCATATCATTTAAATTACTTGTCTGATATCATACCATTAAAGTACCTGACTAATATCATATCGCTTGGCTAATATCATATCGCTAAGTTACCTAGCTATTAGCATATCACTAAAGCTTATCTGGTTAATATCATGTCACTAATTTTGTCTGGTTATTATCATATCGCTCTTGGTTGCTTGGTTATAGATTTTAATATTGTATTTATATCATAATGTTCTAGGTCAATTTATTTCACCTGCTTTTATGTTTATTAGAATGCCCAGTTAAAATGTCCTAGGATTAATGCTCTTAATTAGTGTTTTAGAATCTATGCTTAAATTGTTAATGGGGGGTATTGTATGAATATGTTTGACTTAGGTTTAAATTATTGACACTCGTTTAATATTAGGACTGCTATGTTTTAGTTCCCTAATATTATGTTTTACTAATTGTACGATGTTGTATTTGAGCCATGAAAGATGTATATAGTAAACCTGTTAATCTTGCTAATATTCGCTTGTCACATAATAAAACTTGATTGGTTGATAACTTTGCGTGAGCAATATTATAATACCTCTTTAGGTTAATCCCTATATCACTATCATCTTATCATTATTCCACATCGCCCTCATATTAGAAACTATGACTCTCCATTTTCAACCCTAGCACAACTTTCCACTTCTCATAACTTTATCATAGCCTTATCCTTGCCATCTCTTAGTTTCCTCAAATTCATACTTTATAATCTGTCCATGATGTATCAGTTACCTTATCACCAATCCCATATCTCTGGTCTCATTGTATTAAATCATTACCCTCATAATTTTACCTTAAATCATTCATGACTCCCTAACTATATTATGGATAATTCGCTAAATAAAGAACTAAGGGTTATCACGCCGGGACTACCCACATATAGGGGTTATTTCCACCTAACCTGGTAACGTACGGGGGCTGTACATTCTTGTTACATAGGATATTACACCCCATCTACGGTTGTACAGTCGAGGACAAGGTTATGCCTAGCTATTCTCGTATAATCGGGTATGTGGGATGAGGTCGTCGACACCCTTGCGATAACTTGCTATAACTTACTATGACTTGTCACATAACAACTATCTTTAATACAGTCCCCATGATATCTGTCTCCTGTTTATGACAGCATTTTTGATATCAGTTGTTCGTTGCTTTCATCTTGATTCGTTGTTTACTTGTGATGCCTATTCTTTATTTCACGTGGTTGCATTATCTATCTTTACTCACTGTGTTGTGACCATTGTTGGGTACTTGCTGAGATTTCCAAATCTCACGCTTGCTCTTTTCAGTCTCAGGTAAAAAGCCAGTGGAGTGATAGCATCATGCATAGGTGGGAGCACTCGAGTTTTTAGCACCGTGGTTTGACACTATTTTGTTGTTTCATTCGTTCTTTATTTGGTTAGAAGTGGACCGGTCCCATGTTTTAAATATTTATTCCAACTTCCGTTGGTTCTCTATTAAAGTGTTAATAAAGTTCTAAACTCTTTGTGATTTCTTCTATTGTTCTTATTTATTATTCACTTTGGCGATGACGTTCCATAGTGGTATCCTATATGGTTATGTGGGGTGCTACAGTTGGTATCAGAGCCTAGGCTGTAGTTTCTGGAAAAAAATGTTTTGCACGTACACGGGGCTTCGAGTTAAGTCATTCATGCATGCATATCCAATCACTGGCATATTACCATGAAATCATATCCAATTATCGTCTCTTTTATTCCATTGCTATCTTGTGACATTGTTCAATCGTACGCTTCCTTGAATTCTGATTCCATTCTTCCACATGGATTGCTCAGCCACGCAGGCTAGCTAACAATGCAACCCTGCTTGTTTTGCACCTTCACCGTTAGCAATCATAACATGGCTCCAAATCCTTCTACAATTGCTACCGCACCTAAAGGGTACTGATGCACGTCTCTACGCATTGTCTACTCAGGAGTGGTGTAGTTGGTTACCACACCTTATCTCCCTATTGCTACCCATCTTATCACTTACCTTTTCTCTTTCCCTTAACCTTTAGGGGTTTTTTTTTCGAATTCCCGCATTGCTCTTGCATTGTTTAACTCAAGAGCTAGCTTCTCCTTTTCGGCTTCTTGCTTCATTCAGTAGCACTCTGTACCCATCAGTATTTTGGCATTCAATGGACCTCTTGCTAGTGATCCTATTTGTCTCAATGTTGCCCTGGAATTGAAGGCCACAAATTTCAACATTGATGCAGTTGTGGCGCCCATCCAACCCTTGATCTGTTGAGACAGAGACTAGCTATCTCTTCATTCCACTATTATCCATTGCTTGATTGCAAGATTATTTTCTTCAGGATAATAGGGAGATTGTTTATCAAAGCGACAAGTGATGCCTCAATCTCTTATTTTGGTCATCGTTGATGACCAAGTCGGGGTGTTTTCTCGCCTTGTTAGAGAAGTCTATCATTGGACCCTTATCAAAAGATTTGCCTATTGTTTGAGAATTTCTTGGTATCTTCTATACGGAGCTTCCAAACCAGTCTCTCATTAGAGCAGTTGAGTAGGCCATTGATATTATCCTTGGCTCCACTCCTATCGTCAAGGCTCCTTAACATCTTGCCCATGCCAAATTAGAAAAGTTGAAGCGACCGTTAGATGCCTTCAGAGCAAAGACTTTATTTGATGCAATATCTCAGAATGGGCTTCCCTGATCACTCCCATGCATAAGGTAAGGGTCTGCGTTTGTGCATCGATTTTGAGCTCTCAGTGCAGCGATTATCGAGAACCACCACCCTTTATCTCGTATTGATGATCCCTTCGTCCAACTCTAGGGTGCCAAGGTCTTCTCTAATATAGGTCTGCAGTTCGGCTTTTACCAAGTCCAGATCGAGACTTTGCTATTCTAAGGATAGCCTTCTGCACTCGTTTTGGCCTATTTGAGTTCCTCGTTATGCCATTTAGGCTAACCAATGCCCCAATGGTATTCATGGATCTGATGCATCGGGTATTCCTCGAGTACTTCGATCAGTTGTCATCATCTTCATCGATGACATATTGATTTATTCTCATGCCGCAGAGGAATATGATCAGCACCTTCGTGTTGCACTTGATCTTCCTTGGAACGTCAACTCCTTACTAAACTAAAGAAATGTGCCTGTCCTTTATGACAGCATTTCCGATATCAGTTATTCATTGTTTTCATCTTGTATCCATTGTTTACTTGTGATGCCTGTCTTTTATTTCACGTGGTTGCATTACCTATCTTTACTCACTGTGTTTCAACCGTTGTTGGGTACTTGCTGATATTTACAAATCTCACACTTGCTCTTTTCAGTCTCAGGTAAAAGGCCAGTGGAGTGATAGCATCATGCATGGGTGGGAGCACTCGAGTTTTTAGCACCGTGGTTTGACAATGTTTTGTTGTTTCATTCGTTCTTTATTTGGTTAGAAGTGGACCGGTCCCATGTTTTAAATATTTATTCCAGCTTCCGTTGGTTCTCTATTAAAGTGTTAAAGTTCTAAACTCTTTGTGATTTCTTCTATTGTTCTTATTTATTATTCACTTTGGTGATGACGTTTCATAGTGGTATCCTATATAGTTATGTGGGGTACTACAATATCATTCTTTAGAGTGGTATATCCTGAATTATCTTTTTTTTAACGTAAATGAGGATCCAAAGCAGCTTCTTGTCGGCTTTTCTTTCGAGTAAATCAGTTTCCTGGCAGGAATTGCGCGCGTACAACCATTTTTAATAAGTTAATTTGGAGTATCTATACACTGGCGAGCGACTGCACACAAACATGAGGAAAAAAAGAAATCCAGCGGAAAGAAAAGTATAAAACTTAAAGGAGTCTTTTAGAGTAAAAAAGACAAAGAGCACGTTATTAGAGTGGGGTAGCTAGTTAGAGACCACGCATGCCTATCCCACTTCCTTTAAATGTAACGACAAAGGCCAGAAGTGGCCAGCCTGTTAACGGCAAACTTAATGTAAACTAGTTAGATGGCCCACAAACTTACGCGGACAATAATCTTAAGGGAGATTGGATCATATACCCTCCCTTTAGTTGAGAAATTGAGGATTTATCCTCTACATCTCAATGACACGTGGGGTCATCATAAGTCACTGACACGTGGGCCAGGAAGGTAAATTCTCATTTTCCATCTAAATGGAGGGTATATGATCAATTTTTTCTAATCTTAAAATACGTTTAGACGGCCATTCCCAATTCCTTCCACTCTGCAGTTGTTCAGACGGCCATTCTCTTCTCCACTCGGCAGTTGTGTTTCCCTGTGTTACTGCGCGTGTGTTATTGTGAGCTCTGAGTGCTCCAATGGCTGACCTGATTGTCGGGCCGCTTGTCTCCATGGTGATGGAAAAGGCGTCCAGCTACCTCCTGGGGCAGTACAAGGTGATGGAGGGCATGGAGGAGCAGCATGAGATCCTCATGCGCAAGCTGCCGGCCATCCTGGACGTCATCACTGACGCCGAGGAGAAGGCGGCCCAGAGAGCAGGGGCCAAAGCCTAGCTTGAGGCACTCAAGAAGGTGGCGTACGAGGCGAATGACGCCTTTGACGAGTTCGAGTACGAGGCACTCCGCCGCAAAGCCAGGAAGGATGGGCACTACGTCAAGCTCGGCGTCATGGATGCAGTAAAACTCTTTCCTTCTCACAACCGTATCGCATTTCGTTACAGGATGGGCAACAAGCTTCGTAAGATTGTGCAGCGTATTGGCCAATTCCTTTAAACACAACGACAAAGGCCAGAAGTGGCCAGCCTGTTGACGGCAAATGAGGTCATTGTATAATGAGTTCTTCTTTTTTTTTAATGTAAATGAGGATCCAAATCGGCTTCCTGGCAGGAATTCTTTGCGTCCAGTCATTTTTAACAAGTTAATTTAATTTAGAGCATCTGTAGACCGACTAGCTGACTGCACACAGGTCCCATTTTCTCATTGAAAATCGAAACGAATTGTTTCATAGTTTCTACTATGTACCAGGAGAAAAAAAAAGAAATCCAGAGAAAAGAGTACAAAGTTAAACTTAACAAATCTTTTAGAGTGAAAAAAGAGTAGAGTCCCGACATATCACAAAAGGGCGAGATGTACGCACTGATTAGCGTGGGGTAGCTCGTTTGACAAAAAGCATGCATACCTTTCCCAATTCCTTCCAAGATGCCCATGCCCAGATGCCTTCTGGTCTGATTTCCATTTTTCCTCCAAGGCACTAGCTCAGACGGCCATTCTCTTCTCCACTCTGCAGTTGTGTTTCCCTGTGTTACTGCGCGTGTGTTCTTGTGAGCTCTAAGTGCTCCAATGGCTGAGCCGATGATCGTCCCGTTTGTTGGGCCGTTTGTCTCCCTGGTGAAGGAGAAGGCATCCAGCTACCTCCTAGAGCAGTACAAGGTGATGTGGGGCATGGAGGAGCAGCATGAGATCCTCAAGCGCAGGCTGCCGCTCATCCTGGACGTCATCACTGACGCCGAGGAGCAGGCGGCCCACAAAGCAGGGCCCAAAGCATGGCTTGAGGCGGTCAAGAAGGTGGCATACGAGGCGAATGACGCCTTCGACGAGTTCGAGTACGAGGCACTCCGCCGCAAAGCCAGGAAGGATGGGCACTACGTCAAGCTCGGCGTCCTGGATAAAGTAAAACTCTTTCCTTCTCACAACCGTATTGCATTCCGTTATAGGATGGGCAACAAGCTTCGTAAGATTGTGCAGCGTATTGAGGTCCTTGTCGTAGAGATGAATGCTTTTAGGTTCACATACCAACATCAACCACAGGTGTCCATGTCCATGTACTGGAGGCAGAAGGATTCTAGCATCTTCGACCCTATGGAGATTGCCGAAAGATCAAGAGCCAAAGATAAACAGAAGGTTGTTGATATATTGCTTAGTCAAGCTAGCAAAGCAGATCTCACGGTTGTTCCCATCGTTGGAATGGGGGGGCTGGGCAAGACTACCTTAGCGCAGCTTATTTACAATGACCCTCAAGTTCAGAAGCATTTCCAGCTGCGGGTCTGGGTGTGCATGTCTGACAATTTTGATGTGGATTCCCTGGCTAGAAGTATAGTTGAAGCAGCAGCTACCAACAAGAAGGATGATATCCCTCAAAAAAAAGGAAAGGCTTCCCTGGCTAAAAGTACAGTTGAAGCAGCAGCTACCAACGACAAGGAGATACCACTAGATCACCTTCAAAAAGTAGTGAGCGCACAGAGATACCTCCTTGTATTGGATGACGTCTGGAATACTGGGATCACCTTCTCCGATCAGTGGGAGAAGCTAAAGGCCCGCCTTCAACATGGTGGCATTGGTAGTGCAGTGCTGACAACAACTCGTGATGAAGGAGTGGCTCGAGCAATGGGTAAAGATCAAGCCTATAACCTCACAGCTATTGAGAATATCTTCCTAGAGGAAATTATCAAGACAAGAGCATTCAGTGTGCAAGAGGAAAAGCCTGAGCTAGTGCAGATGGTTGGTGAGATTGCGGAGAGATGTGTTGGCTCTCCTTTAGCCGCAACAGCACTGGGCTCTGTACTGCGTACCAAGACTAGCGTGGAAGAATGGAGGGCTGTGTTAAAAAAAAGCACCATCTGCGATGAGGAGACTGGAATTTTACCGATACTCAAGCTCAGCTACGATGACTTGCCGTCACACATGAAGCAGTGCTTTGCTTTCTGTGCTGTGTTTCCCAAGGATTATGAGATTGATGCCGACAAGATGATCCAAATATGGATGGCAAATGGCTTTATCCCAGCGCAAAACGAAGTTCGTCCTGAAACCATCGGGAAACGGATATTCGATGAGCTGACCTCAAGGTCATTCTTTCAGGATGTGAAGCAAGTCCCGGATAACAAATTTAAAAGCATACATGGGTATTGTTCTAGAATTACCTGTAAAATCCATGATCTTATGCATGACGTTGCACAGTCCATTATGCAAAAGGAATGTGTCACCATAACTGAGAAACCTAGTCAAACGGAGTTGTTTCCAAGTACTGCTCGCCATTTGTTTTTGCCATGTGGATATCCATTTTTTTGAATGATTATCTGAAGAAAATGCCTGCAGCTATCCAAACATTGTTATGTGAAAAGAGTGTATGGGGTCCGTTGCAATATCCATCAAAGTATAGCTCAGTGCGAGCACTACGACTCCGTCAATATGGGAGTACATTCCTACTGGAACCAAAGCACTTGCATCACCTGAGGTATCTTGATCTCTCGGATTGTGGAATCGAAGCACTTCCTGAAGATATAAGCATTCTATATAACCTGCAAACGTTGAACCTTTCTGGCTGCGATCGTCTCCGTCGACTTCCTTGGCAAATGAAGTACATGAATGCCCTCCGTCACCTCAACACCGATGGATGCGTCAAGTTGAAGTGCATGCCGCCAGACCTCAGACGACTCACTTCCCTACAGACACTTACACGTTTTATAGTGGGTATTGGCTCTGATTGCAGTAATCTTGGAGAGCTGCAGCATTTAAACCTTTGTGGTCGATTAGAGCTAAGACAGCTAGAAAATGTGACAGAAGCAGATGCAAAAGTGGCAAACCTCGGAAATAAGGAGGGACTCACAGAATTGACATTATCATGGAGTGAGCCTCTGGAAGAAGGACGCCATCATACGGTGCGGCAGGTTCGCAGGCGTCTGGACGAGGAAGGGCGCCATCATACGGTGTGGCAGGCTTTCAGGCCTCTGGAGGAGGAAGGGCAAAATTGGCAAATCTCGTGCAGTGAAGGACGCTTTCATATGGTGCTGCAGGGTCTCAAACCTCATGATGGGCTGCAGGCTCTAAAGATAGATCACTACCAAGGCACCACTTTTCCAACATGGATGGGTATGTTGCAAAACGTGGTTGAGCTTCGTTTGTATGGTTGCAAGAAGCTCCAGAAGCTTCCTCCACTGTGGCAGCTACCAGAACTACGACTTCTTATTTTGCGTGAGATTACAAAAATAAAATTCTTGTGCAACGGTGATGCATCCTCTACATTTCCAAAACTGAAGGAGCTTAAGCTAAAAAGTCTGCCAGATTTCGAGAGATGGTTCGAAATAGATGGGAGGCAAGGAGAACAGATAATGTTTCCTCAACTTGAGAAGTTGTTTATCGAGAGTTGCAAAAAGCTAAAGGCATTACCAGAAGCACAACTGTTGCGTGGAGACCATACAAGTTTCAAGTCGGCATTTCCAAAACTGAAGGAGCTTGAGCTAAAAAGTCTGTCGGAATTCGAGAGATGCTGCGAAATAGATGGGAGGCAAGGAGAACAGATAATGTTTCCTCAACTTGAGAATCTGTTTATCGGGAGTTGTAAAAAGCTAACGGCATTACCGGAAGCACCAGAATTGAAGGTAATCCGGCTAGATGATTTACATAGTTTAAAGAGCTGGGTGGTGACGGAAGGAACAGATGGTGAACAACCCACCTTTCCTAACCTTGAGAATGCTCGTATTCAGAGATGCCCAGAGCTAACCAGTTTTCCTGAAGCACCGAAGCTCAGCGCATTAAACATAGAAGACAGTAGCAACCAACAGATTTATATACAGGCAGCTAGATATATGACTTCATTGTCTAGTTTGGAATTGTCATACAATGGCTCGGAAATAGAACTGCCGGCTGACCTGGTGGATTGCAAGGAGAAACGGAACTATGAATTCCCTCTGTCGATCATGGTGTTATATGGCTGCAACTTCTTCTTTCGTTCAAGTGCGCTAGCGCTATGGAAATGTTTTGTACAGCTTCAAGATTTGAAAATTTGGCTCTGCGATGGGCTCGTCCACTGGCCAGAGAAAGAGTTCCAAAGCTTGGTATCCTTGAGGACATTACAAATTTGGCATTGCAAGGAACTGACTGGGTACGCACAACCTCCTGACCAATCACCATCAGAAAGGAGTCAATTCCTGCCATGTCTCCAGTCTCTAGAGATACGAGAATGTAAAAGTTTGGTGGAGGTCTTCGACATGGCTGCATCTCTCAAAAGAATGGATATTAGCAATTGCCCCAAGCTTAAGTTGAAATTTCGGAAGCAGGAAGAGTCTGCAGTAAGTCAACGTCGCACTGACATCATGCCCTCCACAGCTGTACCAAAGCTGTCGCCATCAGCCACGGAGCTTTTCCTTCCATGCCTGGAATCTCTACACCTATATGGCTGTCATAGCATCTCAGAGCTTCTCAATCTTCCCTCGACCCTCCTGCGTATCAAAATTGTTATGTGCAATAACATTGAGATCCTATCTGGCCAGTTGGATGCCCTACAACAACTAGAAATTTATCGCTGTCATAGGTTGAGATCACTGGAATCTTGCTCGGGGGAGCTCCCATCGTTGAAATCACTGGAATCCCTGGACCTTCGTCATTGCCGTTACCTAGCGGCCATACCAAATGGGCCACAATCATACGCGTCCCTTCAATCCCTTAAAATTATTGACTGCCGTTCCCTGGCGGCCATACCAAGTGGACTATACATGTCCCTTCGAGGCCTTACCATTAAGAATTGTCCTGGTATAAAGTCGCTCCCTAGATGCCTGCAGCAACGACTGGAGAGCCTTGAGTGTAAAGATATAGACTCTCATTTTGAAGGTACCCTCCCACAATTTCATGCATCCATTCGTTTCCATTTTCTTTGTTTCTAAATACATATCGTTCTTGCTTCCAAATTTTGTTTTTAAATACATATCATTCTATGGTTCTGAGATAATTTATTACCATTTTTCATTTGCACACCCATACCTATGTCCAAGGTCGTTTACTATTTTAAGATAGAGTAACACGTACACCATACAAGAGCAATAAGTGACTGAACGATGGATGGTAATATGATATTTTTTTTATATATACCATGGTTGTTGTGCAAACTACTAGAATAACATCTCTTTAGGAATGAAGGGAGTATTATATATTTTTTGTATTCCAAAAAGAGAAAGAACTAAGCCAAGTGTAATGGAACCAAGCAAACTAGTATCACGTATGAATTTTGTATAAAGTATGCCTTCTGATTTGGGACTAATTTTCTAGTTGCAAAACCATATAACTTGTAATAAAATTTGGCACTAATTTTCTAGTTGCAAAATCATATAGCCCGTAATAAAACTCATCAATTCAGTGGTAAGAAATAAAGTTTTGATTTGGTCAGAGAGAAGCATTTTGGTTCTTAAACTTGGGACTTTGGCGATTCTAGTACCTAAACTATTCGGTTGGATCATTTGGCCCATCAATTTCACCCCTGGTAGAAAAGAAGCCCCCTAGTGTAGTTGACACAAAGACTCACTGGATGTAGCCCAACTCCAAAGCTAGGTTATAAAATATACCACAGTCCAAAGCTTGATGACTTGTTTAATTGTCTTGCACCTTTCTTACATAGAGAATGGTTTTCTTTCAACTTGCATGGTCATTATGCCATACACTGCTGTAAGGATTCTATAATTAGCTAGTACTGTTGTATTACACATTGATTTGCACATATAAATCCTAACATCATTTGTGACTCAGGGCCTAGGGTATCAAAACCGAAGATATGGAAATATGCCATTAATAGAGACTGGTGAGGTAGAAATATGTCCAAACCAAAGACTTGGAAATATGCCATTAACCTCCCTGAAGAATGAAGATAATCTCCACTACATCGTCATTTGATCGAATATTTCAACTGCGAGAGCTAATACGATGAAGAAGCTGAAAAGGCTCGAGTTGCAAGGAAAACAAGTACCGAATTCTAAGTTGAAGAACCGAGCAGATAGAGATACATGCTGCACCGAATTTCTTCCCGTTTTCTTTTAAAGTATGTTGTGTTTAAATTCGTTTGTGCTCCCGTATAAGAGAAAGATGCCTGGCGCACTCTCGTGACTCAGTTGTCTACATGACTGCACATTACTTCTCACAGATCAACATTTGAACATCTTATAACTGTTAATCCACGAGCTGTTTTAACCTGTCAAGCCGTTCCTTCCTATCTGATACAAATGGGGTTCCTTCCTATCTGATATAAGTGGGGGCTGTAAGTTATCCTGTCATAAGTTTTTTTTTTGAATGGAATACTGTCATAAAGTTATGATGATTTCTCAGCAATATTTTTTGTGGTAACCTTTATAAAGTTATGTTGATCTCTTAGCAACATTTTTTCTTGTAATCTTTTCCGAGGTAATGGATAAGAATCAACTATGAGTCACTGGCGTCCTGAAAGCACAGATAATCTATTCCTGCAAGTTCTGCCTCTATCAGTGCAAGCAGGGGTTTTTTATATGGTATTTTGCTCCATCTCATAACGCAAACTTTATCTATCACCGAAAAGGTTGTCAATGTAGGCATATTGAACACACCGAAAATGATATTTATAGATTTATCTCAAAAAAAACTTTGGCTACTGAACACATAGATTTGGTATGGTATTTTGCTCCTCTCCGCGCTTGGACGACGGCAAGTCATATTAAGACAGTTCTATACATATAATTCTCCGCACATGATCGATTTCAAACAGAAAAGATCTGAGCTTCAACCGGAGAGGTCAGTGATTCCAGGGGTGGTTCTCCTTGCGGCCCCGTGCACCGCGTCCGTGGCGCACATGCTGCGTGAGCTAGCCCATTCGTGCCCACTAGATCTTGTGTGGATGGTGGATGATCCCCCTGCTCCTGTGGGACGTTCTCTCATAAATATTTCAGCCCCGCTTGGTGTGCGATCATTTGCGCCCTCCCTACCCACCCTGTACCGCTAACCTTAGTCTGACACGCTATTAGAAAGAAAGGACACGTAACAATCCTTGCACAACTATTCGAAAGAAAAGATACATCGTGTGCGATCATTTGCAAATGGCCATTTCAATGGATTGTAAGTTTGTAACTTTCTTTCACTTCCACCCAATTGTCGTGTGCCTGTATCAAACATAATAGTTACCTAAAGTCAACCAATGACATTTGATAATTTCAGTAAGAGAACAGCTATCAGATTTATGAAACATATACCTGACGAAGTTGAAGAGTGAGCTTATCTAGAACAGGTGTATGTTGAAGAAACCATACTAGTGCGCGAAAATCGATCACCACACACCACTCATTGAGTAACAAAGTCTTCAGATTGCTAAATAGATTGCTAAATGTAGGGCACCAGATCAAATCCCTTCTGAAAAAAGACTGGGCAAAGTGCAACGGAGAAGTAATAGCTCAAAGTATGATTTTTGAAGTACAAAATGGAACAGGATATTGAAAAACCCAAGCTAATAGGGCACCACAGTAATAAAAGAGGATTTATGAGACATATCATATTTCATAAGTTTATCTAGTATCTACATGTACGAAAACATAGTTATATTCTTACTCCCTCTGTCCATAAACAAGTGCTGTTTCAAAATGCATGCACTCGAACTTTTTGAATTTTGACCACAAACATACATAAAGGTATCTAATTTGGCCACATGAATGGCATTATTAGATCTGTCAGAAAAGTACTCTAACAACAGTAGTATAATATCAGTCTTTTAACTTTTCCCAACATTTTATTACAAATATATGGTCAACCATGTAAATACTAAACTTGTGCTTGATAAAGAGAGCACAAAGTGCCTTTTTATACCTCAGCAAACACAAAATTATGAAATACATTGCATGAAGAATGTCCTAAACTAATTGGTTAATCACAAACAAATCCATGAATTTCCTCACTGAAACATGATGGTTTAAAAGATCGCATTGGTGGTCAGAAAATAGTAGATGATATAGATGTGTGACAGAAATGATGGTTTAAAAGACTCCATGAGTTTCACCGATGTGTAGGCTCCAGTTTACAAATGCTAAATGATGATATAGATAGTGCGTCATAAATAGTGGATAGCAAACAACAGTAAAGAGTTAAGAAGTAAGCAGAAACGTACCATCCCAGGTTCAGCTACCAACTCCAAGCTTTTAGCTTTTGACAAACCCTTGAAAAGCACGCAATGTCCGCTGTCATCACCATTAGCACCACAATTACTGCAGCTATTATTAGCACATGAGCCCACAAATTCTTCTTTACCGCAATGATCGGCACTGTCATGGAGTTTGACAAATGCCTTTTCTAGTGATGGCATGCTTTCAAGCAAAGGAGTCCTATCATAATTATTATCAGTTAGTTCCAGCCTAACAAGACTTGAGCAGACATCTGAGCCCAGATGTTTCCTCGAAACATACAGTCAATCATGATAGTTGTTTAAATAATTGCGTGATATCTTCTCAGCGACAACAAAGCAGCACCTCATCCCAAGGTTCCAAATACCGCTACCAGGGTAAATCCCGCCGGCGGCCGGTACCGGTTACCGGCCGGTAACCGGGAAAAAACCGGTTGAATTTCACGCACCAAAATTTGAATTTGAAATCGGTAACCGGAAAAACCGGCCGGTAACCGCTCAAAAAACCGGAGAAAAACCGCTAAAACCCGGTTTTTCAAATTTGAAATTGGAAATTCTTAATATATTCATGGCAAAAAGTATGAAGTTAAGTACGGGAGATGCATGGATCTTCCTAATACATCATATTAGTGTTAAACAATGTAAATATCATTCGGGAAACTAACTTTTATATTCAAAATTTGAAAATTCCTAATACATTTATGAAAAAAAATGAAATCAAGCACGAGAAGTGTATGCATCTTTCTAATACATTCTATTAGTGTTAAACAATGTAAATATCATTAAAGAAACTAATTTTTACATTCAAAAGTTTAAATTTGAATTAAATAAAAAACTGACGGTTTTTTTCTCCCGGTCAGCACCAGTAAAACCGGTTACCGCCGGTATTTGGAACCCTGCCTCATCCATATATTCTCCAGAGCAGGGCAGCTCGAAAAATCAAGAAAGTTCCCTTCTAACGCTACACACTTGAGCTCTAGCCTCGTCAAGTGCTGGGAGATGAGAAGTAGATTGTCTAGCTTTAAGCTATCGTTATCAAGGGCTAATTGGACCTTGAGTATCCGAGCTTGGACCAACAGAGCGCATCAGATCCATAAATCAATCTGGCGTTCATCGTCATAGTCACCAAACCAATTGATATCAAACTCACACAAATCCAGTGGCGTGCTCCGGTCGCGGAGGAGCAGCAGATTGTTCGCGAATCTGTTCAGATTCTCACTTCCTGCTGTTTGAGCATCCTCCAACCATCTCCAACCATGTCCACGTCGCTATAACGGACAAAAAATATGTTAGCTCAATCAATCATGCACAATAACTTTGGCAAAACATCAACTACCATATTAGAATGTATATACCTCAAAAATTTTGAAGAGTGAGCTTCTCTAGAATTGGTGTGTGTCGGAGAAAGCAAACTAGAGAATGAAAGTCACGAGTAGCAACCCACCCATTGAGTAGCAAAATCTTTAGGTGAGTTCTTTTCAGCTTATAGCTTCTCTTAAATAAATAGGATGATTTTTTCGTCGCCGTTTCAAAGCAGCTTATCAGAATAATATTTTTTAAACGGTTTATCAATTTATCAGTATTTAGTTCGTTCACACAAATGCCCGTGTTAAACCCAAAAACCATAAGCCGCAGCCATAAACTATAAGTTACAGCCGAAAGAAACCTATAACGCTGAATGTGGGGCACCGTGACAAGTCTAGCTTGAAAATACATTAGATAACGTAAGAAAAAGATAAACATCTAATTTTCACAAACAAGATAACGTGAATAGGAACATTGGATAGATTTTTAAAGCAAATTCAAGAGGTAGCAACATAGGTCAATAGCCCACATCCTGCTTTATAAGGTTCTATTCATGGGCACAGACAGGGGTGGAGCCAGAAATTAGATATAGGAGGGCAATATGGACAACAAATAGATTAGAACCAATAAACTATGCCGGATTTACCGATCCAATAGTTACATATCAGAGTAATATGTTTCGCAAATTACAATGCAAAGAAATTACATCTCTATTAACTTAAACTTAGTTCTACGACTACCAGCAAGATCATATGCCTTAATAATATCATCATTACTAATCTTTGCGGCCAATTCCTTTTCAATATAAATTACCAAACAATCTCGTGGAAATCTATCTCCCATTGTACTTCGAAGTCGTGTCTTCACAAGTTTCATAGCTGGAAAACATCTCTCGGTGGTTGCAGTTGAAACCGAAAGAGTTAAGACTAATCTTAACAACCTATCCTCAATAGTCAATAGAAACCGTAGAGAAGTTTGCGCACATCAAGATGACAAGATCATGAAAAGAAGCACTGACATATTGCGTTCAGATTTCAGAAGTCCAGCATTGCCTCACAAGCTTCTTGGTTGCAAGTAATCACTAATCATGAATGTTCGGACTGCTAATCACTAATCAGCCGCTAATCTTGCAGGTGCCAAGGTCAGGAGTATTGCAGGTGCCAAGTAATCTCGCTGGAGTGCAAGCATTTCGGCAATTCGGCACCGACAGGCGGCAGTATTGCGTGACCGACGAGAGTACGAGACCAGCAGGCGGCACTTACAAGATCGAGCTCAAGGTCAGCCACGAGCAGGACATCTGCGAGGCGAGGTCGTCCTCGACGTCTCGAGTCTCGACGAGAGCCCCCTCATGAACTGCGCCGAGGTAGTGATGGCAAGACGCAAGAAGCCAAGAAGACGAACAGATAGAGACTGAGAGGCAGTGCGTGGGCAAAGAGCAAAGGCTCAAATATGAGCTTCAGTTCTCAATTACAGGTTCACAACACCACTACTAGTACATATAGTCGGCCACAACTGCAGTCTAACAGAAACTTGAGGGAAGAAAGTTAGTGAAATTACTTAGCTACCTTTTTAATTTACTACATACATATCTCTTTTAAATGGTTGGTTGGTCTTTGCCCCGGGAGCAATTCGGTTTATATACACTAGGCTACTCAGCTGGTGTTTCCTCCTAAGAAAAATTCGGTTTAAAATTAAGAAGGAAAAGTGTGGTAAGCAAAACGGGGAGAGCGGCAAATGCAAAGTCTGGCCACGGCGGACAGTTGGGGGGTGCCAGGCCCCCCTTGGCCCCCCTGTCTCCGCCACTGCACAGAACTACCCTTATCTTAGCAAATAGCAATATCGATCGAAGCCCTGCAGAAATTAACACGAGTCTCTAACTATTCTCAAATTCTCAAATCAGCTTGATGTCAGAAGTTCCAAAACCATAGAATGCAATAATACACCCATGCACACACAAACAGACCAATTTTCAGGGATGTCCTCATTGAAAAATGTAAATTATAAAACACAACCGGTGGTAACAAACATAAGAAGCTTGTTAGTGTCTATAAACATGTAATGGTAGATAGACATGCTGCATAATAGTGTGAATGACCCAAAAACAGGAGAGAAGTTAGAAGTAAGTGCAAACGTACCACCCCACGTCCAGCTACCAACTCCAAATTTGTAGCATTAGAGAAACCAGGGAGAAACACACACTTGTCACTGCCGTCGCGATTGCCATAAGAACAAACGCGATTACCATAACAACCAACGCATGTATCGGAACCACAATCTCCATAGTGGCTACACCGACTACGATCCCTACAGTGAAAGCCAAACTTGACAAATGTTGTTACTAGCAAAGGCATGCTTTCAAGCAAAGGAGTCCTGCCATAATCTGTGCACGGAAACCGCAAGTGCAGCCACACTCGGTGACACAGAGGTGCTTTAGTGACTGGGATGACATCTGGTGGGCGGAAATTTTGCCATACCGGATTGGCTCCACGCTATCAGCGAAGGCGGGGGTAGCATTTGAACCATGTGTGTGTAGCTCGTGCAGAGGAGAGGGGTCACGCAAGAGCAGCAGATTGTTGACAAACTTGTTGAACTCCGCCGGGCTGCCCCGCGTCGGTGATGCGCAGGACCGGCGCAGACCTCCAGACGGCGCGCCAGCTGCGGGAGAGCACGCTCGACCGCACAGCCTCGTGGGAGGGCAGGAATGACACCACGTCGTGGAGGAGCGCGTCCGGGAGGGCGCCGATGCGATCCTCGCCGCTCTCCGCAGCCACGCCCTTGCGCTTCTTGTTCTTCCGCCTCCTAGGCATTCCGTCGAACATGTGGTGGCACCGGTGCTGCGGGAGTGGGAAGGAATGAGGTGCCGAAAATCGGGAAAATTGTATATGTACCCCATAGTTAACAGTGACTTGTAGATTTGCCCCCTACTTAGATGGGTTTGCTATTTTGCCCTATACTTGGAGTGCCCCTTTATTATTTGCCCCACTATCTATTTGGCTGGTATTTTAATTTTATTTTTCATTTTTCAGCATGAGAAATTACAGAACTACCCTTTGGCTAATTTTCCTCATTTTCCCCAGACCGCACGGGCATCTGATCAGGCGCTAAACTGAGCTTTGCAGCACGGGACAGACCGCTGCGCATCCCACGCCGCTTTGCTCCAGCGACGCCTCCCCGCCGATCTCGCCCGTGCCCGGCGACCACCGCACAGCGAGCCTCCGATCGTCCTCCTCCTCCTCCCAGTGCGCCGCCGACGCAGCAGCCGCCTGCTCCGACCTCCCCGTCGGCATCTTTTGATCCAGCCGCGTCGCGCGCATCTCGTCGGGAGAATCCTAGCCCCGTGCCCGCCGCGGAACGGCGCGTCTCCCCGCCCTGAGGCGCAGACCCCGTCTCCACCCGAGGTACACACCGCCATCGCCGCTGCTCCTCCGAGGTACACACCCGAGGTCCTCCTCCCCCGAGCCAACGGAGCCAGCCAGATCCGGTCCTCCTCCTCCCCGCGCACACAAGAGGTAAAGGATTGCCACTGCTCATTTTGCTCATTTTGTTGATTAGATTTGTTTGTGTTTTGAGTGGATGCTGTGTTTTTCTTGGGAAAACCTAGGTGTGCTGGATGAATTAGGGTTGTAGATTAACTCGTCGATGAGCGTGTGATTGATATGGACGACATCAGCAGTAGGTATGTAGCATTTTGTTGCAAAATCGATGCAGTGCATGAACTGAAACCATTCCTAACTAGTTGTTTATTTCTGTTTTTTTTTTTGCATATTCCTGCGGTAGGATTCTTGATGAGTCTGTTTATGGAGTAGAGGTTGCTGATAGTGTGGTAGAGGTTGTGACAGACGTTGCTGACAGTGTGGTAGAGGTTGTGCAATCATCTCAGGCAGCAACAGAGAGTGGAGTTGGAGGTGGGGGTGATGCAGGAACCACTGAGCTAGTGGATTGGTCAACTCTTCAGATTGTGGAAGGTCCTGATGACCGAGATAGGGATGTACCTATGGAAGAGGATGCTATGTTAGAGCTTTTGGGTTTGAGGAATGAAGATGACAGAAATAGGGAAATATTGGAGGCTGCTGTTGTTAATGAAGAAATTGCTAATTCACTCGTAGACACCGATGGGGCTGCTATCCCGGTTGATGAGGTCATACCTTATGCGGTACACTATTCTTATGACATGGAACGCCCTGAAATTGTTGTAGGTACCATTTACCCTTCGATGGACCTATTTAGATTAGCAATCAGGCAATATGCGATTAATGAAGAATTTGTCTTCGGAATCAAAAAGTCAGATCGTACTAGGTTTGTGGGCTGTTGTAAAGCTGATGGTTGTCCTTGGAGAATTCTAGCCCGCAAAACACCTAACAACGTAATCAGGGTACTAGCTTTGTTCCTAACATATTGAGTCTTTTTAAGTTAACTTTTCTCTTCGCAAAGCGTTGTATTCAACTTTTCTTTTCATTGTTTCAGGTCAACCAACTTGGGAATGAGCACACGTGTTCTTCTACTAGCAGGATCAGATCTAGCATGGCTTCTCTAGGCTGGGTTGCTTCAAAGGCAACAGGTATTTTACGCACTAATCCTAATATGGGTGCAAAAGAAATGCAAGAGAAGTTGCAAGACGATTATAATGTCACTATTGGGTATGACACAGTGTGGAGGGGGAGGGAAAGAGCTATAAATGAGATATATGGTAGTTGGGAAGGAAGTTTTCAATTACTTTATAACTTCAAGGCAGAGGTAGAGATGAGATCCCCAGGTAGCATTGTTGAGATTGGAACACAATTAGTAGGTGGTAATGTACATTTCCATAGATTCTTTATTGCATTTAAGCCTTGCATTGAGGGATTCCTAAATGGGTGTAGACCATATATTAGTATAGATTCAACTGCTTTGAATGGTAAATGGAATGTCCACTTGGCTGTTGTAACTGCATTAGATGGACATAATTGGATATTTCCAGTAGCATTTGGGCTGATAGATTCAGAGACAGAGGACAATTGGACTTGGTTTATGACCCAACTAAAGAAGGGAATTGGTGAACCTCCTCTCTTAGCTGTGTGTACAGATGCACAAAAAGGTTTAGAAAATGCAGTAAAAAATGTTTTTCTACAGGCCGAGCAAAGAGAATGTTTTAGGCATTTAATGGACAACTTTGTAAAGAAATTCCATGGTGATATCCCTAATCATATGTGGCCTGCTGCAAAGGCATATAGGCGGCTGCTGCGTCGGCGGCGCACTAGGAGGCGGAGGAGGACGATCGGAGGCCCGCTGTGCGGTGGTCGTCGGGCACGGGCGAGATCGGCGGGGAGGCGTCGCTGGAGCAAAGCGGCGTGGGATGCGCAGCGGTCTGTCCCGTGCTGCAAAGCTCAGTTTAGCGCCTGATCAGATGCCCGTGCGGTCTGGGGAAAATGAGGAAAATTAGCCAAAGGGTAGTTCTGTAATTTCTCATGCTAAAAAATGAAAAATAAAATTAAAATACCAGCCAAATGGATAGTGGGGCAAAATAATAAAGGGGCACTCCAAGTATGGGGCAAAATAGCAAAGCCATCTAAGTAGGAGGCAAATCTACAAGTCACTGTTAACTATGGGGTACATATACAATTTTCCCGCCGAAAATCACAGTGGAAATGCAGGACATAAGAGAAGATCTCGGGGCATGGGCATGGGCATCGCCTCAGCTCACTCATCGGCAGATCTGCTCTTCGGCCGCCGCTGCGTCCGCTGGAGTAATGATGTCCGCCGCGGTCGTTTGCTTAAGCTGATGGGGTTATTTTCTCCTATCGACTACGTCGAGGTGTATTGTGTATATGCATGTTCTAACTTCTAAGGAGATATTACAATTGGTGCTCTTAAGGAATTATATTATGGACCCTGTATGGAAATAAAGCTGATCTGCTTAATTCGGATCCAAATTCCTCCCCTACTGTGTTGCCACTGTTACACATTAATTAGCGCTACGCGTAATTGATTAGTACTAATAAAAATTAATTAGTATAAAAATAATTAATTAGTACAAAAATAATCAATTAGTGTTAATCAAAGCACTAAATTAATAGTATATTATTTAGTGCTAATCATATTTAATTAGTGCTATTAATGTACATGCTAATTGAGCATGCACGATAATTTATTGCACTTATAATTAATTAATACTAATCGTATGCCCTGCCTTCCATGTTTTTTTGTTGTACAGTACATATCGAATTCTAGCGACTAATTTCTATAGTACGCTAGCGATGCAAGTGAAAGTCTTATGTGAAATTTTGAGCTCATTCAGATAACAAATACTAGCTTGTATGGTTGGCGGAGACGAATAGCGTAGGGAAAATCATGTGTCCTACCTTCCATATTTTTTGTTGCACAGTTCTATTGAATTATAGTGGTGAATTTCTATGACATATTAATGATTCAAATAAAAGCCTTGTGTGAAATTTTCAGCTAATTCGGACAACAAATGCGCGCTTATATGGTTGGCAGAGACAAATGGTAAAAGAAAAAACACGTGTCCCGCATTCCATGATTTTTGTTGCATAGTACTAACTGAATTCTAGTGGCAAATTTCTATGGCACATTAGAAGTTCAGGTGAAAATATTGTGTGAAATTTGTAGTTAATTCGGACAACAAATGCTCGCTTGTATGGTTGGCCGAGACGAATGGTGTAGGGAAAAGCGCGTGTCCTGTCTTCCACGATTTTTGTTGTGCAGTTCATATTGAATTTAGTGGTAAATTTCTATGTCATGTAAATGGTTCATGTGAAATCTTGTGTGAAAGTTTGAGCACATTCAGATAACAAATACTCGCTTATATGGTTGGTAGAAATGAACGGCGTAGGGAAAATCGTGTGTCCTACTTTTCACGGTTTTTGTTGTACAGTGTGTATTGAATTCTAGTAGTGAATTTCTATTGCACATTAGCGGTTAAAGTAAAAGTCTTCTGTGAAATTTTGAGCTTATTCGGACAAAAAATGCTTGCTTGTATGGTTGGCAGGGACGAACGGCGTAGGGAAAATCGTGTGTCCTTCTTTCCACGATTTTTGTTACGCAGTACGTATTGAATTCTAGTGGCAAATTTCTATGGCATGTTAGCGGTTTAAGTGAAAGTCTTATGTGAAATTTTGAGCTCATTCGGACAACAAATACTCACTTATATGGTTGGTGGAGACGAACGGCGTAGGGAAAAGCGTGTGTCCTGCCTTCTATTATTTTTGTTGTGCATTACATATTGAATTCCAGTGGTGAATTTTTATGACACGTTAGCAGTTTAGTGAAAGTCTTGTGTAAAGTTTTTAACTCATTCGGACAACAAATGCTCACTTGTATGTTTTGCGGAGACGAATGGCGTAGGGAAAACATGTGTCTTGCCTTCCACGATTTTTGTTGCACAGTACGTATTGAATTCTAGTAGTGAATTTCTATGCCACTTTAGCGGTTTAAGTGAAAGTCTTGTGTGAATTTTTTAGCTCATTCAGATAACAAATACTCGTTTATATGGTTGGTGGAGACGAACAGCATAGGAAAAAGCACGTGTCCTATCTTCCATGGTTTTTGTTGCGTAGTTTGTATTGAATTCTAATGGTGAATTTCTATGGCATGTTAGTGGTGCAAGTGAAAGTTTTGTGTGAAATTTTTAGCTCATTCGAACAACAAATACTCACTTGTATGGTTGGCGGAGACAAACGGTGTAGGGAAAATCACATGTGCTGTCTTCCATAATTTTTTTTGCGTAGTGCGTATTGAATTCTAGAGACGAATTTCTATGGTACGTTAGCAGTGCAAGTGAAAATTATGTGAAATTTTCAGCTCATTCGGATAACTAATGCCTGCTTGTATGGTTAGCGGAGACGAACAACACCTCTTTAGATAATTTCTACAGATTTTCACAAATTAGTATACATCATAAATTCAATGATCCATAATTTGCAAGCCTAATTAATTTTGCATTGCAATTACATGTCAAACTATATACTCAAACCTCAACTGATATAATTTTATCAATTAGTAGATGGCTTAAACCTTAAGTGGCAAGCTTAATAGTATAAATCTTTAACCTTAAATGGGATTAAGAATTGATCCTCACGTACTGATAAAAAAATAATTAATCTTCATGCACATGTAAGTGCAAGAACGAGTTATGTCAAGAACTTTGTTGATATCTCCCCACCCCCCCCCCCTCGTTATTTTCTAGCAATCACGAATTTTAGAGCAGATTAAGGCACATACTTATGGGTATCTGAAGCATAAAACAAGATATTGTATAACCAAGATATTGTATAAAACAAGACTAACGCTACGGTAAAATACAAAACAAGATAAAATTTGTGAAAAATAATACGAACAATCAGATTCATTAAGATTCACGTCTCATATATTGTATAACCAAATATTTTTGTCACATAATGAATGTCACATAACGACTGATCCTTTGAGGAGGCAACAACATCATTGGCCTACGACTGCACACAACATCGCTACGACCATCGCTAGCCTCGGCTACGACTTACCCAAACAGGTCGTACCAACTTACGACCAGTTGAGAACACAAGACAAACAACGCTCAAAGCCTACGACCTCATCCCAAGTCGTTACGACCATCTCAGATGCCATTACGACCGATTACAAGAGGCTACGACCGCTTACTACATGGTCAAAGAACCTTCCAACCATGTTCATCGCTTTCCACTGTGGTCGAACCCCGTTCAGACAACTTACCCCATTTTGACCTTGTGAGTACATTAAAAATTATATCATAATAACATCGGAATTGGATATCAGAAATTACATACAAGTATGAATGCTTCAACAAGAAATGGCGATTCTAGTTTGAGGAGCCTAAGCTAATATGTATCCATACTTACATTCATTATATTGGGATTTGCCAGGTCTTTCTTGTTTAGAGCAAGGATACGCCTCTTAGCTGCAAGGACAGGTTGAAGGTCTTCGTTTGCTGAGGACAATGGAATCTGGTCATAAGTTAAAGTAGTTGCACACACGTAATCAGAGTAATAGAGAACACAATAAGCAAAACAAATACCAGGAAACTGCAAGAATGGACAGCTAAATCATGACCACTAAATGAAACATTATTCACCAACTTGTAGACGCTACTTAAGCATGAACACCTTCATTCATTCAGTACTTATCACAAAGCAAGAAACTACATTCTTATGTGTTATTTAAAAGTTGGTTTAATGCTCCATTGTCTCGCAAGCTGCACTCAAGCAAGACATTTCATCGAACACCCTCCGAGAGCCAGGAACCGCCCCCACCTCAAGCGGCAAGAACGCGACTCTTCTAAAAATAAAATGACTTGTTCTAAAAATAAAATGCTTCGTACAGTTAAAAATCACTTGGATTCTATAGTCCCTTGCAAATATATTGAGTCTCGACATATATAGCAAACATTCAACCTTTTCTTCTCCTTCATGGCCGGTATTCATATGAAATGTTCCAACTTGCAAGACAATAGTTTATCACATCTAACCTAAATCACTGAAACAAACCAGACTAAAGTTCTACAATCTCCTATGATCCTATCCATTTCAAAACTCTACACCATCTCCAGTTCTACAATCTCTGCCATTCTATATATTAAGCCACAATTCCCTTATTCCTTACTCCGGCCATATGCTTTGCGATAGTTGCAATACAGAAGTACTATGCTGAAATTAGCAATTGACAACTGCTGTAAAGTCTTTTCAGATTAAAGGAATAGAAACTCACACTTGAGTGATTTGTCTGCTCTCGTGATTTCCTCTCAATATTGTGATTCTGTCTCTATAACGGACTTTGAGAGCCACTAACAATGTAACAGTTTCCACTGAATAGTAGCCACGGTCTGCAGAAAATGCTCATAGAATCAATTCAACTATCATATTGAAACAAATAAACATGATCCAAAGCAAAAGAAATTATATAGGAAGAAAAGCAGGTCACTCAACAACTTAACTGAAAAAATAGCATTTCCAGTCACATGCTCTAATAAACCACACAGCACTGGTAAGCGACACATCTAAATCCCAACAAAGTTTAATTGAATGGTGTCTTGTTTGTCTGACTCATATTTGTGATGAGAATCATACAAATTTCATATTAATACATCAAAAGCATGTGCTCTAGCCACATGGTTGTGATTCTTACAACATATAGCCATTCTAACATCAATTTTGAGAATGCTTGTCGTGTAAGATTATCGTAACCAATACAGGAGCAGAACCAAGCAGACAAGAATAAAGACAAAATGCTTATTTGTTGGTCTACCAGTAGAGAAAACAAATAATTTTCCATTTAAATTCAGAGTTCATGCGCACTTTCAGTTTTCCGAGCAACCTTCGAACTTTTTTAAATAAGCAACCAAAAACATCACTTCAATTCTCTAAGCCCACTATCCCTATATGGAATAAGCACCTCAAGGCTTCAAGGATATCCATTCGTGTCCATCAGAAAAATATGGTAAATACCAATTCCTACTCCAAATAAATTTCTCTGCGGTTAACATACCTAATCCAGAATGGCATCTAATCATGTAATCAACGGAACAAAAGCTAACATCATGAAACAATTCTAGCGATCTTTGAAGCAACAGTTGAAAAAAAGATGATTACACAATCAATCTATTAGCAACCCCACCACACCGGCTCCAAACCCCCAAGCCCAAACACCTCGGCACCTCAATTCTGCAGCAGGATCTAGCAAATTCACCACTCCCTCACACTCTCCACATATCAGATCGAAGCACGTAGCCGAATCAACAGATCGACAGCAACCAAACACGTGGCGCGTAGGCGAAGAAGGCCAGAGCCCAGAGCAGCAGGAACCTACCGACGTAGTCGCCCATGAAGAGGTAGTTGGTGTCGGGGGCGTCGCCACCGATGCGGAAGAGCTCGATGAGGTCGTAGAACTGGCCGTGGATGTCGCCGCAGACGGTGACGGGGCAGCGGACCGGCTGCACGTTCCACTCCTCCATGAGGATCGCCTTCGCCTGCTCGCACAGCCCCTTCACCTCCGCCTCCAGCAGGAACTTGCACTCCCGCAGCTGCGAGATCTGCCGGTCCAGATCCGCGTGCGACGGCATCGTCGCTGCACGCCGCTTCCCTCCCCTCCGCCGCCGCCGCCGCCGAGCTAGGGTCCCGCCGGCGAGGAGGGGGGCGGGGCAGCTAGGGTTTCGAGGGGATCAGGAGAGGAGCTGGAGATGGAGGAGAGGGAGGAGGCAGCGCGATCTCCGGCCGCAGCATGCGGAGCGCGAATATGGCGAAGCCGAGCTGGAGCAGGAGGAACCCCATCTCCCGCCCCTGCACTATGGGCTACCAAAGCCATCGCCCAACGCCGCCACTCTTCAGCAGCCGCCGCCGCCACTTATTCTCCCCCCTCTTCGACAAAGGCTGCGGCGCGGCGGCGCTCGTGGTGCTCGTGCTGGTGCTATCGCCCCCTGGCTCCGCCATCGGAGGGGGAGAGGGAGGGGAGGCGAGCCCCAAACCCTAGACTCGCGACCGGGAGGATAAGAGAGCACCAGAGAGATGGGGGGAGGCGGAGGGAGGGGAGGCGCGGGGGAGGATGGGCGGAGGCGCGGGGGAGGATGGGGGAGGCGGAGGGAGGGGAGGCGCGGGGGAGGAGGGGGAGGCGCGGGGGAGGCGGAGGGAGCGGAGGAGGCGCGGGGGAGGCGGAGGGAGCGGAGGAGGCGCGGGGGAGGCGGAGAACGGAGCGGAGGAGGCGGGCGAGGGGATGGGGAGAGGCGGCGGGCGCGCGAGGGTTTGGCGTGCGGGGGAGAGACGTGGGGAGGTGGAGCGGGGGAGAGACGTGGGGAGGCAGCGTCGGCCGTTGGATATGAGTGGGTAAGGAGAGAGAAAGATGGAAATTGATTTTTGATCATTGATTTTACTGGTTGGTTTTTCTAGGGACACGAATTGGTGTGGACGCAGGAAAACTCATGACTGCTGGGGACATAATTTGGGGTGGTCGTAGGAAAGAACTGAACTGGTGGATTATTAGTGTAGATCTGAAGCATGTACATCAAATCTAACAGATATTTTGTACAGCTTGCAAAGTACTAAATGCATCATTTCATTCAAAAGAACTTATAAAAATAACAGTGTACCAATGAGTATGACGAACTAATTTTATAAGAAGTACAGATATTTAGTCCATCCAATCTAATGCTTGCACGTTGATTTTTTATTCCTCCTAATCCTAGATTCTTTATCAACACCGGCGTGCTAGAGAATTGCCCTCTGCTTTCTCTTGGGCCTTGATTCATTCTCTTTCTTGGTACCTTCATTTTTTGATTCTTTATCATCGAGTTTATTGTGTATTTTTTTTATCAACACCAGTACACTAGTGAGTTGTCCGCTTTCTCTTAGGTCTTGCATCATTTATTTTCTCAGTACCTTCATTTTCTAATTCTTTGTCATCAAAATTTACAACATGTCTTGTGCTCCTTGCTCTAGTCCTTTTAGTCTTCAATTGCTTTTCATCATCACTGGATATTATATTGCAATAAGTTGCTCCATTACTTCGATCATTTTTAGTAAGCTCACCATCATCTTGCTTTATAACTGTTTTTGGTAGCTTACGCTGAGGTTTCTACATAAACATATCAAAAACTAACACATTAGTTATTTATTGAAATAATTATAACAAAATGTAACTATTGTTCAACTTTTAGAGATGAAATCCTCAACTGATATTGTGCATTTACACATCATGCCTTAATAATCTTTTTTGCTATGGTTCCTTTTCCAGCCGTAACGCTATTGCATAGCTAATCTTTCTGACTTTCTCAATTAACCACATAAACAAATCTAGTGGTTGCACTGCTTAAAAATTGCATCTTGCAAGAAGGAGCAAACTGTCCAAATTAACACCTAACCGACCAGAGTTCTTGAAATATACATCTATAAGCATGACATGAAGAAAAAGGAAGTAAAGGTGTATTAACTGGGAGGGCCCACTATTAATGCGCTCACAATAATTTTCTAGACCGCATGCATGCTTAAGATTAGGTAGGATAATTAATTCCACGGTACATTCTATTTATATGTTTGACTTCGCCATTTGTGGTGGGGTATGTTCGAATTATTTTTGCTTCATCAAAGAAAGATTATGCAAGAATGTGTTCTTTGCTTGCTGCATGCTCAAAGTCAAGATAGGTTGCGTGCTGTATGCTCAAATCAGAGGCAGGGAACGAATGACGCTCTATTCACACTAGTAGTGTGCCCGTGCTAACGCTACGGTAAAATATAAAACAAGATAAAATTTGTAAAAAATAAAACGAACAATCAGATTCATTAAGATTCACGTCTCATATATTATATAACCAAATATTTTTGTCACATAATGAATGTCACATAACGACTAATCATTTGAGGAGGCGACAACATCATTGGACTCACCCACCGACGACTTTCTCCATCCCCACATTGTTTAAACTTGAGGCTACAAAGAAAACAAACATTTTTGTCACATAAAAAAATATAAAACACAGTAAGGAAATAGGTGTTTGTGGACTATTTACGTACCACATCACCATGCTAGGACGTCTTTATACACAATATTTTTGGTGCTCCCGGCCTTCGAGATTGTTCCGTGACGCCCAAGATGGAAAGAAAAACAAAACGGAAGAGTAATTTTAACAGAACATCATTGTTGTCAGGATTCAAATTCTATGAAGCGTTTGGATGGGAAATATAACCGTCATGGCAAAGTTAATACCTGGACAAGACATACGCAAAACATTTAATTATACTACAATGGTATAACCTTTTTTATACTACAACAGTATAACCGAAAAAGGCAAATCCAACAAAGCATTTAACTTTGTTCTATACTATGACTGAAAAAACCTGCTCGCACACGAATGTTTTGCAGCAGAATTCGCAAAGATAATCTTAATAGCCAATTCTTGCAATATTTCGACAGATATTTGTTAGTGACCCAAGATTACATATCACATTAAAAGGTTTATTCTGGATATAACACATCAGTTCCACTACACATCCATGTGCGCCATACAGAATCACATAGAGTAGCAAAATATTTCTGGATATAGCATTAAATACCATATATACATTAGAGCATCACCAATCGTATCACACACAGTATTAAGTTTTCACATCAATAGTTTAATACGAACCAGAATTACACAACACCAAGTTCTAATGATTCTAGATAGAATAATAAAGCTGTGAATGATAGTAATTACGGATAATTGGACCCTCAGGCCCCACCAACTTCTTCCACGCAGACAGAGGTGGCATGGAAGGCACGAACACGGGTGCCATAGCCTGATCGCTTCTTGCGCTTCCCAGCAATCATCGCCCACATTGGCTTCATGGAGTGTGCATAGTGGCGGACCCAGAAAAAATTATAGGTAGGGCAGTTACGAAAGGATTCGGCTTTTATGTTTTGATTGATT
This sequence comes from Dendrocalamus latiflorus, assembly GCA_017311315.1. Lineage (NCBI taxonomy): Eukaryota > Viridiplantae > Streptophyta > Magnoliopsida > Poales > Poaceae > Dendrocalamus > Dendrocalamus latiflorus. The sequence goes on along the minus strand of CM029641.1, from coordinate 4,480,634 downwards.
CCTGCATGTAACAAACTCTATTTTTAGTAGTTAATAAGAGTATAAAAGAGGGCCTTCGCAGAACCGAGTTTGTTGCGCTCTGCATCATTCAGTTGTTTCTCCTGTCACTTCCAGTTTTGTTCACGTCTGAAACCAATTCCCGGAAGACGTGAGTTCAGTTAGCACGGACATCATCTTGAGCGATTAGTTGCAGTAGCCATCTCTGACAGGATGAAGGGCAAAGTAACGATCAGATATATGTCTAGACTTCTTGCCACAGGAACAGACTACATCTCCTGAGGAAGAAGCTCGGTGCTGAGAGGTACCACCGCGTAGCCAGATTGGAATAAAGCATCAGAAAAATTCCACTTCAGTACGAGTTACAATAAGGAAACTGTGGATAAGAGGAGATCTGCATGATCCTGATAGGAAAGAAACAAAAAAAATCAGTGCGGGTCTTTAGCAAAGAAACGCGCAGGCTGCAGATTTCTGAAACAAGTACCCATCAAATCATACAAGGTCACTACCGTATCAAGCTACAATTGCGCAAGCTTTATAGAAGAAGCGCTCCAATAGCTCATTCATAATCCATGGAGAGGCTAGTAGAATCAAAACTTCAAAAGGCAAAAACATTTTTACCACAGGACATATTCAAAAGGCTAGTAGAATCAATGCGCCGCCTCCTAGACCAACCAAAGAAACACGGCACGGAACCAAGCAGTCAAAATGGATCGGAGGAAATCAAGCAATGCGACCGTCATTTTTACTGAACTTTCCGATCAAAAGCGGTGAGCTTTAGAAAAGTAAGCGGTGGCAGCGGCGCCTCGTCCTCGCTCGATGACGAGTCAGTGGCGTCGGCGTCACGCACGAGGATCCGCACCACGCGTCCCTGCGGCGGCGCCTCCGCCACCTCCACCAGCCCTACGGCCAGCTCCACCAGGCTAGGGTTTGGATCTCTACCCCTCTATATGTATATATCTTTTTTTAGATAACCTTCCATACTTTGCAGCGTCGGGGGCGTGTGCGTGGGCGCGGGGTGGGTTCTGGGTTCAATGATGTGCATGATCCGGATGATTTTGGCCTTAGGATCTTCAATGAGTAAGAGAAGAAGGCTTGAGGAGAGATCCAGGCCATTCATTTGTATGAAGTTGGATTACTTTGGTACACAAATCTGGGTGGACTTAGATTAGGCATGACTGTGGGGGTGGTTGAGGGGGTGGATTTAGTAAAGAAAATTTTGGTGTATTATAGAGGGGTAGAGACTAGCTTTTAAAAGATGTTTTCAACGGTAGCTTGTATCAATAAGATAAGGTCTCTTAGTTGATTATAATATATACTGCAGCGATTTTATTTATATCGATTAAAATCATATATAAGTATCTCCCTATAAACTTTTACTATTTATAAGTCAAAGCAAAAAGATAAAGCCAAAACTTATATGAATGGACCATTCTGGATGGACCCTTGGCTGGCGTACACACTGTGCTGTTTGATGTACAGTGTCCATGTTGTGTCATTGAGAAATTGTCATAGACGTGGGCCTTGGGCCAGCCGGTTTATTATTAGGAATTAGAGATTGGTTTCTATTTGAGTTAGAGATTAGATTCCTTTTATTAGAGATATAATTAGAGATATGGTATGAGTTTCTATATCTGTTCGAGATATAATTGGAGTTAGATTCTATCTGTTAGGGAGAGCCCATCTATATAAGAGGGCTACCGCATGCTATTGCAATCAATCAGAGAATTATCATAGTCTTCCTCGTCTAAGAGCCTCTCTCTCTCCCTCTACGCCGACACCATCCGGCCATCTTCTCGGTGGTGTTTATCCCTTATGAACTAAGGTTCATGACAACTTGGTATTAAAGCAGTCGATCCCTTCTCACGACTTCTGCTACCATGATTTCCGGCGAGGAGGCCAGTTCCGTGAGTGCCATGTTCAAAGCAATTCAAGAGCAGATGGCTGGGATCGTGCAGCAGTATGCCGAGATGAAGTCCAAACTTGCAGATTTGACGCGGCAGAGCATAGCGACCAACGCCAAGATTGCAACACTGGAATCCAGGGGAGTTTTGCCCGTCTCAGCGCAAGGGGTCTTGCCGATTCCATTCGGGGCCATCCCATGCATCATCAACACTTCTTCTGCTCCACCGGCGGATACTCTCACCACGAGCTACGGCCCTCCTGCTGCATCTGCTCCAAGCCAGGAGGATTCTGCCGCCCACCCCATGATTCGCCGGAATCTTTCTCGGCCACTGTTGATTCCAGCCGACGGAGGCCGCGAACGCCGTGAGGCCTTCCCCTGTGCCCGAAGCCGCGCCGTTGTCTCTGCTACTTCGCCGGTCGGCGCCGTCGGCGTCGCGGTCCTCGGGTTGCCGGTCGCCATTGCCGCTCGGATCCATGCAAGACGCCGCCTGCGCGTGAAGTTGGCGGCAGCTGCTCGGCCTCCCCGCCGCCGCCTAGGCCGTCTCCTCCCGCACCGCCGCCGTCATCCGGAGGGTCTCCTCCCACACCGCCGGTTCCGTGCTCGGATATGCTCGACCGCCACCGCTCCAGATCCGCCTCTGGCCGGGCCACTTCCACTGCGTCGTTGCCGCATCCGCTTCCAGGGCCGCCTCCGCCCGAGCCGCCGCCGCTCAGTCCGCCTCCGCTCGAGCCACCGCCGCCCGGTCCGTCTCCGCCGAGCCGTTGCCGCCGAAGCCCGGGCCTCCTTCGCCCGTTCGCAGCCGCCGCCGCAGCCGCTCCGCTGGCCGGGCCGTCAAGCCCGAGAACCGCCGCCACCATGGGCCGCTGGAGCCGCCGCCGCCGGTACGCACCGGTCGCCGCTCTTCACTGTCACCGCTCCTTCAGTCGTCGGGTCACCGACCGACCGATGTGTTCGTGGGCGTCGGTCGACTTATAATACCGACCGGTTAGTTAAGGGTAAAACAAATTCAACAAAAAACTTATTTTGTAGGCGTTATATACCGGAGGCGCTACACTTCGTCTAGCTTTGTTCCGTTTGGATTTGGCCGGTCGTCTCCATCCGCTGCAGGACCCCGTCACCGTTCGTCTTCTATAGTGACGTCAGAGGTCTTCCATTGGCGCCATGACCGCCGCCTAGCAGCTCGAGGACGAGTTGCATGTCTGGGAGGGGTGTAATGTCATAGACGTGGGCCTTGGGCCAGCTGGTTTATTATTAGGAATTAGAGATTGGTTTCTATTTGAGTTAGAGATTAGATTCCTTTTATTAGAGATATAATTAGAGATATGGTATGAGTTTCTATATTTGTTAGAGATATAATTGGAGTTAGATTCTATCTGTTAGGGGGAGCCCATCTATATAAAAGGGCTACTGCATGCTATTGCAATCAATCAGAGAATTATCACAGTCTTCCTCGTCTACGAGTCACTTTCTCTCCCTCTCCCTCTACGCCGACACCATACGGCCATCTTCTCGGTGGTGTTTATCCCTTATGAACTAAGGTTCATGACAGAAATTATAGACAATTAACATCTAAATACACCGAGTATCAAAGATCTCCACGCATCACCTGCAGCACAAATTTCTTTCCGTGCTATACTTCACTATTTGTATTAAAAAAGTTTAGTAACCTGAAAGAACCTACAAAATGACCAGTTCCTCTACAAATGCTTCACAACAAAATTTCTCTGGGACAAACTGAATATACTTTTTACTACCGTTCAAACAGCACATAGATAATGTATTAACTTCTGATTCATTTTTTTTACATCAGCATTGCTTTATTCCAATGACAATTATGATAATCATTTCCTTTCCATTTAAACTATTCATAACGAGAGTTCTGTAGGACAAACTGAATGTTAAACTGCAGTTCAACCAGTATGTGGATAAAGCATTAACTTTGGTTCAATTTTTATTTTTACGCCAGGATTGCTTTATCCTAACAAGAAAAATATTACATGCATCCCAAGGCATGGCATCCCCACAGGCAGCGCCACAATAGTCAGCTAGTTGCTCCTTCAACCTGTAAAGCATCCCTTTCTGATCCCATCCCCATGGAAAGAGATGACGAAGCAACCGATAAATGAAACTGCTGCTGCAACCCATGTAGCAGCCATGGAAATTTTACGGAACACCATCATATGTATGGACCGTTCATTTCTTGTGATCTAATGGCTAGGATCTAAACTGGAGTCATATATGATCTTTTAGAAGGTAATATTGTATACACCTGACATTTACGGATATCACATATTTGCAGTGAAACAATTCTTGCAACGGAAAAATATCTAAAAAAACTCTTATAAAAAATATAGCAGCATGTAACTCAATCCATTTTATGTTCAAATTGAGTACGGATTTTTTTTGTCACAACGAGACTTACGAATGGAGTCACCAATTCACCAATACAAATTTCTGAATCTGGTTGGATGTTTTGAATCATATTTGATTTTTTTTGTTTCACATAATCGAAGTTTGAGACTCCAAATTAATTTACAGTCAATTTTTGTTGAAAATACATTATTTCTTTCAGTACATTTCGTTTTTACTTTGCAAGTTTGAATATTATATAACTTCGCACTGCCTAATTTGAATATTGGAAATCAAAACATCTGTGATTTCAATGACATGTAGGCCCACTATTAATGGGCTGCACGTTGCATCTGGTTAGGCCCTCACATTGATTTCCTAGACCGCACGCATGTGTGTGTATTAAGTGGGACAGCGTGCACTCATGTTCTAGAGGCCGTTGAGTCTCCAATTAATTCCCTAGCATATGTAAGGGACGCGCATGCGTGTGTGTACATGTGGTATACGATGGGTTGTGTGCGTTTGCTTTGTACCCTAAAAAAGATTAGATAGGATAATTAATTTCATGGTACTTTCTTTTTTGCTGCCATGTATTAACTTGGAGACACCGGTAATACGTTTGTAGTACCTGGTTTCTTTGGGAATAAGAACGAAATAAAGACAAACAAGAGGGAAAAAAGGGGGCCAGGTGGCTGGGCCAGGCTCGAACCGGTTGCACACCGAGTCGGCCTCAGGCCATCTCATTAAGGCATTGTTTGAATGGGCCAAATTCCTGACCCATTTATGTGTATGGATCAAGATTTTAGTTCAAATTCTTGATCTATTTACGTGAACCTAGTCCATCCAAATAAGGCCTAAAAGGGAAACTAAGAGGGGTGTTGTGCCCTAGCTGCCTATGCATGCCGCCCCCTATCAAGCCACCATCGTCCTAGGTTTGCACTGCCACCACATCTCCTTCCTACGTCACCTCTACTTTCGCCGTGAGCCCTAGATCGTCGCCGCCATACACGCAACCATAGCCAAGCTCGCCGCCGTTGTGCTCCCTCCTTGCACCACTCGTCATATCCAGCAAGAGGAAGCCGTGCGCTATTGCCGCTATCACTGCCATGCTAGAGATCACCGCGAGTGGTTTGAAAGTTATGGTACCTGGAAGGCTGCTATCCAGAATCAGAATATTAAGCTTAGTAGATGCTAGAATAAAATTATGGTCATAATTAGGAAAATTTTGATAATTTTATCTAGTTTCCAGAAGTGGTACTGTTTGCCACCTTTTGTATGGTAGAAAAATAAATACGAAATAGTTAATCTTGTTGTCCAGTGTTGCAACAGAATAATCTCTGAGGCTAAAAATGAGAGTTTTTATGGATTAACTAGTCGGATGGCCCGCACATATACACAGCTATATTTGTTTCAAAGTTTATAGTATCAAATAATATAACTTAGATACTTGAGAATATATTTACATATCTCATAGTCTATTTAAATTTTTAAGACATCATAAACGTTAAAAAGACAATACAATCTTGAAGAAAAATACAACTTGAGGAACGAAATTGAAGCATGAGCTTTGATAGAGAAAAATCATTGAATATAATAAGCTGTTAGGGTTCTTAGAAACATAACCACTTTCCATCATGCATCATGCTCATATTCTTCCTCTATTAATTACTATTTTCCAAAACATAACATGCGTATGTACCTCTATTTAATCTCAAGCAATATGTTGATTATGTGTGCAGCAAATTATCTTATTAGTTTACATGGAATTGGAGAACCTTGCTCATGCATATACCGATGCACCATTGACGACGTACCTTGAACTTACCTTCCCTCACGCACCGACTACCCCCACCGAACCGTGTATTTTCTATCTCTTCTTACAGCCATAGTTTTTCTAGTTGTAGATTTCATAGTCTTCTCGATAGTCATAGACTTTGCAGTCTGTTAATATTGTCTTCAGTAGTCAAAGGCTTTACAATCGGTTGCCGTAGGCTTCATGGTCAGTACTCATAGACTTCATGGTCGGTACAAGTGCTTCAAGCTCTTGTCATCTTCAAGTACCTCGAGTACTCGTGTTGGGTCAATGGTTGACTGGTCTGTACGTGGTAGTCAGTGTTTGGTGGTTGGTGCTCGGTGATTGTTGCTACAGTACTAGGTAGGTACTTGGTGGTCAATGCTATAGGTCTTGATGATGATAATCGGTGTTGTAGTGGCTGGTACTCGAAGGGTTCAATACTTGGAAGATGGAGGTACTCGATAGTCGGAATGACTCGGTACTCGTAGACTTTGCTGGATGGTAGCAATCGGTACTCGGTGGTCAGTACTTGATGGATTTGTGATCGTTAACGATGCTGGTGTATTCCTGAGTGTTTTGTGTGGAGCGTTAGGATTTCTCGAGTACTTATGGTTTTCGAGTACTCGGTGAGCTAGCGGTCATAAGAAGTTGTCTGGAGCTGATTTATAGAAAGTGATGGTATGTGTGGTTGTGGATGACCTGGGTGATGGTCATAGATAGTGTGGTTCTTGTCCATGGATGGACAAGGATGTGTTTTGCGTGTGTGTTGATAACAGTCAAGTTAGGAAGAACTTGTGCCAAGAGAAAGTTTCTTTGGTCTTTGATGTGCAGGTGGGCATAGAGACGATCATGGTCGGTGACGAGAAGGACTGGGATTTGAGGCATTACCCTCACCACGAATAGTTAGATCGGGGCACCTTCTTCCTCTTCTTGGCCGGATCTAGTGAATCTGTCAACGACTCGGCCTCCTCCTCTCTTATTCTTTCTTCTATCCTTTGCCTTCTCTCTCTCTACCAAGCCTTCCTCTGATCTCTCTTTCTTTTATTCCTCTCGATTGGCTGAGCCCCCTCTTCTTCCCACTTTCTCCTTTTCTTCCTTCCCTCTCCTCTCTCGGTCAGCTGCCATCTCTCCCCTTCCCCTCCTTCTACATGGCGTAGCAGCAGCAGACCCGGTGCGACTTGGCCCTAGGACAGAGCAGCCGAGGGCAAGATAGGCTAGGAGCGATGGCACAGCAAAGGGAGCAGCGATGGGTTAGGCGATGACAATGCATGGGGGCGGTGACATGTGATGGCACAGGGGCGTGGCTTGGCGACGTGACCTGTGCATAGAGGAAGGCGGCTGAGGGCGAGGTCGACCAGTGACATGACGACACAGCCAAAGTGGAGGAGGAGCAACAGGGCAGAGGTAGCGCTAGGTGGAGGCATGGCGGGAGGGCAGCAGTGCCAGCGGAGAAAGTAGCCAGACGATCAGTAGTTGGCTGGTGGTGGGCGAGATAGAGGGAAACAGGGGGGCGATGGCGCTTGGCTTGGGGAAAAGAAGAGTAGGCAGGGAATGGATGAGGAGTTGCCTCCACCTGCTCTCCCTTTATGTGGGGGTTGGCATGGGCCGGGCTAGCTCGAGCTTGGGCCTGACCCAGCCACCTCTTCCCACTCTTTTTTCTGGAATTACAACAATGTTATTATGCCATCATCCCATGAACAAGTCCTATGGTGACAAAGATATTTTGTTTACAATCTTATGTTGTAAAGTTGCAGTCCTGATTCTTGTTCTCCTGTGAAGTGTGAGCACAATAGCAGGTTTTTTGATTGAACTTTCCTCTTTTCTTAGACTTTTGTACATATTGCACTTTCGTTTCATGTTCGACGTACACTTTTGGAACATATTCATCCATATACAGAGTGTATGTGTAATATTACCATAGCTAACATAGATATCTACCATTAAGATTTAACTCATAGGAGTCCTGATACAATGCTCATGATCGTATCAAAGTACTAGCATCACAAAGATTGTTTTACTGGAAAAAAGAGAGAGATAGTGAGAGACCATGTGGTCATGACTCCATGTGAGTGATGAGTAATTGACAAAGGTTTAGGATAGTCGAGTTTGGATTGTGTGGTCGGACCATGTCGTTGCGTGGTGCAATGGGCTCGGTCGGATTTTGGTCAAACTTGGTCGTATGGGTTTAGGACGCCTATTCTTGGTTTCGACAGGTTTGGACTTCATCTTTGGTAAGTGTGATGGTATTTACGCTTTCATGTATCGAGCGGTGCTATTTGACGTGTTTTTTTGTCTATGATGGCTGTAGGACGTCGAGTGGAGTCATGGCGAGACACGGAGGACTGGACTAGGCGCAGGTGGCGCTGAGGTCAGAACAGTCGGGATGTGTCGAAGACGATGTGGACTCGAGGTGGTTGTGAGGCGTGCGAGACAAGGAACGCGGAAGCTTCCCGGAAGGTGCAGCAGGGGCGTTTCGGTAAAAGCGCGAGGCTGCAAAAGGAAGCGGGTTAGCGGGCAAAGCATGGAGGGGTAAAATGGGCAAAGCAAAGTGTAAACCCATCAAGGAATGCTATAAATAGGAGTGTGTTTCCTGGTTGTTGGCATGACTTGGAGAGGGGTTTTAGGGCTTTTTGCTTTGTGCTTTAGTGGTGGAGAGAGTGGGTGTGTCTCCTATGCATGTGTGTTATGAGTTCTTGATTTCTCAAGCATGCATGGGGAGGTAGCTAGTGAGAGATCAAGAAAGAAGTGAGCTGAAATGTAAAACTCTACATCAATCATGTATCTCTCTGTATCACTTTTTAAGAAATTTCGTGTTTGAGCTGTTCTTGATCTAATTGTTTGTTCTTGCTGTTTTTTTATGCTCTGTACTTCTTTGTTGGCTCTCTGTGTTGGCCGAGTAGTACTCCTGCATTATCTCTCGTCTCTTCCTTTTTGTGCTACTCACAAGTTTCTCTCCTGCTCGGTGCTCAGCTACTGCTAGTTTTGGACATGCAGTCCTTCAATAGTTAGCTAGTAGCAAATCTGATAGTTCTTGCACTTTCGGGAACCTGTGAACTGAATGGACAGCGTGTGGTACTTCTTTTGTTCGGTTTAGAGATCAAGAGCTGCAGTTTTAATTCTTTGAGCCATCTAGTCTTTTTATCTCTCTAGGTCGGTAGGAGATCTGTTAATCTTTGTCTTGGCAAAGTATTTTTTGTTGTTTTCGGCCAGCTTGAAGTATTGTTTATTCTTGTCTCATGAAGCTTCGGCCAAAACAGCATTTATGACTTTGCTTCTCAAAGTTTTTGGCCAGCAAAATTAATTGTTGGTGATGCCTTTCGATTGAATCATTTCTTGAATGCTCTAGTGCCTCTCGTCCATCATACTATAGCATTATTTTATATCTTGGGCAGCAATGAAGTGCAGTTTTTGATCCTTCGGCCATCTGATTCATTGGGCAACGAACAGCTTTTACTTCTCCTGTGCCGCAATCTCTGTTCCTTGCTGTTACTTGCCCATTCGGCCAGCAGACCAGTCTGTACCTTCAGCTTATTTTCTGCAGTAATTTTGGTCTGCTTTGTACTCAAAAACTGCGGTCCATTTACTGCTTTTCAGGCCCTGTCGGTTGCAGTTTTTAGCAGCAGCTTCTTTTGGTGTTAGGTGGTCTTTTATTTCTTTTTACGATTTCGCGGGGGCGATTTTGAAGGGAACGACATTCACCCCCTCTCTGTCGCCATTTCGGTCCAACAATTGGTATCAGAGCCGGTTAGCTCTAATTCATAGATCTTAACCGGTCTCAAGAGCCATGGCGACGGACAAGTACTCGACCAAGCCACCCATTTTCAATGGCATCGATTACCCTTTCTGGAAGAGCCGAATGGAGACATACATCCAGGCCTAGGGGTACGCCATCTGGCGCAAGGTCAAGGTCCGGTTCGTTGTTCCTGCCGATGAGAACATCAATGCCGGGAATATGGCTGATGTTGAGGCAAACGCTAAGGCAAGGAACATCATTATTTAGGGCCTGAGTCGTAGTGAGTTTGACCGCATCTCTCATCTCTCGTCTGCCTTCGATATCTGGGAGACCCTCGATGCATACCATGAGGGCACCACCCAGATTAAGACGGTGCGACAGGACCAGTTCAAGCGGGAGTATAACAAGTTTGAGATGCTTGCTGGTGAGTCTTTAGATGAGTGTTTTGCGCGTTATCACAAGATCTTGAGCAACCTCCGGGCCGTCGGTCTCACATACTCCGACTCGGATAACGCTCGACAGATGCTCACTGCACTCGATCTGCGTGTTTGGGAGATGAAAGTGACCACCATCAAAGACATGACAGACCTCTCGACCTTGACTCTTGATGTGCTGTACTCGCGCCTCAAGACTCACGAGATTGACGTTGTCTATCGTAGGTCGAAGTCACAGTCGATGGCTTTGGTCACCGATCCCGTTTCCTCTTCCGGTCCTTCTTCGGATTCTCTTTGCGGTTTCTCCCTTGCTGCTCTTTGTGACGTAACTGATGATCAGTTAGAGCAGCTCGAGGATGAACAACTGGCCCTCCTAGCTCGGAAGTTTTCCCATGCTTACAAGAGGAGGAGGGACAGAAAGAGGGGAGGACCCGTCATTTGCTTCGAGTGTGGTGGCCCCAACCACATTCGGGCAAATTGCCCCAAGCTGGAGAAGGGCAAGGCTGACTTCGGCGGTTTGGGCAAGAACGACTACACCGACAAGAACCGCAACAAGAAGCCTCCAGTACATCCACAAGGCAAGAAGAAGTTCCGCGACTTCGGGAAGGCCAAGAAGCTCTTCCACCGCGTCCTCGCCGCGTTCGACGACCTCGACCTTAGCGAGGTGGAGAGATGGAGCGACGACGATGGGACAGGTGACCAAGATCCCAAGAGCGGCGACGACTTCTCCGACATGTGCTTCATGGCCCTCAAGGGCGAACTCAGCGACAGCGAGCTGTACTCCGACTCGGACGAGGTATGCCCCACCTACGACCAGCTCAATCAAGCATTTCTTAAGCAAGATGGTTTTCATGCTAGAGCTAGGGCTAGGTGTACCGAGTTAGAGAAGGAAGTAGATAGACTGTCACGGGAGCTTACTTCACTTACATCTGCTCCCTCCCATGACGATTGTGATACATGCTGTGCTTTGTTGGATGATTTGAAGAAACTAAGGACTTCGCATGATAGTGTGTCCTCCGAGCTTGATGTAGTTAAGGTGGAGAATGTTAGTCTGCTTGTTGAGTTAGAGTTGAGTAGGATGGCTGTTACCCTACTTACTACTGATGAGACTACTTCTCCCACCTCATGTGAGGTTAAGGACATTGCTGCTAGAGGACCTTATGCCATGCTTCTTGATCTGCCCGAGTCCTGTGAAAATTGCAATAACTTGAAGATGAACTTAAAACGGGCAGATCATAAAATTGCTGAACTACAAGCTTCTTTACTTGAGCCGATTGATTCATGCTTGAACTGTCCTAAGTTAACTGCTGAACTTGAAGCTGTCTCAAAACAGTTTCAAGAAATGATTGACACTAATAGAAAAATGGCTCAATTTGCGACTAAGGACCCTGTTAGCTCACCATGTATTAGTTGTGATAAACTAAAACTTGAACTCGTTGCTTTGAATGAAAAATGTGTGAAGCTAACTAAGAATTTACTAGAGAAGCCATCAACTCATTGTGATGTGATTGCTGGAGAGGGGGAGAAGCCCCAGGGTAAGGTAGAGACGCCTAGTGATGCGAACCAACCTGCTAGTAGTAGGACTGTCCATTCTGAGTCGGCTGTGCGTGCACAAGCCATTCGTACCTCTGTTGTTGGTTCTTCATCTGCTCCCTTATCTACTGCTGTTCCCTCTTCCCCTTGCTCTTCTTGCACCTCTCTCTTTCGGGAGTGTCAGTATCTTATGAACACCCTCGAGAGATTTGTAGGCGGCAAGAAGAAGCTCAATCTTATTCTAGACCAATCCAAGATTTGCAAGTTCAATCAGGGTCTAGGATATGATTTCTATGAGGATATGAGGAAGCATCCTCCTGCTATTCTCAGACCCATAGTAGGAGGTGCGATCGAGGTTGAGCCCAGGTCTGATGAGGTCAAATTCAAATCAGCGGGCTATGTCCAGGGGATTTCTGACAGCAAGGTGATTCCACCTGTTGCTTCGGCCTCTCAGAAGGCGAAGCCCTCTCGTGCTACTTCCACCCCTCAGAAGGTGAAGTATCACTGCACCTTCTGTCAGAATGATGGGCACTCGGTCGAGAGATGCTTCAGGCGCGCCAAGATCGCGCGTAGAGACCGTGTTGAGTTTCTTAGGCGTATTCAAGGTCAGCTCCAGATCCTGAGTGCACCTAAGACCAACACGAGGTCTAGGGTTGCGTCTGCTGATGGTTTTGGGCATCATCGAGGGCTCGAATTTTCTGAGTTTTCTGGCTTTCGTCCTCGATATGCTCCTACTCGCGACTTCTGCCGTTCTGAGGGTACATCTCATTTCCCCCGTCGAGACAGTCACCCGCGGCGTGTTCAGCATGTTGCCGGTGCTCCGACTCGCTTCCCCGTAGCAGTCGGACCCAGCAACAGCTTCAGGTCTACTCGTGGACCTTCTGTTTCTTTGGGTCACAGAGAGCGTAGGGTAGATAGAGGTCAGTCGTGCTTGACTACTTCATCTGCTCGACGTGTTGTTCAGTATTGGGTGCCAAAATCACTCTTGATTTACCCCAGTACTGAGACTTTACTCTCCTGTTGACTCAGGTTCGCCGGGTAGGAAAGGAGAAGGTTTGGCTTGTAGACTCCGGTTGTTCTCGTCATATGACCGGAGACTCCCGTTGGTTCTCCTCCCTAGCCCGCGCTCCAGGTGATGAGACGATCACCTTCGGAGACGCTTCGTCTGGGCGCGTCATCGCCAAAGGTACAGTGCACGTTAATGACTCTTTTCTTTTGAGAGATGTTGCCTTGGTTAGTAAGCTGCGTTATAATTTGCTTTCAGTTTCTCAGCTTACCGATGACCGTTATGAGGTGAGCTTCAAGAAAAACGCTTGTAAAATTCTTGATTCTTCGGGTAGTCTAGTTTGCGGGATTTCACGTTATGGGAGGATCTTTCGTGCTGACTTTTCTGAGTTTTCTGGTGATCCTCTCCGGTGTTTAGTTGCTTCTGAGTCCCGCGACTTGACCTTCTGGCATAGGAGACTTGGTCATATTGGATTTGACCATTTGACTCGAGTTAGCGGCCACGATCTCATTCGTGGTCTGCCGAAACTCAAGATAGTCAAAGATCTAGTGTGTGTTCCATGCCGGCACGGCAAGATGGTTGCCGCTTCTCACCCTCCGGTCACAATTACTATGACCGATGCACCGGGACAGCTGCTCCATATGGACACTGTTGGGCCAACTCGAGTGCAGTCAGCAGGAGGGAAGTGGTACGTCCTTGTTGTGGTCGATGACTATTCGAGGTTCTTTTGGGTGTTTTTCTTAGCCTCGAAGGATGAGACATTTACCCATTTCCGAGGTCTTTTTAGTAGGCTTTCTGTCGAGCTCCCAGGTGCCTTACGAGCGATCCGTAGTGACAATGGCACGGAGTTCAAGAATTCCTACTTTGAGAGGTTTTGCGATGAGACAGGTGTAGAGCACCAGTTCTCTTCTCGCACGTCCCACAGCAGAATGGCGTCGTGGAGAGGAAGAACCGTACCTTGGTCGAGATGGCCAGGATGATGCTCGATGAGTACTCTACACCGAGGAAGTTTTGGGCTGAGGCTATTGCGACCGCGTGCCATGTTTCCAATCGAGTTTTTCTTCGGGCACACTTGCACCGCACTTCTTATGAGCTGAGATATGGGCGAAAGCCCAACGTCTCTCATTTTCGTGTGTTTGGTTGCAAGTGCTTTATTCTGAAGCCCGGGAACCTAGATAAGTTCGAGTCACGCTCTTGTGACGGTATCTTTCTAGGTTACTCGCCTTCTTCGCGGGCTTATCGGGTTTGGAACTGCGAGTCTAGCAAAATGGTAGAGACCTGTGAGGTGACCTTCGACGAGGCCAGTCCGGGGACTAGGCCCGATGTCTCAGGTTCTTTAAAGCAGTCCGAGCCCATCTTCGTGGATGATGAGGATAATGGAGATGAGGGTTTTCTACCCGATCCAGTTCCTCAGCCACCCCTTGAGGTGCCTTCTTCCACCGCACCTCAAGGAGATCAGCCCATGCCTTCTGCTTCCTCGGGAGTTAGTGGCTCTGTTCCTATCCCCGACATATCCAGAAAAGGCATCCTTCTGAGCAGATTATTGGAGAGCTTTTTGAGCGAGTCACTCGTTCAAAATCTGGCATGTCTCAATTCTATCTCCATTCTGCGTTTGTCGCCTCATTCGAGCCCAAAGATGTTTCTCATGCTCTTTCCGACGAGTCTTGGGTCAATGCTATACATGAGGAGCTAAAAAATTTTGAAAGAAACAAGGTCTGGTCGCTTGTCGAGCCCCTGCGAGGTCACAATGTCATTGGGACGAAGTGGATGTTCAAGAACAAGCAGAGCGAGGATGGAGTGGTTGTTCGAAACAAGGCTAGGCTGGTAGCTCAGGGGTTCTCCCAGGTTGAGGGTCTGGATTTCGAGGAGACCTTTGCCCCTGTAGCTCGACATGAGGCCATTAGAATCCTGCTTGCCTTTGCAGCTTCTAAAGGCTTCAAGGATTACCAGATGGGCGTCAAGAGTGCCTTCCTTAATGGGTTCATTGAGGAAGAAGTCTATGTGAGACAGCCTCCAAGTTTCAAAAACTCTAAATACCCAAACCATGTCTTCAAGCTTTCAAAAGCGTTGTATGGACTTAAGCAGGCCCCTAGAGCTTGGTATGAGAGGCTTAAATCCTATCTGTTGAGTCATGGTTTCGAGATGGGTAAAGTAGACAAGACCTTGTTCATCCGCCGGTATGGCACTGATCTTCTGCTCGTCCAGATTTATGTGGATGACATCATCTTTGGCGGCTCTTCGCATGCTCTCGTTTCCCAGTTTCCCGATGTCATGAGCTCGGAGTTTGAGATGAGCATGATGGGTGAGTTGAGCTTCTTTCTTGGCTTCCAAATCAAGCAGACTCGGGAGGGTACATTCTTGCATTAGGGAAAGTACACTCGAGACCTCCTGAAGCGCTTCGATATGAGTGATGGTAAGCCGGTGTCTACTCCGATGGCTACCTCAGTTTCTCTCGACCCTGATGAGGATGGCGAGCCAGTTGATCAAAAGGAGTATAGGAGTATGATCGGCTCCCTCTTGTACCTCACTGCCTCGAGACCGGATATACACTTTGCTGTGTGTCTTTGTACTCGGTTTCAGGCTTCTCCTCGCGTATCTCACCGCCAGGCGGTGAAACGCATTCTTCGGTACCTTCGAGCTACCATTAACTATGGTATTTGGTACTCTTCCTCTTCTTGTCTTTCCTTGAGAGCCTTCTCGGATGCAGATTTTGCTGGCTGTAGGATAGATAGGAAGAGCACTTCTGGCACCTGCCAATTTATTGGCACTTCTCTCGTTTCCTGGTCTTCGAGGAAGCAGTCCGGTGTTGCACAGTCCACCGCAAAGGCCGAGTACGTTGCTGCTGCCAGTTGCTGCAGCCAGGTGCTTTGGATGGTCTCGACTCTGCGGGACTTTGGGTTAATTATCGATAGTGTTCCACTCTTATGTGATAACACTTCTGCGATTAACATTGCTAAGAACCCAGTGCAGCACTCTCGGACCAAGCATATTGACATTTGCTATCACTTCCTTAGAGACTGTCGGGACCCCGGATTTCCGAACCCGGACCCTATGTGTATTACTGCACTAGTCTCAGATCAAAGCTAGTGCACACAGTTAAACAGAAATGAATACATCACCAGCATCGTGTTATTACAATAATTGAGAGTACTGACCGAAAAGACTCATTATTACAAAGGAAGTTTCAAGACCTCACACACACAGAACACAGCGGAAGCAAAAGATAAATCCGGCGAAGACCCATCAATACGCCACAGGCAATTGACTGGGGAAACGCAACCTAGAACTCCGAGAAGCCTTCATCGAATCCACACGCGAAGTAGTCGTAGTCACCTTCTTGAGCTTCGTATTCCTCTGAGATTTATTTTTGAGTGCAGCATGTGAGTACATAAAGTACTCCGCAAGTCTTGGGAAAAATACAATAGATGCAAGGCTTAACAAATGAAGGTTATATGGTTCTTTTGCACAAAGCAATATTTTATTTCAAATAACATTAATTATTTTCGAAGGCATTGATTTGCACAAAGTAATTATTTTAACTGAAACTAGTAAACACATATAGTGAAGGTTCTATCCACCAACACTAATTAACCAACTCTAATCGATACAGTTTAAAACTACGGGTTCCAACCACCCGCTCTGGCTCCAACCGCCAGTAACCCTCCGAGAGTTCCCTCCACTCTCGGAATCTCAAATTTTTGTTTTTAAAACCAAAACCAAAGGTCTACCATGTGAATGCATTCCTTGCCCGCCCTTGACCGTGGGCACGGCTATTCGAATAGTTTTACACTCTGCAGAGGTTGTACAACTTTACCCCCAAGAGATATATTATCTTAACAGTCACCCGCTTCCTTTGGCATGAGACCCAGATAAAATATCACAAAGCTTTTACCTCACTCTAGTCTAGCTAGACACCACCCGCTGAGGTTTCACCGCAGAAGGGTTAAATCCACCCAGTCCGAAGCCCCCTCTTGCGCCATATGAGTGCAGTAAATCCCTGCCCCTCACTGCGAATAACCAGTAAATCCCTGGCACCCGCTTTCCACTGGTGGTACCTAAACTAAACTATCACAAGTTAGTCAGCTAGGTCATACCTATATAGACATGGGGTTGTACGGTAGTGCTTAGTCTGGACAAACACAAGCGTCGGTCCTTAATCGACTAGGGCGGAACAAACACTTTCCAAAGATCTCGTGCTTACCGCACCAATCCATTCAAACCATCCGCCCCCGGTCTAAAATAATCTTCATATTTTATTTTATTTTAAAATAACAGCGGCAACTCCAAATGCCACTAATTTCTGAATACAAGAATATTGAAATACAATTTCCCAATTCAAAGTTTCAACAGGATTAAATAGCAAGGCTAAGCATTTAACTTCCGTTCTAATATTATTATCAAAGATTAAACAATAATCTCATTATTGAGACAAACGCAATCCTAAGGTTACAAAGGTACACGATATTCAAATTCAATTGAGGGCATAACAACATTTGGTATAACTAATTTTCTAAGACAAAAGTAGGGTTCTATGTAAATAGCAATGCACATAGATTTAAAATAATTAAAACATTTCACAAACATAGGTTCAAAATGATCAAAGGAGACTTGCCTTCTTGCGCGCTAGATGGTCCTTCTTGCTGCGGCTCGACGAACTCTTCGGCGACGTCGGTTTCTACGCGCGAAACAACAAAACAACCAAATAAATAAATACAAATAAAAATAAAAAAAATATGAAATATATACTGCAACATAGATTATGATTTTATACAAATTTAGAGATTTGAATCACTGGATTCGGAGTTCGGACGAGAGAGAACGAGCGATTGGAAGTTTGATCGGTTTGGAAATTCCAGAAAATGCAAAACGAGGGAATATTCTCTGGAATCTTATTTTGGCTGATTTTTGGGATATTTTGGAGTGTATGACACGTGGGACCCGGTTGTCATTGGCTAACAAAAATTTTGGCCAAGCCCAAACCGAAAATTGCTTTGCCCTGAAATTGAACACACAACCTCATGCATGCATGCACTAGCATGCACCCACTAGCCAAGTGAGCATGTGTTCTTTCTTGACAAAAGAACAACAACAAAACCAAATAAACATGGATGAATATGATTAGAGAAGGAATCACGGAGGTACGCGGGGCGCGCACGGGAGGCGGTTCGCCGGCGGCCAGCGGCGGGGCGGCGAGCGGTGGTGGGGTAGCCGGGGCGGCGGCGCTACTCACCGGTGGCGGCGGCGGGGCTCCGGATGGCCGACGACGGCGCAAGGAGGAGGTGGCGGCGGCGGTCTGCAGGGCGGCGGCGGGAGGCGGCCGGGCGGTGGCCGGTGGGAGGTGGCGCACGGCGGCGGGAGAAGAAGAGAGTGAGGACCGACCGAATAGGAGGGAGGAAAGGGAGAGAATGGTGAGGGGAGGCCAATTTATAGAAAGAGAAGGGAGATGAGAGGGTTTCGGTTTTGAGAAGGTTAAAGGACGGCGAACGGCCGGGAGATTGATGGGGGTGATTAGGGCTTCCGTTTCCACGCTTTAATCGGGTGTTAAGTGGGAGAAACGGGCTTCAATTAAAAGCTCCATTCGGCTCTAATGGTGGAGGAGAGAGATGGTGGGAGGAGGAAGAAGGAGAGGTTGAAGAAACATATGATATGTGGGGTCCATATGTAATAGAGAGAGAGGAAGTGAAGGGGTGCGGGCCGTCGGATTTGCGACACGTGGCAAGTGGGTGTTTCATGGCTCTTGGATTTTATGAAGGGATAAGTGATCATGTGTGGCTAGGATTAAAACGTGGAGAGAGATTGATTTAATCTGAGAGCGACACATGGCGGGCTAGGAATAATTTGATTTTTATTTTCGGAATAAATTTCAGAAAATACTAGAAACTTTATAAACACTTGGAAAAATAATATTTAATGTCTAAAAATTATATAATATTCCTGGAAGCATTTTAGACTTAGTAAAAATATTTTTAATTTCAGATTTGAATTTGATCATTTTATAAAATACTTTTTAACTTTGAAAATTAATTTTAAATTCCAGAAAATTCTCAAAAATTATTTAAAAACTTAGGGAAGGCTAGGAAAAATAAAATAAACTCTTTTTGGCTTTAATAAAATATTTAAAATACATTTTCTTGCTTTAATTTTTGAAATAAAATCCAGATAAATCCAAATAAGATTCAAATACTTTAAAATAATTAATTTGAAATTAATTTTTTCAGAAAGCGGAAATTTGGGATGTGACAGAGACCATGTAGAGAAGGGTGACATCGTGCTCCCGTTTGTGGAGAGTGACCACCAGTTAGCTGATATCTTCACCAAGCCATTGGATAGTTCGAGGTTTTCAGCTCTGCGGGGAGAGCTTGGGGTAGTTTGTCCTTATGGACTGTTGTGAGGGGGAGCTTGTACTTTACTGCTTTATTATATTAATTATGCTCTTACTTCCTTCTGTTGCATTGCATTTGGGGTGCATTGGGTTAGTCCTTCCAGCATAGATTAGAGTGTTTCTCTAGTCTAGTTGCTTAGACGTCTTATTCTCATCTTGTGACCTATGGTGCTGCTCTGTTAGCCGCTTCTCTCTTTTCACTAGGTTGAGCCCACTCACTACTTTTAGGTTCTAGCAAGGGTCGGGCCACTCTTGGGTAGACAGGGTACGTGTTTGCTCCTTAGTGAGTTTGATTACCGGACTAACAGTCCTAGAGTCATATGGGGTAGATGAGAGTCAGTCTGAGCCATAGTTGTTTCTATATCTTATCTATGCAAGGACTGCCTGTTTACTGTTTTCTTTCTCAGCTTCTCGATTTATTGCTTTGGTTCAGGAGGAGTTCATTTGGGAGCTTCTGGAGCTTAATATTGACATAACTCAACTTGAACTAAAAGTTGCATCTCATGTTGAGGGGGAGCTGGATTTTCTTGCATTTCAGCATCTCGCATTGTAATATAACTACATTGAGCCTTGATTATTATCCTGTTATGACATGTTTACAACGCTTTACACCTTGCCATGATTTATGCTTCATTTGCTAGATTTATCATGACTTCATATGTATAGATTAGCTTTTGCCATGATAAGTTAATTAAAATTGCTCAACTTAAATTAAAACTTGTCATGCTCGTATTTGAGTCTAGTCTTACTTTAGCTATCCTTTTATGATTCATGCCATGTCAAATAGGCTGAGTTGAGCGTTGAATCTCTATTGAGCCTTAGATTATTTTAGTCTCTTGATGTTGCATGAGTTAGTACAACATGTTAAAAAGCAAAAAGATCTCTTTTGTGTGCGAAAAACTGATCTCACCAATTCTTTCTCATGAGACGGCTTGCCATTGCACTATGCATGAACTCAGGAGGAGTTTTGGATGACCTAGACTATCTTCTTAAGCTTCTTGCTTGGAATAGTCGCATAAGGCTTGAGATCTAGCACATAACAAAAATTGGGTTGGAAACGACCATGAATTTTAACAAGACAATGTTTTATGTGCTCAATTTGCTTAAGTTACAAAAAGAACCAAGTACTTTAGCCAATGTTTCATTCTTGAGCATATAGCACTCTATTTGGACTCAATTTTAGCTTCTTGGTTCCGCTTAGCTTATTGACATGGCCTGCATCATCCTCGGATATTTCTAGCTAGACTTTACTTGTTGATGACTTGACATGTTCAGAAATTGCGCTAAAATTCATATTGTCATCTATCTTGCTCAGCTGGCTTATATATGTGTTGTCATGATCTAGATAGCGTATTATTGAGTTATGGCTTGGTGTAACTCATTATGGTCTTTATGGATAATTCTCATGGCTCTAAATGCTTAGAATAATTTAACTTCAGCCATATTCATCCATTGACATGTCATTTTCTCTTTTGCATCCTTGATGTGTTTATTGCCAAAAGGGGGAGAATAGCGAAAAAAGGCATTTGGGAACTTTCTAGAGCTTTGGAGAAAAATTTCTCTAGTGTTTCTTTGTCAACACGGTCATTAGCTTCCTTAATCTTCTTTGGACCATGTTTGACTTCTTTCTTGCATTTCAAACTCAACTTTGCGCTTTTTCGGGGTTTGTCAATATACTCATCAAGGGGGAGATTGAGAGACCATGTGGTCATGACTCCATGTGAGTGATGAGTAATTGACAAAGGTTTAGGATAGTCGGGTTTGGATTGTGTGGTCGGACCATGTCGTTGCGTGGTGCAATGGGCTCGGTCGGATTTTGGTCAAACTTGGTCGTATGGGTTTAGGATGCCTATTCTTGGTTTCGACAGGTTTGGACTTCATCTGTGGTAAGTGTGATGGTATTTACGCTTTCATGTATCGAGCGGTGCTATTTGACGTGTTTTTTTGTCTGTGATGGCTGCAGGACGTCGAGTGGAGTCGTGGCGAGACACGGAGGACTGGACTAGGCGCAGGTGGCGCTGAGGTCAGAACAGTCGGGATGTGTCGAAGACGACGTGGACTCGAGGTGGTTGCGAGGAGTGCGAGACAAGGAACGCGGAAGCTTCCCGGAAGGTGCAGCAGGGGCGTTTCGGTAAAAGCGCGAGGCTGCAAAAGGAAGCGGGTTAGCGGGCAAAGCATGGAGGGGTAAAATGGGCAAAGCAAAGTGTAAACCCATCAAGGAATGCTATAAATAGGAGTGTGTTTCCTGGTTGTTGGCATGACTTGGAGAGGGGTTTTAGGGCTTTTTGCTTTGTGCTTTAGTGGTTGAGAGAGTGGGTGTGTCCTCTATGCATGTGTGTTATGAGTTCTTGATTTCTGAAGCATGCATGGGGAGGTAGCTAGTGAGAGATCAAGAAAGAAGTGAGCTGAAATGTAAAACGCTACATCAATCATGTATCTCTCTGTATCACTTTTTAAGAAATTTCGTGTTTGAGCTGTTATTGATCTAATTGTTTGTTCTTGTTGTTTTTTTATGCTCTGTACTTCTTTGTTGGCTCTCTGTGTTGGCCGAGTAGTACTCTTGCATTATCTCTCGTCTGTTCCTTTTTGTGCTACTCGCAAGTTTCTCTCCTGCTCGGTGCTCAGCTACTGCTAGTTTTGGACATGCAGTCCTTCAATAGTTAGCTAGTAGCAAATCTGATAGTTCTTGCACTTTCGGGAACCTGTGAACTGAATGGACAGCGTGTGGTACTTCTTTTGTTTGGTTTAGAGATCAAGAGCTGCAGTTTTAATTCTTTGAGCCATCTAGTCTTTTTATCTCTCTAGGCCGGTAGGAGATCTGTTAATCTTTGTCTTGGCAAAGTATTTTTTGTTGTTTTCGGCCAGCTTGAAGTATTGTTTATTCTTGTCTCATGAAGCTTCGGCCAGAACAGCATTTATGACTTTGCTTCTCAAAGTTTTTGGCCAGCAAAATTAATTGTTGGTGATGCCTTCCGATTGAATCATTTCTTGAATGCTCTAGTGCCTCTCGTCCATCATACTATAGCATTATTTTATTTCTTGGGCAGCAATGAAGTGCAGTTTTTGATCCTTCGGCCATCTGATTCATTGGGCAACGAACAGCTTTTACTTCTCCTATGCCGCAATCTCTGTTCCTTGCTGTTACTTGCTCATTTGGCCAGCAGACCAGTCTATACCTTCAGCTTATTTTCTGCAGTAATTTTGGTCTGCTTTGTACTCAAAAACTGCAGTCCATTTACTGCTTTTCAGGCCCTGTCGGTTGCAGTTTTTAGCAGCAGCTTCTTTTGGTGTTAGGTGGTCTTTTATTTCTTTTTACAATTTCGCGGGGGCGATTTTGAAGGGAATGACATTCACCCCCCTCTGTCGCCAATTCGGTCCAACAGATAGTATTATTAAAAATTAACAAAGCAAATGAACTCCAAATGTTTCCAGTTGTTGATGCTTCCCAAATTTTATTTCTGTCATCACCTCGACGATGCACCTATTTGCAAATACATTATTTCTTTCAGTACATTTTGTTTTTACTTTGCAAAGTTTGAATATTATATAACTTCGCACTGCCTAATTGGAATGCTGAAAATCAAAACATATGTTATTTCACTGACATGTAGGCCCACTATTAATGGGCTGCATATTGCATCTGGTTAGGTGCTCACATTGATTTCCTAGACCAGATGCTTGATTAAGATTAGGAAGGATAATTAATTCTATGGTACTTTCTTCTTTGTTGCCATGTATTAACTAGGAGACACCGATAATACTTTTGTAATACCTGGTTTCTTTGGGAATATGAAAGAAATAAAGACAAGCAAGAGGAAAGAAAAGAAATGGAAAAAAGGGGCCAAAGGTGGCCGGGTCGGGCTCGGACCGGTTGCACACCCAGTCGGCCTTAGGCCATCCCCTTAAGGCCTTATTTGGATAGACCTAAGTTGTGGATGTTGTTGCTAGTAAGAAGTTATTTAGATAGAGAGAAATATGCACCAAAGAGCGAGATGCGGGATTTATTTCGTGATCTGATAGGTGCGGTTTAGTTTTAGAGACAATTGGAAGAATATGTATTATTTATAAAATATAAATACATAGCACAAAGTCAGCGGGCATAGGTGATACAAACTAAAATATTGGTATTAAAGCCTAGAATGTAATGCAGAAATGCACATGCCCTCACAGTGATATCTATTTGGGACTAGTAGTATCCTACATTTTTTTTAACAAAAGGTATTTTATTAATTCAAATCCAAATAAAAATATTGTTTTGAAACACTTCCCCGCATGTACTGAGGTAAGGACATAATAATTTCATGTTACAAAGGAAAAAAAAGAAGGAAAAACCAAAAAGCTGACAGAAACAAAAAACAAAATTAAAAAACCAACATGTTCGTCCTCACTTCTAGCCTGCAAGCTAAGCCTAAGCCGGCCGAGGCCGGATTGAAACTGACCACCCTTTCGCACAAACGTCATTGTACATTGTAACAATCGATGCAACCAATCAAACGCACCCACTTGGCTCCCAGAAAGACAATGCTTGGCATCCGTTTCCATTTTCCTCCCACGCAGTTGCTCAGACGGCCATTCTCTTCGTACTCTGTAGTTGTGTTTCCCTGTGTTACTGCGTGTTTGTTCTTGTGAGCTCTGAGTGCTCCAATGGCTGAGCTGATAATCGGGCCGCTTGTCTCCCTGGTGAAGGAGAAGGCGTCCAACTACCTCCTGAGCAGTACGAGGTGATGGAGGGCATGGAGGAGCAGCATGAGATCCTCATGTGCAAGTTGCCGGCCATCCTGAACGTCATCACTGACGCCGAGGAGCAGGCGGCCCACAGAGCAGGGGCCAAAGGCTGGCTTGAGGCGCTCAAGAAGGTGGCATACGAGGCGAATGACGCCTTCGACGAGTTCGAGTACGAGGCACTCCGCCGCAAAGCCAGGCAGTGGCGGAACTAGGGGGGCCAGCAGGGGCCGCGCCCCCCCCCCCAAGCGGCCAAATTTTTTTGGACCCCCCTCAGCAGCCCAGCCCAGCACGGAAGCAGAAACGTCGTAGAGAGGAAACATCGTAGACTCAGCGCCTCGCGTAGTCGCGTGACTCGCCAGTCGCCACTCGCGTCGCTTTCAGTTCTCTGCGCGATCAGCGGACAGCGGCGGAGACCAGAGGCGTCGAGGCATCGCCGCGTCAGGCTGCCAATCGCCATCCCATCGGCCATATTTGTCTGGCCCCCCTTTATCATTTTGCTGGTTCTGCCACAGAAGCCAGGAAGGATGGGCACTATGTCAAGCTCGGCGTCGTGGATGCAGTAAAACTCTTTCCTTCTCACAACCATATTGCATTCTGTTACAGGATGAGCAAGAAGCTTCGCAAGATTGTGCAGAGTATTGAGGTCCTTGTCGCAGAGATGAATGCTTTTGGGTTCACATACCACCCTCAACCACAGGTGTCCAAGCAATGGAGGCAGACGGATCCTAACATCTTCGACCCAGTGGCGGAACCAGCAAAATGATAAAGGGGGGCCAGCCGGCCGGAAATGGAGGTCCTACCAGCCGGGGCGCGGAGGAGGGAGGTCACGTTCAAGATGATCGAGGGCGATTTCAAGGTTTTCGAGGGCAAATAGTCCGTTGAGGAGGTAACAAGACAGCATGTTCTTGCTCACAATTCCATATTGGCATTACCCAATCCAATTATACTACTACATGCTGCGATCACAGTGGCACTGATGAATCAAATCACCCCAAATCACAGTGGAGCTGATCACAAATTTGGCCGCTTGGGGGGGCCGTGGCCCCCCAGTTCCGCCACTGCTTCGACCCAACCAAGATTGCCGAAAGATCAAGAGGCAAAGATAATCAGAAGATTGTTGATATATTGCTTGGTCAAGCTAACAATGCAGATCTCACGGTTGTTCCCATTGTTGGAATGGGGGGGCTGGGCAAGACTACCTTAGCGCAGCTTGTTTACAATGATCCTCAAGTTCAGAAGCATTTCAAGCTGTGGCTCTGGGTGTGTGTCTGACAACTTTGATGTGGATTCCCTGGCTAGAAGTATAGTTGAAGCAGCAGCTACCAATGAGAAGGATGATATCCCTCAAAAAAAAGAAAAGGATTCCCTGGCTAAAAGTACAGTTGAAGCAGCAGCTACCAACGACAAGGATCGCCTTCAAAACGTAGTGAGCGCAAAGAGATACCTCCTTGTATTGGATGATGTCTGGAAAACTGGGATCACCTTCTCCGATAAGTGGGAGAAGCTAAAGGCCCGCCTTCAACATGGTGGCATTGGTAGTGCAGTGCTGACAACAACTCGTGATGGAGGAGTGGCTCAAGCAATGGGTACAGTTGAAGCCTATAACCTCACAGCTTTGGAGAACAGCGTTTTAGAAGAAATTATCAAGACAAGAGCATTCAGTGTGCAAGAGGAAAAGCCTGAGCTAGTGCAGATGGTTGGTGAGATTGCGGAGAGATGTGTTGGCTCTCCTTTAGCCGCAACAGCACTCGGCTCTGTACTGCGTACCAAGACCAGCGAGGAAGAATGGATGGCTGTGTTAAGAAAAAGCATCATCTGCGATGACGAGAGTGGAATTTTACCGATACTCAAGATCAGCTACGACGACTTGCCGTCACATATGAAACAGTGCATTACTTTCTGTGCTGTGTTTCCCAAGGATTATGAGATTGATGTCGACAAGATGATCCAAATATGGATGGCAAATGACTTTATCCAAGCGTGAAACGAAGGTCATCCTGAAACCATGGGGAAACCGATATTCAATGAGCTGGTCTCAAGGTCATTCTTTCAGGATGTGAAGCAAGTCCCAGTTGACAAATATAAAAGCATACATGGGTATTGTTCTAGAATTACATGTAAAATCCATGATCTTATGCATGATGTTGCACAGTCCATTATGCAAAAGGAATGTGTCACCATAGCTGAGGAACCTAGTCAAAAGGAGTTGTTTTCAAATACTGCTCGCCATTTGTTTTTGCCATGCGGAAATTCACAAACTCTTTTGAATGATTCTCTGAAGAAAACGTCTCCAGCTATCCAAACACTGCTATGTGAAATGGCATAGATGGTCCGTTGCAGCATCCATCAAAGTATAGCTCAGTGCGAGCACTACGACTACGTCAATATGGGAGTACATTCCTACTGAAACCAAAGCACTTGCATCACCTGAGGTATCTTGATCTCTCGGATAGTGCAATCAAAGCACTTCCTGAAGATATAAGCATTCTATATAACCTGCAAACGTTGAACCTTTCTGAATGCCATCGTCTTCGTCGACTTCCAAGGCAAATGAAGTACATGAATGCCCTCCGTCACCTCAACACCGATGGATGCGTCGAGTTGAAGTGCATGCCGCCAGACCTCAGACGACTCACTTCCCTACAGACACTTACATGTTTTGTAGTGGGTACTTCCTCTGATTGCAGTAATCTTGGAGAGCTGCAGCATTTAAACCTTTGTGGTCGACTGGAGCTAACACAACTAGAAAATGTGACAGAAGCACATGCAAAAGTGGCAAACCTCGGAAGTAAGGAGGGACTCACAGAACTGACATTATCATGGAAAAAGCCTCTAGAGGAGGAAGGACGCTATGATACGGTGCTGCAAGGTCTCAAACCTCATGATGGGCTGCAGGCTCTAAAGATATATTACTACCAGTGCACCACTTTTCCAACATGGATGGGTATGTTGCAAAACTACCATATGGTTGAGCTTTATTTGTGTTGTTGCAATAAGGTCCAGAAGCTTCCTCCACTGTGGCAGCTACCAGAACTACGACTTCTTAATTTGGATGGATTGGAAAAATTGAAATTCTTTTGCAGCGGTGATACATCCTTTACATTTCCAAAACTGAAGGATCTTCAGCTATATAGTCTGCCGAATTTCGAGAGATGGTGCGAAATAGATGGGAAGCAAGGAAAACAGATGATGTTTCCTCAACTTGAGATGTTGTGTATCGACAGTTAAGAAAAGCTAACGGCATTACCGGAAGCACCACTTCTGCGTGGAGACCATACAAGTTTCAATTCAGCATTTATAGAATTAAAGGTAATCAAGCTATGGCAATTAGATAGTTTAAAGAGCTGGGGGCTGACGGAAGGAATAGATGATGAACAACCCACCTTTCGTAACCTTGAGGATGCTAGCATTCACTGTTGCCCAGAGCTAACAAGTTTTCCTGAAGCACCAAAGCTCAGTGCATTAGTCATAATAGATAGTGGCAAACAACAGACTAATCTCCGGGCAGCTAGATATGCTATGAAATTGTCCAATTTGGCATTGTCATACTGTGGCTCGGAAATAGAACTGCCGGCTGACCTGGCGGACGGCAAGGAGAAATCCCCTCTGTCGATCATGAAGTTGGAAGGCCGCAACTTCTTATTCCGCTCAAGTTCGCTAGCGCTATGGAAATGTCTTGTACAGCTTCAAGATTTGAGCATTGGTCATTGCGATGGGCTCGTTCACTGGCCAGAGAGAGAGTTCCAAAGCTTGGTATCCTTGAGGACATTAATAATTTATGAGTGCAAGGAACTGACTGGGTACGCCCCACCTTCTGACCAATCAGCATCAGAAAGGAGTTGAAAAGCCCCTAAAAATTTCAAAATTTTTGAGCCTTTTCCCTGAATTTTTTGAGTGTTTTCGGAAACTTTCCTTTTTGGGAAAGTCATCCCCGTTTCCGCTTTCCTTTTTCGGCTGGCCGTTTTTCCCCTTCGCTAGCGCCCTCTCCTTTTCCGCCTTTCCCCGCCGCCCGACTCCCCTCCCGCGGACGCCCCCTCCTCCCTCCGCTGGCGTCCCGCTCTCTCCCCGCTTCCTCCGCGCCCCAGCGCCTTCCCCGCCCTCCCTCGCTCGCTGGCGCCTCCCGTGCTCCCCGCCTTCTCCCCGCGCATGCGCGCTGCGCCTGCGTCGCTCCCGCACCGCCTCCGCGCCCGCGGTTTCGCCCCACTCGTGTCACCCCGACGCCGCTCGGTCTGGAGCTGGCAGAGCCCTTGCGCCATGCGTCGCCGCCCTTCTGCCCCGACCCCATCTGCCAGTGGCCACCTCCTCCCCTCCCTGCGCGCGGACGCGCCATGCCCCTGCCGCTCCGGCCACCTGCTCCTGTGCTGTCGCCTCGCCTTAACTCCCGTGCAGAGCCCCGTCACCCCCCTGCGCGGAGAGACTCCCCAACCACTCCCCTGTCCACTCCCTTGACCCCCGGCGCCATTGCCGCTTTCCCCCTCCCTCGGATTCCCTCGCTCCGCCCGGGGCATAAAAGCCCCATCCCCTGCCCCCTTGTTTCCCTTGCTCCTCAAGCCTCCCCGACACCCTCATTCGCTTCTCACCCCTCCCAGCTACCTCCCCGAGCTGCCAATCGAAGCCGCATCGCCCAGAGCTCCGCCACCGTTTTCCCCTGCGCCGGCGACCCCGTAAATCGATTCTCCCCCTTCCTCCCTCTATCCTTCGATTGCTTTTGTCCCGAGTTCCCCTTCTACCTCCTGAACACGTTGGTATGCTCGCCTGGCCAGGTGGAACCTCGAGGTGCTCCGGCGACGGAACTCCCCTCCGGTGAACCTCCCACTCCCCTGTCGGTGTAGCCGCCGCCAATTGGACCCATTTGGCGCCGGTAGCCCCCTCCACCGCTGGGAAGCCGAACCTCCCCCATCTGCCTCCCGCTCTCTCAGTTGGTCCCCTCACTCTCCAAAGCCCCAAAACGGATTCCCCTCGTCGAGCCGCACCCGCCGGTGCCCTCGGACGCCACCAAAGGCCCTCCAGGAGCTTCTACGTTCAAGCTAGTCGAGTTCGTCCCGATTCACGGCAAGTCACAAGTCTTTGATCATGTTGCAACCCATGTTATCTAATTATGCTAATATGTTATTTACATTGAGCTAATTCTGAAATGTTAATTCGAAAGTAAAATAAAATGTTTAGAATGACATGTTATATAGTTAAACCCACCACCGACAAATGCCCTGTTAAATTGTTGCCATGCCTTTGTAACCCTAGAAATAATTATCTGTTAATCTAGATAATTGTAGGATATTATTATTATCATGCAAAATGTTACACTAATAAGGTTGTGGCTGTGGGGCCAATAGATTTTGGAAAACCCGGCTCTAAGGTAGGATGGTATGGGACACCGTATCTTAGAGCGGAGAGTGCCGGCGTGCACAAGGTAGGGTAAGGGGGAGTGGAAACCGCAAGACGGTCCTCGCCAATCTTTTACCCTAGGATTGAAGTTAGGGTAAGGGTGTTGTGGGGAGCCGCGAGAAGGCCTTCGCCCACCGCTTACCCTAGGTTGGTGGTCGCGGGCCTGGCGAGGTTGCGGACCATGTGAAAATATAAGGACTAAAACCCTTACGCTGAGCAAATGTCACAGTGATCGCTCAACCACAGGAGTTGACTTGTCAACACTTGTCTAGTAGCTGCTCAACTCGATTGAAACTCTACAGGAGGTTTAGCAGTGAGGTTAGGCAAGCCGTGTTGTGGGTGCCTAACAACGGTAGAGTTCACTCGAAGCGGCACCGTCTTCTCTTGTGTGTGTGTGCGTGTGTGTGAGCCAGACCCGAGTGAATTCTACCGGGTAGAGCCTATATAAAGAGTTGAGCAGTGAAACGACCTGGCTTTCTTAACTCTGTCGCGGGAGTTAAGGGATCGTGTGGGTAAAGCTGAGCAAACTCTGCAGAGTCAAATAAATGGTATTCGAATACGTCGTGCTCCCGGTTATTGGAGCTGTGTCACTTGGGTGATTCCAGCAGCGAAGCTTAAGTAGTTTTGTACTTGCTTTAACTTGATTAGTTGGTTAATGAACTCTTCATGAAAAACCCCTGAGTTCTTAAGAAGTAGTTTTTGGTCCTTTTTGTAAAATATTTGCAAATAAAACTGCATCCACTCAAAATTAATAAACCAAGTATATCCCCTTCCTTTGATGATCCCTGCACGTAAGTAAGTTAGGGTTTCCCTTGTGATTTGCTGAGTACGGGGTCGGAGTACTCAGGCTTGCTAATGCCACAGATACCAGAAGGAAAAGAAGGCAATTCAAGATTTCGTGTTGGAAAGGTCTCCCCGTCGAAGACCCGAGGCTTTAGGTCTTGGCCGCGCTCAAGCGGATTATGGAGTTTTTGTAATGTAAGTATACTTTGGGCTTGCACGCCCCGCTGTCGAAAAAGGGATGTTAATCCTTATGTGAAATATATGCTGGTCTTTTGTTGTAAGCATGCAATGGTATACTCTTACGCGACGTTCCATAACTGTTCATGCGTGAATAGTTGCGGAATGCCGTGTCCGTACGCGCCCCTGGAAACGGGGGCGTTACAAGAAGTGGTATCAGAGCAGGCTCTTGACCGTAGGTTGAGACCTAAGGCAAACTAGGAAGCAATCTTATCGCAAAACTTAATTTAAAGCCATAAAAAGGGTTTATGAAAAATATAAGTATTATTGATGTCTTTTCCCTCTCTTGTTGCTACCTTATCAATCTTAGTTTATTCCTGCTTAAGTTTTACTTTGGCAAAATGTTTACTGTCTTACTTATCTAGCTTCAAAATTTCGCTTCTCGGCAGCTGGAGGAGTAGCCGTCGTTCGCTAGACTAGACTGACCCTAAGTAGTAGTTGTACTTTTGTAATGTAAAGCAGGTGTAATCATGAACCCTAAGAGGTTTGTGTGCCACTTGCATAAAGCAAATTTATGTTCATTATTCTTATATGTTGTTTGCTTAATTATCAGTAATCCTCCTGTGTTCAAAGCTTTCTCCTGTCCCCTTTCGCTCTCGATCTTACCTTTTTCACCCTATACTTACCTTGAAATTCAAAGTCTTACTTATCCCCTCTTATTCTCCAAAACCGCTGCAAAGCTGATCTCTAGTTCCCAATTGGCAGAAGGATCCGACAGAGCAGAGTGGTCAGACCAACGGGCAGGGTGCGCCTGCCATAGATCAAGCAACAGTTGCCAGCACGATAGCAATGATGGAACAGAACCGTCACCCAGGAGAGTTACAGCCACCGTTCATTGTCAAGGTGACACCCGAAGAGTCAGTTTCAGCATCAAGCGCAACTGCATTGAAGTTTACAGCATTCCTGCAAACCCAACCTCCTAAATTCCCCTCAGCAACACAACCACTGAATGCAGATAACTGGTTGCAAGATGTTGAGAGAAGAATGTATACTATACGATGTACAGATAAGGAGAAAGTTCTCTTTGCCACCTATAAGTTGTCCGAACCCGCAATTACTTGGTGGAATGCTATCCAGTGGATGCACCCTAAGGAAAAAGATATTACATGGGAAGACTTTATGAAGAGATTCCGTAAAGCCTATATCTCTCCTAAGGTTATCACTGAAAAATATCAGGACTTCCTTAATCTTCAACAAGGAGAGAATTCCACCACATCATATCTAGAACAATTTCATCAGTTATCTCGATTTGCTCAAGAGGAAACTGACACCGAAGCTAAAAGGATGGAGTACTTTATGAAAGGTCTACAACCCAACATGAGACGACGCCTTCAGGCCATGAAGTTTTCAAGCCTATTGAACCTGGTTGATCGAGCTCTGCAAATAGAAGAAAGACCAGGTTACATGAAAGTCATGAAACGAAAGAAGCCTTCGCCTCCATCACCAACGGCTT
The DNA here is from genome assembly GCA_017311315.1 of Dendrocalamus latiflorus. Classification (NCBI taxonomy): domain Eukaryota; kingdom Viridiplantae; phylum Streptophyta; class Magnoliopsida; order Poales; family Poaceae; genus Dendrocalamus; species Dendrocalamus latiflorus. The sequence goes on along the minus strand of CM029641.1, from coordinate 4,448,916 downwards.
GTTTTCACTGCCAACAAGATGGACATTATCGTGACCAATGCCCACTGAAGTCCTTACCCGAAGAAGAAGCTAAAGAGCAAGCAAAGAGGCAGACATCATCATCCCGCCTGCCACCGATGGAAGAAGATGAATCTTACCCTAAGAGGACCAGAATGGAGGATTACAGAAAGCGTGAAGCAGCACACAAGCCTCAGTCTTCACACAATGCTCAGCGGAGCCAGACCACGGGATCATCCTCATTTCGATCCCAACCCTCCCGTCAGTTTGTGACGATACCGAAGACCCAGTCCGAACAGTCGCAGCAGTATGCCACTCCCCCACCACTCGCTATCGAATGCCTCACCTGCGGTGCCAAGCATCTTACCAGCATCTGCCCACGAGAGACAAATGCATGTTTTCATTGTGGAGAGATTGGACACTACAGGCATCGGTGTCCCAGGAGGAGTTTGCCACCAGATGCAGCTAGACTCCAAGTCCAAAACCAGCAGCAGCAGGAACAATTCCACCAGGAGGAAGGACATAAAGAAGAGAAGCAAAGCACACCGTCAAGAAGATAGAAGCTATGTACACCAAGAAATGGGATGATGTACTTTTTGGTTATCCTTTTGTAAACCAGTTGGAAGAATTTAATGGTTTGTCTGTAAATTACTTTAACTAAGGCTTGTGGCAAAATCATGAAGATGTATGAAGACCATTTGTGTAAAGAGAAATGGGTGTGATGGTCATGTTGTAATAGAGTTAATCTCAACAGACCCGATCATATCCAACCTTGGTACGACATAATTCATCAAAGTGGGAACCTACACCACACACGCAAGGATGATATACAGGTGCAAGTGAAGAGGAGTCAAAGTCAATCTAGAAGAGGTTAAAAGCAGATTTGTTGCAGCCAGATATACAAGGGTTAGATGTCATTTTGGGCATGAACTGCCTAACCCAGAACAAAGGCAAGGAAGATTGTGAGATCAAAATAATATCATTGGTCAATCCTTGAAGGTCAGAAAGTGGTAGGAAAAAAATGAGAAGTATTGAAGGATGTAAGAAAGCACATGATCAACATACTAGCAGTTACACCAGATCAAGTGTCAGTAGTACAAGGATATCCAGACGTGTTTCCGGAAGAATTACCAGGTAGACCCCTAACCAACGAGTAGAATTTGTCATAGAGTTGATTCCAGGCACAAAGCCAATTGCCAAGCATCAGTACAGAATGTCAGCTAGTGAACTGAAAGAGCTCAAAAGAGAGTTTTCATCTGTTGAAGACCAAGTTGACAACAACACCAGTGTTCATTTTGCCCAACCCAGAGAGAGAAGTTCAAATCCATTGTGACGCTTCAAAGCAGGGTTTGGGATATATGCTGACGCAAGACAGGGAAGTTGTTGCTTATGTATCCAGACAACTGAAGCCGCATGAAGAGAACTACCCGACTGATGACTAGCAGTTGTGGTGCCTTCTCTCAAAATTTGGAGGCACTACCTGTTAGGGAATCCTTAAAAGATGTTCCCCGACCACAAGAGTTTGAAGTATTTGTTTACATAACCAGAGTTAGACATGAGATAGCGAAGATGGCTAAAACTGATAAAAGACTATGACATCGAACTTCAATATCAACCGGGCAAAGCAAATGTAGTGGTTGATGCCCTTAGCCGCAAGGCTCATCCAAGCAAAGTTAGCAGATCAGAGTATCCACCAGAGTTGCAAAGAGAGATATTGCAGCGGAACTTAGTGATCACAGAACAAGGTGAAGAAGCAGCATTAGAAATTCAAACACTACTGACAGGTCAGATTAAAGCAGCACAAGATGAAGATGAAGAGATTCAAAAACTGAAAAAGGATATTCAAGAAGAAAATTCATCAGAGTATGCGATAGACGAGCATGGAATTCTTACCTTTCGTGGTCGCTATTGCATACCCGACAAGAAGGAGTTGAGAGAGTTGATCTTATCTGAAGCCCACTCCTCTCAATTCTCAATTCATCCAGGAGGCACAAAGATGTATCAAGATTTGAAGAAGAGGTATTGGTGGAACCAGATGAAGAAAGAAGTAGCAGAATATGTAGCTAAATGTGATGTCTGTCAACAGATCAAGATAGACCACCAAAAACCATCGGGATTGTTGCAGCCTTTGCCAATTCCCGAATGGAAATGTGATAGCATTGGTATGGACTTCATCACTGGACTTCCCAATACTCGTGAGGGATATGATGCTATCTGGGTCATTGTTGATAGATTGACCAAGGTGGCTCATTTCCTCCCGATCAAGCAAACCTATGGGAAGGATAAACTCGCCGAGTTGTATTCGACCAAAATTGTGACACTGCATGGAGTTCCAAAGAAGATTGTGTCAGATAGAGGAGCACAGTTTACATCCAAGTTTTGGGAGAAATTACATGAAGCTATGGGCACCGATCTGAACTTCAGCTCAGCATATCACCCGCAGACAGATGGACAGACAGAGAGAACCAATCAGATTTTGGAAGATATGTTGAGAGCTTGTGCAATAGTATATGGTGCAGCATGGAATACTTGCCTCCCGTTTGCTCGGTTCTCATATAACAATAGTTACCAAGCTAGCATCAAAATGGCACCATTTGAAGCACTTTATGGCAGAAAATGCAGGACTCCACTGAATTGGACAGAAATAGGAGAGCGACAACTCATTGGTCCCCAGATTACTCAAAGATATAGAAGCACATATAAGAATTGCTAGACACAGGCTCAAGATTACACAAGACCAATAGAAGAACTATGCAGATAACCGCAGAAAGGATTTGAGCTTTGAAGTTGGAGATTTCGTCTACATCAAAGTCACCCCATTCAAGATAGTTTAGAGGTTTCAAATTAAAGACAAGTTGGCACCAAGATATGTGAGATCGTTTCAAATTATCGGAAGAGTTAGGAAAGTAGCTTATCAAGTACAGCTGCCGCCCAACTTGTCAAGAATATACAATGTGTTCCATGTATCTCGGCTTCGGAAGTGTTTACGACAGCCAACAGATGAAGTACCCTTGTCAGCTATTGAATTGCAGGATGATTGCACATATGCTGAAGAACCACAACAAATACTTGAAATATCAGAGAGGCAGCTCAGAAACAAGAATATCAGGTTTTGCAGAGTACAATGGAGGAATCACATAGCGGATGAGACAACTTGTGAACGAGAATCAGACTTGTAGCGGGATTTTTCCCCAACTTACTCCCTGGACCAAGTTAATCTCGGGGTCGAGATCCTTTTAAGGGGGGTAGGTTGAAAAGCCCCTAAAAATTTCAAAATTTTTGAGCCTTTTCCCTGAATTTTTTGAGTGTTTTCGGAAACTTTCCTTTTTGGGAAAGTCTTCCCCGTTTCCGCTTTCCTTTTTCGGCTGGCCGTTTTTCCCCTTCGCTGGCGCCCTCTCCTTTTCCGCCTTTCCCCGCCGCCCGACTCCCCTCCCGCGGACGCCCCCTCCTCCCTCCGCTGGCGTCCCGCTCTCTCCCCGCTTCCTCCGCGCCCCAGCGCCTTCCCCGCCCTCCCTCGCTCGCTGGCGCCTCCCGTGCTCCCCGCCTTCTCCCCGCGCATGCGCGCTGCGCCTGCGTCGCTCCCGCACCGCCTCCGCGCCCGCGGTTTCGCCCCACTCGTGTCACCCCGACGCCGCTCGGTCTGGAGCTGGCAGAGCCCTTGCGCCATGCGTCGCCGCCCTTCTGCCCCGACCCCATCTGCCAGTGGCCACCTCCTCCCCTCCCTGCGCGCGGACGCGCCATGCCCCTGCCGCTCCGGCCACCTGCTCCTGTGCTGTCGCCTCGCCTTAACTCCCGTGCAGAGCCCCGTCACCCCCCTGCGCGGAGAGACTCCCCAACCACTCCCCTGTCCACTCCCTTGACCCCCGGCGCCATTGCCGCTTTCCCCCTCCCTCGGATTCCCTCGCTCCGCCCGGGGCATAAAAGCCCCATCCCCTGCCCCCTTGTTTCCCTTGCTCCTCAAGCCTCCCCGACACCCTCATTCGCTTCTCACCCCTCCCAGCTACCTCCCCGAGCTGCCAATCGAAGCCGCATCGCCCAGAGCTCCGCCACCGTTTTCCCCTGCGCCGGCGACCCCGTAAATCGATTCTCCCCCTTCCTCCCTCTATCCTTCGATTGCTTTTGTCCCGAGTTCCCCTTCTACCTCCTGAACACGTTGGTATGCTCGCCTGGCCAGGTGGAACCTCGAGGTGCTCCGGCGACGGAACTCCCCTCCGGTGAACCTCCCACTCCCCTGTCGGTGTAGCCGCCGCCAATTGGACCCATTTGGCGCCGGTAGCCCCCTCCACCGCTGGGAAGCCGAACCTCCCCCATCTGCCTCCCGCTCTCTCAGTTGGTCCCCTCACTCTCCAAAGCCCCAAAACGGATTCCCCTCGTCGAGCCGCACCCGCCGGTGCCCTCGGACGCCACCAAAGGCCCTCCAGGAGCTTCTACGTTCAAGCTAGTCGAGTTCGTCCCGATTCACGGCAAGTCACAAGTCTTTGATCATGTTGCAACCCATGTTATCTAATTATGCTAATATGTTATTTACATTGAGCTAATTCTGAAATGTTAATTCGAAAGTAAAATAAAATGTTTAGAATGACATGTTATATAGTTAAACCCACCACCGACAAATGCCCTGTTAAATTGTTGCCATGCCTTTGTAACCCTAGAAATAATTATCTGTTAATCTAGATAATTGTAGGATATTATTATTATCATGCAAAATGTTACACTAATAAGGTTGTGGCTGTGGGGCCAATAGATTTTGGAAAACCCGGCTCTAAGGTAGGGTGGTATGGGACACCGTATCTTAGAGCGGAGAGTGCCGGCGTGCACAAGGTAGGGTAAGGGGGAGTGGAAACCGCAAGACGGTCCTCGCCAATCTTTTACCCTAGGATTGAAGTTAGGGTAAGGGTGTTGTGGGGAGCCGCGAGAAGGCCTTCGCCCACCGCTTACCCTAGGTTGGTGGTCGCGGGCCTGGCGAGGTTGCGGACCATGTGAAAATATAAGGACTAAAACCCTTACGCTGAGCAAATGTCACAGTGATCGCTCAACCACAGGAGTTGACTTGTCAACACTTGTCTAGTAGCTGCTCAACTCGATTGAAACTCTACAGGAGGTTTAGCAGTGAGGTTAGGCAAGCCGTGTTGTGGGTGCCTAACAACGGTAGAGTTCACTCGAAGCGGCACCGTCTTCTCTTGTGTGTGTGTGTGCGTGTGTGTGAGCCAGACCCGAGTGAATTCTACCGGGTAGAGCCTATATAAAGAGTTGAGCAGTGAAACGACCTGGCTTTCTTAACTCTGTCGCGGGAGTTAAGGGATCGTGTGGGTAAAGCTGAGCAAACTCTGCAGAGTCAAATAAATGGTATTCGAATACGTCGTGCTCCCGGTTATTGGAGCTGTGTCACTTGGGTGATTCCAGCAGCGAAGCTTAAGTAGTTTTGTACTTGCTTTAACTTGATTAGTTGGTTAATGAACTCTTCATGAAAAACCCCTGAGTTCTTAAGAAGTAGTTTTTGGTCCTTTTTGTAAAATATTTGCAAATAAAACTGCATCCACTCAAAATTAATAAACCAAGTATATCCCCTTCCTTTGATGATCCCTGCACGTAAGTAAGTTAGGGTTTCCCTTGTGATTTGCTGAGTACGGGGTCGGAGTACTCAGGCTTGCTAATGCCACAGATACCAGAAGGAAAAGAAGGCAATTCAAGATTTCGTGTTGGAAAGGTCTCCCCGTCGAAGACCCGAGGCTTTAGGTCTTGGCCGCGCTCAAGCGGATTATGGAGTTTTTGTAATGTAAGTATACTTTGGGCTTGCATGCCCCGCTGTCGAAAAAGGGATGTTAATCCTTATGTGAAATATATGCTGGTCTTTTGTTGTAAGCATGCAATGGTATACTCTTACGCGACGTTCCATAACTGTTCATGCGTGAATAGTTGCGGAATGCCGTGTCCGTACGCGCCCCTGGAAACGGGGGCGTTACAGGAGTCAACTCTTGCCATGTCTCCAGTCTCTAGTGATACGCAAATGTGAAAGTTTGGTGGAGGTCTTCGACGTGGCCGCATCTCTCAAAACAATGGATATTAGCCGTTGCTCCAAGCTTGAGTTGAAATTTCGGAAGCAGGAAGAGTCAGCAGTAATTGTAGATCAAGTTGAAGAGCAGGAAGAGTCAGCAGTAATTCGCACTGACATCATGCCCTCCACAGCTGTACCAAAGCTGTCGCCATCAGCCACGGAGCTTTTCCTTCCATGCCTGGAATCTCTACAACTACTCAAGTGTGATAGCATTTCAGAGCTTCTCAGGCACCGATCAGCTCGGCTGTGGCTGCGGGCTGCGGGCTGCAGGCTTTTTGAAGCGGCTACAGTTATTTGAGCCCAAGCCGCAGCTTCCAGGCGGAGCCGACCGCTCCACGCGAAGCCTTGCAGAATGCGGCCCCAAATCGATCTCCCCCAAATGCTCCACACGAGGCGTTAGGGTTAAACCGACGCTCCCCCAAATCGAACTCTCCCCTGGAATGCGCCTGCGTGGTCGCCGCCACCCGCGAGTGCCGGCTATCCGCCCCCGGTCGGCCGGCGCGGCGACCGAATCGCCGGTGGCCAGGTCGCCCCTCCCCCCCACCCGTCCCTCCTCCGTGGCAGTGCCCATCCGGTGCGGGCTCCCGAGGCGGGGAACGCAGATCCGCGGGGACGTAGAGCCGCGCCGGATCCGCAAGGCCGACGGCCCGTCCCCGTGCGAGATCCCCGTCCAAGGTCGCCGTCCCCGTGGAAGGTCCCCGTCTAAGGTCGCCGTCGCCGTCCCCGTGCATCCTGGGCGTAAGAGACGCCTTCGTCGCCTCCGCCGACGACGGGAGAGCCCAAGCGCGCAGCCCGGCGTGCGTCCAGTCAGGAAGAAGCGGCGCCGCTTGAAGCTCCGGCCGAGCTCACCCCCGCATCAGCGCAGCAACGAACGGCGTCTGGAGGTATGGTCCTTGCCGAATATGTAACTCTACTCCTTGTACCAACACAGACTTGTCTCACTATCGCTTTGCTTGTAATTGTTGTAAATGAGCTAAGCCAAGAATGAAATGCATAGGTTCTCTGCTACCATCCTGCAAACAGGTGCATAGTTTACTGACAAATAAACCTAGAAACCGAAATATTTGTACACTTTGTGCCCGTTAGTATGTTCCTACGAAGGGATGAGTTTGGATATAAAGTTATGTCGTTCCCCTCTCATATGTAAAGTTTCAATACCCTTCGCCGCGATGCCTGCAGATGGCGCCGGCAATGTGGGACAATGCCCTTACGAAGGTGTTCCTGGAAGTGTGCGCCGAGGAGGTGGAGGCACACAACAAGCCGTTCTCACGCTTGAACACGCAGGGCAAGCAGAACCTTCTGCGCAAATTTGAGGACCGAACTGGTTACCAGTACACAAGTAAACAGATGAAGAACAAATGGGAGCAACTTTCTCGTGATTACAACAAATGGAAAACTTTGAAACTTCATGCCACTGGCCTTGGGGTCGATCCATCGACAGGCAACATTGCTGCGAGTGAGGAGTGGTGGGCAGCCGCGGGTCGAGTAAGTATCAATTTTGCAGTGCAGTGCAGCTAGCTTTACACCGGTTATATGACATCGTGCATTGCAGGGAAAGTCCGAGATGAAGAATTTCAGGGGCATTGTCGACAGACACGAGGACCTCCTAGAAATCGTGTTCGGAAACACGACCATCACGAGCGAGTTCGCATTCGTCCCGGGGGTGGATGACCGCGACGTCAACATCGACGACCAGGACGATAGCCCAGCAGGGGAGGGCAGCAGCATGCCTTCCCCTTTGCAGACCCCTGGCAGCAGCATGCCTTCCCCTTTGCAGACGCCTGGCAGCAGCATGCCTTCCCCCTTCCAGAGCCATGGCGGCAGTGCATCGGGGCGTTCTTCCGGGAGCAAGAGGCCATGCCCTGCACCATTGCACCCGAGCAGCGTTCGTGGAAGTAAGCGCGCTCAACGTGAGGGTTGTTTGCAGCGCATGGTTGAGCTTTATGAATCAGAGCTGAACCTTTGGTCCGGAAGCCATGGCTCTGGGACGAGTGTGACATCGCCTACGGTAAACCCCGAAAGGGAAGACGTCATGCGTTTGATGAGACTGGTAGTACAAGCAGGTGGGCACGAAGGAAGCGAGGAGCACTTCTACGCTACGCAGCTTTTCATGCGTCCGGAGTGCCGCAACAGCTTCGCCTGCTTGGAAACGAGTGAGGGTCGGCTGAACTGGATCAGGCGTACTTGGGAACTACTTCGAGATAAGCCGTGAGGGTCGGTTGAGTGTTAGGCATATTGTTGAGCGTTGTTGGTTGAGTGTTCGGCATATTGTTGTGCGTTGTTGGTTTCGTGTTCGGCATATTGTTGAGCGTTGTTGGTTTCGTGTTCGGCATATTGTTGGTTGCGTACGTACTTTGTTGAGTGTGTAGGCATATTGTTGAACTTGTTATTATGCTACCGTATGGATGTTGCTGTATTGAACCTTATGTGATATTTATGTCGGTTGAACTTTGAACCGTATGGATGCTACTGCTATTACTTTGTATCGATGCCGTGATTGCTACTGCTGCTATTACTTTGTATTACCCATTGCTGCATGTGCTATTACTTGTATGCCCGAGTGGTGCTGCTGCTGCCGTGATTTTTATGCTGACGCTGCTGCCTTGCATGCTGCTGCTGCTATTACCGATTCCTGCTGCTGCCGTGATTTTTATGCCCGAGTAACATGTGCTGTTGTCATGTGTGTGCAGTGATGGCGGATGCCGGCAGCAGCAAGTTCCCAAAGATGCTTGTACTGGCTGCCATGTGCTGTGACGATGATACAGACGACGACGAGACAGACGACGAGGAAGAGCCCGGTCATATCCCACCAATGCCACGAGTTACTGGTATGCAGTGGGTCTCAGACCAACTAGCGGACAACCGTGAATGCCTCAACATGTTCAGGATGTCGCCCAATGTTTTCCACGCGTTGCATGAGAGGCTTGTTCGAAATTACGGTCTTCGCTCAGGACGGGAAATGTGCTCAACAGAAGCACTAGGCTTATTTTTGTGGACCTGCGGATCACAGCAACCGCAGCGGCAAGCTACGAACCGATTCGAGCACTCTCCGGGAACTATCTCGAAGAGGTTCCACGATGTGCTTGATAGTGTGGTGTTATTAGCGGCGGACATAATCGCACCATTAGATCCAACTTACCAGACAGTGCACCCCAGGCTACAACAACCCAGATTTTCTCGCTTCCACAATTGCATAGGTGCTATTGATGGCACTCACATCGAAGTCATTGTTCCAAATGGCGAGAGGGGACGGTATTATAACAGGAAAGGCTTCACTAGTCAAAATGTTCTCGCCATTTGCGACTTGTACTGTCGCTTCACATTTGTGTGTGCCGGGTGGCCAGGGTCGGCGCACGACGCTCGGATCCTACATGACACAATGGACAAGTACGGTGACCGCTTCCCACATCCCCCCGAAGGTTGTATGACAGTTTCATATCCGATTATTACATGCTTTCCGAGTCACATACTAACCAATATTTTTTTGTTGCAGACAAATACTACCTGGTCGACTCCGGTTATCCTAACCGGTTGAGTTACCTAGCGCCATACCGCAACACGCGGTACCATGTACCTGCCTTCAACAATGGTACACGTGCGGGGGGGATGGCCGAGGTTTTCAACCACCGGCACTCGCAGTTGCGCAACGTCGTCGAGCGTGCGTTTGGTATGTGCAAGGGCAAATGGCACATTCTACATAAGATTCCTATGTACAAGGATCGCGGGCAATGCAAAATCATCACAGCTTGCATGGCGTTGCACAACTTTATCATTGACGCCGAGTCTGGTGCGGAGCCTCCCGCCAACATGGCAGCGCCCGCATACCAGCCGTCCGGGCTGCCTGATGCCGCGAGCACAGACCTCATGACCATTACACGTGACTTCATAGCATCGTCACTCGTGGTATAGAGCTCATAGAGGTCCCTTGTATGTTCCATGCACTTGTTTGTTCTTGTGCCATGTCATATAAAATTGTTGCGTACGGCGTTTCGCTAAACCGAATGTCGTCATTTTTTTGGTCAACGTCACTAGTACATGCAAAAATGTTGCGTCCACTAGTCTCAGCTTATTCCAGGATTACTTACATCACTTCAGGTGCTACAGTACTATCCTTCAGCCCCTACAGTACTTTCATCAGCCGCTACAGTGATTTTTTCAGCCGCTACAGGGCATTTTTCAGCCGCTACAGTGTTTTCAGCCATAAGCCTGAAGCTTTCAGCCGAACCGATCAGGGCCTCAATCTTCCCTCAACCCTCACGCGTAGCAGGATTTATTGGTGCAATAATATTGAGATCCTATCAGGCCAGCTGAATGCGCTACAAGAACTAACGTAACAATTCTTGAGTGTGATAGGTTGAGATCACTGGAATCTTACTTGGGGGAGCTCCCATCGTTGGAATCCCTGCACCTTCGTAATTGCCGTTGCCTGGCGGTCATACCAAATGGGCCACAATCATACACGTCCCTTCAATTACTTTCCATTAAGAATTGTCCTGGTATAAAGTCACTCCCTAGATGTCTGCAGCAACGACTGGATAGCCTTGAGTGGAAAGAAATAGACTCTCGTTTTGAAGGTACCCTCAACAAACTCATGCATCCATTCCGTTTCTATTTCGTTTGTTTCTAAATACATATCATTCTCGCTTTTAAATTTTGTTTTTAAATACATTTCATTCTATGATTCCGAGATAACTCGTTACCATTTTTCCTATGCAAATCCGTATCTATTTCTAGGATCATTTATTATTGTAGACTAAAGTAACACATACCATACAAAAGCAATAAGTGACTGAACGAATAAGGGTATTATGATATTTCATATATACCTTGGTCATTGTGCAAATTACTAGAATAACATCTATTTAGGACTGGAGGGAGTTTTTTTTTTGTATTCCAAAAAGAGAAAGAACTAAGCCAAGTGCAATGGAACGAAGCAAACTAGTGTCTTAAACTTGAGACTGGCGATTCGGTTGGATCATTTTGGCCCATCAATTTCACCCCTGGTAGAAAAGAAGCCCTTAGTGTAGTTGACACAAAGGGCCTGTTCTTTTTGGTTGCGGCTTGTAGCTTTTAGATGTGGGCTTTTAAGCTGTTTGTACGAGAGATTACAGAGTAACAGAAACTCGCGTATGGTTTTTGCCGACATAAATAAAGTCAGTAAAGTATGTGCTACAATTAACTAGTAGACCCTATCTTGAAAAAAAATATTTTATTTAAAAGTTAGTTACTGTAGAAAAGCCGAGAAGCAGCTTTTAGAAGCTGAAAAGAACTGGGCGAAAGACTCACTAAATTTAATAAAATCCGATCAAACGGACTGAAGCCCAACTCCAAAGTTAGGTTCTAAAATGTACCACAGTTCAAAGCTTGATGACAGCCTGTTTAATTGTCCTGTACCTTTCTTACATAAAGAACGGTTTTCTTTCAACTTTCATGGTCATTATGCCATACACTGCTATAAAGATTCTATAATTAGTTCTGTTATATTACACATTGATTTGCACATATAAATCCTATCATCATTTGTGACTCAGGACATAGGCTATCAAAACCGAAGACTTGGAAATATGCCATTAATAGAGACTGGTGAGTTAGAAATATTTCCAAACCGAAAACTTGGAAATATGCCATTAACCTTCCTGAAGAATGAAGATAATCACCACTACATCGTCATTTGATCGAATATTTCAATTACGAGGGCTAAGACGACGAAGAAGCTGAAAAGACCCGAGTTGCAAGGAAAACAAGTACCAAATTCTAAGTTGAAGAACCGAGCAGATAGAGATACATGCTGCACTAATTTTCTTCCCATTTACTTTTAAAGTATGCTGTGTGTAAATTCGTTTGTGCTCCCGTATAAGAGAAAGATGCCTAGCACTCTCTCATAACACAGTTGTCTACATGACTGCACAATACTTCTCACAGATCAACATTTGAACATCTTATAGCTGTTAATCCATGAGCTGTTTTAACCTGTCAAGCCGTTCCTTCCTATCAGATACAAATGGGGTGCTGTAAGTTATCCTGTCATAAGTTTTTTTTAATGGAATGCTATCATAAAGTTACGATGATTTCACAGCAATATTTTTTGTGGTAACCTTTATAAAGTACGATGATCTCTCAGCAACAGTTTTTCTTGTAATCTTTCCCGGGGTAATGGATAATAATTCAACGGTGAGTCACTGGCGTCCTGAAAGAAGCACTGATAATCTATCCCTGCATGTTCTGCCTGTATCAGTGCAAGCGCAGAGGTTTTTTATATGGCATTTTGCTCCTTTTCATAACGCATTTGTATTCGCCGGAAACTTAATCTATCATTGAAAAGGTTGTCAAGATAGGCATATTGTTATGGTCTGAACACAATCGTGTTAAGATGGTATTCCCTTCGTTGCTTTGAGGTACGTGCAAAAAATATGTCAGTTTAGGGAACATGCAAACAAACTTTCCAAAATTGACTATCAATTTCTTTTTCAACATATAAATTGAACATATGAAAATAATATGTATGGATTTATCTCGAAAAGAGCTTTGGCTATTGAACACATAGATTTGATATGGTATTTTGCTCCTATGCTGGGACGACAAGAAGTCATATTAAGACAGTTTTCTACATTCTGCACATGAACGATTTCAAACAAAAAAATCTGAGCTTCAACTGGAGAGGTCAGTGATTCAAAGGCGGTTCTCCTTGCAGCCCCGAAATATCTGAGAAAGCAAAAGAAAAAAAAAGGAGAAACATGTGGTTTAATTTATTTATCACCAAATCGAGATGAATACTATATGATAGCAGCAGGAAATTCTTTGTCTTTGAATCAAGGTACTCAGGAAGAACAGGTTGTTCTAGCTAGATACGTCAAGAATTCCTAACTATTGCATGGAACAATTCATGTTAGAACTATTTTTTTCTTTTCAATATTTTTCTATTGGAGGTTCTCTCATTCATTTTTATTAAGCATAATGATGCGAATCGAAATTTTAATGAGTTCTGACATGCAGCATCAAGCAGTTCCACTTTCTTGAGCCGAGAAATGCATTGTTGGAACTAGATTAGAACGCCAAACAGCTCTAGGTTCACCGTGTACGTGGTGCGCATTGCTGTGTGAGCTGGCCCATCCGTGCCCGCTAGATCTTGCGTGGACGGTGGATAATCCCGCTGCTCCTATGGGCCGCACGCACAAGCCATGCGATTGTTCTCTCGCAATTTTTTTAGGCCCGCTTGGGTTAGCTCGGTGTGCAATCTCATTTGCGCCTCCCCACCCCTAACCTTAGCCTGACACGCTAGCGGACGCCCAGCCAGTTGCCGGCATAATTTTTTTGTACGAATAATCTATTTTTTATTCGAAATTACATAAATATACCCGCGAATTTTTTTTACTAAAATAGGCTCCAGTCGCCCAATGGTTGAGCGACTAGAGCCTATCGCCCAACCCAGCGGCGACACCTAGAAAATCTGACAACCGTTGGGCGATTAATTGCAGTCGCCCAACGGTGGGGCTATTAGAGTCTAGTCACCCAACCGTGTGGCGACTGGGGGTCGGTTGTAACCACGCCGCGCTTGGCCGCCCCGAGCACTGTTTCCATTCAGCAATCGGTCCAGCGAGCGTGAGAGAGGAAAGAGAGTAAGGAGAGGAGAGGAAGAAGGGGAAGAAGAGGAGAGGGAGAAGAGGAGAGGGATCCAGGTAATTTTTTGCTATATTGTTTTTCTTAGTGTTAGTAAAAATTATAGATGTAGAAAATTTAGTTTAGAAATTTTGTATAGTATTTTTGAATCATTATTGTAGAAAATTTAGTGTAGAAATTTAGATATAGAAAATTTAGTGTCAAAATTTTGTATAGTATTTTTGATATATTATTGTAGAAAATTTAGTGTAGAAATTTAGATATAGAAAATTTAGTGTCAAAATTTTGTATAGTATTTTTGATGTATTATTGTAGAAAATTTAGTATAGAAATTTAGTGTCGAAATTTTGTACAATATTTTTGATGTATTATTCTAGAAAATTTAGTGTAGAAATTTTGTACAGTATTTTTGATGCATTATTGTAGAAAATATAGTGTAGAAATTTAGATGTAGAAAATTTAGTGTCAAAATTTTATACAGTATTTTTGATATATTATTGTAGAAAATTTAGTGTAGAAATTTTGTATGGTATTTGTGATGCATTATTGTAGAAAATTTAGTGTAGAAATTTAGATGTAGAAAATTTAGTGTCAAAATTTTGTACAATATTTTTGATGTATTATTATAGAAAATTTAGTGTAGAAATTTAGATGTAGAAAATTTAGTGTCGAAATTTTGTACAGTATTTTTGATGTATTATTGTAGAAAATTTAGTGTAGAAATTTAGATGTAGAAAATTTAGTGTCAAAATTTTGTATAGTATTTTTTATGTATTATTGTAGAAAATTTAGTATAGACCATAATATACAAATTAATCGTGCGGTGAAATTTATACGTATTAGAAAAATCAGTAAATATTGAGGGTACAAATTAATCGTGCATGTTTATTGCAGTGGGTTACGACGCGTTTATTTTGATTCCTTATAAGTGCTAACTTGAACTCTTTTTGTAGGTATGGCTCGTGATGGTCGTGACTCCGACTGGCGGTACCCGCTGTTGGACGAGCACGTGGACCGCGCTTCCCGTCGTGTGCCGCCACCGGGGAGCACGGACGAGCCGGCTGAGCTGGGAGTGGTCCGGACACGCACACCTCGCGTGGCCTGGGGACTCGACCCCCATTGGACTGCCAGGTTTGCACTACGCCAGCGTTTTAGTGTTGCCCTAAGAACGTTCCGTGCTGACCTTCACTTTGTTTGTAGGCTGCGGGATGCCGGGCTACTCCCTCTTGCCCGGATGGTGCAGGCCACGGAGGAGGATGGAGCCGCCTTGGCCACGGGCTGGGACAAGGCGGGCGTGGAGCGATCATGACGCTTCCCGTTCGACCGTTCCCTACTGACGGCTTTGGTGGACTGTTGGCGGCCCGAGACGCACACTTTCCTAGCGTCTTCACGCCAACTACGGGTTCGCATCATTGGATCTCGTTTTTATCCCAAGGCGATATGTAACGAACTAACGATATTACTATTGCAAGTCTTCACGCCCACCAGCACGCACATGGCGTCTCCCCCGGCCAGGACAATGTAGACCAGTTTTTTCAGACTGGTCAGGGCCGTCCTCCGATGTAGCTTTTCGGGGCACACCACCGGAGGTTCTCTTGGGCAGTGCCCTCCCCGGCGCATCGGAGGGCACACAACCAGAGATGCAGCTGACTCCACCAGCTCAGAGGCGGGTACGACACACTCCTGATCGTTTTACGTTTTCGGAGCGTCGTCACCCGTTGCACCGGAGGATGGCCAAGCAGGGGACCGTACGGGAGGACGCGGCCGCGGTGACGGGGCAGGCCAGGGTGGCGATTGAGGGGTGGTGCTGATGCTATATGTTATGCATGTAATGAAAAAGTACGCGGCATGTTACTTCCAACTGTATTATGAAGTTTATTTAAATTCAAACAAGCCTATTATCTCATTTTTTCGCATTCAATCATTCACATATCAAGTCATCTAA
This sequence comes from Dendrocalamus latiflorus, assembly GCA_017311315.1. Classification (NCBI taxonomy): domain Eukaryota; kingdom Viridiplantae; phylum Streptophyta; class Magnoliopsida; order Poales; family Poaceae; genus Dendrocalamus; species Dendrocalamus latiflorus. The sequence goes on along the minus strand of CM029641.1, from coordinate 4,433,302 downwards.
CAAATATTAACATACCGGTTTTCTCCGCACATGAATTCTCAGCGTATGTCACTTACCAGCGAATGTCTGAATCGTTCGTAAAAAAAAGTTTCTAAAATTTTATACACACCTACAACATACAATAAACATAAACTTTTATTACGACTCCAGTACATGTTTTACCAGTTTAAAACTACAAAATTCATAAAATTTAAAACAATCACGGGGGAGTGGGTGCAGTCACCTGCCCATTGGGCGACTGCATGAAAGTCGCCCAATAGGGAGGTGACTGCATGAAAGTCGCCCAACGGGAGGGCGACTGGATGCGGTCGCTCCAGGGTGCGGCGATAGGTATTGTGTCGGCCCCTGGTTGGGCGATAGGCTCCAGTCGCCCAACGGACCATTGGGCGACTGGAGCCTATTTTTGTAAAAAAAAAATTCGTGGGTATATTTCTGTAATTTCGAATAAAAATGGATTATTCGTACAAAAAAATTCGTTGCCGGCACGGCAGGACCGGCACAAACGGCCACGCGCTCGCCACACACCCGGCACCTCCCACCACTCGCCGCCGCCGCCTTCTCCTCACCATCGCCATTGTCCCTGTAACGGTGCTGCAGGGTATCAAATCTCATGGTGGGCTGCAGGCTCCTTCTCCAACATGGATGAGTATGTTGCACAACGTGGTTGAGCTTTGTTTGTCTGGTTGCGAGAAGCTTCCTCCACTGTGGCAGCTACCAGAACTACGACTTCTTACTTTGATTCAATTGAAAAAAATTATAATTCTTGTGCAGATGTGATACATCCTTTACATTTCCAAAACTGAAGTAGCTTGAGCTAAAAAGTCTATCGGATTTGGAGAGATGGTGCGAAATGGATGGGATACAAGGAGAATAGGTAATGTTTCCTCAACTTGAGAAGTTTTTTTTTGTCGTGAGTTGCAAAAAGCTAACGGCATTACCAGAAACACCACTTCTGCGTGGAGACCATAAAAGTTTCAATTCAGCATTTCCAGAATTTAAGGTAATCCGGCTACATCGATTAGATAGTTTAAAAAGCTGGGGGTGACGGATGGAACAGGTGGTGAACAACCCACCTTTCATAACCTTGAGGAGGCTAGTATTGATATTGTTGTGATTTTGAGGGCTTTATGGTAATTTCTGATTTTGAGACAAAGATAAAAAAGAAAAGAAGAGGTCGGTCCCACCTGTCCGATTTTGAGCAAAATCGGGTAATCACAAAAACTTTCCATAGAAAGTGACTAGATAGATGGGTTCTGATCTCTAAGAGATATCTCCACTCTTTACACATCTTTGGCACCAAGAAAGATCAAGAGAAGATAAAATCATTAGAAGAAAACCAAACAAATCAAAAGCACAAGGAGAAATATGTGGCACAACTTACTTCTACGAAATTTGGATGTTCATTTCACTTTGAAAGGAATGTTTTATAACTATTCTCTCATGGAGAAAAGAGTTCTAAGCCTAAAGCGCACACACAAAATTTTCAACACAAGAAAACCCTAACCTCTCTCTCCAACCACACTTGAGAGCTCTAATCTCTCAACACACAAAATAGCTTTTATAGTGGAGGCTTCTCACCTCTCACCAAACCCTAATAACCAGTATACCCTTAATAGAAACAACCATTTAAAAATAGGAAAACCTGGTAACTAACATACAAATATGTTTTACACTCGCATACTTTTCAAAACGCGACTTTCGCATGTTCCAATAGTCTGATAAGACGCTTTATCTTTCAAGACATGACCAAAACCACTTAGACCACAATCGTTGTTTTGTAAATTGCCTTTCCACCCAGTATTATATAATTTTCTCAATTGCCACCCACTGGCCTTCATGGTGCTTCTCCACAAAACAACCACCACAACGAAATTTGTGATGCCCAATAACTTGTTGCCAAAATTATATGCCTGCTCTGAGGACTGTCACCACTTAAAACACTCATGTTCAATGGCACACCACATGTATACACTTAGCTCATCATGATTCTTATCTTTCTCCTGCACTTCTCTGCTTGAGATGATACTCTACTCGGACTTACGCGACCATCCATGACCTCAAGGCACCTTCCCTAGACTCGATCTTGCCGTTGAACGCAACAATCACCAAGCACCCCACACATCAAAGAATAAGCAACTGTCCCGAGCATAAGTGAAATACACTTGACTCTTATCAACAAAACTGATGTAAACATGCACCACTTGACACCCACGTCAAAATTCCCACAATGCATGGACTTCCGCCATAATTAACATTTGCACTCCCGCCATAATTAACACTTGCATAGAGTCACATCATGACTAACACAATTGAAATCAACTCAATTCACTCAACTTCTAAGATGCCAATCTGACCACCAACCAACGGACGACCTAATCACCACAAACCGACTTAACTCCTCCCGGTGATAGGGGATTAATCTGATCGTGGCAACCATGCTGGTCAGACCGCCTAACGATCTCCAGTTAGACCACCATTACTTGGCCGGTCACACCGATCTTAAAAACTCTTCGTAATGCAACGAGCACCTCTTTGAAATAAATGAATTGTAAACTAGAAATAGGTCACACCGTATTTTCGGTCGGACCGCTCTCATGGCCAGTCACACCAGACTCGATCAGACTGCTGCCTACCTAATAGAAAAAAACCAGAGAGCAAATGACACAAAATTAAACTTAACTTCGATAACGAAACACAAGCAATCACACAATATGAGATGACCTCTCGTATGGTCTCACACCAGTCGAAAGAGAAAATTGATATCAAACACAACTCCAGTGGCGCGCTGCGGATGCCAAGTCAGCTTGTCACAACTACTGCGATTTTCAGTGTGCCCATCGCTAACCCTTAATCCATCAATAGCAGCTGCTTGGCAAAATCTAAAGTTGGACTCAGATGAGTGAACCTTGGCAAAGTAGATCAATGCTGTAGAAATGCGTGAAATTTAGGCAGAAAATATGTACTTGTTCGGTAGAAACTCTTCTCTCTTTTTTTTTTTTTTGCCTCAAACAAATTATCTAAGCCTCGGCTTATAGGTACGCATTTAGAAATATGTGTACAAAGGCGTCAACTAGAGCTCGGGACATCAGGGGGAAAGGCCTACCATTGGACGCCCATTTTGCTTGAATTTGAGATTAATCGTATTGTTACTGTTACAAAGCGAACAGTCGGTTCGATACATTTGAGAAGAGAACTAGAGTTGTGATCTAAAGTTCTAAACACAGCACGCAACATTGGGATATCAAATCTTCTTCTCGGCCACTTGCCTGAAACTCACTAGTTTGCTCTTGCAAGCTGCAGATCACACATGTTTCAGTTGTACAAACTACACAACGACCAACATGGGCCAACCTATATTAGCTCGGCTAAATGGGCTCCAATTGAGTAGCCAAACCCAATCCTTGGAAAACTTTCAAAGAAGGAAAGAAGATGCTGAAACCAAACAAGATCCTCATGTAACAAGATACCAGCTAATATAATGCTCGAGACATCATTTCGAAAGCGAAGCAGAAAATCATGATCAGCTGCACATCCAACCAGACATAGGGAACATATACCTTTAGCAGGTTATGATGCATAAGAACATAAAGTCATCTTGAAAAACTATGCAAGAACCAAAAAGTGCGAGAGAAACAGGATGAATAGTTAAACCAGATCCAAATACAACTAGCTAAATTGCATTGCCAATTGTAAGATCCATTTCTACACATGCAGCGGCCCGCTACATATGTCGGACTCTAGTTAGCAAACCCAGATCCTCTGTGATTCCACCGTACTATTCTTTGAATCAGTAGATAATGCTCATAAATATATACCAAAAATATAACATACGGAAGCGTAAATGATACAGTAATAACTTACTCATGGACCGATTAGGCCAAAATCAATAAAATGCACTTAAACATATCAAGAAATGAAAATACTGGCAAATTCGAAATCCAAAAATTTGACCTGGCCTCAGACTTTGGATTCAAAATTCGAATCTCAAACTTTGAGTTTTGAAAGGTATTTTGAAACTTGAGAATTTGAATTTTCGGTTAAAATAATTAGATTGGAATATTTTTAATATTACTTTGAGGTTTATATTTTATCTTATTTTGAGTACGAAAATTAATTTAAATTTCTAGATTCAAATTATGGTCAGCTTAATTTTTAATTGGGTTGCCTTTTTTCCTTCCGGATTTTTATTTTCCTTATTTGAGTTTGACTGCAAAACTTCAATTCAAGAACTTAAATAAACGCCGACTTTTGAAATACACTGAAAAGCGAAGAAAAGATTTTATTATTTTGACACTTACACTAGTTTCTTTTTGGGATGTTACAACATGGGAGTGCAAACTCATGCCTGTGAACATGTCTTGCAATTCTGAATAACCAAAAGATTCCATATAGCCATAGCAGATCCATCAATAGAATTAATTTGATCAAAGCATTAGTGCAACTATCAGATCGTTTATGGAGTTGATCTTGCTGGCTTTTTGCAAACCCTCTAAAAAAATAATTGAGGATCCAAAGAATCTCACATTCTAGATATATTCAGTGGTTATTTCTCCAAATTGGTCCAAATTTTCCATTACAGAGATCCATGAGCAAGGATGCTTCCGAGGGATGTGTATCATGTTCTGGTCATGCAGGCTTGTTAGACTGTTAGTTAAGCTGCCATGTTTGTAGGCACAAGCAGAAAACAATTTCGAGTTCAAGAAATACAAATGACGTGCACACACCCCACCACCACCGCCAGCGATGGCCTCCGACTTGATGACCTTTGCGCTCTCGGCGACGTTGGCCTCCGTTTTGACAGTCACAGCAGCAGTTGACCTCTTGTGCTTGGACCGAAGCGCACTCTGATCAAACAGGCCGCTCACTGCACTCTCCAGTAGTTTGTTGACGGAGACCCTCGCGGCATCAGTGAGGTTGGGCTCACGGACGGCCTCCCTTCTCGCCTTTCCCCACTTCACTGGTCAGGGCCAAGGTGCGGTCGATGGGGCTGCGAGGAAGAAGAACTTGAACTTCCACCCCTCGTTACTTGGCAGCGAGCCGGCGATGAGGCGGTGGCGTAGGCTGGAGGGCGATGCAGCGGGGCGTTTGAAGAAATGCCACCCCTGCCCACGGCCCTTCAGGCTTCAGGCCCACAGGGACAAGATGTGCTGGAACACGGACAGCATCGGCTCGACGCCGGCGTCCTTGAAGAGCGCAACGAACGCGGCCATCTCGTGCCACGAGTTGGGTTGGCGCGAGGACCGTGCAGAAGAAGGGGAAGTGGTGCTGCGGGAAGCGCATGCCTCCTTCGAGTGCGTCGGCGCAGACGCAGATGGAGCCCTCCGGCGGCGGCGTCCAGCCCAGCCGCCAAATGCCGACACAGGCCGGCGTGTACGAGTAGTCGGCACTCGGCCGGGCGCCACCACCCTTGGTAAATTGGGGAAAAGGAGTGAGGTGTTGGAGAAGTGCGGGATTAGGGATGGGATGACATGCTTTGGGATTAATGGGCCGAAAAATATCTGACAGAGTGGCCGATAGGACTGAAATTTCACGAATTACGCGAATTTCGGTCTGAATTTATTTTCCGTGGGTACAGGGTAGCTTTCTTCGAAATTTTTGTACGGATAATCTTTTTTTATTCAAAAATACAGAAATATATCTGTGAGAAAATTTATTACAAAAATAGGCTCCAGTCGCCCCCCATTGGGCGACTGGAGCTAATCGCCCAACCAGATACCGACAGAATTTCTGTCGCTGTACTCTCGGGCAACTGCAATCAGTCGCCTTCCTATTGAGCGACTTGCATGCAGTCGCCCAATGGGTGGGTGACTTGCAATGCAGTCGCCCAATAGGAGGGCGACTTTACTCAGCCCCCCGTGATTTTTTAGAGTTTTGTCAATTTTGTAGTTTTAAACTGGGAAAAAATCTGGTGTAGTTGTAATAAAAGTTTATGTTCACTGTATGTTGTAGGTGCATAAAAAATTTTGGAAATTTTTTTTTAAGAACGATCGATACATACAGTGGTAAGTGATATTTTGATGTTACTGAGAATTAGTATACAAAGAGAACCGGTATGTTAATATTGTTAAATGACTTACTATCTGAATCATTGAATGCGAACAGATAAGATAATAAGTTTATCTGAATAGAAATAAATTTCATAATACAGTTGGGAGTAATATGCCGCGTACATTTTTATTACATGTATAACATATAACATGATATGCGACTAACCCGCCCAACTGCTCGTACAACCTACTGTGTGGACCGGGGCAACTTTCCCTTCCTTGCTCGTTCGGCGTTGAACTCCTCCGCGGCCTCTTTTGCCTTAGCCACCATTTCCCTCTTTCTCTCGCGCTCCCTCTCGTGAGCCTCCCGCTCCCTACGCGTGCACGCTTCGAGATGAGCTTGCGTCTCGCGTTATATACGTAGGTTTTGCTCGTTCTTGCGGCGCTCCTCCTCCAGCAACTCCTTCTCCCGTGTGACATTCCACTTCTCGAAGTCGAGGGTCCATTGGTCCGCAGGGTGGATCTTCAGATCGATCCATTTGCGGTAGCCACATAGGGGCTCTGGAGACTGTAAATACAGGGGAGAGATTGTTAGTGCGTGCTGTGAAGGAGAAAAGGTAGGGGAAAATGGTGCATGTGGTCGTTACCGGCTGCCGATAGGTTACGGTGTCAAAGTAGCCCGAGTTCTTGATCTGTGCCCAAATTATGTCACGTACTCCGAGAAGTGGTGTCACCGGTGACGAGGCATCATCCGGTATGATGGCGAAGGAGAGTTCCGCTATCTCACTCCATTATCCGATGCTCACGACGAGCAATTATGTAGCATGAGCAATCAAGATGAAGATGTACATGAAGGCTCAAGGAGTGTGGGATGCGATCGAGAACGGTAATGTTGATGTGCGCAAAGATCAAATGGCATTGGCGGCTATCTATCAGGGCATCCTAGAGGAGACACTCTTCCTACTGGCCGAAAAGGAAACGACCAAAGCCGCATGGGAGGTATTGAAGGCGATGCATCTTGGGGCGGATCATGTGAAGGAAGTAAAGATACAAACTCTCAAGACCGAGTTCGAGGTGCTACGTATGAAGAAAACGGAGTCGATTAATGACTTCGCCGTCCGGTTTACGGTCATTGTCAACAAGATTCGGGCCCTTGGAGAGAAGGTGGAAGAGTTGTACACGGTAAACAAATTCCTTCGTGTTGTTCCCTCACAGTTTCTCCCGATTGCTTCAGTCATAGAGCAATTTGGAGACTTAAAGACAATGACCATGGAGGAGGTCATTGGTCGTCTTAAGGCATATGAGGAACGCATCCACGACAATAGTAACAAAGGTGACGGACAGCTCTTATTGATTCGCGCTGATAAACACTCAAACACTCTTGACTTATGTTGCACTCGACGCCCCGCTCGTTTCAGATTTAGCTTTTGGCTTTTGGCTTATTTTTCAGCTTCAGCTTCTGGCTTCTGACTTATGTTGCACTGAGGCCCCGCTCGTTTCAGTTTCAACTTCTGGCTTATTTTTCACTATTCACAAATTTTGTCTTTTTTTATTTTTTTAGCTTTTTTGCCGGTTGTTTTTTCATGTATTCATTTACGTTGTCCGAGATAAGCTAACATATTTTTTTATTTTTAAAATTTTTAAAATTTAATTACGTCAATAAGCCACCTTCAGCTACAGTAAAATTTCAGTTAGTTACAGTGTATTTTTAGTCATAAGTTATAGCTTTTTAGCCCAACTGACACAGGGCTGAGTCATTCATGAGGAATATGTATGGACTTTTTTTCACGCGTCTTTCAGACTTGGTGGTGGTGCAGTTTCTGAACTTCAGCTCATTGGTAATTGTTTGAGCTAGTTGACGGAATGGTCAGAGCCATCCAACAAGGAGGGAGAGGTTTGTCATGACCTGTCACCGCCAGTTTTGCTGTCAAATTGTCAAATGATAGTCACTGAGCTGTCAAATCTTCGCACACTAAAAAAATTGTTAAATGATAGCCACTAAGACACTTATTCAGCTATAGTCAAATGGCATATACGAACAATAATCAATTGAAGGCTCTATTATTTTTCAGTTTTTGATTTTTCTATAGTAACTAACTTTTAAAGGTAGGGTCTACTAGTTAATTGTAGTACATACTATACCAACTTCATTTATATCGGTAAAAACCATATATGAGTTTATGTTACTCTATAATCTCTCACACGAACAGCCAAAAAGCCACAAGTCGCAGTTAAAAGCCACAAGTCTCAGTAAAAAAGAACATACCCAAAATTTCATCATATAACGTCTTCCCTATAATTTTCCACTCTAAGTTCCAGTTTCACAGGAATTTCACAAGAAATAATTTACTTTTCGATGAATCAAAAAAAAATTCCCACGTTCTAATTGAAGCCTTGTCATCCACCACTCTTGGTATGTTTCGACGTGCCTTATTTTGGATTTGCAGCAAACAACCTAATCCTAGGGGATTTGACAGGCCAAGTTTCGGACGTCTAATAGGCCTCTCGGACTGTTTGGAAGGATAGGGATCTGAAACGAAGTTATCAATTTCGTTCCGGTAACAATCAGAATGGTCAGTATGTTTCTTTTTGGCCTACAAAACATCATAAAGGAGGTTGCATCCCGTACCGGCTAGAATTGCCGCACACGTGTTTTTGCGCTAAAATCGCTCAGTTCAGACCGGCCGAGCGGGCCTTGTGCACTAGCCACTGTTGAGAAACCGTCGCTGGCGACCAGTCCGAACGATTTCTCTGCTTAGAACAAGAACGAATCAATCACAGAATCACAAAGAGAATAGATTGAACACAGAGAGGTAGAGAGAACTCCTGGTCTTTCTTTATTGATTTAGATTGCATCGGAGTACATAATGAGAGGGGTCTAGGTCCCTATTTATAGCCTACGGTGGGGTGCCCAAATATACCAGGACTCTTGGCCATGGGCCCGGTTTCCTAACACTCCCCCTTGGGCACTCACCCAACATGCTCATGCCTCGTCAAAACTCCATAAAAACCCAGTGGGAAAAATTTGGAGAAAGAGTACATGATACATGTGATGCTGCGATGCACGAATTGCCTCATTAAAAACCTTGGTCGAGAAACTTCATGGAAAACTCGTCAAGGGAAAAAAGAGTACGATTCACCCAAATTCATTTAGTCTGCAAGACTTTATTTTGGGTACTTAATCTTCATGATTAAGATTTATTAGCGAGCTTGTGAGAATTCTCCCCCTGAATTCTGCACTTCTCTAAGTCTCATCATTCCAATTCCACGCACGCACCTTTCAAAGCTAGATGCGGGGAGTGACTTAGTGAATAAATCTGCGAGATTTTCACATGACTTAGTATGCAGTATTTTAATCTCGTCCATCTTTTGCAATTCATGTGCATAGAAGAACTTGGGGTTGATATGCTTTGTGAGATGACTCTTCACATAGCCCGTTTGCACTTGTGCAACGCAAGCGGCATTATCTTCATAGATAATTGTGGGGGTTTGCACAATGTTCATCCCACATGACTGCTGGATGTGGTGAACCATTCGGCGGAGCCAAGCGCACTCTCGTGCGGCTTCATACAGTGCTATAATTGCTGAGTGGTTCGTCGAAGTAGCTACCAAGCTTTGCTTAGACGATTTCCATGAAACTGCAGTTCCACCACACAGGAATACATAGCCTGTTTGTGACTTAGCGGTATGCGAGTCTGACATATACCCAGCATCTGCATAGCCAATCAAGTTCAGGTCTTGATTCTTTCTGTAGAACAACCCGAGATCCTTGCTACCTTGGAGGTATCGGAAAATGTCCTTTATGCCCTGCCAATGCCTTTTGGTGGGCTCTGCACTGTACCTTGCTAAGAGGTTCACGGCAAATGCAATGTCCGGTCTAGTGCAGTTTGCTAAGTACATGAGTGCTCCCACTGCACTCAAGTATGGGAATTCCGGTCCCAGGACTTCCTCCCCCTCTTCCCTTGGTCGGAAAGGATCTTTTTCTTGCTGTAAAGACCTACCGATCATCGGTACTTTCGAGGGAAATGCCTTCTCAAAGCCAAACCTTTCGAGCACCTTCTGGGTGTAGGTCGACTGATTTACCAAGACTCCTTCAGGGTCATGCTCAAGCTGCAAGCCTAAGCAAAACTTGGTCTTGCCCAAATCTTTCATTTCAAATTCTGACTCCAAGTAGGAGCTTGCTTCTTTTATGTCTTCGGCTGTCCCGATGATATTCAGATCATCTACGTACACAGAGATTATACAGAATCCATTCTGGGATCGCCGTATAAATACACAAGGATAGTCTTCATTGTTCGTGTAGCCTTTCTTGCAGAGAAAGTCGCTCAAGCGATTATACCACATTCTTCCATATTGTTTCAGTCCATAGAGTGACTTTCTGAGTTTCACACTGTACAGATTTCTATTTGCTCTGTCTTGGTTCGGGAGAGGGATTCCTTCAGGGACTCTCATATAAATCTCCGAATCCAAGTTACCATAGAGGTATGCAGTCACAACATCCATCAATTTCATTTCCAAATTCAAGTTCACTGCCATTGAGATCAAGTATCTAAAGGTAATTCCACTCATGACTGGGGAGTAGGTTTCTTCATAATCAACTCCAGGACGTTGAGTGAAGCCTTGGGCTACCAGCCTTGCTTTGTATCTCACTACTTCATTTCTTTCATTTCTCTTTCGAACAAATACCCACTTGTGCCCAACGGGGTGTATGTGGGGAGGTGTGCGGCATACGGGCCCAAACACCTCTCTTTTATTCAGAGATAGCAATTCAGTTGCTATTGCCTTATTCCAATCTTCTCAATCTGATCTTTTCTTACATTCAGCGAGCGATGCAGACTCGGGATCAAGATCGATGATGGTGGAAATTTTCTTTGCGAAGTAGATATCGATATTAGCTGTTGTCCTATTCAGGGACTCTCCCGTGTGCACATAATTTATAGCTATTTCTTCATGAGTTGCTTCTTCTGGAGCTTCACCTTGCGCATCGCTTCTTTCAATTGCGGTGGCAAATCCCTTTAGTTTTTCGGCTCCGATGTGTGCGCACACATCCATGCCGATGGGGATATTCAGATCCGGTATGTCCTTTTCGGAAGGTGTCATACTTGTGCCAGGTCTCAACTGGCTCCCCTTCTCATTCTGGGGGACTTCAATGATCGGCTGTGATAAATCCCTTTTATCCTTTTTCGCCAGGCGTCCCCGGTTACTAAGGATTAGAGGAACCGGAGTTCTCGTCCCTTTATTTTTTTTTCTGAGGCCTCTGGACGAGATTAGGGATACCTTCTGCTTTCTTTGGTATTTCAACCCTCTCCGGTGCAGTGCGTGCAGGCACATGCGACTTAGTCACGCTCTTCAAATCACTAAAGTGATCAGGCAGTTGATTTGCTAGTTCTTGCAAATCGATTGTCTTTTAGACTTCTCTTGTCTTCTAGACTTCTATTGTCTTCTGAACTTCTATTGCTTCACTAGTGCGCGGGTCATGTGCATGAATTCTTGTGGCTTGCCATGTAATGTCTTCTGGACTTCTCTAGTGCACGGGTCATCTGCATGGAGTCCCGTGGCTTGCCACGTAATTTCCCGACATTCTTCATCAAGAGGTTGATTTCCTCCCCCTAATGTTGGGAAATTTTCGGTGGTGACCCTTGCGCTAGTTGCATAGGTGAATGGATGTTGTAGGCCGAAGGTCTAAAGTTGATGAGATTCGCTACATGGAGGACTGCGTGTCTCCAACATATAGCTGCTAGATTTCAATTATGCAAGAGGGTCGGGCAATAAATTTAATTTTGAGTATGGACATGTGGTACCGAGTGCTCAACTGCAATTCCCATCGCCATGCAATAATCATCAAATGCCTTCGAAGTAAATTCTCCGGCGTTGTCCATTCGAATGGACTTGATATGATGATCCGGAAACACATTTCTGATGCGAATGATCTGCAAGATCAATTTTGCAAAGGCGTGGTTTCTTGTGGACAACAAACCCACATATGACCACTTCGAAGAAGTATCAATGAGCACCATGAAATACTTAAACGGCTCTGAGACCGGCTGAATGGGACCGCAGATGTCTCCCTGGATGCGTTCCAGGAATGCAGGGATTTCATCCTTCACTTTCAGAGTGGAGGGTCTAGTAATTAGTTTCCCGGTGGCACATGCAGGGCACACAAAATCTTCATGATTCGGGAAATTCTTCACATTAATATTATACCCATGTGAGTTATTTATTATATTTCTCATCATCCTAAGACTTGGGTGGCCTAATCTATCATGCTAGAGACAGAAGAGTTCTGAGCTTCTAAACACTGTTTTCAGAACAGTGTACGCTGCAGGCGCTTTAATTATGGTATAATATAGCCCAGTTTCAAGTGAAGGAATTTTTCTAATATTCTTTTTCCATTCTCTTCGCGCTTTGTAATGAGCAGGTATTCCTTACCGTACTCTTCTTCAGTCTCAACGTGGAAACCATTGGCGCAAATATCCATCAAACTTAGGAGAGTTCTAGTCGATTCTGGGTACAATAAGGTTTTCTTCAATAACCAAAGTTGTGCCCATTATGGCTCTTCCAGAACCAATTATTCATGCATCACTTCCAGCGATTGTCGTAAGGCTGCCAGTGCTCTTACAGATCGACTGAAAATGCTTGCTCTCTCTTCAGATGGTATTTATTGTGCCGCTGCTAGCTAAGCACACTTCCTTCATAGGGCGCTACACGCATTCTAATATAGGGTAGTTTATTAATATGCATGAGAAGGCAATCAACACATAAATAAAACACTCCAGTATCAGAACATATCATGCCATTATAAACTGAATAAATGAATGAATTCTTCCAAAAATCATCCAACCATCACGAGAAAATAACAAATCTTAAGTACCATCCATGCAAATTCTAACATATTCTTCCACACAAAATAAATGACAATTAAAGTCAAAATGCATTCAGTGCACTAGACTTCTTCTGCTATTTTCTCAGGGTTGACATTCTCTTCAAGAGAAATCATGGTATTGACTGCTTCTAGGTCGAGAGGAGGTGCTGCCACTTGGATGGTCTCAACCTCCATCAGCGCGGGCAGCTGCTCGGAACTCTCCCCCTCAACCGATGCAAAGTGGGCTTCATGCCGCCCTTTGCCATCCCATTTTTGGCTTGCTAGCCTTATTCTCATGTGGAGCGTCTGATTTGCCTTTCTGGGCTGCGGCTTTACCCTTCCTTCCCCTTCTCTTCATTAAGGGATTTCACACCTTATGGCTCCCAGCGTTGGCTTCACGGCCAGCGGAGCTCCCAGGTGGCTAAGTGACGTAGTTCTTATGGAGAACTCCGTCCTGAGCCTCCGCAACCTACATCATATCAATCAATTTGGTATATTCCTTATAGCCGTCTTGACGATAATTGCGTGCGGATTGTACTGCATTGGGGTGGAAGGTGGATAGGGTTCTTTCGATCTTCTGCTCGTCTGTGATTTGCTTGCCACAGAGTTGAAGATTGATACAAATCCTGTGCAAGGCAGAATTGTACCCCCTGACCGTCTTAAAGTCGACAAACCTCAGTCTGATCCACTCCTGCTCTGCTTGAGTAAGAATGGTGTACTTCAGCCTCTCAAAACGCTTCTTGAGTGCGGTCCAGAGTGCTAGCGCGCTTTTCTCTGCCATATACTCATTCTTGAGAGTGAGACAGAGGTGGTGCCTGAGAAAATGAAGTGCCTGATCATTCTCCTTAGGTGTGGGTTAGGCGTCATTCAGTCCGCCAATCCCAATAGCCACGCGGAGCTTCCTGGCTCAAAGCACAATCTCGACATCGGATGCCTACGTCAGATAGTTTTGGCCATGCTGGGCCAGCTCCTTGAACTCCCAGTTCGTGATGCTAGTCATCTAAATGTGTATAAGTCTACTGCTGGTAGACATGCACGGAATAATTTACTGCAGGTAAATAAATGGTACAAAAGGTTCTCGTAATGTTTCATAATTTTCTATGCATTTTCTATAATTTTACTGCTAATTTCAGTGATTAAAAGCAATTAAAACAATTACAATTAACCAAAACAGTAAATAAATACAGAAAATACAAAGAATAATAATGGCATAAATAAATAAGCTTCAGATGCTAAAAATGATGCAAAAATTGGATTCCCGTAGCCTTTTATGCTAAAATATGAAATTTCAGCAAATTTTGCACTTTCTGAGGGTTTTTACGCAAATTTTCAGTTCAGAGAAAACATTCGCGCAATTTTCTGATTTACAGAGGGTTTTTCTGCAAAATTCTGGACCCATACGTAAAACAGAGGACTTATCGGCAATTTTCTGAACTACCGAGCCCCTTTTGCAAAATTCGGGACTTACATAAAAAAATTAGGTGCCTTTCGGTAATCACGTGAACCTCAGGGGGTTTTTCGCAAAATTCCCAATGCCTCCCCCGGCCGGGCCACTTTTCTTCCTCTTCCCGGCCCATCCTTTTCCCCTCCCTCCGCCCCCGGCCCACCTTGTTTTAGTCGGTCGGCCCACACAGCCCAAAGACCCATCCGGCCGGCTGAAAAACTGGGTGGCACTAGGGTTTCTCCACCCGTCTGTCCGGCTGGCGGCGGCTCAAATTTTTTTGCTCGGGCGGACGAGGTGGGGAGGCAGGCCCTCACGGCAGCGGCTACAGGCCGGCTTTGAGCGGCAAGGGAGGCACGGTCGAACGGCCAGGTGGTTTGGCGCGGGCGACCAAGAGGCGGGAAGGCGGACCGTCGGCGGCGTCGAGCGGGGAAGCCCGGCGGGAACGGAGGCCGATGCAACGCACGCGTGCGGGCGTGGTCGATGGTAGCCCGAGGCGAGTTCCAGTGGGGTGAGGCGGCGCACCGTCTGCAAGCCGGCGGCGGAGGAAATCAGCGGTGGGCCTCGGGTGCAGCGCGGCAGCACGAAGGCCGAGCGGCTGCGCAGAGGTCAAGCGGCGACGGCCGTGTGGTGCGCGAGGGCTATGCCGGCTCCGTCTCGGGGCGGCTGCGCGTGAGGTCGGCGGCGAGTCCAAGAGCGGCGGCATGCTTCGGAATGGCCGGCTTCAGGCACGGCGACTAACGGCCTCGGGTGGCGGCGGCGCTTCAGGGCGGCAGCCGGGCGATCGTGCGTTCAGGCGCGATGATCGAGGCGTCGATTGTGCGTGTGGGCGTGGGAACCGAAGCTCCGACGGGCGGTCTCCGTGCGTGCAGGCACGAGAGCTGGAGAGCCGACAGTGCGTGTTCATGCGCAATGGTGGCCGATGACAGCACTTCGGGCGCTGGTCCATGGTCGTCCAATGCTTCGGGCTGCGCCGCACATGGAAACTGGACGGCACGGCGGCCGGCCGGTGGCCAAAGTGGCGGTGTGTTCGGCCGACCATGCGGGGGAAAGCCAAGACACGGGATGACCGAGTGGTCGGGACGGCGATCATGCGGGGCGGCCGATTGGCAACCAAGTAGCTTCGGGCCATGCTGCCGGCGGTGAGCCGATGACCGGCGGCAGGCCGATGGTGGGTCGGCGGCCGCTTTAGGCCAGCGCCAATCCTTCGTATATTGTTTTTTTCTTCTTCATGTAGTGATCAAACAGAGAAAGCAACAACTTCTTTTCTTACGCAATGATCATGCAGAATCAAACAAAACCCATGCAAGTATTTTTCGTTTTTCAATCTACGATGCAATCAACATCTACCCCTTTTCGTAATCTACCGATCGACATTGTGCCGGCGATTTCAGATCTGCTCGCGGTAGATTGGGGCGGATTTGCATCGTTTCTAATCTACAGTGCAATCAACATCTACCCCGTTTCAAAATCTACCGATCGGCATTGTGCCGGCGACTTCAAGTCTGCTCGCGGTAGATTAGGGCGGATTTGCACCGTAGAAAATTCAATCTAGAACGCGAAAAGAAAATACAGATTCAAAAGCGATCTAGAAAATTCAATCTGTGCTTCGATGATTACCTCGTTCACCGGAGCGAAGTCGTGCTGATAACGTGTTGAGAAACCGTCGCTGGCGACCAGTCCGAACGATTTCTCTGCTTAGAACAAGAACGAATCAATCACAGAATCACAAAGAGAATAGATTGAACACAGAGAGGTAGAGAGAACTACTGGTCTTTCTTTATTGCTTTAGATTGCATCGGAGTACATAATGAGGGGGTCTAGGTCCCTATTTATAGCCTACGGTGGGGTGCCCAAATATGCCAGGACTCTTGGCCATGGGCCCGGTTTCCTAACAGCCACTACTAGGGCTGTAAGGATGTGTTTGGTTTGAAGTCAGGTAAGGATGGAATGAATCTATCCCTGTTTTTAAGGATAGAATCGTCCCCATCCCCTATTATCCCTGGAACCAAACACACTATTGGAGGCAGGTAGCGAGGAAGAGGGACGAGCCCATCCCCTCATTTTTGAGGGATAGGGGCATCCTCAATTTAGGGGAATATTCCCGGGATATTCCCTAAAGGGGATGGACTCTGTCCCTGCTGACTCCAATCCAAACAGGTCCAAATCTGGGATCGTCCCGTCCCATCCCCTATTGTCCCTGGAACCAATGAGCCGAGCTCGAGCGAGCTCACTGCCTCAAGCTTGAGTTTGTTAGAGAATTGAACCGAGCCTCAGAATCACCCGAGCCTAGAGTTAGGCTCAAGCTTGGCTCATTTATCTTTCGAGCCGATCTCGAGTCGAACTTGAGACGAGCGAAACACGAGTAATTCACGAGTCTTTAGCTTTTTATCTACCATAAGCTTAGCCAACTGCAGTCTATCTTGTTCTTAGGCTTAAACCATTGTCTTATTTATAAGCCCGATGTGATTTGGACAATACAATTGATAAAAAAATTGAAATACATGTGTATACACTTTAAAGAGTCATGCTTAGCAATAATGAACGAGACTACTCGAGCTTTTCGAGCTCGAGCTCGATAAGCTTGCGAGCTTCAGCTCAAACTTGAGCTTGGCTCGTTTATAATTCGAGCCGAACTCGAGTCAAGTCTAAGATGAACCGAACCCGAGTAGCTCACGAGTCTCGAGCTTTTTTTACAGCCTTAGCCACTACCTACACACGTCATGGGCCAGCCAACTAAGCGTGCGTGTGTTGCTCAGCCCTGTGCCCTTGCCGGGCCAGATTTGACTCAAACCACGCAAGCCCAACTAAGTGCACTATAGCCTCTACCTACAAACGTCATGGGCCAGATTTGACTCAAACCATGTACGTACGTGCCAGATTGAACTAACTCCTTTGGCCTTTGCTATTCTTTTTCTTCAAAATTTTTATTAGGAAGCATAGTAACTAATACTTATCTGCTTTTATTTTTATATACATGTGAATATATAATTTTTATATTATACTCCGAAACGTACACCAGAATAGACTTGTACAGATAAATTCCATATCAAAAGGCAAACCGGAATGGACTTCGGAATAAATCGACAACTACGATCTGAAAGGTAGGTTTTGTTAAAAAAAAACAATTGCTCGGGAAATGAAATTTTTGGTTTGGAGATTTTCTTTCTACTTCCTAGCTTGGAAAAGGAACTTGTGTCCTCTACTATTACATGGCAATAATATGGCACCATTCTCAATCTTAGGGGCTGCTAAAAACCGTTATATCGTCATGGATAATGCAAAGGAATAAGGGGATAAAAAGAAAAGGTAAAAAAAAAAGGCAAAAAAGCTAAAGTAAGATGAAATTAGAAACTGATACGTTCTAAGTGATTTCTAACTTAAATAAGCTGAAAGCTAAAAAAAAGATAAAAACAGAAGCCGATTGGAGAACCTTCGGACAAAAAACTGTGGCATATATCTCTTCAGGCATCACATGGTGATGGTATTGCACCGTTTTATATGTCAATCTTCCAATAAAAAAAAGCTGCATTTGTAGCTAAAAGAAGCTTCCAGCAAATCTATAACTCCTCTAAGCTGACTGCAAAGTAAGCCTCAAAAGAGTACCAGTTAGTTTTCATAATTTCCCTACCGTCTAATATGAAATACACGGAATAGATGAGTACGTCCTTCACCAAAGTCTTTCATGTTAGCCCTCGCCAAAAAAAAAAGAACTTTCATGTTACAACATGTAGAGTACGTTTTCAGTCCTGTAATACGTAATGCGTCATACAGACTTTTACAGAGACACGTTGAGGGAGGTGAACAGTCACTCGGCCTCCATTTCATCCATCGAATCGGTCGATCAAAGAGGCCTTAATTCTAGAGGTGAAAACGGATCGGATTCGGACGGATATTGTTGTTACCATATCTTAACCCATATTTTTTCTCCGGATTCGGTATCAATCGGATTCGGTACCAATCGGATTCGGTGTCAGATCGATCGGGATTAACCCAATTCGTTTGCACCCCTACTTGTTTGTAAGGAATGCATACAGTGCAGTAAATGGAGTAGGACGCATGACTTGATGTTACTATTTAATAGCTGATGTGGAAGATTTTATTTTACCATTACAAAAGAAAATGAAACGTCAAATAGTAGCACTAACCTGAAATCATACTTGAAGACGTATCGGATTCGGACGGATATTTGGATTCGGACGGATATTACTGTTACCATATCCTAACCCATATTTTTTTCTCCGGATTCGGTACTAGTCGGATTTGGTACTAATCGGATTCGGTACCGGATCGATCGGGATTAACCCGACCCGTTTTCACCCCTACTTAATTCCTCTTAAGTTAACCCTAGCGACCCCTAGTAGCTGATGAATGAGCTATGATCGTATAACAGCCAAGAAAACAAGTGCTTGGAACCGGTAGCGTTGATGGTGTTCCGGGCTGACCGCTAGTCATTACAAACATGTAACAGAGTAAGGATAACAGAGCTTCTTGCAATTCCTTTGCAACAGTTTGCTCCTCATTTCCTTGATCAGATGACTTATTTTGGTCAGTGCGTTTTGGGAGTCGTTTTTCTTCATCGTCTCTCGGTGCAGAAATTTCGTGGATCTCTTCGTGGTCCCCGGGCGGTGGAAGTTCTGTTTGAGATGCTTCAGTTTGCGGTTCTCCTTTACTAAGAAGTATTCCTGCTTGGATATGTACCAGTAGATATGTTGTGGTTATACACCAAACAGTAAAAGAAGAGGATTATGGAAAAACCATAGAAGGACTGTTCGTAACCTACACATCCTAGGGATAGCAATAGAAGTTTGTGTTAATATCTTGGAAGTTGGTATTATCTGATTCTTTGCTAAAAAAAGAGTGCTCTGGTCTTCCCCATGATGCACTCAGACATGTGTATATATCCATAGAGGCTTATTTACACTGATATCCCTATGTGCTCTTTTCTTTATAAGGGTATACATGTTCTTTCTCTTATTTGAAGTGTTCTTTCTCTTACTTGAAGTTACATAAATTCCCTTATCTAAGCATACTATTCCACGGGCATATATGCTATTTTCTTGACTCTGTGAGCTTCCATGAAATTGTCGGCCTACTCTGCTAGCATTGTGGGCTGTTCGAATCAAGGTGGGGGCTACTCCCCAACAAGATGTAATTTAGTTTGAAGGCATAACAGCAGGAATAAAATTAATTCAAATAACTCCATGTATGATAGCGGTAACTGGTTCTTAAAAAAAAAGCAGTAAAGGGGAAAAACAAGAACTGCCCAGCTAATACGTTTTGATGTTTGGTTATAGTTTTTGTGTTTTTCATTTGCTAGTGTCGTGCTGCTGCGGATGTTTGAATTACATAAACAGAGTTATAAGCTCACCTTTGGCAGCAAGGTGTCCTTCACATAATCCTCCTGGTCAAATGTGCAGTGAGTACGCGAATTCCCCAAAACCTCCGCTGCTATTGTTCTGTATATGATGTTGTTCTTAGCATCAAGTATTTTAGTGAGACGATCAACAATGTCATGATGTTCCCTTTTGATGAACGCACAGTTAGATTCACTCTTGTTTGACAGCAATGCCAGTGTTCTCCCAGCCGAGCTCTAAGCGGGTTCAACATTGTGGCAGGTTCTTCTGAACCTTCATCGGCAAGGAAGATTTGCATCTGCTTCTTGATGAGATTTTCTTTGGTTTCCCTGGTGAGGTTGACATACAAATCCGAAGCCAGTTCTGTCCTTCTTGGCCATCTCTGCTGCCCTCTAGAATAATCCTGTCCAAGTTGCTCACTGCTTGCATGTTAGAAGAGTTGTCTTTGCGCAGCCTTGCGCAATTAATCCCGTGAGCACGAACAAGCTGGTGTACCACTGCCTACAGTTGTGTTGGTCACACGCGAGCCTCTCAAGAATTGTCAGGCCTCGGAGGATCAGCTCATGGCAGCGCTCTCCTTCCCTGTCGACGGTGGAGCTGTCCACTTTCTTCTTCACACGACCATCACGCTCACTCTCTTTGTTACTGTTGCTTATTATCCTTTTTAACGATGCGATAAGCCTATTATTCATAGCGAAAAGACGGAGAGCTAACGATCCATTACTTCATCATCATTAGGTATCTGCTAAGCACTAGCATATTGCTCAGAGGTAGCTGACGGGGCCTTTGTGTATTGTGTTATGTTACGTGATGGTTTGCTTGCTGTTATTAGTTTTAGGATTCTGGAGCTACATCATAGTGAGGTGGACAGAACCAAAACTAAGCTAGGAGAGATTAGATCCAATGCGGTCAAGAGATTGGACTACATTCAGGAGGAGCCGAGGTCCAGATGATCAAGGAGCTACCAAAGATGATTGAAACTTACGGGGTGATTATAACAAGGAAACAGAGTGAGAGCTACCTGTGGTGGACATGATGGGTAAGGGCAAGTTGGATTAGGACTAAGCGCAGGGAAGAGCTGAGGTCCAGAGCGGTCAAGGAAGTTGGTGTACAATCAAGAATAACTGACAAGGGGGGTTGAATAGGAGATTCTAAAAAATTTTGCCTTCTGAAACTAATTACCACAATTTATAGTTAGGAAAGATTTTAAAGCAAATTAAACCTATACAATTCTAATATAGCTAAGGCACCACACGCACAAGTCTTTACAAGAATATCTCTAGCACAAATAAATATGACAATCATAATGACCACCATATGCTAGAAATGTAAATGCTGAAAGTAGAGACAAAGAAATAACTGAGAGATAAGGGAAGTTTTTCCCGTGGTGTCAAAGACTTGCCAAACTTCACTAAGCCATGTTGAGGAAAGCTCAAGCAACTTAGATCAGCTCCATGAATTAAGCCTCAATTCATCAATTCACTAGTGGTAGTTCTTTCCCACTCTAGGTAGTGAGCTCCAACCTTCACAACACGTGCCGGGCTTCTTCACAATCTTCTTGAAGACGTCACCGCACAAACTCTCACCAAGCCGTCTAGGTGCCGGCAAGTGTCAAAAGTAATAAATCACGCTTCACTTGACAGTGATCAAATGCCAAGGGATCAATCTAAAATGAAATGCACTTGATGTGGCTCAACAACCTCAAATTAATGCAAAGAGTGAAACTGAGGTGTGAGAGGGTGCTCTATTGCTCAAGGATATTAAATAAAAATCTCTAGCCATGTCTTTGAGCAGGTGGGAGAATATAGCCATTGCATAAAACTATCCTAAAAAATCAAGACGAGTGGTAATACCACTGTGCAAATTATGAAACTACTGCACTTGTACTATAGCAACAGTAACGGCTATATCAGAGCATCAGAATTAGCCGTTGAAAGTCGGTGTAGCACTACTGCTATTAAAATCACAGTAGTTCCGATCTTCGGTAGTTTCAAAATTTTGGTGCAGTATTTTTGCTTGCTTCGAGGCCAAAAGTTGGATGGAGAAAACATATCGTCCAATTTTTTTGGAGTTTTCGAGCTTCGATAGTACAGCTTAGATGCACGTTCATACCTCTCTACGGTAGTTCCGCCATACAATTTTTGGCACTACCGATTTCCAGATAAAATAAGTCTTTAGAAGGGTGCTCTCTGGGAAAAACATTCCACTGATAACATTTTGGTACTTCCGGGTTTCAATAGTTTCGCACTAACACCCCGGTCATACTGCTAAGCGGTAGTACTGCCGAACACATACTAGTACAACCGATTTTCTTGTCAATGCACAGTTGGCTATCAATTTTAATTTTAAGTACATGCATTATCCTAAATTGATCCAAATGACATAAGAACATGCTATCAAATTACTAACTATGATCCCCTTTAATAGTACAGCATTTAACATATAATCCGGTCTTTTAACCTTTCTTTTAAAACCGGTAAAATCAAAAAGGGATTCTAGACTACTTGTACCTCTATCTTGAACTATCTTGATCCTCATATTGACCCTTAGCATGCATCTCATATTCACCATGGTACTAAATCTTTCAAACACTTGATAAACATGTTAGTCCCATATTCAAATAACGTCATTAATTACCAAAACCAGTTTTAGGGGCCTAGATGCTTTCAACTAGGTGCCATCATGAGTAAGAAGAAATATGTGGTGCGCCAAGTGATTTAGGTTGTTTGTAAGGTAGGATGGTTCGGTGAGATCCGAACGCGTAAGAGGCTTAGCGGCGAGTCATTGGACCCACATGTAAGATGGTGAAGTATGGACGATGCTTTGTGGCAAAGAAAGTAAGAAGCTTTGTGGAAGATGGTAAAAGAGCATTTTGGTGAACTTGCCCAATACCGGAATGTGGCAGTTGATTAACTAATGGGTTAATGGGTGTGAGCGCTTTGAGAAGCGTGCTTTGTGTAAGTGTAAAATTCGATATTGTGTTGGGTTAACGGATTAGCTTATGTAACTGGATGAAACTCAACTAGAGGTACTAGTTAGGATTTTTCCTATGAGCCTACGTATACAAGGAGGGTGAGAAGTGGCTATGTTATGTTTTTAGAGAGTTTGGTCCAAGCCTTTGAGAGGCGAGTTAGGGTTCAAGAAAAGAATATTGTGGGAGATGTGAGAGACTCTTGTGGCTGAGTTTTTTTGTCATTCTTAGGCTTTGTGTATGGCTAGAGAGTGACTGTAAACTTTCATATCTAAGTATCAATAGAGATCAAAATTTGTCCAATATTGTCCTCTTATGCTCAAGTGATAAAATATTTATTTAGTTTGGTTTTGTTTTGTGTTTTCTCTTCTCCTCTTGATCTTTCTATATGCCAAGAATGCGTAAGTGATGAAGATATCTCTATACTATATCTCATCCATCTAGGTTGTAACATCCTAATTTTCAGAGCCTTTTTGAAGTTTTTAAAATAAAATTCACCATTTGGATTTTTCTGGAATTAATTAAAGCTTAAATGGGATTTTTATTAATTAAAAAGATTTAATATGAAAAATTAAACTATAACATTTACTTATTTTATTTGGGATCCTTGTTCTTCAAGGGTTTTTTTAGAATTTTCTGTGATTTTTCTGGGTTTATTTGCTATTTTCTAGAGTTTAAAGGATTTTATTTGAATTTCTAAAAAAATAGAAAATCCAAAAATCCCTAAAAGCCAATTTGGGCCAGAGCCCATTTCCTTTTCGGCTTGATTAAGCCTCAGTCGCCAGATCTCATTCCCGCCATGTGTCGGCCATCCAAGCTGCGGCCACTCCCAACCATCGGATCTCACTCGAGTGCCACGTGGCAACCATCTGGAAGCCACGCCACTGTTCATCGGTGCGTTCTAACCTCAACCGTCCGATCTCTCTGCCTCGCCATGTGTCATCCATTAGTCAGCTGCACACACTGTTCATCATCTTCCCGTTGTCATCCTTGTGTCGGACTCCGCCGCCGTCTCCGAGCCGCACACCTCAGCATCTATGCGTAAAAGGGCCGCCACCTCCCTCATATAGCACACCCCTGCAGCCGCCACATCACGCATTCTAGTCGCTTGTGCCATGCTGCAGAGTCGCCATCACCTTCCTAGACCGTCGCCTTCGTCTTCGTATCCGGTAGTAACCGCCTTTCATCTTCGCCGCCGCCTCGCACCGCCGACGTCTAGCCACCGTTTGCTGCAGCCCATCGAGCCGCCCTTCCACCGGTGAGTCCCCGCTTTAGAGTCACCTCGCATTGCTTTGACCACACCCCACCGCTTGTGGCGCCCCTGGGTTCCCATGCCACACCTCGGTTCGTGCACCAGCTGACGTCGGCAATGATGCAAGCCGCACCCACGCCTGGTGACCCTTCGCTTACTCCATGTACTTAGTCCACGAAGCATCGAGTCACTGAAGAATGGGTCCCACCTATCAGTGCCACTGTTCCGTAGTCCCGTGAGCCAGCGAGCCGAGTCAGCCGCCACCTCACATGCCACCTCAACCCTAAGCCTATCTGTCCGACACATGTCCGTCCACGTGTACAACACGTCAGCACCTGACCCGTCCCGATGCCATGTTAGCATGCCACGTTAGTGCCACATGTCCGCCACGTCAACCCTAGCATCCCAGTCAGCTGCCACGTTAGTTGATAACATCATAATTCCAAATTTCCTTTAGAAAAAATCAGTAAATCAAATTTTTTCCTTTTTAAATCTTTCTAGAGCTCGTTCTTCACCGTTCTAGCTCTGATTGAGTTGATTCTTCTTCCTAAATTCATCTAAAATCGAGCTCTATCTTTTGGTTATAGTTTTGAAATTTTTGGATTTTATTTAAATTTTATTTGAATTTATTTTTTGTTCCATTCATTTTCTCTCCTGTTAGATAACGTATTTGAAGGAGTAGAAGCATGGACAGAAGATCAAGAAATTGGTAACTGAGTAAGGCTAAGGCAAGTCATGTTCTTTGATCATGTTGAACCTAGTTTTTAAATCTATTATGTATTATTTTGTTTTAAATTATCTTGCATCGGTATTTTATTATAAAACCTTTATATTGGTAGTTAATGACCTATTTGATTAATTCCTCTTTGATAATTTAAATGCCACCATAGGATGGGTGATTATCTAGAGATGTAATATTAATTGTCACATGGGTTATACGTTTAAATTGCTTAAACATGCTTATAGTTACGCTGGGTTTATCATCACATGTGATTAATTAATTAATTTGACTTAATGAGATATTAAATTATGGTGGTTAGCCACAATTTTAAAATTTGAGTACCATGACATGGGTAGTGTCATTGGTGTAGTTATACAAAATTGGTTTTTACTTGGGTGTGTGATTGTGCAGTAAAAGGGGAAGCATGGATTCACTTTAAAGGATGTGGATGTCTCGTCTGGGTAATGTTAAGTACTTAACTTTATGCGCCATTGGTCTGAGCCTTACTGTGCAACCACATGTCCAGTATGGGATGGACTTGGCTGATTAATTTGTGATGTTTCAATTTTGGATCCGTCATTGAGATGAATGTGGTTTGGCCTTAGCCATGGATTCACATTGGCGTAAAAGGGGGCAATTATCGACTAGAGATTACCTACTCGACGACGAAACCTTAGCGAGATGGAATTAGGTTGAGATTGAGCATTGTAAAAACCTTGTTGTGATCTTCTTGGTCAACATGCTAAAGAATGCATGTTATACCAGTGACATTATAAGATGGTCATATCATATGGATAAAGTTGTGCAATCTCTGCAAGGTGTAAAACTATTCAAATAGTTGTGCCCCCGGTATGGATAATGCTCAATGATTTCACACGAGGGGTAGAATTTTCATAAAAACTTGGTTGAGATTAAGTTGGAAAGTAAATGATTAGTTCACTGGTGGTTCATTACATGAATGGGTAATTCACATGTGGTTCTTTGGAGTGAATGGTTAGTTCACTTATGATTACTCTCAATTTCTTTGATTATTTACTTATTAATCATTTTCAAAGTTCGCTTTCAATCTATTTATTGTATTTACTTCAAATTATTGCTTTCTACAAAATGACTCCTCAGCTATCATTTGGTAAGCCTTGCATACCATATTGCATCTTTGTTATAAACGACTTGCTACGTACTCTATGTACTCATGGTTATATCCACATTTGCTCAGTTGAAGAAGAAGAACCATATCAGCAGAAGGTACCTGAAGGAGGATACTTCGATGACTTCGTAGAATAGGATTTTACTCCCCAGTCAATTGTTTGTGAGCATGTTGAATGGCCACTTCGTTTTCGTTATGTTTTCGCTGTAAGTTTGTTAAGCATTTCAGGCTATTATTTGTAAGCTTAGCCATAAGGTTGCAACTCTGATAATTAATAATATTTAAATCTTTTCTTAGTGAATCGTGATATGGTCGATATTTCATCTTTGTTTATACTGTGTGCACTAGCGTAATTTTAGACTAGTGCAGAATACATAGAAGAGTTCAGATTTGCAGATTCGGGTCTCTACATAGATACTTGTTATCTGCAAGTTCTTGTGTTTGCTCGGTTTTAACTAAAGAGGGTGATTTTGGGGTTTTGATGTTGTGGACGTTTTGGCTTGAGTTCGTGTTGTGATGTAGCTTGTTGTGATATGTGGGAACCTGTATAACATCATTTAGATCATCAATAACTCACGAGCAAGAGTAGATCGAGATTTTCCCTCTTTTGCCTGGTTTTGCTGCAACTTTCCTTCATACAGAAAAAGGTCAGAGCTTTGATAATGATTTTCTTGATCGTTGATTAAAATAGGTTCTAACATCTTATAGAAGGTGTATACCAAATTTCAAGTAATTTGGAGCTTTCGTTTGAGAGTTGGATCAATTTATGGTTTTAGCTTAGTTTTGGTGCAGCAGAGATTCGAGACCCAAATATCCCAATTTTCTTATGTACATTCTTGATTTTTGATTGGGATAGGTCCTTTAGGTTATGATCTAGTCTTGATTCGAGTTTCAAGTCATTTGAAGTTGTGGATCAAAAGTTTCATTGATTTTTGGATTTAAATAGTACTTAAAACTGCACTGTTCATATGCTTGAAATCACTGTATCAGCGTGATTTTTTTGGATTTTTGGCTTTTTGATCTTCATAGTTTTTTATAGCTATTTGAGTGAATATTTGAAAGAAAATTTTGATCAGCACTATTCAGCCCCTTTAGTCACCGTTCTCGGTCCTATAGTATACAATATTTTAGAAAACAGAAACTTTTGCAACGGACGCCTGTGAATTAGCTATTTCAGATTTATAATAAGAGAGGACGAAGAGTGCTATATATATTTTGAGACGTGTATTGTAGCTATACACTTACACTTTACAAGGTAGTGTACCTAGCTTATAGCATCAGGACACATGACATTGTATAACTAGAGCCAAAACCAAACACGCATGGAAAGATCGAGGGGGTGAAATGGACACCGCGCGGCCAGTAGCAACCCTGACTGCTTCTCATAGAACATACTCCTTCCACGCTTTTTTCTTGTCATTTTTTATATAAATAGTAGTATTTTGCATGTTAGTGGGGAAAATTTTCACGCTTGACCGAACACATTCTGGGACATCTATTTAAGAACGGATGGAGCAAGTGTGTTCAGGTAGCAGGGAATGTTAAAATGTTTTTGTTTTAATAAAGACAAGTATAAAAAACATGTGTATACAGGCTAACAGGCACATTCGTTCTTGAACTGTTGGTCTATTTATAATGTTTGAAGTCGCACTTTGTGGTGGGGATGTTCGAATTTTTTGCTTTATCGGAGAAAGATTATGCAAGAAGTGATTCTTGGCTTGCCGCATGCTCAAAGTCAAGATACGTTGCTTGCTGTAAGCTCAAATCAGGGACAGGGAACAAATTTATTCTGGGTGGGCCCTTGGTTGGCGACTACACCGTGCCTTCTGACTGTACAGTATCCATGTTGTGTCATTCTTCTGGCTGTTTGGTTGCTAGCCACACTTTGCCACTATTTGCCAACAAAAATTGCCACACTTGCCTAAGTTGAGGTGCTCAAATTCTTTGCCACACCTTAGCAAGCCTAAGGGAATCTTGCCACACTTTTTTGAGTCACTGACGCGTGGGACCTAGTGTGCTGGAAGGGAATCTTGCCACAACTGTGGTTGCAACCAAACAGCTGCCAAATTGGTCAAACTTGCCTAACCTTAGGCATGGCAACCTGTGGCAAAGTGTGGCTAGCAACCAAACACCCAAAAGCCATCTGCACTGTTCAATTTGTCGTATATTGCCGAAGTAAGGGATAACAGAGCATCTTGCAAGTAAGGGATAACAGAGCATCTTGCAATTCCTTTGCATCAGTTTGCTCCTCATTTCCTTGATCAGATGACTTGTTTTGGTCAGTGCGTTTTGGGAGTCGCTTTTCTTCAGCATCTCTCCGTGCAGAAATTTCGTGTATCGCTTCGTGGTCTCCCGGCGGTGGAAGTTCTGTTTGAGATGCTTCAGTTTGTGGTTCTGCTTTACTGAATAGTATTCCAGCTAGGATATGGAACAATAGATGTGTATGACCCGCTCATTTCGGCTTGAGCTCTAGCTTATTTTTCACCATTCATAAATTTCATTTTTTTCTGAACTTTTGGCTTTTTTTTTGAGCTTTTTGGCCGGTTCTTTTTTCCTCGTATTCGTTTGCGCTGTCCGTGATGAGCTAACATATTTTTCTATTTTTAAATTTAATTACGCCAAATAAGCTACCTTCAAGTACAGTGTAATTTCAGCCAGTTAAAATACAATTTCAGCCATAAACCACTATTTTTCAGCCCAACTGAGCGGGCCGTAATTTAGTTTGAAGGCATAACAATAGGAGTAAGATTAATTCAAACTAGCGGATCTACCCGTGTAATTGCGTGGCTAGATATTATCATACATTTGTCAATGATATACAACTTTACTTCATGTAATTGAAATATAATTGTATTTATTATATAGCTCTAATATCTATATATGATTAATCTACACCGTTATAATCTGATCCTACCAAAATAAAGGGTGGATATCCTTCTCTTTTTCTTTCGATTAATATGAGAATTTCTAAGTTTTTTCTTTTTCAGAATTATTGTAGGATTTTTTTGCCCTCAAAATGAAAGAGATATCTCAAATATCACGGTTGTTTTTATTTATATTCATTACCTTCTAAATACACTATGTATCATAGATCTCCACGCATCACCTGCGGCACATATTTCTTTCCGTGTTATACTTCACTATTTGTATTTAAAAAGTTGAGTAACCTGAAATAACCTATAAATGATTCACAAAAAAAGTTCTCCGGGACAAACTGTATACTTTTCACTACCGTTCAACCAGCACATGAGTAATGTATTAACTTCTGATTCATTTTTTTTACATCAGCATTGCTTTATTCCAATGAGGGAAATGCTAGCGCCCAGACGTTCGATCCGGACGCTAGCTACGGACGCTCGGCTGCAATATTTTTCAGCCATGTTTTCAATATTTTTCATCCATGTTTTTGTTGTAATATTGTTTATTTCGTGTATGCAACATTGACTTTTGTATCACACATTTTTACTGCATACGGTGATTAAAATTGTTGTATATATTATTTAAAAATGTTACATCAGAGCGTACGATGTGAATACTCACATCGTTCTTTTTTCGTTGCATACATGGCCGACAAATGTTGCAAACATAGATAAAAAATGCTACAGATGAGAATACTCACATCGTTCTTTTTTTGTTGCAAATATAGGTGAAAAATATTGCATACATAGACACAACATGTTGCAGCCGAGCATCCGAAGTTAGCGTCCGGATCGGACGTTCGGACGCTAAATTACTCAAATTATAATAATCAGTTTCTTTCCATCCTTGGAAAGTACCTAGACTGTCCAATATGCTAAGATCCAACGGCTGGAAGCACACGGTACCTGTACCACCACATCCGTCCACAGTAGAGGGGGAGATTCATGTTTTTGCCACTCTTAAGATTGGTCAATTACCCCTGTCACTTACATGTGGGGCCGCCTAAGTCACTGACGATGGGCCAGGGTGGCAAATATGATGCCACTCACCTCATAAGGGTGGCAAAAAGTTAAATTATCCCAGTAGGGGTGGCCAACGGGCTGGGCCTTATCAGGCCGGCCCGCGGCCCATTACTGTTGGCTCGGCCCAAACACGGTACGACCCGTTTAGCTTGCGGGCTGTGCTGGCACGGCTCGGTGGACCGTGCCGTGCCTGGGCCGAGAGGGCGGCACGGCCTGTTTATGGTTGTGGGCTGTGCCAGCATGGCATGGCACGGCACAGCCCAGCCTAGTTGGCAACGGGCGTAAACGGGTCGTGTCGGCACGACACGGCGTGACCCGTCGAATATAGCCTTTTTTGACCGTTGGGGTGTAAAAAATTCGGGAAAAATAGCAAAAAATTCGAAAAATATGGAATTTTTCTATAAATAGGGAGGCATCTGGCCTCCATTGTCCACACCTCAAACTTGACTCTCATCTCTCTATTTAGCTGTGAAAAATCCGGTGGTGTTTGCACTAATTTGGCAAAATGAGTGAGAAATTCATGCGAAATTCAAAAAATTCAAAAATCTTCAAAACATTTTCTGAGAGCTGCAAAAGAGGTAATAGTGATATTTTATTTTAATTTTTTGCTATTGTTTGTTGATTCAATAGTATGTTAATTGTTCTTTACTATTTAAATTTGTAGTTGATTCAATGGAGAATTATGATGTTCAACTCTTCGAATTTGGCCTCTCAGCAGAGGATATGCAATCCTTTTAAGAATGATATCCATCCGCGAAAGGTCCATATCCACAACAAACTAGAGAGCCAGAAGAAATGACAACCTTGGTGGTGTAGGGTCCAATCGATCCATTTTCTGTTGGCTCAACAAGTGCATCCACAACCCATAGCACGGGTGCAAAAAGAACAAGAGCTACTACATCAGGTGTTTGGAACGATTTTGACAAGAAATTCAAGACCGGCGATGTTGGGAATTCGGTGAGGTATGCTGTTTGTAAAATTTGTGGTAATGAATTGTCTGCAAAATCTTCAGGTGGGATGGGTCACCTGCAACGGCATGCTACAAGCTGCAAAAGAAGACAAGGAATACAAATACGCCAAACACAACTGCAATATAACCCCAGCGGCTTGGTACGTATTTGGGAGTATAACCCAGAGGTAACCCGGAAATCTCTTTGTAGATTAATTGCTTCTCAAGATTTACCTTTAAATTTTAGTGAGTCTGATGCTTTTTAAAAATATATTAGGACTATTCTAGGCAAACCATAACTAGAGATTTAATTAAATATTATAACAATTGCCGTAAAAAATTAAAAGAAATGTTTCATACATGTACATTCTCTATTACTTACACCAGACACATGGAGTGGTAGGGCTATGAAGGATTATATTAGTGTTGTTTCCCATTATGTTAATTATGACTAGGTAATGGAAAAAAGAATTATAGGATTTAAATTAGTTAATGTTTCGCATACTGTTGAAAATATTGCAGAATGTATTATTAAAGTTGTAGAAGATTTTGGCCCCACGAATAAGATTTTTCTATAACTTTAGATAATGCAACTACAAACACTAAGGCTATGGAAATTCTTACTTCTTTGTTTAATACTTATGCATAATCTTTCTTAGTGCGTCAATGTTGTGCTTGTCTTCCACTGAACTGCCGTACCCGTGTCCGATACGTATCTGATACGGCGATACGTACCAATACGCGGCGATACGGTATTGCGAAGTATTGGAGAATTTTAGCCTTCAAAAAAATTTAAAAAAACATCGATACATTAGCGATACGTCTGCGATACTTCCATGATACGTTTCAGCCCATGAAGCCCAAAAAGTCAAAAGCCGGCCCACGTTCGATTGATGCCGTCGCCCCCTAACCCTAAATTCGGAATCGTCGGTCGATGCCCCGCACATCCATCTCCACGCAGCTGTCGTCACCTCCTCGGTCGACGTTGGTGGCTCGCCGTGCTAGTCGTCGGTTTCCCCCGCCGCCTAGAGCTCGACCACCTGGAGACCCACCACCTGGAGCTCCGCGGCCTGCAGGTCTGTCGCCCAAACGTCTTCCGTATCCCCCGCCGCCTGGAGCCCCACCGCTTGGAGGTCTGCCGGTTGGAGCCCCACCGCTTGGAGGTCCGCTGGCTGGAGATCCGCCGCCTGGAGCCTCGCTGCCTAGAGGTCCGCTGCCTGGAGCCCTGCCGTCTGGAGGTCCACCGCTAGGAGCCCCGCCGCCGCTCCCTACTCGCTGTCGCCTGGCGGTCTCCCTCGTCGGCCGCCGCCCCTGCCTGCAGATCTCCCTCATCGGCCACCGCCTCCTGGAGGTCTCCCTCGCCAGCCACCGCCCCTACCTACAGGTCTCCCTCACTGGCCGCCGCCGCCTGGAGAGTGGAGGTCTCCCTCGTCGGCCACGCCACCTGGAAGCCACCCTCCCGCCGCCTGGAGGTCACCGTCGCCTACCGCGCCGCCTGGAGGTCACCTCGCTGCCGCCAAGAGGTCACCCACACTGGCCGCGCCGCTCGCCCCTTGTCCTCCTCCTCTTCCTCACGTTAATTGTCACAAAGAGCTTATTGATGGTATTGAAGAACTTGTTAAGTTCTTGATTGGTTGCCTTTTTATGTTCTGTGTGTTTCCTGCAATGTTCTGTGTTTATTGAGGGGGGTTCTCACAACTCACAAGTATTGGAGAAAGAAATCTGTGGAATTGAGAAGGTAAACTTAGTTTCAGGCGATGCTGTTTGTCAAAGTGTACTCATGATTGAATATTCAGAGTTCTAACCCATTGTCCGTCTCAGGCATGGAAATCGCTAGATCATGAAAGGTGGATTTATATGAAAGGTGCAACACTGATACTTTTTGGTGGCAAGGAGAGGACACAAAAAGAAAGAAACCACACGATCTTCACTCACATGTTCGATCTGAAGCCATTCGGCTGTGAGAGGTCATTATTCAGCACTCCCCATATTTTTTTAATCTTTAAATACATATATACTTGCCGTATCGATGTATCCTTGTTTTTGCAATATACCGTACCGAGGTATCGCCGTATCCGTATCGCCGTACCCGTATCGCGTATCGGGGCATCCTAGGTGCTTGTCATATTATTAATCTTATAGTTAAATCTGGTTTAAAAAGATTAAATGTTTGTATTTATTCTTTTAGGGATTCAATTTCATATATTAATTGTTATAATCAATGAATAGCCGCATATAAGAGCTTTTGCATAGCAATGAATGTCCGTCCTAGAAAATTTAGATTAGACATACCTGTTAGATGAAACTCTACTTACCTTATACTTAAATATATATTGCTATATAAGAGTACCTTATCTGATTTTCTTTGCACCTAAGGTCATCAATCCCGTGACTCTTCCAATAGAATCGAAGTTAGAGATCCTGAACTTACTGAGAACGATTGAGTTGTTAGTGAAAAAATATTTTCTTTCTTATAAATTTTTCATAAAGTTACACTTTGTCTTTCTAGATGTGTGAAGTCCTTCTAGAGAATAGAGGTGGTAGCAGCGTAGGGAAAGGGAGAGGAGACGATGCGGGGAAGGAAGATGAGCCGATTGTGTGAAGGCCTTCAAGAGAACGGAGCAATTCGCTGACGGAAGTTGTGAAATACCTATCCAACCCTTGCTTAAATCGAAGATAGCAGAATGCATATGACTGGGCTGACATGTAGAGAATTGATAGAGGATAAACCACCACCGCCGCCATAGACGATAATATTGCAGCAAGCAGAAGGTCAAGTGCTGTCCTCACGATGGACCAAAGCCCAGCTTAAGTTCTATGCTACAAGTGGCATGTGAAATTGTAACAAAGTAGGAACTTTTTTTTAAGGATAACAATAGGGGAGCACCCTACACTGCACACACACACACACACACACACACACACACACACACACACACACACACACACACACACACACACACACACACATATATATATATATATATATATATATATATATATATATATATATATATATATATATATATATATATATATATATATATATATATATATATATATATATATATATATATATATATATAGGAAAAATACTTTTTACTCCATATATTTTGAGACGTGTATTGTAGCTATGCACTTACACTTTACAAGGTAGCGTACCTAACTAAAAGCCTCAGGGCATGCACATGATATTGTATAACTGGCGCCAAAACCAAGCATGCATGGAAAGATTTGGACACAACAGAAAGATCGAGGGGGTGAAATGGACACCGCGCGGCCACTAGCTACCCTGACTGCTTCTCATAGAATATATACTCCTTCCACGCTTTTTTCTTGCCATTTTTTTATATCCACGTGTTGTTTGATCGATATAAATAGTAGTATTTTGCATGTTAGTTCAGGTAGCAGGGAATGTTAAAATGTTGTTTGTTTTAATAAAGACAAGTATAAAAACACTTGTATACAGACTAACAGGCACATTTGTTCTTGAACTGTTGGTCTATTTATAGTGTTTGAATTCGCCATTTGTGGTGGGGTATGTTCGAATTTTTTTGCTTCATATCGAAGAAAGATTATGCAAGAATTGATTCTTTGCTTGATGCATGCTCAAAGTCAAGATACGTTGCTTGCTGTAAAGCTAAAATCAGGGACAGGGAACAAATTTATTGTGGGTGGACCCTTGGTTGGCGACTACACCGTGCTTTCTGAGTGTACAGTGTCCATGTTGTGTCACTAAGAAATTATATACAGTTAACTTCTAAATACACCATGTATCAAAGATCTCCACGCATCACCTGCGGCACAAAATTCTTTCCGTGTTATACTTCACTATTTGTATTAAAAAAGTTGAGTAACCTGCAAGAGCTTGCAAAATGACGATCGAGTTCCTTCCTCTACAAATGATTCACGACAAAAGTTCTCTGGGACAAATGAATATACTTTTTACTACCGTTCAACCAGCACATGGATAATGTATTAACTTCTGATTGTTTCTTTAACACATCAGCATTGCTTTATTCCAATGACAATTATAATAATCAGTTCCTTTCCATATAAACTATTCATAACGAGGGTTCTGTAGGATAAACTGAATGTTAAACTGCAGTTCAACCAGTACGTGGATAAAGCATTAACTTTGGTTCAATTTTTAGTTTTACACCAGGATTGCTTTATCCTAACAAGAAAAATATTACATGCATTCCAGGGCATGGCATTGTGTCCTCGCAGGCAGCGCCACAAGTATTTAGCAATGTGTGTAACATGAATATCGGTCCAAGAATTATTGGTCGTGAAGGTCCAATAATGCGACCGTTATGTTTTGAGGTTGATGCTAATTGCTTATGCAAGGTGGTTGCTCTTCCACGCATGGTTCCAAGTATTCTTGGGCATAAGGTTCCAAGCGTTTTTAGATGCGAGATCCCAAGCATACTTGTGAAATGATTATTCTTGTTCCCAGTATTAATGTTTATATTGTAGATCAGAATACTGTTGATTATCTCTAGAAAACTAGGGAAAATATTGCTGAAATTGGTAGTAAAGGTTTGAATTTTAGAGAGATTGAGTAGTAGTAGCAGCAGCAGCATTCTAGGCTCAATGCTAGACTGAGGTGTTACCGTGTTACACCTTTTTACTGGCCAAAGCAATCCATTAGTAATCAACGGCTCAGATTTATCACAACTCTAACCTATACCAAGCATTGGAAGGGTTACTTAAGGTGTACATTAAAACCACAAGTTTTGCACATTTCTATGGACCACAAAACCACAAGTTTTGCACATTTCTATGGACCACCAAAGAGCACGCATACCTTTCCCAATTCTTTCCAAGATGCCCATGCCCTCACTTGGCTTACCGGTGAAGGTATCTGGTTATTACTACCTCTGGTCTGATTTCCATTTTTCCTCCAAGGCACTAGCTCAGACGGCCATTCTCGTCTCCACTCTGCTGTTGTGTTTCCCTGTGTTACTGCACGTTTGTTCTTGTGAGCTCCGAGTGCTCCAATGGCTGAGCTGATGATCGGGCCGATTATCGGGCCGCTTGTCTCCCTGGTGAAGGAGAAGGCGTCCAGCTACCTCCTGGAGCAGTACGAGGTGATGGAGGGCATGGAGGAGCAGCATGAGATCCTCATGCGCAAGCTGCCGGCCATCCTGGACGCCATCACTGATGCTGAGGAGCAGGCGGCCCAGAGAAAAGGGGTCAAAACCTGGCTTGAGGCGCTCAAGAAGGTGGCATACGAGGCGAATGACGCCTTCGACGAGTTCGAGTACGAGGCACTCCGCCGCAAAGCCAGGAAGGATGGGCACTACGCCAAGCTCGGCGTCGTGGATGCAGTAAAACTCTTTCCTTCTCACAACCGTATTGCATTCCGTTATAGGATGGGCAACAAGCTTCGCAAGATTGTGCAGAGTCTTGAGGACCTTGTTGCAGATATGAATAATTTTGGATTCAGAGACCGCCCTCAACCACAGGTGTCCATGTCCATGCACTGGAGGCAAAAGGATTCTAGCATCTTCGACCCTATGGAGATTGCCGAAAGATCAAGAGCCAAAGATAATCAGAAGGTTGTTGATATATTGCTTGGTCAAGCTAGCAAAGCAGATCTCACAGTTGTTCCCATCGTTGGAATGGGGGGGCTGGGCAAGACTACCTTAGCGCAGCTTGTTTACAATGACCCTCGAGTTCAAAAGCATTTCCAGCTGCGGCTCTGGGTGTGCGTGTCTAAGAACTTTGATGTGGATTCCCTGGCTAGAAGTATAGTTGAAGCAGCACCTACCAAAGAGAATGACGGTAGCAAATCACCATTGGATTGCCTTCAAAACATAACAGCTACCAACAAGAAGGATGATATCGTTCAAAAAAAAGAAAAGGATTCTCAGGCTAAAAGTACAGGTGAATCACCACTAGATCGCCTTCAAAACGTAGTGAGCGCACAGAGATACCTCCTTGTATTGGATGACGTCTGGAATACTGGGATCACCTTCTCCGATAAGTGGAAGAAGCTAAAGGCCCGCCTTCAACATGGTGCCATTGGTAGTGCAATGCTGACAACAACTCGTGATAAAGGTGTGGCTCGAGCAATGGGTACAGTTGAAGCCTACGACCTCACAGCATTAGAGAATATCTTCCTAGAAGAAATTATCAAGATAAGAGCATTCAGCGAGCAAGAGGAAAAGCCTGAGCTAGTAAAGATGGTTGGTGAGATTGTGGAGAGATGTGTTGGCTCTCCTTTAGCCGCAACAGCACTGGGCTCTGTACTGCGTACCAAGACAAGCGAGGAAGAATGGAGGGCTGTGTTAAGAAAAAGCACCATCTGCGATGAGGAGACTGAAATTTTACCGATACTCAAGCTCAGCTACGACGACTTGCCGTCACACATGAAACAGTGCTTTGCTTTCTGTGCTGTGTTTCCCAAGGATTATGAGATTGATGTCGACAAGATGATCCAAATATGGATGGCAAATGACTTTATCCCAGCGCAGAATGAAGTTCGTCCCGAAACCATCGGGAAACGGATATTCAATGAGCTGGCCTCCAGGTCATTCTTTCAGGATGTGAAGCAAGTCCCAGTTTACACAAGCATACATGGGTATAAAGGCATACATGGGTATTGTTCTAGAATTGCATGTAAAATCCATGATCTTATGCATGATGTTGCACAGTCCGTTATGCAAAAAGAATGTGTCACCATAGCTGAGAAACCTAGTCAAACGGAGTTGTTTCCAAGTACTGCTCGCCATTTGTTTTTGTCATTTGTTTCGAATGATCATCTGATGAAAACGTCTACAGCTATCCAAACACTGTTATGTGAAAAGCTTGTATTTGGTCCGTTGCAGTATCCATCAAAGTATAGCTCAGTGCGAGCACTACGACTCCTTCAATATAGGGATGAGAGTATATTCCTACTGAAACCAAAGCACTTGCATCACCTGAGGTATCTTGATCTCTCGGATTGTGGAATCGAAGCACTTCCTGAAGATATAAGCATTCTATATAACCTGCAAACGTTGAACCTTTCTGGCTGCCGTCATCTTCGTCGACTTCCAAGGCAAATGAAGTACATGAATGCCCTCCGTCACCTCTACACCGATGGATGCACGGAATTGAAGTGCATGCCGCCAGGCCTCAGAGGACTCACTTCCCTACAGACACTTACATGTTTTGTAGTGGCTACTGGCTCTGATTGCAGTAATCTTGGAGAGCTGCAACATTTAAACCTTTGTGGACGACTAGAGCTAAGACAGCTAGAAAATGTGACAGAAGCAGATGCAAAAGCAGCAAACCTCATAAATAAGGAGGGACTCACAGAACTGACATTATCATGGCCTCTGGAGGAGGAAGGACGCCATCATACGGTGCGGCTGGTTCGCAGGCCTCTAGAGTTGGAAGGGCGCTATCATACTGTGCTGCAGGGTCTCAAACCTCATGATGGGCTGCGGGCTCTAACGCTAGATGGCTACCAGGGCACCACTTTGCCAACATGGATGGCCAGGATGGGTATGTTGCAAAAAGTGGTTGAGCTTTGTTTGTATGATTGCCATGAGCTCCAGAAGCTTCCTCCACTGTGGCAACTACCAGAGCTACGACTTCTTATTTTGAGTGGCTTGAGAAAATTAAAATTTTTGTGCAGCGGTGATACATTCTTTACATTTCCAAAACTGAAGGAGCTTAAGCTACAAGGTCTATGGGAATTCGAGAGATGGTGCGAAATAGATGGGAGGCAAGGAGAACAGATGATGTTTCCTCAACTTGAGAATCTGTCTATCGTGTGTTGCAGTAAGCTGACGGCATTACCGGAAGCACCACTGCTGCGTGGAGACCATACAAGTTTCAATTCGGCATTTCCAGAATTGAAGGTAATCTGGCTATTTGATTTAAATAGTTTAAAGAGCTGGGGGGTGACGGAAGGAGCAGATGGTGAACAGCCCACCTTTCCTAACCTTGAGAATGCTGTTATTATGAGTTGCCCAAAGCTAACAAGTCTTCCTGAAGCACCGAAGCTCAGCGCATTAAACATAGAAGACAGTAGCAACCAACAGATTTATCTACAGGCAACTAGATATATGACTTCATTGTCCAGTTTGAACTTGGCATGCTATGGCTTGGAAATAGAACTGCCGGCTGACCTGGCGGATGGCAAGGAGAAAAGGAACTATAAATCCCCTCTGTCGATCATGAATTTACGTGACTGCAACTTCTTCTTCCGTTCAAGTGCGCTAGCGCTATGGAAATGTTTTGTACAGCTTCAAGATTTGAAAATTTGGCGCTGCGATGGGCTCGTCCACTGGCCAGAGAGAGAGTTCCAAAGCTTGGTATCCTTGACTACATTACGCATTTGGGATTGCCAGAAACTGACTGGGTACGCACAACCTCCTGACCAATCAGCATCACAAAGGAGTCAACTTCTGCCATGTCTCCAGTCTCTCAAAGCAATGACTATTGAGGATTGCCCCAAGCTTGAGTTGAAATTTCGGAAGCAGGAAGAGTCAACAGTAATTATAGATCAACTTGAAGAGCAGGAAGAGTCAGCAGTAATTCAACCTCGCACTGACATCATGCCCTCCACAGCTGTACCAAAGCTGTCGTCATCACCCACGGAGCTTTTCCTTCCATGCCTCGAGTCTCTAGACCTATATAGGTGTGATAGCATTTCAGAGCTTCTCAATCTTCCCTCGACCCTCACGCGCATCAGAATTGTTTGTTGTGATATGTTGATATCACTGGAATCTTGCTCGGGGGAGCTCCCATCGTTGAAATCCCTGAGCCTTCGTCATTGCCGTTGCCTGGCGGCCATACCAAATGGGCCACAAGCATACACGTCCCTTATATCCTTTGAAATTGTTAACTGCCCTGGTATAAAGTCGCTCCCTAGATGCCTGCAGCAACGACTCGACGGCCTTGAGTATAAACTTATGGACTCTCGTTTTGAAGGTACCCTCCAACAAATTCATGCATCCATTCGTTTCTATTTCCATTGTTTCTAAATACATATCGTTCTTGCTTCCAAATTTTGTTTTTAAATACATATCATTCTATGGTTCCGAGATAATTTATTACCATTTTTCATTTGCACACCCATACAAGCAATAAGGACTGAACGATGGATGGTAATATGATATTTTTTATATATACCATGGTTGTTGTGCAAACTACTAGAATAACATCTCTTTAGGAACGAAGGGAGTATTATATATTTTTTGTATTCCAAAAAGAGAAAGAACTAAGCCAAGTGTAATGGAGCCAAGAAAACTAGTATCACGTATGAATTTTGTGTAAAGTATGCCGTCTGATTTGGTACTAATTTTCTAGTTGCAAAACATATAACTTGTAATAAAATTTGGCACTAATTTTCTAGTTGCAAAATCATATAGCTCGTAATAAAACTCATCAATTCAGTGGTAAGAAATAAAGTTTTGATTTGGTCAGAGAGAGGAGCATTTTGGTTCTTAAACTTGGGACTTTGGCTATTCTAGTACCTAAACTATTCGGTTGGATCATTTTGGCCCATCAATTTCATCCCTGGTAGAAAAGAAGCCCTTGGTATAGTTGACACAAAGACTCACTGGATGTAGCCCAACTCCAAAGCTCGGTTCTAAAATGTACCACAGTCCAAAGCTTGATGACTTGTTTAATTGTCTTGCACCTTTCTTACATAGAGAATGGTTTTCTTTCAACTTGCATGGTCATTATGCCATACACTGCTGTAAAGATTCTATAATTAGCTAGTTCTGTTGTATTACACATTGATTTGCACATATAAATCCTAACATCATTTGTGACTCAGGGCCTAGGCTATCAAAACCGAAGACATGGAAATATGCCTTTAATAGAGACTGGTGAAATAGAAATATGTCCAAACCGAAGACTTGGAAATATGCCATTAACCTCCCTGAAGAATGAAGATTATCTCCACTACATCGTCATTTGATCGAATATTTCAACTGCGAGAGCTAATACGATGAAGAAGCTGAAAAGACTCGAGTTGCAAGGAAAACAAGTACCGAATTCTAAGTTGAAGAACCTAGCAGATAGAGATATATGCTGCACTGATTTTCCTCCCATTTTCTTTTAAAGTATGTTGTGTTTAAATTCGTTTGTGCTCCCATGTAAGAGAAAGATGCCTGGCACTCTCTCGTGACTTGTCTACGTGACTACACATTACTTCTCACAGATCAACATTTGAACATCTTATAACTGTTAATCCACAAGCTGTTTTAACCTGTCAAGCCGTTCCTTCCTATCTGATACAAATGGGGTTCCTTCCTATCTGATATAAGTGGGGGCTGTAAGTTATCCTGTCATAAGTTTTTTTAATGGAATACTGTCATAAAGTTATGATGATTTCTCAGCAATATTTTTGTGGTAACCTTTATAAAGTTATGTTGATCTCTTAGCAACATTTTTTTCTTGTAATCTTTGCCGAGGTAATGGATAAGAATTCAACCATGAGTCTGGCGTCCTGAAAGAAGCACAGATAATCTATCCCTGCAAGTTCTGCCTCTATCAGTGCAAGCAGAGGTTTTTTATATGGTATTTTGCTCCTTTTCATAACGCAAACTTAATCTATCATCGAAAAGGTTGTCAAGATAAGCATATTGTTATAGTGTTAACACAATCGTGATAAGATAGTACTCCCTTTAATCACAAAAAGAACGTTGCTTTGAGGTACGTGCAAAAATATGTCGATTTAGCGATGGCGTGAGAGGGAGCGAGCTGTTTGGCTGGCAGGCGAGCGCACGCGAGACTGGGCCGCAGCGAGGAAAAGGAAAGTGAGGTGGGCCGACGTGCCACACGGGCTGGTGGGGAAAGGAAAGCAGGGACGGGCCAAGCTGACAAGTTGGATTCTGCCCAAAGTGAAAGAAGGAAAAATCTTTGGGTTTAAATAAAGTTTGAATTTCTAATTCGCATTCCAAGAGGAATTTGCACGCAAAAATTTTTGGAAAAATTCTCTAGCATCCAATTGACTTTTAGAAATGTTGAATTCACATTTTTGACCTAAGGGATTTATTTTAAAAATCTTAAACTCTAATAAGGCTTCGGGAAATTTTTGAAAATGCACCAAAAGAATTAAAATTCATGCAAATTATGCATGTTTATTTGAAAGATAAAATTGGGCTATTACATTTTATTACCACCGTCTAACTATAGCCATGGCAGGCGTCCCACGCTCGCCACGACTTGTCGGAGTGATTGATTGTTAATGTTATGTAAACTGCTTGTGTAATAGACTTTGGAAAGCACTTACAAAGAAATAACTGCCTTGTGAGCCCTGTGGGAGATGTAGTTTAAGATTTTGTTTGTTTCGTTCTTCACCAAATAGTGTCCAAACTAGCATGAAAATTTGCAACATTCACATGTTCTAATTAATTTGGGTGTTTCTTCGTTGCTTGTTTATATGAATGCATGGGGTCATAAGAAGCTAGAATAGTGTCAATAGCCAACTTACATTCAGAACATCTCGCAATCCACTGGAAATTGGTTTACTCGATATATACCGTAGGTGCTCAAGATTCTAAAGAGTTTGTGAACTCTCTTATCAAAATCTGCACACTTAACTTCAACTACCTTAAGCTCCTTAGATGCAAATGGCCGTTTCAATGGATTGTAACTTCCAATGTTGTTAAGGCGTCGCCAAAGCGTCGCTTAGGCGTCGGAGCGGCCTGGAGCTGCCGCCACGGCCGTCGCCTCGCCACGGATGCGTATGGCGTCCGCCTCGGGAGGGAAG
The DNA here is from genome assembly GCA_017311315.1 of Dendrocalamus latiflorus. Classification (NCBI taxonomy): domain Eukaryota; kingdom Viridiplantae; phylum Streptophyta; class Magnoliopsida; order Poales; family Poaceae; genus Dendrocalamus; species Dendrocalamus latiflorus. The sequence continues at coordinate 4,390,949 of CM029641.1, read as the reverse complement.
GCGTCGCTTTGGCGTCGCCATGGCCGCGATGGTGCGTCGCGAACGCAAGGCGCGCGCCATACCCCTGTGCGGCTATGCCAGGCGGGAAAATGGAGGGAGGGAGCGAGCGAGCGCGGGAGAAAAAGAGGAGGGGTGGGGTGGGGGGGTGTGCGCATAACGGGATACCCGATAGGCCGATACGGGCGAGGGCGAAGGGCTTCGCGAAGGGAGGTCGGCGCGGCGGCGATCTCGGGCGACGGGCGATCTCCAGGCCACGCCGCCACCTCCCCGGGCCTCCACGTCGCCGCCTCCCTCCGAGGCTCCGGGCCTCCACGCCGCCGCCTCCCTCCGAGGCTCCGGGCCTCCACGCCGCCGCCTCCCTTCGAGGCTCCGGGCCTCCACGCGACCACGCCGCCGCCTCCCTCCGAGGCTCCGAGCATCCACGCCGCCACCCTCCGGAGTCCGGGCCTCCACGCCGACGCGTCCTCCGGTCCTCCACGCCGCCGCTCAGGTTCTTCTTCCGCCGGCTCTTCCCTCTGTTCCGCTCTACCCTCTGTTCCGCTCTTCCGTCTCAAGGGGGAGCCGAACCGGGCGGCGGCGCTGAGACCCGAAGGCGGGGGAGAGGCGGCGTGAGGAGAGAGCAGGGAGGCCGAGAGAGAGAGAACTGGAGGAGGAGGCGAGAAAAGAGGAAAAGGAGAAGGAGATGGAGAGGCGTCGGCAGAGGAAAAAGAGGAGGTGTCGGTGGAGTAAAAGAAAAAGGGAGAGGAGGCGTCGGCAGCCGAGGGGAGGCCGAAAGCCCAGTGAAAACCAAAAATGAAGAGGCAGTTAACCATAGAGCCAAATAGGGCAAAAATAAGAAGATACTAATAGGGATCTTAGTAAGAAATTATGTAGGCTATAAATAAACTTCATGATCAATTGCTATGAGATAGAATAATTGTAAGCATGCGCAAATGTTGAATTGATTGTTTGATTTAAATGAATTTTCAGTTCATTAGTTGAATGCAATTGTTGTGATGCAATTGGCATTATTTTTGCTGAATGCATGCAGGTGGTGGCCTCTATGGACTGGCCTGAAGTCACAACGTATAGAGCTCTCGTAGTCTCGTCTCTGCACAACCACACCGGCAGGAGATTGTTTGATTATTTTTGTTGTGTGTGTTTTTCGGGATAATCAATAGCGACATGTCTTCTTGAAACTGAAATGCTCCTCATTTTCTGCAGAGTTGATGATTGCATTCCATAGGAAGACTAACATGTATTGGAGAAGAGCAAAGTCAACAAACAATGGACAATGTCATCAAGGACTCAAGGTATGCCATTCAACATTCATGTTTTCTAGCTGCACCATTATTCATGTTTATTTGCTTTGTTACATAGTTAAAATAGTTACAGTGTATGTTCAACAAATTTGCTGCTATAAAAAGTTAGGATGTGAGTATGGCGTCGCCTCGCCGCACGCCATACTCGCCTAAAAGGTGTGAAGGTAGTCTGGCGCCTCGCCTCGCCTTATCGCCGTGATAACATTGGTAACTTCCTTTCACTTCCACCCAATTGTCGTGTGCCTGTATCAAACATAGTAGTTACCTAAAGTCAACCAATGACACTTGATAATTTCAATAAGAGACCAGCTATCAGATTTATGAAACATATACCTGACGAAGTTGAAGAGTGAGCTTATCTAGAACAGGTGTATGTTGAAGAAACCATACTAGTGCACGAAAATCGATCACCACACACCACTCATTGAGTAACAAAGTCTTCAGATTGCTAAATGTAGGGCACCAGATCAAATCCCTTCTGAAAAAAGACTGAGCGAAGTGCAAAGGAGAAGTAATAGCTCAAAGCATGATTGTTGAAATACAAAATGGAACAGGAGATTGGAAAACCCAAACTAATAGGGTAAAAGAGGACTTATGAGACATATCATATTTCATAAGTTTATCTAGTATCTACATGCACGAAAAGACAGTTGTTATATTCTTACTCCATCTGCCATAAACAAGTGCTGTTGCAAAATGCATGCACTCGAACTTTTTGAATTTTGACCACAAACATACATAAAGGTATCTAATTTGGCCACATGAATGGCATTATTAGATCTGTCAGAAAAGTACTCTAACAACAGTAGGGTTAGGCTTAGTCTTCTGGTTTATTTTTCACTATTCAACAATTTCGTCTTTTTTTAGTTTTTTGGCTTTTTTGAGTTTTTTTTATCGGTTCTTTTTTCCTGTACTTGTTTGTACTGTCCGGGATGGGCTAACCTGTTTTTCTATTTTTAAATTTTTATAATATCAGTCTTTTAACTTTTCCCAACATTTTATTACAAATATATGCTCAACCATGTAAATACTAAACTTGTGCTTACTTTGGAATAAAGAGAGCACAAAGTGCTTTTTTAAACCTCAGCAAATACAAAATTATGAAATACATTGCATGAATAATGCCCTAAACTAATTGGTTAATCACAAACAAATCCATGAATTTCCTCACTGAAACATGATGGTTTAAAAGATCGCATTGGTGGTCAGAAAATAGTGGATGTGGTGGTGCTCATTTGGGCTTTTTTTGGGTGGCTTATAGCTGAAAAACACTGTAGTTGACTGAAAAAATACTGTAGCTGACAGAGGCTTATTTAGCATAATTAAATTTAAAAAAACTAAATAATATGTTAGCCCATTACGTATAATACAAACAAATACGAGAAAAAAAGAACCAGCAAAAAAGCTCAACAAAAAACCAAAAGTTCAGAAAAAGACGAAATTTATGAATAGTAAAAAATAAGCCGGAAGCCAGAAGTAGAAGCCGAAACAAGCGGAGATGTGTGACAGAAATGATGGTTTAAAAGACTCCATGACTTTCACCGATGTGTAGGCTCTAGTTTACAAATGCTAAATGATGATATAGATAGTGCGACAGAAATAGTGGATCGCAAACAACAGTAAGAGTTAAGAAGCAGAAACATACCATCCCAGGTTCAGCTACCAACTCCAAGCTTTTAGGGCCTGTTTGGAACAGAGAAATTTTGCAGGAATTTTACAGGAAACAGTTCAATTCCCGCAGGAATCGGGAAAAATTCCCGCATTCCAAACAGGGCCTTAGCTTTTGACAAACCCTCGAAAAGCACGCGATGTCCGCTGTCATCACCATTAGCACCACAATTACCGCAGCTATTATTAGCACATGAGCCCCCAAATTCTTCTTTACCGCAACAATCGGCACTGTCATGGAGTCTGATAAATGCCTTTTCTAGTGATGGCATGCTTTCAAGAAAGGAGTCCTATCATAATTATCAGTTAGTTCCAGCCTAACAGGACTTGAGCAGACATCTGAGTCCGGATGTTTCGTCGAAACATACAGTCAATCATGGTTGTTGTTTAAATGATTGCGTCGATATCTTCTCAGCGCCAACAAAGCAGCACCCCATCCATATATTCTCCAGAGCGGTGCAGCTCGAAAATCCAAGAAAGTTCCCTTCTAACGCTACACACTTGAGCTCTAGCCTCGTCGAGTGCTGGGAGATGAGAGGTAGGTTGTTTAGCTTTAAGCTATCATTATCAAGGGCTAATTGGACCTTGAGTATCCGAGCTTGGACCAACAGAGCGCGTCCGATCCATAAATCAATCTGGCGTTCATCGTCATAGTCACCAAACCAATTGATATCAAACTCACACAAATCCAGTGGCGCGCTCCGGTCGCGGAGGAGCAGCAGATTGTTCACGAATCTGTTCAGATTCTCACTTGCCTGCTGTTTGAGCATCCTCCAACCATCTCCAGAGGTGATGCGCGGGGTGGCGCCAGCGCTGGGCGAGCACGCAGGTCTGCACGGCTTCCCGCGCCGGCGGGAACGATAGCACGTGCTGCAGGACCTCGTCCGGGAGAGCTCCGGTCCGGTCATTGCCTCCCACCTTAGGCGTCTTCTTGTTCTTGCGCCTGCTGTAGACCTTTGCTTGTTTTTTGCCGCATTACGTCGAACAGGCGGCGAGCGCTGGTCCTGGAAAGATTAGCAGACAAATCAAGAAGGATGGATTCCTCGCTGCATCACCTGCTACACTGCAGCTGCTGCTACTGTCTCAAAATCTCTATTGCTGATCGTACGGAGAGATGGATTGTTACCACCGAGGCTTGGAGTTGGAGGAGGGATGGAGTAACGCGGAGCAGCCTAGCTAGCCCTGGCCGCCGTGGTCCAGTTTTTGAGGCCGACTCGAAAGCAGGAGGTGGACGGTGGCTTGGCTTGGACTGCGCAGCTCCATGGGTTTTGGAAGATTCTGGAGGCCGAGCAGCTTGTAGTCCGAATTGGTTTCTATTCTGCCCCGGGGCTAGAAATGGACCTTTCTTTCTTTCTTTTTAAATTGAAATGAACTGCACTTTTTATCCCTCCATCTCTCAAAAAAAAAACAAGTGCCTCCTTCGGAGGACGTAGGATTTTTTTCGAATTTTATAAAAATTAGACTTCATTTTTTAAGGTTGTGTATTTTAAACCGGACTTCAATTATAAAACTATTAAAGTTGAAGGAATTCCTCGCCTCTTAGCCCATTCACATCTTCCCTTGCTTCTTAGCCCGTCCACGTCCCCTACTGTGTGCACAAAATTGTCCAATCACCCCACCGGTAGCATCCGCCCGTCCACCTGCGCGGTGCCTGGTGACGCGGCCTCCACGCGGGAAGCCCTCTCTCCATCGCTCATCAACTCTCTCCATCGCTTTCCCCTCGCTCCTCTCTCTCACATGAGCTCGCTCGCTCGTGCCGCCCTCCCCCTCTCCGTCACCTCCCCTCGCCGTTGCTGCTCCTGGTCTCACAGCTGCCTCCTTTTCTTTCTTTCGTGCCTTCTCTCTACTTCCTCCTTCTCGCGGCGTCCTTCCCCACCCCTAATCGCCTCACGCTTGCTCACGTCGCCCTCCCTCTGCGTGGCCTTCCCCCCACCATCGCCACTCCCGATCTCACGGCTGCCTCCTCTCTCCCTCTCGCATCGTTCTTCCTCTCTCTTGCTCGGTCCTGAACAGATGACGTCGGCATCACCTGGCCTGTTGCCAGAGGAGATGAACCTACCCTCGATCTTGCTGGTTCTTAGTCCATCCACTAGCTCCGTCCTCTCCGCCTTTCTTCCTCCTCCTCCTCCCATACGTCCATAGGGCTTCAATGGCGCCCGCGGTCCGGACGTCCGAGCCTTCGCTCCGTTTGTGGCTATGTCTACGCCGTTCGGTTCGCTCCGACCCCCCTTGCCTTGTGGCCATCAAGCCGTGGGGGCGCTGCCGCCGGATACAACAGATCCGGCCACCCCCTTCATCACCGGCTACCTCCGTAGCTCCCTCATCAAGACTCCCCCACTGATTCTCCTACCTCCTTCCTCTCCTTCTCGATCCTGGGTCGGCATGCCTAGATCCACCGCTGCCGCCTCAGGCCTAGTGCCTCCTTGCTGCCTCCGTTTTCCCAAAGGTCACTTGTCTTTTGCTCTTCTTTGCCCCCTTTGGTTTGCATATATTGGGTAGGATTATTTTGCTCTTCGTTTGCCCCTTTGGTTTGCATATGTTGGGCAGGATTGTACCATGACTTCAGTGCCAGCGGCACTCTGGAGATGGCGACACCTTTGCCTTACGATACCCTTCCTTCTTTGCCCCCTCCTTCCTTCCAAACAAAGCGAGGGTAATCTCATCCATTCAGTAGTTCACCCTGAGAAGCTATTTCTTTGTACTCAACAAAAGATTGTTGATCGGAAATAGAATAGCATTACATACCTTATTAAATTATAATGCTTGCTTTTCTTATATGTGTTGTAGACTAGCCACTCTTAATAAGCAGATTGGCTAAAGCTATCAGAGTTACGAACGCGTAAATAGGGAGCCTCTTGGTTTGGTGCACAACATTGTGTACTTCGGCTGTTGATCGTCTTTACGTACAAAATTTGTGCAGTTGCATGGAAAGGATTACATCATTTTAAGATACTGCACTCCCGACCTTCAGTTCATGATCCTAGCCTTCACTTTTCTTATGTGTGTTGTGGACTAGCCACTCACAATAAGCAGATTAGCCAAAGCTATCAGAGATATGAACACGTAAATAGGGAGCCTCTTGGGCTAGAGCCACAACATTGTGTACTTTGGTTGCTGATTGTCTTCAGGTACAAAATTTGTGCGATTGCATGGAAAGGCTTGCAATGTTTTAAGATGTTGTACTCCCGGCCTTCAATTCATGATCCCAGCCTTCGCTATTCACATTTCGAATTATTAGTGATTGAATGAAAAGCTCAGTGTAATTTGTATTTCACTCTCTATCACCTCCATATTGGCTATAGCCTTGTGTACTTATGGTTCAACATCAGGCCTTTTTGTCTATATGGGTTTTAAACGGGTAAAATTTACATATTAGCTGCTTATAGATTTGTTATCGGTTATCTATGTTGTGTGTGATTCTTGAACCATTTTATGCCCTATTCATTGCAAAACTTCACTGATTTATTGTCATCAAACGAATGATTTCATAACCGACACAGCGTAGCATGCATTTCTGCATAGTAGATACAAAAGGGCTAGGCAAAGGGTTGGACTCGCATCCTCCCTGTTTGGTTAATGGGTTGGCCAACATGGCATGGGGAGGAGAATAATTAGATTAATTGAAAAATCACAAAATAAAGCCAAAAATTTCATGGAAGATTAGTGCAAAAAGAAGGGAAAATCCATGGCTCGGTGAATAGCTTTATCAGCAAAATCTAGTAGACCTAAAATTGCACCCTCTCATCACGTTTTTCATGCTTGGACTACAACTAAATTAGATGCAAATGGCTAGCTGCATTGGATTGTAGCTTCCTTCTATTTATATCCAACTAGCTGAATGCTCGTGTGTTAGAACAAAAAACCATGTTTAGATATAGAGAAGTTACAAGGCTGTCAATTACGCCAATGACACTATGTAGAACAGGTATAGCAACAGAGTAGGGTGAATTGTGTATTCAAATTTTCTCCCAAGGACTCACCTAATCTTCACTCTAATAGTTATGAGAAGTTATGAAGATCAAGAAGCCAAAAAAAACCAAAAAATCTTGGCGCTACAGTAATTTCAGCCCGTGAATAGTGAAAACAGTGCTATTTCAAATATAAAACTTCATGAAACTTTTGATCCATAGATTCAAAAGACATGAAACTTAAAACAAAACTAGAACATGACCTTAAGAACCTATTCCAACCGTAAATCTTGAAATAACTTAAGAGAATGTAAATCTTTTGGTTCGTACAGCTCTACTGCACCAAAACTAGGCCAAAACCTAAAATTCAACTAACTCTCAAATCAAAACTCCAAATCACTTGAAATTTTATATGCACATTCTCTAGAATCTCAGGAACCTATTCTAACTAACAATCAAGAAAATTATTTCCAAAGTTCTGACATTTTTCCATTTGAAGGAAAGTTGCACCAAAACCAGTCAAAAAACCAAAAATAGTAAATATAGCTTGCTCGTGGGTGAATGATGACCAATATGGTTTAAATGTATTCTCACATACTACAGCAAGGTAGAACACCAAAAAAAATTGAGGTAGGAACAGTTAGATCAAGAAATCACTCGGAAAGGCCAAAAAGAGCAAAAATTGGGTTTCTTCATAAACTTGCCAACCAAATGTTTAGATGCGTGGAGATTGATATTCGGATATCATATCTATCTCTTACACATCCATAGCATAAAAAGATCAAGAAGGGAAGAGAGAAGAGCAAAAACCAATTAAATCAAGAATAAATCAATCAACAAAAGATGAATCCATAAGAGATGAACAAGGATTGATATATTGTTACTTGAGGATGGATGTTTTACAGTCATTTCACTTGGAGGACAAGAGAGCATACCACAGTACTCAACTTCTTTTTAACTCTAACCCTAGAACACTTAGTCTTAATGAGAGGATGGTTGGACGGTTAATAATAAGTCTTCATCCTAACTTGCTAAATAGATTGGGTAGCCAGCTTCATCTAATCCTTAGTAGATATTATCCACTTAGTATAATGGAAAACCTGATAACTCCATACACATGAATTTAACTCACACACTACTCTTATGCACGATTTTCAAAGCGCATAATCTTAAATCCGCTAAGTCTCTAGCCTTGAACCACCTTGATCTTCTCAGCTTTTCTTTGACCTAAACTGCTCTCCCAAGTGTCACGATTTTGATCCAAGATAGTTTCAGATATTTTGGTCAACTAACTAAATATTTTTTTTCTTAACCTAGTTTTCATCTTTTATTGTAAACAACCACCATGCTTGCCACGTATAGATGCACTACTGGCTTGCCATATGTTGGCAAGTCTCTCCCATTCTGGTTTCACCGAACCACGCCTCACTTGGACCGACCAAGCCATATGGTGTAACCTGTTGCTCAAACTTTCCTTCAACATTTCCCGTCTTTCTCATGTCATACTTAAGCTCAGCCATTTCACATGACATCCTTGATTGCTCTAGACATCGGCTCCTTCATGAGCGAACTCCGATTCTTACTGTTGACCATAGTTAACTCCAAACGCCTCTGCACATCTAAAGACTAAGAAATCATTTCTGGGCATAAGTTCTTCATAACTTTATTCATGTTAGCTATAACATGTATCATGCAATACATATACACTAACCTAGGTCAAACCAAATAATCGCATGGCTCAAAATTTTCCAAAATCATCTATTTCTGCAAGCTGTTCAAAAAAAATCTATAAATTTATAAATTTCAAAGTTTCACTTATCTAAAATAGCAATGATTTATTACAACAAAATTATGGACCTTCTCACATGATCCTTCACACTATAACCATTTCAGTCCACTACTACTACACCCTCAATCTTTGCACACCCATCTTTCCTACGAGGCAGGAACATCACAACATAATTAGATGCAATCTACCTTAACTAAATGCACTCTCTAGCTGACTCATGAACATTGGTTTGTATCTTCATGATCGACTACATGCACTCTAATTGTGTCATGAACTTAGTCTCAAAAAAAAATTGAACCTTGAACTTTGGTTCCTACCTTGTGATTGGTGGCTAGAGCAAGGGGCACCTTCCCGAAGTAGAGCACAATGCATGAATCTCCACAAGGAGCAGTTGTCACATAAGAAGAGCAAACAACCACAACAAGCATTAGTGAACACCTAGAACCATTGGAAAACATGCTTGCTTTTCATGACACCTCGCCATCTACCCTCTAGAAAAATCTTCAAAAACCTTATCCCAATTATTGTTTATATATGTATAGCTCTACTCAGCACCTGTTTGTGAATATTTGTCTAGGCAATAGTTCGCCACCTGTCCAAACAACACGAAGCATAGGTAATAGGTCTACAGGCTAACGTCAATGTCTGAGCCGAGATCACAAACCTCCGACTCCGAACCACCGTGGCCATGTCCGTCGTATACGCCGAATAGGTGTGTGGGGGGTATTAGAAGATGTGAGCTTTGAAGAAATAAATGAATTAATTTTAAATCCTAAACCCATTTTTCTAAACAAGAAATGCATTTAGCGGAGAAACCTTTGGTAAGATTTTATCGTTGTCTTGCATGTTTCCATTACTAGAGGTATCAGGAATAATCGAAGAGGGAAGACCACTAGTGATTTCTCTTTAGCCATGCACCACAGCAGTACATAACAGGTCTTGGCAGAAGTGAACTCGGAGGCACGGAATACAAGGCCTACCCGTCGTACAACATCACATTCTTTTTCGACGGCAGTGATCGATCCTTGCACTCCCGTCAGTGCATTCCACCGACATCCTTGTGCTAGCGATGCCTTCGACGATGTCGGGCCTGTTTTTATGGTTTTTACAAACAGTTTTTGATTTTTATTACAGTATTTAACTTTTAAATGAAATAATTTTTTCAAAACGTAATCTATAAATTAATTATAGTACATGTTAAAAACCTAATATCTATACCAACCAAAATTATAAGTGAGTATTTCTCCGTAATATCTATCGTAAACGTAAATAGCTAAAATTCAAAATTTTCAGTAAAAACCATAAAACGCAGCCATAAAAAATAGGCCCATCTACTCCTATCGAAGCAGATCCTATCTTTGTCACCACAGTGGTGGTGGAGGCCATCGGAAGTGGAATCGAACAGATCTTGATTGGACTAATCAGGCTATTCGTTACTATTTAGAAAGGAGGAGCGGCGTGCACAGGAAAATCGGAAGGAAGGATTGAGCGGAGGCTCTGCTAGTCAGCTCATGAAATTCATTAAGTAGTAGAGATTCATTAGAAGTAATTTTGTAAGAGGACAAAATATGTAATGTTCCCTTTTCACTTGACAGATGGAAACTAGCGGTGTCATTTTCTCCTTTAACATGGATATTTATATTGTTTAATTTCTCTAGTTAGTATTGGTATTTCTAGAGAGCTTCTTGAAACAATGCCAATAAGTAGTGCCATTCAAATAATGCCAACGACCTACACGACTGGAATAACGTAATACATAATGTGATTTTGTGAGGACTACTAGAGAGAATCGGACTAGATAAACAATCGAACTCTATCCTTACTAACTCATCTTAATTCTGATTACTAACTCCCTAACACGAATATATCTCTATCCTGGTTGGACTCTGATGCGCCTAACTCTCTTTAGCCTAAACCGCTGCCGATGTCTCTCTCGCGGCTGCTACTGATCTCCTCCTTCCGTACGTATTTCCCCACATGACATCTACAAATACTACACGAGATGATTGTTGTAACAAAATCAATGCGTAGCACTTTACTACTTTTTTCCTTCACGTATGTGGGGAGTGTCAACCTTTTCATTTTCAGCCAACAGTAAAATTTCAAACATTTACTTCTAGTTATTTTCAGAGCTCCTTCATGGCTTGCTTTAGGACACATGTAATATATAGTAATACAAGAAGCAGGTCCAATGCCAATATTTAACTTACATAAAGATGGATTTTTAGTCTTCTTTAATGTGGATAGTAATCTTATCAGGAGTTAATTATGCCATAGGTATTGAAAATCTTTAAAATTTTGTGAACCCATTCATCAACACCTCTAGGCATCTGACTTCGATTATTTTAAGGTGCTCAGATTGAAGTAATTGTTCCACTGGACTGCGACTTTCTTCGATTCTCACCATATATCCAGGTCCCTATAATGGACAAAAAAATATGTTAGCTCAATCAATCGTGCATAATAACTTTGGTAAAACATCAACTACCATATTAGAATGCATATACCTCAAAAAATTGAAGAGTGAGCTTCTCTCGAATTGGTGTGTGCGGAGAAAGCAAACTAGAGCACGAAAGTCATGAGCAACAACCCACCCATTGAGTAGCGAAATCTTTAACGCTGAATGTGGGGCACCATGCTAAGTCTAGCTTGAAAATACACTAGAGAAAGTAAGAAAAAGATAAACATCTAATTTTCACATACAAGATAAAGTGAATAGGAACATTGAATAGATTTTTAAAGCAAATTCAAGAGATAACAACATAGGTCAGTAGCCCACTTCTTGCTTTATAAGGTTCTATTCATGGACACAGAACTACCCTTATCTTAGCAAATAGCTATATCCATCGAAGCCCTGCAGAAATTAACACCAGTCTCTAACTATTTTCAAATTCTCAAAACAGCTTGATGTCAGAAGTTCCAAAACCATAAAATGCAATAATACACCCATGAACACACAAACGAACCAATTTTCAGGGATGTCCTCATTGAAAAATGTAAACTATAAAACACAACCGGTGGTAACAAACATAAGAAGCTTGTTAGAGCTTATAAACATGTAATGGTGGATAGACATGCTGCATAATAGTGTGAATGGCCCAGAAACAGTAGGATATAAGTTAGAAGTAAGTGTAAATGTACCACTCCACGTCCAGCTACCAAGACCAAATTTGTAGCATCGGACAAACCACTGAGAAGCACAAACTTGTCACTGCCGTTGCGATTACCATAACAACAAACGCATGTATCGGAAGTACAATCTCCCTAGTGGCTATACCTACAGCGATCCCTAGAGTGAAAGCCAAGCTTGACAAATGCTGTTACTAGCAAAGGCATGCTTTCAAGCTGTGCACGGAAGCCGCAAGTGAAGTCACACCCGGTGGCACAGAGGTGCTTTAGTGACTGGGATGACTTCTGGTGGGCGGAAATTCTGCAATACCGGATTGGCTCCACGTTATCAGCAAAGGCAGGGGATAGCATTTGAACCATGTGTGTGTAGGCACAGAACTGGAACTCGTGCAGAGGCGAGGGGTCGCGCAAGAGCAGCAGATTGTTGACAAACTTGTTGAACTCCGCCGGGCTGCCCCGCGTCGGTGATGCGTAGGACGGGCGCGGACCTCCAGACGGCGCGCCAGCTGCGGGAGAGCGCGCTCGACTGCATAGCCTTGTGGGAGGGCAGGAATGACAGAACGTCGTGGAGGAGCGCGTCCGGGAGGGCGCCGATGCGGCCCTCGCCGCTCTCCGCAGCCACTCCCTTGCGCTTCTTGTTCTTCCGCCGCCTAGGCATTCCGTCGAACAGGTGGCGGGCGCCCGTGCTGCGGGAGTGGGAAGGAATGAGATGCCGAAAAACCCAGTGGAAATGCAGGAGATACGAGAAGATCTCGGCTCATGGGCATCGCCTCACCTCACTCGTCGGCTCATGGGCATCGCATCGCCTCACCTCCTTCGGCCTCGACTCTGCCATCCGCCTCGTAGGCATCGCCTCGGCGGGACGACACGTCTTCGGCGCTCGACTCCGCCGTCCGCCTCGTAGGCATCGGCTCGGCGGGACGGCACGTCTTCAGCGCTCGACGACGCGCCTTTGGCCTCGACTCCACCGTCCGCCTCGTAGGCATCGCCTCGGTGGGACGGCACGTCTTCGGCGCTCGACTCCGTCGTCCGCCTGGTAGGCATCGCCTCGGCGGGACGGCACGTCTTCGGCGTTCGACGACACATCTTCGGCGCTCGACTCCGCCGTCCGCCTCGTAGGCATCGCCTCGGCTGGACGGCACGTCTTCGGCGCTCGACGACGCGCCTTCGGCCTCGACTTCGCCGTCCGCCTTGTAGGCATCGCCTCGGCGGGACGGCACGTCTTCGGCGCTCGACGACGTCTCCGGCGCTTCACCGGTTCCTTCATAAGCATTGCCTCTAGGGTCTGCGAGCTATCAGTTGCATCGGCACCCTCGTGCTTGCTGTCAGGGAACGGGGGGCTGGGGTGGTTGATCGCGTCAGCTCGCCCATCGGGACCTCAGCGCTTGCTGTCGAGGGAGTACTGTTGTAGGGGTGGCCCAACCCCCTGTGACTGGGCCGTGCAACTAGTCCAACATGTAATAGGCCCAATAGTGTAGAGGAATATAACAGTGTAAATATACCAGTGTACCCCCATCCTTTGTAAATACTAAGGGGTAGAATGGGGATTTCCCATTCTACCCCACTCACATATATATAAGCCCTCAGGAGGGGCAAAGGGGGGGACATCTCCCTCATTCTTACTCAATTCCCTCACACAGACATGGCTCCTCTCCTCATCTCCTTGTTCCACTAGTCCTCTCCTTCTCTGTTTGGCCCGTAGCCACAACAGATGTAATTTTGTAAAAGGACAAAATACGAGCTGTTTCAAGATGCATTAGATGTAATTCCCTTTTTCACTTGACAGAGATGGTAACTAGCGGTGTTATTTTCTCCTTTAACATGGGTATTTACAGTGTTTTATTTCTCTAATTAGTATTGGTATTTCACTATTTCTAGAGAGCTTCTTGAAACAATGCTAATAAGTAGCGCCATTCAAATAATGCCAACGACCTACACGACTGGAATAACTTGATACATAATGTGATTTTGTATAAACAGTGCTTCATTTCAACCGCATCTCTTGACTCTTGTCATGCCCTAGCCTGCGTAACACGTAATCGTGCAAGGTGGGAGGCTTTTCGGTTGCAGGCTTGTGCCCGGGTGGAGCCATTATTATGAGGAAGAGAATGTAGGTGAAGGCCGAGAAGAGAATGTAGGTGAGGAAATAGATTTATTTCTGGATTAATCCGAATTACCTAACCACCTAGGACTCTAACGCAACTAGAGAGACAATCGAACTCTTAACTCCCTAACACGAATTTTATCTCTAATAACTCTTGAACTCGGACTGCCTGGCTGGACTCTGCTGCGCCTAACTCTCTTCTGCCGAAACTGCTGCCGATGTCTCTCTCGTGGCTGCTACTGATCTCCTCCTTCCGTACGTATTTCCCCACATGACATCTACAAATACCACACGAGATGATTGTTGTAACAAAATCAATGCGTAGCACTTTACTACTTTTTTTCCCTTCACGTATGTGGGGGGTGTCAACCTTTTCATTTTCAACCAACACTCAAATTTCAAACATTGACTTCTAGTTATTTTCAGAGCTCCTTCGTGGCTTGCTTTAGGACATATGTAAGCGGATATAGTATTACAAGAAGCAGGTCCAATGCCAATATTTAACTTACGTAAAGATGGACTTTTAGTCTTCTTTAATCCGGATAGTGATCTTATCAGGAGTTATGCCATAGTTATTGAAAATCTTTGAAATTTTGTGAACCCATTCATCAACCTTTAGGCATTTGACTTCGATTATTTTAAGGTGCTCAGATTGAAGTAATTGTTCCACTGGACTTCGACGTCCTTCGATTTTCACCATATGTCCATGTCCCTATAACGGACAAAAAATATATTAGCTCAATCAATCATGCATAACAACTTTGGTAAAACATCAACTACCATATTAAAATGCATATACCTCAAAAATTTGAACAGTGAGCTTCTCTAGAATTGGTGTGTGTCGGAGAAAGCAAACTAGAGCACGAAAGTCACGAGCAACAACCCACCCATTGAGTAGCAAAATCTTTAGCGCTGAATGTGGGGCACCATGCCAAGTCTAGCTTGAAAATACACTAGATAAAGTACGAAAAAGATAAACATTTAATTTTCACATACAAGATAAAGTGAACAGGAACATTGGATAGACTTTTAAAGCAAATTCAAGAGAAAACAACATAGGTCAATAGCCCACTTCTTGCTTTATAAGGTTCTATTCATGGACACAGAACTACCCCTATGTTAGCAAATAGCAAATATCGATCGAAGCCCTGCAGAAATTTACATGAGTCTCTGACTATTTTCAAATTCTTAGGACAGTTTGATGTCAGAAGTTCCAAAACCATAAAATGCAATAATACGCCCATGCACACACAAACAAACCAATTTTCAGGGATGTCCTCATTGAAAAATGTAAATTATAAAACACAACCGGTGGTAACAAACATAAGAAGCTTGTTACAGTTTATAAACATGTAATGGTGGATAGACATGCTGCATAATAGTGTGAATGGCCCAAAAACAGTAGGAGATAAGTTAGAAGTGTAAACGTACCACTCCACGTCCAGCAACCAACTCCAAATTTGTAGCATTGGACAAACCACTGAGAAACACAAACTTGTCACTGCCGTTGAGATTACCATAACAACAAACGCATGTATCGGAACTACAATCTCCATAGTGGCTATACCTACAGTGAAAGCCAAGCTTGACAAATGCTGTTACTAGCAAAGGCATGCTTTCAAGCTGTGCACGGAAGCCGCAAGTGAATTCACACCCGGTGGCACAGAGGTGCTTTAGTGACTGGGATGACATCTGGTGGGCGGAAATTCTGCAATACCGGATTGGCTCCACGCTATCATCAAAGGCAGGAGATAGCATTTGAACCATGTGTGTGTAGGGACAGAACTGGAGCTCATGCAGAGGCGAGGGGTCGCGCAAGAGCAACAGATTGCTGACAAACTTGTTGAACTCCGCCGGGCTGCCCCGCGTCGGTGATGCGCAGGACGGGTGCGGACCTCCAGACGGTGCCCCACCTGCGGGAGAGCGTGCTCGACCGCACAGCCTCGTGGGAGAGCAGGAATGACACCACGTCGTGGAGGAGCGCCAATGCGGTCCTCGCCGCTCTCCGAAGCCGCTCCCTTGTGCTTCTTGTTCTTCCGCCTCCTAGGCATTCCGTCGAACAGGTGGCGGGCGCCCGTGCTGCGGGAGTGGGAAGGAATGAGATGCCCAAAAACACAGTGGAAATGCAGGAGATAGGAGAAGATCTCGGCGCATGGGCATCGCCTCAGCTCACTCGTGGGCAGATCCGCTCTCCGGCCGCTGCCGCCGCCGCCGCCCAGAACAGAAGACGACCTCCGGACTACCGGAGAAGGCGAGGCGCGCTCCCTCCCCGATAGAAGCGCACGCTTGGCTGCAGTGTTGGCTTCATCGGAAACTAGGATGACTACTGGGCTAGTTGGCTCTAAAAGAATCAATTAACTAGGCTATAACAGAAACTATTAATTGGGCCCCAAGTTCTTTCCTTTCTGGATGACTTCTCAGTCCAAATCCATGGCCCATGGCTCCATTTTAATTCTCGAAATGAAAAACGAATATAGTTATTGAAATATTTCTTTTCAACCAAATAAACTCGAATATTTGGTCTTTATTAGACCTGCATACAACCGCACAAATCTCCCACTCCCCTTGTATACTCAGCCTTCCCTACACCCCCTAATCCTAGTTCCTTAATTACCTATCGTCACCGCTCCCTATCGTCACTCACCCTCGTTGATGGTAGCTTTACGTTGCAGAATCCACCGTCACACCACCAAAACCCCCTAACTCGCTACAACTGCTCTTGCCCTCGCCGAATCCATGCGTTGGTTACAAATGTCATCCCACATAGGGATGGGAATGGCCCATCCCCCATCCCTTTGGGGGTAGAATTAGATCCAAGTTAATTCTCCTCGAACATATATTGCTTATATACACCTCTCACAAAACTTAGGCCCTGTTTGGATCAGTTTCAGATTCTTAAAAACCAGCTATTACTTCTAGTTTTTAAAAGCTGGTTTCTAAGCAAAAACTGATGGGGCGTTTGGATCCCCTAGTTTTTAAAAGCTGATTTCATTTATGATTGGTGCTAATATACTATTATACCCTTACATTTATTGCTCTTGAACAGCACATTAAACAGCCATGCGCGTGGTCTTTAATGAGGGTAAATGGGTATTTGTGCAAAAAAAACTGGCAAAAGCTGGGTATCAACATCTTCTTGGTTTTTAAGAATCTGGGTAGATAGATTTTAAAAACTGTCCCAAAAACTGGTCTGTTTGGATCTCACCCAGTTTCCAAAAGCCAGATTCTTAAAATCTGGGTGGATCCAAACAGGCCCTTAGATGATGATACCGTATATTTACTTGGAATTCTATGATAAATTCGTGCATGTTTTACTGATCTAATCATCATATTATTATTGATTATGCTTAGCAGGAGGAATTACTTGTTGCATGTTTGCAGCCGGAGAGGACGGATGATGATGATATCATGAGAAGACGGCAATGCAACGAGTGAAATCAGGGTTCAGAAAATAATTAAGAACTGCGGATAAACCAGAACTGGTCATGTCAACCTAATGTTTCTGAGACTGTACAAGGTTTGTAAGGTCTATGATGTAATTGAGTTGCTTAATGTTGTATTGAAAAATTCCCTCTAGCATACATAGGAGCTTTATTTTTAGACAAAAAGAAAGACCAAGGTGCAGGCCATGAAGCGAGGTCATATACTATACTTCCTTCAGTCTAAAAAAGTGATATCTAGAATAGATTGCATGCAGTCAAACATTATTAACTTTGACCAAAGATGTTATTTAAAACATATAGTTTGGTTGTATAAAATGATATAAGTGAATTTATCGTAAAAATACTTTCATAATATTGATTTTTTATAGTTTTTTGAATATATAATAAGATAGGTATTTGTCAAAAGAGTATCTTGTTGATTTTGTACCGGAAAGTATTTCTTTTGGAAGACTATAGTCATGTAGAATATTGTAACGACGAAGGCCAGAGGTTGCAAGCCTGTTAACGGCAAATCAGGTCATTGTATAGTGAGTTCTTTCTTCTTTTAATGTAAATGAGGATCCAAATCAGCTTCTTTTCAGCTTTTCTTTCGACCAAATCAGCTTCCTGGCGGGAGTTCCGTGCGTACAGTCATTTTTAACAAATTAATTTGAAGTATCTCTAGACTGACTATCAGACTGCACACATGTATCAGGAGGGGGAAAAAAGAAATCCAGCGAAAAGGAAAGTATAAAACTTAAGAAATCTTTTAGAGTGAAAAAAAGAATAGTCTTGATGCTGGTGAAGTGTACCCCGAGAAAAGACGAGAAAGGGCGAGATGTACGCACTGATTAGCGTGGGGCAGCTCGTTTGACAAAGAGCGCGCATACCTTTCTCAATTACTTCCATGATGCGATTGAGAGCAACAAATACCAAACTCTTGT
This sequence comes from Dendrocalamus latiflorus, assembly GCA_017311315.1. Taxonomy (NCBI): domain Eukaryota; kingdom Viridiplantae; phylum Streptophyta; class Magnoliopsida; order Poales; family Poaceae; genus Dendrocalamus; species Dendrocalamus latiflorus. Next base: position 4,372,684 of record CM029641.1, on the reverse strand, counting down.
CTCTCCATATATATCAGTATATGAAGTAAAGGTCTTTCTTCTTTGAGAGCGATATATACGAAACTGATGCCCCAGTCTTATGTACGAAGGTTGTAAATATTTAAAGCACATGGCAGGAAGCACAAAATGATTATTAATTTTAGATTAGTAGTAGGACATCAAGTTAATGCCCCAGGCTTATCTACCAAAGGTTGTAAATATTCCCTAATGAGCTTATTCAAGTGTAAGCACATGCCAGGGTACAATATTTAATAGGAATTAGCGTGGGGTAGGTAGTTAGACAAAGAGCACGCACACCTTTCCAAGGCACTAGGGAATCCAGGGCAGTTACACTGTACGCACAATTAAATCCTGGACGATCATACGGGCGTGGTTCAGCTCACAAGCCTTGCCGGTGAAGGTATCTGGTTGATTACTACCTCTGGTCTGATTTCCATTTTTCCTCCAAGGCACTAGCTCAGACGGCCATTCTCTTCTCCACTCTGCTGTTGTGTTTCCCTGTGTTACTTCGCGTTTGTTCTTGTGAGATCTGAGTGCTCCAATGGCTGAGCTGGTCCAAGAATTATTGGTCGTGAAAGTCCAGTGACGCGACCGTTAAGTTTTGAGGTTGATGCTAATTGCTTGTGCAAGGTCATTGTATAGTGAGTTCTTCTTCTTAAATGAGGATCCAAATCAGGTTCTTGTCAGCTTTTCTTTCGAGCAAATCACCTTCCTGGCAGGAATTCCGTGCGTGCAGTCATTTTTAACAAGTTAATTTGGAGTATCTCTAGACTGACTATCAGACTGCACACATGTCCCATTTTCTCACTGAAAATCGAAATGGATTGTTTCATAGTTACTATGTATCAGGAGGGAAAAAAAGAAATCCAGCAAAAACAAATGTATAAAACTTAAGGAATCTTTTAGAGTGAAAAAAGAATAGTCCTGATGCTGGTGAAGTGTACCCCCACAAGAGACGGGAAAGGGCGAGATGTACGCACTGATTAGCGTGGTGTCACTCGTTTGACAAAGAGCGTGCATACCTTTCTCAATTCATTCCAAGATGCCCATGCCCAGACGCGAATGCGATTGAAAGCCACATATACCAAACTCTTGTCTCCCGATATAAATCAGTATATAAGCCTGTTCTTTTTAGCTGTGGCTTGTGATTTATGGCTGTGGCTTATAACTTATGGTTTATGGCTATGGCTCATATCACTAAAACTTATCTGATTATTATCGTATCACTAACGCTTGTCTGGTTATAATCATATCGCTCATGTTGCCTGGTTATACATTTAATACTGTATTATACCGTTATGTTCTATGTTATCTTGTTTCACATGCTTTTATGTTTATTAGGATGCTCAATTAATAATGTTCTAGAATTTATGCTTTAAATTAGTGTTTTAGAATCCATGGTTAAATCGTTAATGGGGGTAGCTTATGAGCATGTTTTAACTTAGGTTAAATTATTAGCACTCTTTTGACATTAGAGACATTAGGGCTGCTATGTTTTACTTTCTAATATCACGACCCATTAATTGTATGATGTGGAATGTAAGATATGAAGAATGTGTATATTAATAATTGTTAACTTAACTAATAATCACTTTTCATGTAATAAAACTTAGTTGATTGTCAACCCTTGTGTGAGGTAGGTTATAATATTTCTTTTAGAATAATTTCTAGACCGTTATCGTCATGTTATCATTCCACATCGCCATCTATCAGGATCTAGTCCTTCTCCATTTCAAACCATTAGCGAATCTTTCCATTATCATAGTCTTATCTCCGCCATCTCTTAGTTGCCTTAAATTCATACTACATAATCTGCCAATGATGCAACAGTTACCTTATCACCACATTATCAGTTCATATCACCCCTATCGGGTATTAGGTCCTTTCATTTCCAAGCTTAGCAAATCTTTTCACTTCTCATAATGTTATCTTAACCTTCTCTTAGTCTCTTAAATTCACACCATATAACATGTTAAAAATATAACGGCTACCTGGCCTGGGGTCATCCATATATAGGGGAGATTTCCACCCACCTGGTAACGTACGGGGGCCGTACACTCTCGTTACTTAGGATATTACACTCAGTTTCATGTTTTTTCTTTATTTGGTTAGAAATGGACCAGTTCCATGTTTCAAACATTTATTTCAGCTTCCGTTGGTTCTCTAATAAAGTACCTTTAAAGTTTTAATTTTCTTGTGAATTCTATTGTTGCTTTTATTATTTATTCCTTATTTTGATGATGACGTTTCATAGTGAGTGGTGTTACACAGTCATTTTTAACAAGTTAATTTGGAGTATCTCTAGACTGACTATCAAACTGCACACAGGTCCCATTTTCTCACAGAAAATTGAAATGGATTGTTTCATAGTTACTATGTACTAGGAGGGGAAAAAAGAAATCCAGCAAAAAGAAAAGTATAAAACTTAAGGAATCTTTTAGAGTGAAAAAAGAATAGAGTCCTGATGCTGGTGAAGTGTACACCGACAAAAGATGAGAAAGGGCGAGATGTACGCACTGATTAGCGTGGGGTAGCTCGTTTGACAAAGAGTGCGCATACCTTTCTCAATTCCTTCCAAGATGCCCATGCCCAAATGCGATTGAGAGCGACATATACCAAACTCTTATCTCCTCTCTCTCTCTCTCTCTCTCTCTCTCTCTCTCTCTCTCTCTCTATATATATATATATATATATATATATATATATATATATATATATATATATATATATATATATATAGTGTAAATAACAGGGGCACTATGGTGCCCAAGCATCACGATTAAGACTTTCTATTCATGATTGAGACTTTCCATTCATAATTAAGACTTTCCTCCTGATATTATATATCATTGCACTTGCACGCATCTAAAAGCAATCTAAAGGCAGGGAGACTTGGTGCGCGCGGGCGCGCACACACACACACACACACACACACACACACACACATATATATATATATATATATAGTATAAATAACAGAGGCACCATGGTGTCCAGGCTTCATGATTAAGACATTCCATCCTGATATTATATATCATTGCACTTGCACACATCTAAAATCAGGGAGGCTTGGTGCCTGAGCACCCTGGTGTTCCATTTTAGCGTCCTATGTGTGTGTGTAAGGTCTTTCTTGTTTGAGAGCGACATATACCACACTGATGGCCCAGTCTTATGTACGAAGGTTGTAAATATTTAAAGCACATGGCAGGAAGCACAAAATGATTATTATTTTTAGATTAGTAGTAGGATATCAAGTTAATGCCCTAGGCTTATCTACCAAAGGTTGTCAATATTCCCTAATGAGCTTATTCAAGTGTAAGCACATGCTAGGGTACACTACTACAGAAAGTCTAATACTAGACGGCCAATCACAGACGGTTTGACAAAACCGTCTGTGAACGACACTAACACAGACGGTTTTAATTTGGACACCGTCTGTGTTGGCGGAGTCGGAGAAAATGAGTATCACAGACGGTATGTATTAAAAACCGTCTGTGATAATCTGAAATTATCACAGACGGTTTTTAATAAAAAAATCGTCTGTGATAATGACGCTAGGCATTTATTACGCTGCTCAGAACCGCATCTGTCTTCATTTCGATCTAGATCTAGCCGGTGCTGCACTCTTTCACTCAGGAGGCAAGCTAGGCAATTTCAGGCCAATTAATTTGGTGGGAGGAGGCAGAGATTGAACTTTGAAGATTCATACTTTCCTGGTTGCTCTAGATATAGTTAGTAATGAAATTTATTTTTCTTTGCATTACAATTTAGATCTAAGTAATTGGTGAGTGTTATTGAAGATGGTTTGCAAAATTGTTGGTTATATAATAGCTGTTGTGTTTATAATATGAATTAAGATAGCAAATTAAGCCTCAATGCATGTGGCCAGTATATATGTAGTAATAATTAATTAATTTAATTTTTAATACTAAATTGTTATATATATATATATATACATAATATAGGACCGAAGCTGGATGTATGCCGCGAGCCGTGTGAGTGAAGAGTACATTAATGGCGTGTCTACTTTTACAAGAGCTGCCGAGGAGGATATGTTGAATAAGGGGGTGGAATATATGTACTGTCCATGCACTGACTGCGAGAATTTAAAAATGTTTAAGAACCGAGGACAAATTGAAGCGCACTTGATTCGGAGGGGTTTCAAAAAGAGTTATACGTGTTGGACTAGTCATGGTGAAGTCAACGATCATACGCCGCCGGATGACATCGCCGGTGAAGTGAATGATATGCCGCCGGATGACATCGCCGGTGAAGTGAATGACATGCCGCCGGATGATGTCGATTGTTGTTCGAATTCGGATAGATTGCACGATGACAATTTGGATAAGATGCTTCATGTTATCAAGCTATAACTTGATGACAATCTGGATTCGGATAACTTGATGAATTTGTGATCTTCTCTCTATCAGTATATCAAGTTATTTGGCTAAATTGGTGTAGTTTGGAGATTACATTGGATATACTCTGTTTGCTGGCCGAAAGTTAGTGTTGCTGTTAATTTGTATTTAAAATTGGCAAATTGTTCTTAGAGCTCAAGTTTTAATCCTGTAACACCCCGCCCATCCTCTGGGCCCGGAGTGCTACCACCATTGCAAACTTTTACCTTTCCTTCAATTACCAGAATTTCAACATTAATATGTTAAGGTAGCAGCGAATAGATACATCACAGTCTTACTTTTAGCCCTTACTCTAGTAGACTAGTAAAGACTAACATAAACTAACAAAAGGTGGTACAGGGAGTGCGGTTAGTGAATGAAGACTATTCATGTGTTACTCCCGCCCCAGGCATGGCGTTCTCAACGATCACCTAGAAAAAAAACAACAAGGCAAGGGTGAGTCCAAAGACTCCGCAAGTACATAATAGAACGATAAATACTAACACAACATGAAACAATTTAATCCAACCAACATACTCTGCATACATAGCCATGCTCATATCATCATTCTCAAGGTTCCACACCAATCGCACATACTTCACATACACCCTCATGTTGCACATTGCCACAGCATCAATGCAATGCAATGTATCCCTGCTCTATATGCACATTTGCTCATCATAATGCGAATACTGGTATCGCCGAGTGAACACCCGTCGATGTTCACCCATCATCTGGGCCCGCCCATCTCGACACGGGAACCCCTCCACTCCCGTGGAGGCCTACCGAAGTAGGTCTTACTCAAGAGCACTCCGGATTAGTCCGCTAGCTTTACTCGTAGCTAGGGACTTTCTCACCGCCCTCACTCTTGAGTGCACATAATGCAAATGCATATGCCATTGTCATTATCATGGTCATCCATAAGTAAGCATCATGTCTTGTAATCATCGCAATTCCACATAAACATTTTCACATCATGTAATTATCGCATAATCATCATCTCTACGATCTACCGCTCTACCATGCACTTGCCTGTTAATCAAGTGGAACGAAGCGACGTGAGGACGACGTCGACTCAGGACCTCCACCTGTACAAGCGATTAAGTCCGACTTAACATTTTATAACAAAACCAGAGATTAAATGGGCATTGACGATATTACACGTATAACCCGATTCTGGCGTAAAATGCTCGGGATTAAGGATTCGACAAGCAGGTACAAAAAACCTTCCCTTTTCCTTTCTTTTTCTCCTCTTTTCTTTTTTTTCTTCTCCATTCTCTTTTCTTTTCTTTCCCCATTTCTTTCTTTTTTTTACCCGGCCGGCCCCCTTCCTCTTTTCTTTCCCCACCCGTCCCCCTCTCTCCTCACTTCCACTCGGCCGAACCGGCCTCCTCCTCTCTCTCCCTCTCGTTCGGCGACGCCCCCATCCCCCTTAGCCGCTCGGCCGGCGGCTCCGGGCGGCGCGGCGTTGGCGCGTGGCCGAGCTCGGCTTGCCGGCTCCAAGCCGCCACCGGTCGACCCTGCGCGCCTCCTCTCTCGCCGACTGCGCCGAGGGCTCCCCCAGGCGGCACGGCGACGCACGGCCGTGCTTGGCTATCACACTCATTGCGAAATGACACTTTTGCCCCTCCCCTTTTTGCTTTGGCTGGTTATGGCACTATGGGCTTTTTGGTCCAATGGCAGCCTTATACTATTTGGTGCTCTTTTACGGCGTCAGGTAAATCGGTAACAGGTAAGAATAGAGTTTCCTGCCGAATGATGAAAACCCTCAATGCGAGATGGTGCCGACCGGCCTTGGACGGCCAGGGAACCTCTGAGAGAGCTACTTTTATGGGCTTTCTAGACGGTGCCGACCGTTCCTGGGTGGTATGGGAACCTCTGCGAGCGTTGCTTATTCGGCGTTCTAAAAGCCGATGGGTCTAACGGCAAAAACCGCCCCTTTCTTCCCTTAATTCTCTCTTTTGAATTTAGTGGTATTACAAATCCCACTTGTCATATTCAATTAGTGAAGAATATAGACCAGAGTAGCGGGATGGCCAAGATTATATCTTGTGTAATCTTACATCTGCGAGCTCTAATCCATAATTAACATTCTTGCTATATACTAGCTGTTTGAATATTTAGAAGAATGTTTTATATGGTTATTCTAGTTGTGTTTTTGATTCATATGCTAAACATATGTCCTTGTATAAATGACATGATAGAATTATATGTTTATATGTAATTTGTGTCATTTACACTGTGCTAGAAATATGTTTGATGATTATTAATCATGCAAGAATTAAATGGAAAAATATGCTCATACAATATATTATACAACACTTGTCAGCTTTTCTTTCGAGTAAATCAGTTTCCTGGCAGAAATTCCGCACGTATAGTGACGAGAGACTGCATACAGGTATCATTTGTCATTGAAAATCGAAAAGGATCGTTTCAAAGTTACTATATATATACCACGAGAAAAAGAAATCCAGCGAAAAGAAAAGTATAAAACTTAAAGGAATCTTTTTAGAGTGAAAAAAAGACAAAGAGCACGTTATTAGCGTGGGGTAGCTCGTTAGACAAAGACCACGCGAATCTTTCCCAATCCCTTTAAATGTAACGACAAATGCTAGAAGTGGCCAACCTGTTAACGGCAAATGAGGTCATTGTATAATGAGTTCTTCTTCTTCTTTTTTTAATGTAAATGAGGATCCAAATCAGCTTCTAGGCAGGAATTCCGTGCGTACAGTCATTTTTAACAAGTTAATATGGAGTATCTGTGGAATAACTAGGAGGTTGCACACATGTCCTATTTTCTCATTGAAAATTGAAATGGATTGTTTCGTAGTTTCTACTATGTACCAGGAGAAAAAAAAAAGAAATCCAGAGAAAAGAGTACAAAGTTAAACTTAACAAATCTTTTAGAGTGAAAAAAGAGTAGAGTCCCGACATATCACAAAAGGGCGAGATGTAGGCACTGATTAGCGTGGGGTAGCCCGTTTGACAAAAAGCATGCATACCTTTCCCAATTCCTTCCAAGATGCCCATATGCCCAGATGCCTTCTGGTCTGATTTCCATTTTTCCTCCAAGGCACTAGCTCAGACGGCCATTCTCTTCTTCACTCTGCTGTTGTGTTTTCCTGTGTTACTACGCGTGTGTTCTTCTGAGCTCTGAGTGCTCCAATGGCTGAGCTGATGATCGGGCCGATTATCGGGCCACTCGTCTCCCTGGTGAAGGAGAAGGCGTCCAGCTACCTCCTGGAGCAGTACGAGGTGATGGAGGGCATGGAGGAGCAGCATGAGATCCTCATGCGCAAGCTGCCAGCCATCCTGGACATCATCACTGACGCTGAGGAGCAAGCGGCCCATAGAGCAGGGGCCAAAGCTTGGCTTGAGGCGCTCAAGAAGGTGGCATACGAGGCAAATGACGCCTTCGACGAGTTCAAGTACGAGGCACTACAGCGCAAAGCCAGGAAGGATGGGCACTACGGCAAGCTCGGTGTCGTGGATGCAGTAAAACTCTTTCCTTCTCACAACCGTATTGCATTCCGTGACAGGATGGGCAACAAGCTTCGCAAGATTGTGCAGAGTATTGAGGTCCTTGTCGCAGAGATGAATGCTTTTGGGTTCAGATACCACCCTCAACCAGACGTGTCCAAGCAATGGAGGCAGACGGATCCTAACATCTTCGACCCTGCCAAGATTGCCGAAAGATCTAGAGGCAAAGATAATCAGAAGGTTGTTGATATATTGCTTGGTCAAGCTAACAATGTAGATCTCGTGGTATTTCCCATCGTTGGAATGGGGGGGCTGGGCAAGACTACCTTAGCGCAGCTTATTTACAATGACCCTCAAGTTCAGAAGCATTTCCAGTTGCGGCTCTGGGTGTGTGTGTCTGACAACTTTGATGTGGATTCCCTGGCTAAAAGTATAGTTGAAGCAGCACCTACCAAAGAGAAGGATGATATCCCTCAAAAAAAAGAAAAGGATTCCTTGGCTAAAAGTACAAGTGAAGCAGCAGCTACCAATGACAAAGATGCTAGCAAATCACCACTGGATCGCCTTCAAAAGGTAGTGAGCGCACAAAGATTCCTCCTTGTATTGGATGACGTCTGGAAAACTGGGATCACCTTCTCCGATAAGTGGGAGAAGCTAAAGGACCGCCTTCAGCATGGTGCCAATGGTAGTGCAGTGCTAACAACAACTCGTGATAAAGGAGTAGCTCGAGCAATGGGTACAATTGAAGCCTATAACCTCACAGCTTTAGAGAAAAGCTTTTTAGAAGAAATTATCAAGACAAGAGCATTCCGCGAGCAAAAGGAAAAGCCTGAGCTAGTAGAAATGGTTGGTGAGATTGTGGAGAGATGTGTTGGCTCTCCTTTAGCCGCAACAGCACTGGGCTCTGTGCTGCGTACCAAGACCAGTGTGGAAGAATGGAGGGCTGTGTTACGAAAAAGCACCATTTGCGATGAGGAGACTGGAATTTTACCGATACTCAAGCTCAGCTACGACGACTTGCCGTCACACATGAAGCAATGCTTTGCTTTCTGTGCTGTGTTTCCCAAGGATTATGAGATTGATGTCGACAAGATGATCCAAATATGGATGTCAAATGGCTTTATCCCAGCGCAGAACGAAGTTCGTCCGGAAACCATCGGGAAAGGGATATTCAATGAGCTTGCCTCAAGGTCATTCTTTCAGGATGTGACGCAAGTCCCAGTTGACAAATATAAAAGCATACATGGGTGTCTTTCTAGAATTACATGTAAAATCCATGATCTTATGCATGATGTTGCACAGTCCGTTATGCAAAAGGAATGTGTCACCATAGCTGAGGAACCTAGTCAAACGGAGTTGTTTCCAAGTGTTGCTCGCCATTTGTTTTTGCCAATCAAACATCCACACACTTTTTTGAATGATTCTCTGAAGAAAACGTCTCCAGCTATCCAAACACTGCTATGTGAAATGGGTGTAGATGGTCCGTTGCAGCATCCATCAAAGTATAGCTCAGTGCGAGCACTACGACTACGTCAATATGGGAGTACATTCCTACTGAAACCAAAGCACTTGCATCACCTGAGGTATCTTGATCTCTCGGATAGTGCAATCAAAGCACTTCCTGAAGATATAAGCATTCTATATAACCTGCAAACATTGAACCTTTCTGGCTGCCATCGTCTTCGTCGACTTCCATGGCAAATGAAGTACATGAATGCCCTCCGTCACCTCAACACCGATAGATGCGTCAAGTTGAAGTGCATGCCGCCAGACCTCAGACGACTCACTTCCCTACAGACACTTACACATTTTGTAGTGGGTATTGGCTCTGATTGCAGTAATCTTGGAGAGCTGCAGCATTTAAACCTTTGTGGTCGACTAGTGCTAAGACAGCTAGAAAATGTGACAGAAGCAGATGCAAAAGTGGCAAACCTCGGAAATAAGGAGGGACTCACAGAACTGACATTATCATGGAGTAAGCCTCTGGAGGAGGAAGGCCGCTATGATACGGTGCTGCAGGGTCTCAATTCTCATTGTGGGCTGCAGGTTCTAACGCTAGATGGCTACCAAGGCACCACTTTTCTAACATCGATGGGTATGTTGCAAAACGTGCTTGAGCTCTATTTGTGTCGTTGCAAGAAGCTCCAGAAGCTTCCTCCACTGTGGCAGCTATCGGAACTACGACTTCTTACTTTGCGTGGATTGGAAAAATTAAAATTCTTGTGCAGCGGTGATACATCCTTTACATTTCCAAAACTGAAGGAGCTAGAGCTAGTGTTTCTGCCGGATTTCAAGAGATGGTGCGAAATAGATGGGAGGCAAGGAGACCAGATAATGTTTCCTCAACTTGAGAAGCTGTCTATCGTGAGTTGCAACAAGCTAACGGCATTACCGGAAGCACCACTGCTGCGTGGAGACCATACAAGTTTCAATTCGGCATTTCCAGAATTGAAGGTAATCGAGCTACGTTTTTTAGATAGTTTAAAGAGCTGGGGGGTGACGGAAGGAACAGATGGTGAACAACCCACCTGTCCTAACCCACTGTCAATCATGGTGTTACAGAGCTGCAACTTCTTCTTCCGTTCAAGTGCGCTAGCGCTATGGAAATGTTTTGTACAGCTTCAAGATTTGAAAATTAGGCGCTGCGATGGGCTCGTCCACTGGCCAGAGAAAGAGTTCCAAAGCTTGGTATCCTTGAGGACATTAACAATTTATTACTGCAAGGAACTGACTGGATATGCACAACCTCCTGACCAATCAGCACCACAAAGGAGTCAACTCCTACCATGTCTCCAGTCTCTATATATAGATGGCTGTGAAAGTTTGGTGGAGGTCTTCGACGTGGCCGCATCTCTCAAAACAATGCGTATTAGCTTTTGCCCCAAGCTTGAGTTGAAATTTCAGAAGCGGGTTGCGAGTTTGGGGAGGATAGATCAAGTTGAAGAGCAGGAAGAGTCAGCAGTAATTCAACCTGGCACTGACATCATGCCCTCCACAGCTGTACCAAAGCTGTCGCCATCAGCCAAGGAGCTTTTCCTTCCATGCCTGGAATCTCTATCACTACAAAGATGTGATAGCATTTCAGAGCTTCTCAATCTTCCCTGGACCCTCACGGGCATCGGTATTTATGGGTGCCCTAACATTGAGATCCTATCAGGCCAGCTGGATGCCCTACAACACCTAGTAATTAGGGGATGTGATAAGTTGAGATCACTGGAATCTTGCTCGGGGGAGCTCCCATCGTTGAAAAGCCTCACTATTATTGGCTGCCGTTGCCTGGCGGCCATACCAAATGGGCCAGAAGCATACACGTCCCTTCAATCCCTCACCATTTATAGCTGCCCTCGTATAAAGTCGCTCCCTAGATGCCTGCAGCAGCGACTCGCCGGCATAGAGCGGAAAAAAATAGACTCTCGTTTTGAAGGTACCTTCCAACAAACTCGTGCATCCATTAGTTTCTACTCCATTTATTCCTAAAAACATGCCATTCTTGCTTCTAAATTTTGTTTTTAAATACATATTATTCTACGGTTCCGAGATAACTTGTTACCTTTCTCTTTTGCACACCCATGCCTATTTCCAAGGTCATTTATTATTTTGGACGAGGCACTACGCCGCAAAGCCAGGAAGGATGGGCACTACGGCAAGCTCGGCGTCGTGGATGCGGTAAAACTCTTTCCTTCTCACAACCGTATCACATTCCGTAACAGGATGGGCAACAAGCTTCGCAAGATTGTGCAGAGTATTGAGGTCCTTGTCGCAGAGATGAATGCTTTTGGGTTCACATACCACCCTCAACCACAGGTGTCCAAGCAATGGAGGCAGACGGATCCTCACACATTCGACCCTACCAAGATTGCCGAAAGATCAAGAGGCAAAGATAATCAGAAAGTTGTTGATATATTGCTTGGCCAAGCTAACAATGTAGATCTCACGGTTGTTCCCATCGTTGGAATGGGGGGGCTGGGCAAAACTACCTTAGCGCAGCTTGTTTACAATGATCCTCAAGTTCAGAAGCATTTCCAGCTGCGGCTCTGGGTGTGTGTGTCTGACAACTTTGATGTGGATTCCCTGGCTAGAAGTATAGTTGAAGCAGCAGCTACCAATGAAAAGGATGATATCGCACAAAAAAAAGAAAAGGATTCCCTGGCTAAACGTACAGTTGAAGCAGCAACTACCAACAACAAGGATGCCAACAAATCACCACTGGATCGCCTTCAAAACGTAGTGAGCGCACAGAGATACCTCCTTGTATTGGATGACGTTTGGAAAACCGGGATCACCTTCCCCGATAAGTGGGAGAAGCTAAAGGCCCGCCTTCAATATGGTGGCATTGGTAGTGCAGTGCTGACAACAACTCGTGACGGAGGAGTGGCTCAAGCAATGGGTACAGTTGAAGCCTATAACCTCACAGCTTTGGAGAAAAGCTATTTAGAAGAAATTATCAAGACAAGAGCATTCAGTGTGCAAGAGGAAAAGCCTGAGCTAGTGCAGATGGTTGGGGAGATTGCGGAGAGATGTGTTGGCTCTCCTTTAGCCGCAACAGCACTAGGCTCTGTACTGCGTACCAAGACCAGCGTGGAAGAATGGAGGGCTGTGTTAAGAAAAAGCACCATCTGCGATGAGGAGACTGGAATTTTACCGATACTCAAGCTCAGCTACGACGACTTGCCGTCACACATGAAGCAGTGCTTTGCTTTCTGTGCTGTGTTTCCCAAGGATTACGAGATTGATGTCGACAAGATGATCCAAATATGGATGGCAAATGGCTTTGTCCCAGCGCAGAAAGAAGTTCGTCCTGAAACCAGCGGGAAACGGATATTCAATGAGCTAGCCTCAAGGTCATTCTTTCAAGATGTGAAGCAAGTCCCAGTTGACAAAGTTAAAAGCATACATGGGTATTGTTCTAGAATTACATGTAAAATCCATGATCTTATGCATGATGTTGCACAATCCGTTCTGCAAAAGGAATGTGTCACCATAGCTGAGGAACCTAGTCAAACGGAGTTGTTTCCAAGTACTGCTCGCCATTTGTTTTTGCCAATCAAACGTCCACACACTCTTTTGAATGATTCTCTGAAGAAAACGTCTCCAACTATCCAAACACTGCTTTGTGGTGAAGCCCAAATACATGGTTCGTTGCGGCATCCATCAAAGTATAGCTCAGTGCGAGCATTACGACTCAATCAATATAGGAAGACATTCCTACTGAAACCAAAGCATTTGCATCACCTGAGGTATCTTGATCTCTCGGATAGTGGAATCAAAGCACTTCCTGAAGATTTAAGCATTCTATATAACCTGCAAACGTTGAACCTTTCTGGCTGCGATCGTCTTCGTCGACTTCCAAGGCAAATGAAGTATATGAATGCCCTCCGTCACCTCAACACCAATGGATGCGTCAAGTTGAAGTGCATGCCGCCAAACCTCAGACAATTCACTTCCCTACAGACACTTACACGTTTTGTAGTGGGTACTGGCTCTGATTGCAGTAATCTTGGAGAGCTGCAGCATTTAAACCTTTGTGGTGTACTAGAGCTAACACAGCTAGAAAATGTGACAGAAGCAGATGCAAACCTCGGAAATAAGGAGGGACTCACAGAACTGACATTATCATGGAGTAAGCCTCTGGAGGAGGAAGGACGCTATGATACGGTGCTGCAGGGACTCAAATCTCATAGTGGGCTGAAGGTTCTAACGCTAGATGGCTACCAAGGCACCACTTTCCTAACATCGATGGGTATGTTGCAAAACGTGCTTGAGCTTTGTTTGTGTCGTTGCAAGAAGCTCCAGAAGCTTCCTCCACTGTGGCAGCTATCAGAACTACGACTTCTTACTTTGCGTGAATTGGAAAAATTAAAATTCTTGTGCAGCGGTGATACATCCTTTACATTTCCAAAACTGAAGGAGCTTGAGCTACAGTTTCTGCCGGATTTCGAGAGATGGTGCGAAATAGATGGGGGGCAAGGAGACCAGATAATGTTTCCTCAACTTGAGAGGCTGTCTATCGATAGTTGCGAAAAGCTAACGGCATTACCAGAAGCACCACTGCTGCGTGGAGAATTGAATTCGGCATTTCCAGAATTGAAGGTAATCCGGCTACATGATTTAAATAGTTTAAAGAGCTGGAGGGTGACGGAAGGAACTGATGGTGAACAACCCACCTTTCCTAACCCACTGTCGATCATGGAGTTAGAGGGCTGCAACTTCTTCTTCCGCTCAAGTGCGCTAGCGCTATGGAAATGTTTTGTACAGCTTCAAGATTTGAAAATTCGTCGCTGCGATGGGCTCGTCCACTGGCCAGAGAAAGAGTTCCAAAGCTTGGTATCCTTGAGGACATTAACAATTCGTGAGTGCAAGAAACTGACTGGATACACACAACCTCCTGACCAATCAGCATCAGAAAGGAGTCAACTCCTGCCACGTCTCCAGTCTCTGGCAATAATGGGCTGTGAAAGTTTGGTGGAGGTCTTCGACGTGGCCGAATCTCTCAAAACAATGGATATTTGGAATTGCCCCAAGCTTGAGTTTAAATTTCGGAAGCAGGAAGAGTTGGTAGTAATTCAACAACCTGGCACTGACATCATGCCCTCCACAGCTATACCAAAGCTGTCGCCATCAGCCACGGAGCTTTTCCTTCCATCTCTGGAACATCTAGACCTATGGGGTTGTGATAGAATTTCAGAGCCTCTCAATCTTCCCTCGACCCTCACGCGCATCAGCATTTGTAAGTGCCGTAACATTGAGATCCTATCAGGCCAGCTGGATGCCCTACAATACCTAGGAATTTCTTACTGTGATAGGTTGAGATCACTGGAATCTTGCTCGGGGGAGCTCCCATCGTTGAAATCACTTTAACCTTACTGATTGCCGTTGCCTGGCGGCCATACCAAATGGGCCACAAGCATACACGTCCCTTCAATCCCTAGTCATTATTAACTGCCCTGGAATAAAGTCGCTCCCTAGATGCCTGCAGCAGCGACTCGCCAGCCTAGAGCGGAAATATATAGACTCTCGTTTTGAAGGTACCTTCCAACAAACTCATGCATCCATTCGTTTCTACTCCATTTATTCCTAAAAACATGTCATTCTTGCTTCTAAATTTTGTTTTTAAATACATATTATTCTACGGTTCCGAGACAACTTGTTACCTTTTTCTTTTGCACACCCATGCCTATTTCCAAGGTCATTCATTATTTTGGACTAGAGTAACACACACAAGACAAAAGCAATAAGTGACTAAATGAAGGAGGGTAGTATGATATATATATATATATATATATATATATATATATATATATATATATATATATATATATATATATATATATGTATATATATATATGTATATATATATGTATATATATATATGTATATATATATATATATATGTGTATATATATATATACATATATATATATATCTGTGTGTGTGTGTACCTTGGTTGTTGTGTAAACTACTAGAATGACATCTATTTAGGAATGGAGGGAGTATTTTTTTTTTGTATTGCAAAAAGAGAAAGAACTAAGCCAAGTGCAATGGAACCAATCAAACTAGTGTCATGTATGGATTTTGTATAAAGTATGCCTTCTGGTTTGGTTCTAATTTTCCAGTTGCAAAACCATATAACTCGTAATAAAATTTGGTACAAATTTTCTAGTTGCAAAACCATATAGCTGGTAATAAAACTCGTCAATTCAGTGGTAAGAAATAAAGTTTTGATTTGGTTAGAGGTAGGAACATTTTGGTTCGTAAACTTGGGGCTTTGGCGATTCTACTACCTAAACTATTCGGTTGGATCATTTTGGCCCATCAATTTCGCCCCTGGGCGAAAAGAAGCCCCTAGTGTAGTTGACACAGAGACTTACTAGTTTTAATAAAATCGGATCGAACGGACTGAAGCCCAACTCCAAAAGTTATGTTTTAAAATGTACCACAATCCAAAGCTTGATGACTTGTTTAATTGTCTTACATAAAGAATGGTTTTCTTTCAACTTTCATTGTCATTGTGCCATACACTGCTGTAAAGATTCAATAGTTAGTTGTGTTGTATTACACAATTGATTTGCATATATAAATTCTAACATCATTTGTGACTCAGGGCCTAGGCTATCAAACCCGAAGACTTGGATATATGCCATTAGTAGAGACTGGTGAGGTAGAAATAGCAGACTGACGTCCCGAGCAAAGTTATCACCAAGGTTTGTAATATCAACGAGTCTCTGAATCCTGTCATTTTGTAAGGATAATCTAGTAAATTGGTTTCAGATGATTCTCCTCGTGCTGACGACATGTGCTTTCATTGTAGGATTATTGTTTCCAGACTTGCACATGCTGGATTGATGAGACTTGGAGTAGAATTTACTACTTAACCTTCCTGAAGAAATTCTCCACAACATCGTCATTTGATCAAATATTTCAATTGCAAAAAACTAATACTAATACGACTAAGAAGCTGAAAAGCCTCGAGTTCCAACGAAAACAAGTACCACATTCTAAGCTGAAGAATCAATTTTCTTCCTTGAAGTATGTTGTGTTTTAAACTCGTATGTGCTTCCGTATAAGAGAAGATTCCTAGCACTTTCTCGTGACACAATTGTCCACTTGACTGCACATGATACTACTTCTCACAGATCAACATTTGAGCATCTTATAGATGTTAATCCGTGAGCTGTTTTAACATGCTTGGCACAGAAACTGCCAAGCCGTTCCTTCATCGGAGATACCAATGGGGTGCTGTAACTTATCCTGCAAGTCTTTGCACATTATTGTGGCTACTGTGGTAAAGTTGTGATGATCTCTCAGCGGCATTTTCTCCTATGCGCATGAGATTTTCTCTTCCTCAGAGTAAAAATTTTCATGTTGATGTATCTTGTATGCTTTGCAATAGCCGGATCAGAGAAGAGTGGAAGCATCTGTTCTTTGAATGTCAATTTAGTAAAGAATGTTGGGATCTAATCAACTTTTCTTGGATCACCTCGCTGGATATTTTGGAAATGCTTGAATTGGCAAAAAAGTCAAAATGCTAATATCTATCTGTTTTTAGTCACCTTGGGATGTTGGTCCATTTGGATTTAGCAAAATAAATGTGTCTTTGATTAAGTTTCTAATAGTAAAACAAGATGGAAAAGAATGTTGCTCGCAAAATTAAAGCTTCTAAAGGATAGAGTTTTTCTAAGTCTCTGGAGCTTCTCAATGCTTGGTTACAACATGCTTAACTCTAGTTTCTTTGTTGTCAGCTATAAGCCAGGTTTTTTTTCTTGTTTCTTTGCTGTTTGTTTGGATTCTATGAGTCTTTTTATTTCTTTCCTTTTGGGGTCATGTGGTCCTCTTTTTCTTTTGTAATATTTGTAACTTCTTTTAGTTTTAATTTTCAGTAGGGCTCTCCCCTACAGTTCTCACTAAAAAAAAGAGATTTTCTCTTCCTCCCATAGTCGTTGCTACCTGCTCACGCTTCCTTGCCCCTCCTCCCTTCGCGTAGCCTGGCATCGCCACCACGACCATTACTTCGTCCAGCTTTTTATTTCTTTCCTTTTGGGATCCTATGGTCCTCTTTTTCTTTTGTAATATTTGTAACTTCTTTCAGTTTTAATTTTCAGTAGGGCTATCCCCTACAATTCTCACTAAAAAAGAGATTTTCTCTTCCTCCCACCGTCGTCGCTACCTGCTCACGCTTCCTTACCCTCCTCCCTTTGTGTAGCCTGTCATCGCCACCACGACCATTACTTTCATCCAGTGCGGCTAGTCATGCGACGTTGGATCTGGCTGAGATCGACATGATATGTTGTGGTAGCTTCTCGGCCACCTCCGGTGGCACTGTCCTCCTATTCCCCATGAGAGCTCCCTCTCCACCCCCCCATCCACGACCCTATGCTTGCCATCGCCACCCTCTTGGGATTGCTGCCCCCTCATCCTCCTCCCCTTAATGTCTAATAGTGCCACAACTACCGCCATCCTAAAGTGTAGTGGATGGTGAGTGACTCTTTCAAAAGCTTCTCCTAGGTATTAACAATTCAATGCAGCGGAAATACAAACTCACAGGCTCACAAAGCTAAGAGTCAAGGATCACAAACTCACAGCGGAGTTCTCTGCCCTAACTGGTCTGATTGCTGGCTTGGGTGCGATCTGACTACACCAGTCTAACCACCAAGAGACCGGTATGACCGCTGGCCGGTCTAATAGCTTGGTTACCTACGGTCTAACTACTCGCTGAGGCACAGTGCAGAATATCATTACACATGATCCAAGAAAAGAGTTAACTCTCAAACCATTGGTCTAAATGCAGTAAAATTTGGCATAAGCCCTCCCTATAATGCTATGAACCTATTCCAATCATGAATTATGAATATCAATACCAAAGTTCCTACCTTTATCCAAAACAAGAAATATTGTACTAAAATCAGTCAAAAAAAGTAAAACATTAATCTACTCTTGCTCGTGAGTCACTGATGATCTAGATAATCTTAGATAAGTTCTTACATGTCATAGCAAGCTAGATCATATCACTAACTCAAGCCAAATAGCCCACAAGAGCAAACCCTAAAATCACCTCCATCTTGAAAAAAAGTAAACTCAAGAACTCTTTTAGAATGTGCATAGATGGATGGGATCTGATCTCCAAAAGATATCTCTATCTCTTACATGTGCTTGGCACTATAAAAGATCAAGAAGAGAGGAAGCCAAATAACAAAGCCAAGTAAATCAAAAGTACAAGAAGGGATCTATGATACAACTCACTTAGGCAAACTTTGAATGTTCACTTCACTTAGAGGTAAATATTTTACAACCACTCTCTCATGGATTGCAGAGCTCTAAGGTTAGAGCACATATACAAAAGACTCTAACACAAGGAATCCTAATCCTTTCTCTCCCATAGAATTATCAATATATCTCTCACATATACAACGGCTTATATAGTGGAGGCTCACTTCCTATTTAATCCTAGTCACCAGCAACCCTTGGTGTATCACACCACTTACAAAATGGGGAACTCAGTAACCCACAACTCAGACATTTTGAAAGATCAAGTTCTATTTAAGTTGGTTTTGGTGATAATGACAAATACCATTATAAGATTTTGATGATAATAACAAATGCATTTAAGAGGCTAACTTTGTTTATTGATTATGATACTACTTAGTCTCATATGGATAAAAAGGTAACATCATTGAGGTATACATTCTAAATCATATTCTCATATACTAATGCATTCCTTGGATCCAAAATATAGATTGAACTCCACAAATAATTCAAATTGAATATGTGCATACGTCTGCATTATACATACTTGTACGCACACATTTAGCGGGAGCTGTCTCTATGTTTTGAGAATTCATAAGTATTGATCCATATTTTCTTTAAGACACATATCTAGGATCTTTACTTTGAAATACATTCTTGAGTATATATAGCTTGTGCAGTTTATATATACTCATGTACAATCGGGTTGTCATTTAACTTCTCCATTATGTGCTAATGGTTGAATGATTGATGACAACCGGATAAGTAAGATTTGCTTAAAAAGCTTATATTAGAGAATACATTTGTTGTGTATATGTTGTATACTCGCAACTCATGATTTCTATCTCATATATTGTTGAGATTGTCATGAATTACCAAAAAAAAAGGAAAATTGTAGAATCTAGTCTCTCCATTGTGAGTTAATGGTGAAGTTTGGTAATTGATGGCAATTGTTTTGTGAACTAACATTTTCCATGAGTTAGATGAATAGGTTAGGTTTCACAAATGAAGATGACTTAGGATGACTTCATGTGTTGAAGATCATCAAGTCTTGATGGAAGATGGCTTCATGTGTTGAAGGCTATCAAGAAGATGTATCATAAGTTGATGTATGTGTTCAAGGGGAGATAGTCATGTGTTAATCATCAAGTCAAGTGAAGACCATTATGTGTTGATGGAGTTGAAGAAAAAGATGCATCATGAGTTTATGCACATCAAGACAATGACCTAAGGCAAAGGTATAACTAGTTAGGGCTAAGAATGTGTTACTAGTCTTTTACCGGTCTTGGTGTTTGGTTAGAAGACCGGATTGCTAGTATAGGTTGCCGTACTATTAAGAGAGTTCATGTCTAGTAGTTTGAATTTCATTATGTGTTGATAGCTCAATCTCACTTGCTCTAGCTCTCTTAGAATGATGCTTGCATTTGCGAATGTGTTTTGCAAATAGCTGAAGCTCATGTGTTGAATCCTTGTACCATGGGACTATGCATTGCAATTGTGTTTTGCAAGTGTTTGAAGTCCATGTTTCCATTCTTTCTGATATGAGCCTCATATTTGCAAATGTGTTTTGCAAATGGTTTAAGCTCATGTATATAATCCTTGTAGCATGTGACTTAGGTTTGCAAATGTGCTTTGCAAATGTGAGGAGTCCATGTACCTATTCCTTGTGTCATGATTTTAAAAGTGTGCAAATGTATTTTGCGACTTGTTAAGAATCATGTTTGATCTTTATGTGCATGATGCTATAGTTTGCAAATGTGTTTTGCAAAATCTATTGAGATATCTGCACCTGTCAGGAAAATCGGAACTACCGCTGTGTGTAGCGGTACTACCGGACATCAAAAGTACCAACATGTGTTACGCGGTACTACCGGATGTGAGTGGTCTAAGCGGCTCTGCGTGAGCGGCTCGTCTAGTCGTCGGAGGTACCGGCTCTGTGTAAGTGGTACTACCAGAAGGCGGAAGTATCGGCATGTGTTGCGTGGTACTACCGAACGTCAGAAGCTCCGGATTTTCCTACGGAATATTTTTTCCAGAGAGCGCCAACTTCTGGCCTCGACTCAAACTGAAGTACCATGCTAACTTTGCGGAACTTATGAACATCGAAACTACCGGATTTATAACGATGGTAGTTCCGTGCCAACTTTCAACGGCTAGTTTAGAAGCTCTGAAATAACTGTTACTGTTGTGTCAATATAGGTGCGAAAGTAACGACCTTTGCACTATGGTACTTCCGCTCGCCCTGATTTTTCAGGGATTTGACTCCAACAGCTAGTTTTTTTGTGTGGGGGTATAAATACCCCCTTGTGGCTAGTTGGAGAGCATGTTGTTGAACCTACTTCTATTCTCTTGAGCTAGTGTGAGGCTCTCCACTCAATTGTGCATGTGTTGCACTTTGTGAGCAAGGAGAAGAAATCTAGAGTGCATGTGTTGCGTCTAGAGGAGTACTTAGTATCCACTTGAGCTTGTGCATTCGTTGTATGTGGTGAGAGTTAAGAAAGGGGCTTGACTTATTACTTTTGGAGTTTGCCAACTCCTAGATGGCATTGGAGGCGTCGTGCCCGGTGATCTTCTCAAAGAAGCTTGTGAGAAGGCCCGGCGTATGTGAAGGTTGGAGCTCACTTACCCGGAGCGGGGAAGAGCTACCACTAGTGAATTTGAGGTAGAAGACTTAATTCGTGGAGTCGGTCCAATTCGTTTGGGCTAACTTCAACATGGACTAGGGGAGACCAGTAAGTCTCCGAACACCACGGTAAAAAGAGACTGTGTCAATTGTGGTTTGTTTCTTTGTGCTCAATTTATATTAAAGCAATTTACATACATAGAATTAAATTGATTGCTTGTCATTCTAGAATTGCAAACCTTGACACAGCCTTAAGGTATTAGTGCACTTAGGTGAACATATTTGATCTAGGCACTATTTGTGCTAAATTAAACTGATTTAAGCTTCTGTATTATATACTTGGATTAGACAAATAAAATAGATCTTTAAATTGATATTAATTGAAAGAAGAATTTTAAGACCGCCTATTCACCCCCCTCTAGTTGGCCTCCTCGATCCTACACACTTGCACGCTTTTCAATGCACAACTTCACATGACTTCAATCGCCCAATAAGACATTCCATCCTCAAAGATGTAATCTAAACCACTTAGGTCTATGTCGTAGTTTTGTAATTTCAAGAAACTAGCCGTTAGACACATAAAATTCAAAAATCAGCCTGGATTCAGATCATCCAACTTGACCCGAATCATCTAACTTAAACACTTCTAACGGTAAAAAATATAGCCATTATGTTGACCCGAATCATCCGACCTAAGTTGCATTATCTGCCTAACTCCCATGTAACTCCAAAAACACAACTCTCTAGAAAATTGATCCGACCCATGCTCCGAGTCACCTGGATCATCTGACTCCCATTGAATTTCCAAAAAACAAACTCTGTGAAATTGATCTGACTGATAGTCTGACTGACCCAAATAATCCGACTCAATAGAGATCTTTATGGTCTTAGCCTGATTTGAAGATTTCTTCGAGATCCATGCAATCAAACAGTGATCCTTGGCTTCCACTGACTAGAATTAAGCTAGAAAGACCAAGTGTGCTTCACAACTAGTTACCCAACCCAACTAAGCTTAAGCTACTAGCCTTAGACCCCTTTAAATAGTACGGTCAAAGTAAAAAACAAAGAGCTAACACTACAATGATCCATTCCCAACTCCTTGGACCACTTCTAGCCATAAGGTCCTTAATCTTCATGACAACCTTACTTTGCCATCATTTGAACACTTGAGGTCAATATATAGATGAAGAAACAATACACCATGTCATTGAGACCTAATCAATTTTCAACACTTAACACAAATGTTTGTCCCAATGATTTAGGAGTCGTTAATCCCAAAACATGATTACCAACGAATTGGGGGTCCAGATGCTTACACTCCAGCACGCTTATGATATATCATTGGGAGGCTTATCAAATCTAGTTTCACACACTTCAAACGGTGAATCATTTGGAGATGTGCGTCAAAAGTTATGACTATTTTGGTGGAAGTTTTTTTCTCGAACGCGTAGGAAAGCTGCGCATCATTATATTAAGAAGAAGAAAAAGGTCCAAAATGGACCAGTACAGTAGAAAAACAACAGGACCCTTAAAACACACACTTGACCACTCGACCACGAGGTGGAAGTTGTATAAGCTATCATGGTGGTGCATGAGTTTTGACAAGTTGATCCTTGGTAACCTTTCAGTCGCTTGATGACCTTTCAACCGGTCATATATAACAGCCTACAACTCTTTAGCTTGCATAGTATCAAGCAGTTTTGTGTTATTAGAGCATCTGCAATGGGTCTATAGCAGCTCTCTACAAGAGAGTCCATGTCATCAACTGTCCTACGTGGAAGATATTAAATGAAGAAAGAGAACGCAGCTCTCTACAGCTCTAGAGATAGTCTATAGCGCCAAACGAGGCAGCCTCCATAAATTCTGTGTGTGCATGTAAGCATCAAATAGCTATCCTTATAGATAGTTCATTAGAATGTTAACTTTAGTGTGTACTATATAGATGATGTGGAAGTCTTATAGTTAGTTACTAGCTATAACCATTGCAGATGCTCTTTTCTTCTTAAAAGGATTCTGAACTCAAGATGTGTTCTTTCTGTTCAAACTGACTGATCATCAGTTGTTGGGGCCTTGGTGTGGCGTCTCTTCATCCCATCATAAATTCAAGCTTGTTAACCGTGCCGTCCTTGGGATTATGAGCTACTGCTGTTGCTGGGTTGCGCATACATTTGTTCCTGTGGGGTTCACATCACCCACTTTTAATTTTTATGGCTCTAATGCTGGGGAAACTTTACCATTTTGCAATAAATACTGGAGGTGGCCAGTAAGGCCAATAAGTCCGGTCACCGCCGAAAAAGTTCGAACAAGATTGAATTCAGATTTTTATTTATTGGATGAAAGAAACCTCAAGAGTAATATAAACAGAAATATGCAATTGTTCTGGTGTAAAGGCTTTTTGCCAGCTCCACTGATTTTTGCCAGCTCCACTGATTTTTGCCAGCTTTTTCCGATCTTTGTAATAGCGGAAAAGAAATTAAAAAATTGATGCAAAGCTAGCATTCGAACCAAGGACCTCGCCAATAGAGGCCTAAAGGCTTTTCACTGTGGTGATTTTACTATGGTTGTAGTTTCTTTTATACTTCTATATAACATTTGAAAATCAAAGTTGAACTTTTCTGACTGATTTTAATTTTTACCAGGACCCACCGATTTTACCAACGGTTACCAGCCGGTAGAATTGTCACTGGTATAAGGTGGATTTACTGATGATTTATGCATGAATTTTCAAATCCTAAATATACTACTGAAAATTAAGAAAGGCTGTCATTTCCGTACCTGCATTATGGGCAACCACTTGTTATCATTTTAACCATGCTGTCATTGCAACTGTACCAAAAGTCATTCCTCTCACTGGAAAGGCTATTTAAAAACCTTTTAGCATAACTGCATATGTTACGTAGTTGATCTGTTGAGTCTAACAGTAAGAAAAAGACTAGGAAGACGTAGGCACACCTCCATCTGATTTGCTTGCTTCCATTCTTCTGTTTCTCACCTACTGATGTGTAATATCTGCCATCCAAGAATCATGTTCCTGATTGCCATAACAGGGCAATTTGTTACAATGTTTATATCTACTAAGTCCAAGAACTGCCCCAACTGAAAAAAAAACTATGATTTCTCGAAACCACTCTCATGACACCAGAATTTTCTGTTCTGTTCTGTTACATGTTGCTGTGACAGCAGTTGTTACCATCAAATCCTTGAAGCCAGCCAATGAGCAAAGAGTGCCAAAAAAGCATCCCTGCTTCAGCTCCACTCCTGCAGATTTTTTACTTGAGGTTTGGGAGTTTTGTTTTACATCTTTTAGGTGGCAAGTCATGTTTGTTGCTTGTTGCTATTGGGAAACTGGTTGCTGGGGATAGCTGGTGGTCAGTGTGCTACTGAAGTGGAAGCAAAGAAACCAGCCTCAACGCTCAGCTCCACCGAGGCCTCTCGAAGCTGGCAGAGATGGAGACTGACAAGGCGGCGGCGGCGCCGCGGCGCAGCATCGGGGGAGACACCGACGTGACGGCCACGGTGCGGAGTGAGCGGTGGGGCGAGAAGTCCGGCACGTACAGTGACAGTGAGTACCTGCCGTCGTTCAGCCACGCGCTGAGCCTCGGCGAGATCGACGACGAGCTGATCGGCGGCAGGAGGAAGGCGCAGAAGGTGAAGCCCATCGTTCCCCTCATTGGCGACGTACTCTTCTCCAAGAGGAAGAGCACCAGGGACAAGGGTGACGGCTTCTACAATGGGGATCTTTACAGTGTGCTAGGCTGATCAGTGGCTTGTGTGTGCTCAGGTCGTGGCTGATCTGCTTGTGTGTAATTTGGACGGAGCCTGCGCTTTCTTTGATTCTTTTTCTCCTTGGTTTGAATTTTTTTTCTTTGTGTTCTTGTTTGTCTGGATTGTGGAGTGGAGTTTGTTTAAATGTCAAAGAAAATGTTGATGTATCTTCAGATCAAGAATGGGCCAATGTGTGATTGTAGTGGAGTTATTATCTGATCTGATTTGTTTTGCAGTGGAATTATTCAGATACACACCACTTGATGCAGCAAGTCCTGGAGATGCAAAGGAAATGCTTTTGCCATTTTTGGCATGCTAATGCTATCAGCTTGTTATAGAGAGTGCACAGCTAACTACTCTCCACCATTCTCTCTGCACCACTCCCTCCGTTTTGGCCACCCTGGTCTGAACATTTCCTCTGCTTCTCCTCTTCCAAGATCCACAAAAGGCAATCAACATAACAGATCAAAGCTTTTTGGCACATTTTTCATCCAAGAACAAGGTCAGAAGGCAATTGATTGATGTCATTGCCATGAAGGTCGCCTTGTTCTTGCTCTTAACCTGCGTTTAGTTTTGTGAGCTGCCGTTTGATCCCGAGTTGCAACAATGGCGCCGCCCAAGCAGGAGGAGAGCTGGCGGCCGGCCGGCAGCGCCGGCGTGTGGCTGGTCACGGCGCTGCTGCTCCTCTCCGTGCTCTCCGGCGGCGGGTGCCTCGTGGGCTACGTCGTGCTGCCGCCGAGCGAGGCGCCGGGCTGGCTCCCCGCTGTCGGCCTGGCGCTCGTCGCGCTCCCGTGGGCGTTCTGGGTCGCCACGTGCGCGTACCGGTGCGCCGCGTCGCGGGCCGCCGAGCGCCAGGCCGCCGTCGCGCCGGCGGCCAGCAGCATGTGCTCGCGCGCCGACTCGCCGGCGCCTGGCTCCTGAACTAATTGTAAGATACCTGACATGTAAACTCTTTCAATTACCGGAGAACATGTAATCATCGTGACGTTAATGAAATCTGTTGCTAAAAATCTTCAACATAGATGGGATCAGATATATATTGCATGGTTGTCTTTCGTGTTTGCTTTGCAGTGGTAGGGTGATCGAAGATGCAGACGACGTGAGGAGGAAATTAGATTTGATCAACTCAATCTACACATCGATGTAAACAGGATGATGGCAAGAATCTGGACGATCTTGGCGTAATCACGCGCCTACACTGTAAGGCCCTATCTGGAACACGCGAAAATACATGGGTTCATCCTAGTCTGTGTTTCTTGTTCAGCCCTACGTAATTCTCGTGAAATTTCTACGAGTTCCAAATCGAGCCTGCCTTGTTGGGTTTAAAAGATGATCTGAGGAGCTGAAGAGAATCGGCATTTTGGCAGGAAGGTCCACAAGCTATGTACAGAAACAAGATATAAGATGTGATTGATGTTTGATTATCAGAACTCTCATTTAGCATTGATGAACTCTGCCCTCCATCCTCTCCATTTTATAGTTAGCCCCGTTTAACACAGCTCAGCTTCACTAGTGAAGCTGTTTTTTTTTGTTTCAGCTTCACGAGCAGCTTCACTGATGAAGCTAAATCTGTTTTGGAAAACTATTTGGCAAAACAGCTTCACCAACAGCTTCATGCATGGCTGAGAGAGGGCAATTGTTCAAGATGCCCCTGTTTACCTGACTTGTTCTAACATTTGGAGTTATATGTTTGTATATGGTCATATGAATTAAAAAATAATATATTTGAATGAGTATGAATTAAAATATTAAAATAATAAAAAAAATAAAAAATTAAAATCATTAGGAAAAATTAAAATTAAAATAATAAAAATTGTGTTGAACGGGATGGACTAGTGGCAAATACGTGTAATTTTGGTGAACCAGAGGGGCAGTGAGTTCCTAGGACTGTGGGCCTGAGGGAGAGAGCTGTGAAAAGCTACTTTTTTCAGCTTCACCTCTCCCCATTCCTTTGTGAGAGCAGAAAAAAAGGAGCTTCACCCATGAAGCTGTTTGTAAAAAGGGTGTTTGGCAAAAAACAGCTCACAACAGCTCATGAAGCTGTTGGTGAAGCTGTGCCAAACATGGCCTTAGTTTGACGACCTTCTTAGGCCCCGTTTGACACAGCTCAGCTTCACTAGTGAAGCTGTTTTTTTTGTTTCAGCTTCACGAGCAGCTTCACCGATGAAGCTAAATCTGTTTTGGAAAACTGTTTGGCAAAACAGCTTCACCAACAGCTTCATGCATGGCTGAGAGAGGGCAATTGTCCAAGATGCCCCTGTCTACCTGACTTGTTCTAACATTTGGAGTTGTATATTTGTATATGGTCATATGAATTAAAAAATAATATATTTGAATGAGTATGAATTAAAACATTAAAATAAAAAATAATAAAAAATTAAAATCATTAGGAAGCAACATTAGTGCCTTGTTTATGTTTCGTGAATGGGAGAGGTGAACGGGATGGACTAGTGGCAAATGCGTGTAATTTTGGTGAACCAGAGGGGCAGTGGGTTCCTAGGACTGCGGGCCTGAGGGAGAGAGCTGTGAAAATCTACTTTTTTCAGCTTCACCTCTCCCCATTCCTTTGTGAGAGCACAAAAAAAGGTGCTTCACCCATGAAGCTGTTTGCAAAAAGGGTGTTTGGCAAAAAACAGCTCACAACAGCTCATGAAGCTGTTGGTGAAGCTGTGCCAAACAGGGCCTTAATCAGCGAAAGACAAACCTGCTGATGTGGCCTACTTGTTGTACACATCACCTGCTGATGTGGCTCGGCCTGCCAACATTGTAGCGCTCTGGCTGATCCACACGATGTTCACATGTTGGTTTTCTAATTGGTTCGACACTTGATATGGTGCTATGCACCTAAGCTAGGCTCAGTTCACCACCCTTTGGTTTAGCCGGCATTATATCTTCAATTTCAATAAAACAAAAAAATATTGGACACTTTATTATTTAGGAACGATATGATCTAGCAATTAATGGATAACTACATAATATACTTGAACAGTATAATGGAATATATCCATGTAGCAATAGCGCAGCAACTTTCAGATGTTGCTTCAATAGCAAAAACACCTCTCTTGATTAAACAGTACCATAGACACATATGCGTGCAAGCCTGAGCTATGAAATAGACCACTGCTGATCCGGTGATATATATGTTTTGCGTGAAGAATAACTTATCAACAATGTAGATCACCTCGTATATATTCCTATACCGGTATTTTTTTTAGGAAAGAGACAAATGCAATTTTAAGAGAACGAAGTACAGAATATGTATCTATCATCTCCAAGTGTTAAGCCAATTTTGTCAATGATAAGGATGTACATCTTTTTTCGATGGGTGCATTTTGTTCTCATAGTCCTTAAGGCTCAATAAGCTAGAGGTTTCTAGGATGTTGAACTCGACCGTGGCCGTTTGCCAAATACATGTTTGTCATACCGATTGCACTTAGCCACCAGTTGGTAAGTGAGAACGACATTGACATACTTCACGGTGAAAAGTGAAAAGAAATTGTACATTTGGTCTTTGTCACAACTGAAATATGGGTTGGTTTGGGGTAAAAACCGAAGCTATGCAAAAACCATATTGCATAACTTAACCAAAACAAATGAAATGTGATATTGGTTCCGCATCTCCGTTCCCTGCTTGGAACAAGGAAATTTCCCTACTTCCTATAGAAATTAAATTGTTTCTAGTAAATTTTCTTTTAAATTCTTGTGTTCCAAATAAAGCGAATAAGTTCGTGCAGATTTGGGTTATAATGTATGCCCATTCATGCATAATGTGCATATTCGCTTTAATTAGGTAACCAACCTTAGTTAGTCTGACTTATATCCATCCACTCATGCATACAGAATGTGCAGACTTTCAGACTACAACCAAACAACACCTAGCCAACATGACTCCCCCAAACACCATTGCAGTTAGAACCCAATGGAAAGGCAAAATAGCACTTACAAAAAAATATAAACCCAAAACATCATCTACCAATCATGCATCTGAGCAGAGCAAACCGGCCCATCACACATCCATGATAGCAAGTGTAACACCCCGGCCCAACACTAAGCCGAAATGCCACGACTATCATTCATCACTCTAAATTTAAATCATTATTCTAGTAGTTTAGCAACACCATCCCTAATAGTTGTTCCACAACAACTCATTCAACATTAGAAATAACATGTTATCACAAACACGCATAAACATTTACATATAAACTTGGGTCCTTGCACCCAAGAACACTTGGGAATTCGTGCTCGAGAATGCTCAAGACAATGAGCCCAGAAGCAATTGAGTCAAAAGCAATATAAGGCCTAAATAAGCAATAACTTTTACTATGGTTCAGCAAAAGCTAAATTATCAAAAGTGTGAATCAGAGTTCTAGAGGTGTTATCTAAACTTTTTGTTAGTGGGCGTGGTGCATACGTGCTACTCCCATTCCATGTATATCGTCATCATCGGTCATCTAAAAACATCAACAAAGTAAGAGTATAAGACTCAACAAGTACATAACAAAATAGTAAACATCAACTTCTACATGTCATCGTCTTGAACAACATTTCATTAGCTCTTTTTCAATGAAGTACTGCAAGCGCACATACACATGGCAAGCGCATAATAAAATAATAATCTTCACATATCATTCACATTATCCACCTCTCAGTAACAATAAGCATTTCTAAACATCGCTTCTCTTTACTGATACAATGCAATGCTCATGCATATTTCTCAACTTCTCTTTAGCTTATAATAGTATAGTAGAGTGAGCACCTGTCGATGTTTACCTAAGCCTGCCCTCTTTCATGCGGGGACCTCAAACTCACTCCGGTTGAGCACCTACCAAGATAGGCCTTTCTCTAGAGCGCTCCGAACTAGTCATATAACTTTCTCACTTACCTAACTTATGTGCTCCAGACTAGTTATGATTTTCTCACCAACCTGACTTAGATGCACTCCTTTCATGACATGAACATGCACATAATGCAAATGCATGGGTTTCTATTATAATTTAACATGTTCCATCATCATCATCACCATATAGTCATCAACTTAAGCACAAAATAACAAGACACATATATCATAATCACCTAGTAGTAAAAGCAAACTACCACCTACTATTCTGCCATGCTCTTGTATACAATGTGATATTTTTCATGTAGGCATTGATCATGTGTTGTTAACCATTATTCATCAACATCTCAACATCAAACTCCCATACCATATATCATCATCGTTACCTATCATCATGTCAACATCAAATAACCATGTCATCTACCATTAACATTACCCCTCAATGTATGAACAACATCTAATTGTATCTCCTACCATTATCATCCCCATCAACATGCCAACATCTACTAATTATATCCTCTACCATTACCATTCCTATTAACATGTCATCATGTATTAATCATTATGCAGTAATCATGCAACCAACGATAGTCAACTCATAACACAAGGTGAAAATTGCATCAAACCCAACTAACAACGTCACACCACCTAAATTTACCGTTCTACCATGCACTTTTCTTTGCCGAGAAGAAGCACTTGACGACCACCAATCGACCATGGCGAGAAGAGCTAGGTTCTGATAAAGATCGCATTGCCACACCCCAATACTCATCCAATTGCATAGAAATGCAAAACACATGACCCTACACTTTAATATAATCTTATATTTAGAAACTATGGCCAAAAACTCATTTTTCTTAGTTGATCACCTTTTAGTACAAAGCTAACAATCATCTCCAAGAATAGCAGTCAACGCTCCTCCTTTTCTCCCACGTGAACGAAACTTTATATCTATTCTTATTCAACACCGATTGCATTAAAAGAAGACATTATGGACATCTACACAAATTATCTACAACATTTTAGTTAACACCAAAATTTAATTTTGTAATCTACTAGGGCTAAATCGCATCATAACATGACTATTGCAACTAGCAAAGGATTTCATAACAGCAAACTTTGAAAAAAAAATAAAATCCATTTCGTAATCAAATCGAGTGATTAAGTACTCTATGGAGACCTTAGAAAATTATCCACACTTCTCTAGTTATTTCACAGACTTAGTTTAGCCATTTACAAGGTCTAATCTACCAAACTCCGTGGCATCACCCAACTGAGATGATTTGTAGGACAGCAGCCTTCCAAAGGCCATAACAAGCAACATACCAAATGGATTTCTGCGTTCTTTAGCTTGCTGGAAACCTTAGGAAAAGATCTAATACTCTCTAGTAAACACTATTCCTAGATTCGACATGTAGAGCCCTCTAGAAAAATCAATAGATCCAAACTGCGCAAATCAATAAATACCCCAACAGCACCTAGTATCAAGCCAGGGTGAACTACGAGTGGATTAGGCCTGAAAATCCAGATCAAAATCATCAAAAAATCAAATGTTAAAACCATGAGGAGATATGTTTGGAACATTATAGAGACGAAGGTTGTAACCATTTTCTTCTCTCCTCGTTCCCTTCCTTCCCTTCTCCTCTCAGCTACAGCAGCAGGCATCAACAACAGCAGCGATTGGGGAGGGGACAGAAGAATACCCTAGGGCACTGCCCTTAATGGGCTCCTTTTGTGTCACCAAATTGGCACAAGGTGGGCCGGGCCAAGCTAGCCCATTTTGCTTGCCGGGCCAAGCCAGCCCGTTTTGCTTCCTATTGAGGTATTACAGCAAGATTGCAGAGAATCCATCCAGCAGGAGTGCCAAGATTCCGGTCTGTGAGCCATTCTTTTTGTCCCTGCCAAAATCTCTGGCCAAATACTCCTAGCGCCTGGCAAATCAAAGAAAGCAACACCAGTGGTCTAGATAAATACTACTCCTGTACACCCCTGGGTTCTCCTTCAATCCCTGGGATGTATGCAAATGCAATCTCATCCTATCTTGTGTCTGTCCTCTCCTTTTGGAAGAAACGAAAGTAGATTTGATTTGGTGAGTGAGTGAATGAATGAATGAATGAATGGGTATTATCAGTTATCATAATCCACCAGCAGTGGATTCACCACTTCCCTGATGGATGATCACAAAATTAAGGGAGGGTCCATAGTGTAATGATGTGATGCTTTGGATCTCTAGACTTGTCTGGAATGTGTAAGGTTTTGGGGAATCAGAGAGGAGCTTAGCTCCCTGACGTGTCACAAGATCACAAACATGGAATGTGGAGACGTGTCGACGGGTTCTGTTTCCTGTTTCCAGTGAGATACTGGCTGCCACAGTGCCACTTGTACCATGGGAGATAGAATGCAATGTTCATGGAAATCTAAGCTTCATCAATGGCCTCACATGTCACAGGATCACAATGTTTCGTTTTCATGTTTCCTGTGGAAATAGTACTGCCACTGCTATTTTCAGTGGTTTGGTATTGCAGTGGCTTCTTATAAACTCCGTTAAAGTAGCACTAAGCAAATTCTAGTAGCAACTAGCAACCATAGTCTAGGATAAGTCATACCGCTCCTTTGCCAAAAAAATCGGCCGGCTGCGGCGGCCATTGGTCATACTTGCATAGTCAATTGAGTGGCTTTGCTATTTGTAGGCTTCGATTTTTTTCCTTGGTCTTTGTATTACCTTTGAGATGCGTGTGTGCCTTATTCTGATTTTTCATAGGATGGTTCAGAAATACGAATTACTAGCTACGTAAGCGCGGCGTCACGTTGCGCTAGCCACCGTGTGGACCGAAGTAAAAGAGACGATAATTCGTGAGGCGTTTCTTCAAAAAATCGAGAACGCATGCGTAATTTTGGAAAAACCAAAGGGCTTTTTCGAAAAAAAACCAAGGACCTGCAAGGACCTATACGTAACTAAACAAGGACCAATACATAATTTTAGAAACTGTGGGTTGCTATTGGTGAAGTGGAGGGTGCTTTCCAAAAAAACCTGGCAATGACCTGTTTGCAAGAAGCAGGAACCTGTTTGCGAGAACAGAGGACCTCTACGCGATTTCGCAAAACACAATGGCTTTCTCGCAAAAAAAAGTGGCGTGGCATAGCTTCCCGGCCGAGGAGTCCCCTAACTTTAATATACGGAGTATACTTAAGAAAACATAAGAGCAACTCCAAGAGAAGAGCTAAATCATTTTCTAAAGGTAAATTTGGCTATTATTGGAGAAAAAACATCTCCAATAGACTCTGTAAATGACTCTCCAAATTTAGTAGCTCTCCATCCCTCCTCCTTCGCTCTCTATTTTTGGATAGCCTACCTCGCTCACCATCCAGCCTCTTGGCGCGGTCGGCGTTTCCTTCCCGCACGCTGCGCCCCATTCCTGCGTGTACGCGACCCACCACGCACCCTCTAGTTTAGATAGCCTGTTGGAGTAGTCTTGTTTTTTTGGGTGAGATTCATTTTAGAGAATAGCTAAATCACTAAATTTAGATACTTCTTTTGGCTAATCTCTTGGAGTTGCTCTAAGTCGCCTCTTAAATAGACAGCCTCTTGATTCAAATGGTATCTTCCGGAGAATAGCGTAGAAAATATTTTTTAAAAATCGTATTAAGGATGCAACTAAATATTTTTTAAAGAACTAGCAAATTTACTCATTCAGTTGCATAACTAGATATTATGATACAATTCTCTTTGATATACAACTTTACTTCCTATAATTGAAATATAATTATATTTATTATATAACTCTAATTATTACTATTATAAAAGAATGAGTTGATGGTTATATATCCATTCTCCTTTAACCGCTCTATTTTTTTAATTTCTTACCATTCTTCTCTTTTCAACCGATCAGAGCAACTTTCTTCTATAGCACGATTCTCTATACATTCAATGAATTCTGTTGCAACGCACAGGTACGTAACTAGTGTGTGTGTGTATGTATGTATGTATGTATGTATGTATGTATGTATGTATGTATGTATGTATGTATGTATGTATGTATGTATGTATGTATGTATGTATGTGTGTGTGTGAGATTAATATGCACCGTTATAATCTGACCTATCAAAATAAGTGGTATATATCATTCTATTTTATTTTGATTAATATGAGAATTTCTAGGATTTTATCGTTTTAGATTATTGTGAGATTTTCTTGTTCTCAAAATAAAAGAGATGCCTTGAATAATACATATTGTTTTTATGTATATAAATGTAAGGAAGGGGTACTCCATTAGTTAATTAGCTTTTGGTGAACAATACAAGAATGTACAAGGTTCTAAATAACAAAAAAAAAGTCACACAAAGCTCAGTAAAAAAAATATTTCTTCTTTTCCTTACGGAGTTACAGTACCCGGTGTCCCAGAGCCCAGTGGCAGCGTGTGTTGCACTGCTGCTTGTACGTACATTACATATGCGCATGCACGCTACTACATGCATCGTTCGCTGGGACGCTGGCTGCCTAGCTGCTGAACGGCCGGTACACCTTGAGCGCGTCGATGACGTCGGCGATGGACCCGGCCGCGGCAGCGACGGACACGATGAGGCAGGCGGCGCTGAGGATCTGGAGGCAGAGCCACCGCGTGCTGCCCCGGTGCACGCCGCGCTGTACGATGTACATCTCAACGGGAAAGTAGACGGTGAGCGGCCAGAATGAGACGGCGCCGAGGAGCCCCACGACGTCGCCGAAGAAGGGGAGCAACATGGAGATGACGGTGGTGAGGCAGACGAACGCCGTGCGCCACGTGAGCCGGAACACGCTGAGCGCGAAGGGCCCCACCCTGACCTCCCGGGAGATAAAGCTGCTGTCAGGCCATGTCGCCGCCGCCCACTTCTCGACGAAGGCGAAGAGCGGCTGGCAGAACACCTGGTACGCGCCGACGAGGTGGACGACGATGGCAGCGTTGGCGATGTCCAGCAGCCAGAAGGGCTCGTAGAAGCCGAACCCCGTCAGGAGGTTGTCGGGGGCCTTGTCGCCGAACGCCGCGTACCCCATGCACCCGCACAGCATGTAGAACACCGTCGTCGTCGCCACGCTCACCTTCGTCGCCTTCTTCATCACCTTCGCCTCCGACGGTGGCGGCGCCTTGATCGTGTCCTGATCCAAGATTGAAAAATAGAGGACGGGTCATCAATACACCGAAACAGAGGAGATCAAGAAATAGAGTAAATGATTAGGAACAGAGTATGCAGTAGTAGCTGCTTGCTTGCCTGGATCTCGATGAGGATAATGGAGTAGGAGTAGGCAAATGCGATGTCGCCGAATGCCTGGAGGCTGCGCCACACCTTCTGCATCGAGGTTATGCCGGCGCCGATGCTGATGCCGGTGAGGCTGCCCTGGATCCCTCCATTGGCGACGGTCTGCGCGATGCCGAGTGTGAGTCCGATAGTGGAGTAGGTGAAGGACATGACGGCGGCGACGATGGAGAGCCACCATATCTGGTCGAAGTCCGGTATCTGCGAGAAGACGATCTCGACGACGCCGAAGAGGATCATGTAGGGGTTGCTCGAGCTGTGGCACGCGTTCTTGTGCCCCTTCTTGTGGAAGCAATCCGCCCTCTTGATCGCCCTGCATGCCCGTAGAATGCAATTGAAATTCGCATCAGATTATTAACGATTTAAGCAGAGAAGAATTGCGGCGGAGAGTGGACATTGTGGTGGAGCTTACAGCATGCTGATGGAGGCGGCGATGGTGTATCCGATGGCGACGCCGAAGAGGTTGGCGTACTGAATGATGCCGCAGAGCCTGACCTTGGTACCGCCGAGGTTGGCGCGGACGGCGTCCATGTAGGTGTAGTTGCGCTTCCCCGTGGTGGGGTCGCCGGAGCGGTAGCACTCGGCGAGGAGCGTGGAGGTGTAGTAGATGACGAAGGCGAAGAGGATCATGACGGCGGGGCCGGCCGCCCACCCCAGCTGCGCGATGGCCCACGCCAGTGAGAGCACCCCGGAGCCGATGACGGCGGTGATGATGTGCGCGCTCGCCGTCCACACCGTGCCCGTCCGCCCCGGCCGCCCATCGTCGTCCAGCCACTCGGCCTCCCCCAGGTTCCCCGCCTCCACCGACACCTCCATCGGCGCCATCGCTGTCGCAGCATCGTGCGGGTAGCTCGCCTTCGCCATCTCTCTCGCTAGCTCCAAGAAGCTCGCAGTGACCACCAAAACTAGAGTAGAAGAGGAGTAGTGGGGCTTAGAGTAGTAGTACGATCAGTGGTGTTCTTGAGTGTTCGTGTGCGTGGAACGGGAGGAGAGGAGAGGAGGTATATATAGAAGACGATGAGACGAGAGAGAGAGAGACGTGCAGGGCTGGCTTCGAAGCGTGTGTGGTGGCGCCAGAAGGGACGGTTCCCCTCTGCTTTTTAACTTCCACTCTGCCCCTGCAAGTGGCGGCAAATGGCAGCGCGCCTGTGCGTCCTCAACCATCCTACCTTCCTCGTCATCTGCTCCACATTGCATACCTCTTTTTTTTTCCTCGGATCAGCGTCCATGCATAGCAAACATTGCTCCCTCTATTCTGCAATATAAATTCAATATATATACCTAAAGAAGATATTATTTAAGTAAGGAAAATGCTATATAACATCTTAAACTTTGAAAGTCCCTAGCTCCATGAACTATAAAACTGGATATTTGAACCTCAAATATTATAATCTAGTTCAAATAACACCCTGATCCGATTTTAAATGGTGGTACTGCTCACGCGGTGCGATAAGTTGACGGTTTTATCACGTAGAATGAAACGCTGACCAAATTTAGATAAATAACAGATGGGGCTCATATGGCCTTTTGTTCCCAATGGAAACAAAGAGGGGGAACTACAGAGGGTGGTGGCCATAGAAGTACGATTGGGAGCTCGATGTGGGAGAAGCCCTTGTGGCTCCATATGTCACTTACCCAACTTGGCTAGCGTATCATCCTACATGGTAAAACCATCCACTCATCATGCCATGAAGGCAATACCACTATGCGAAACTAAATTATGGTATTATTTGAACCGGATTGCAAATTTCACGGGCTCAAATATCTGGTTTTATAGTGCGAGCATTAGATGGATTTTCAAACAAAGTTTAGGTGTTATATGGACTTATTCCTTTAAGTAATATATAGTGAAATTAGATCATATTAACTCCTATTAGATAGACACAATAGTACTATTTCTATTAGAGCTAAATATAATTTAATTTTACTAAATATTACTTAAGTAATATATTTTTTAGGTATAAGTGTCAGACTTATATTACAGGAAGAATGGAGTACCATGCAGTGATGACAATCAATTGCCAATTTGGCATTTCTGAGGAGAAAATAATACAAGTGTGAGGCTTGTTTTTCTCATGCTTGTCATATAAATGTGTGAGAGAAAAGAAAACGGACAAGAAAAAGGACAAAAGAGCGCAAGACATAGCAGGGTGGGAGAAAGAAAGGGAGAAGCTTTTCTTACCTCAGATTGCATTTAGTGCTCACTCTTATGAGAGCAGAGATGCTATTTTCTTCACTAAAACTTTTAAACTCCATATGCTTTAGCCTGCGGACTCTGATGCACGATCCGGCACGTGCAGGGTTTGGTGCTGGGTGTATTTTAGGCAGCTCTGTCTCCCTTATCGTGCATGGTTTGTCAATGATGTGCCGCACGTGTACTCAAGTAACTTCTGTGCATGCTGTCCTTAGAGCATACACAGTAGTGTCGTGTATAAACCCTTTTATCATTTGAAGAAAGCACTATGGACAATATCTCTAATAAGTTGACTTTTAAGCTATTTTGTTGTTCTTTTTTTGAATGATGAGTGTGCTTATAGCCAAGTAGCTTTTTGTTACCTTTACGTGTACATCTTAAGGCTTGGTTCTAGAATACACGATTGTTTTTAGCTTCAAACATATCCAAAACGGAGTCCTACTCCACGACTGTCCAAGCAGTAACAAGAAATTAAAGGTTGCGGGGAATGATACAAGTACGGTGATGATTGATGCATGACCGCAGGTTTCAAAGCTTTGCAGATTGTGGTAATCAAGAAGAACAAAAAGAGGTAAATCATATAGTACATCTCTCATTGCGCAGAACTAAGTTAGCTAGCCAGCAGCTGGCTCACTTTGCGTGGTCGATCCACAGAAAGAAGGATGCAGAGTTGACCTGATTCTTAACTAACGTGCGCACGCCACTAGACGCAAGTCGAGTTCAAGAGAAGTCGTCGTCGGTCAATGAAATATACAAGTAAAGTAGCTAGTCAAACAGCTGATGGGCAACACAGTTCATGGGCAAGTTGATGGATCAAGAAATGGATTGAAGAAGGGTTATTGTTTTAAGCCCAAATATGTTTGGAAACTAGTCCTCAAACTCACTTGGGTTTGCTTCATCGTTACTGCCTTTTATACGTATGACCCTCTTGATATGCAGCATCCATTTCGTCTAGCTTCCAGAGACCGTGGAGAAGACATGGCAGATTAGTTTAAGGGCCGCCCTAATCATGAAACCAGGATTAATCTCGCTAGCTAGCTACGTGCCTAGGTCAGAACCACCCTTGATCCTTTTTATTGCCGATTATTAATCCTCTAGCTTATGTGGTGACCGGCCGGCAGCAAGTGATGCTGTACATGCTTGTTCTTGCTAGGTGTTGTTAGCATTAGGTTAATGTATGTGTTTCACTGTTTAATTACTTTGTGCTCATGCCTAATCTGGGCTATGCGGGCGTGCTTGTCTAGTCAATGGGAAGCATTGACCTAGTTTTGACTAGCTTATCATTCCAAGTAAACGATGATATATCAGTGCTCTGCCCACTCACGCTAGTCCTCTGCGAGCCTGCACGCGCGTGCTGTGCGCGGGAAGAGGCTGATACGTGGACTCACGGTAAAGCGTCCACGTCAGCTCCTGTTATGCGTGGGTCCCATCCGCTGAGATTCGACGCGTGCGATGCCCTGTGCCTGTGGCGGCAAGTGGCAGGTCGTCTGTGAAAAGTTTTTGTTTTGTTTTTGTTTTGTGTTTTTTTGTGTCTATTCATAGGGACGTCCTTTTTAGTTGTAGCTGATAACTTATATATATATGATTGATAGTTCTTTTAATCATAGAGTGAGCGTTTGCACGAATGAACTAGATGCCGATAAGATGTTTTGACAACACTGTCCCAATAAACCACTTCGAAATAGCAATGTAAATGCTGTTTTATTTGCTTACTTTGAAAAATCATAAACTGAAAAAAAAACATACATATGTGTGTGTGGGGGGGGGGGGGGGGGGGGGTTGTGAGTGAAGTGATAGGCCGGTTAGATGCTGATTGATCGGCCAGGAGTTAGGCATCTGCTCTTGCTATCATGCACCACTTTATCAGTATCTGTCAAACAGTACAGCTCTGTGCCTTCAACTTTTTCCTTCCTTGGTTCCTTTCGGTTTCATGGAACTCTCGACACATAAGTTGACTGGGTTCTCTTTTCCACAGCAATTTGATCGGCTAGCTAGCTAGCTAGCTCGCCCCTGAAGGCAACGGCCGGCGGGGAAGGAGAAGAGCGCAGGGGCCGGCGAATATGCGGGTGCGTGCGTGCGTCTCTGTCGATCGACCGGCAATCCAGCAATTTCGTTCTCTTTGCGGTGCAGGTCCAACTTTGCCGGCGTCTGTGCGCGCGGTGGCCGTCGGTCTCGCGCGCGCAACGTGCGATGCTGGATAGAGCCCGCGTTTGCACGCTGCGTGCCTCACTTTATACAGCTCTCTCTCTCTCTCTCTCTCAGGCGTGCGTGCAGGCATGTATGCGCAGGGGAATGGGAAGACGGATCTTACTGCTAGTTTAGCAACGAGATTACAAAATGACCAACTAACCATACTTATTAATTCCGTTCCGATGGCCATTTCGATTTAGCGTTTGGAATGGAATGTTTTGGTACTAAACCATTCCGGTGTATCATTCCGGCCTTATTATTATTTTTTAATTTTATATATGCATGTGGGATCACTGAAACAGAAAAACAAAGGATCAAAATGGAAGAATTCCTTAAATGGAAGGTCATACACATAAATATCAATAAATGTCCAAACTAAACTGTGAAATTACCGAGCCAAAGCAACAACCCTAGATTGATAGCATTCTAGCGCCGTCATTAATCAGCTTGAGTGAAACAGCCTGAAAATTTCAAAATTTTTTAGCCTTTTTCCTGAATTTTTGAGTGAATTTTGGCCACTTTCCTTTTTCGGAAAGTCTCTCCGTTTTCCGCTTTCCCTTTTTAGCTTTGCGCCTTCTCCGTTTCGTTGGCGCATTTCTCCTTCTCCGCTTCCACCTTCTCCCTGGCGCCCCCCTCTTTTTCCCGCCTCCTCCCTCCACCTGCGCCTGCGCGTGAGGACGCCCAGCTCCCGGTTTCGCCGCACCGCCTCTCCGCGCCGTCCCCAACCGCCTTTGACCAAGTCCTCGCCTCCTGCCGCCCGGGTCCCGCCTGCCAGTCTCTCTCCCCCTCTCCTTCTCCCGCACGCCGCGCCTTGCCCATCCCGGGTAGCTCACCTGCCCTTCCACCCGGTCGCGTCGGTGCCATGCTCTGCTTCCGTCACCCCGTCGCCCATGCTGCGCCCTGCGCCTAGTCCTCGGTCGCAGCAGGTCCATAGCCTTCCCCGGAGTACAAATACCCCCCGGCGCCCCACCTCTTCTTCCCCTACTCCTTCCTCTTCCGCCCGTGAGCTGCCGCCACCACTCCTCGCCGTTCCCGGCTCCCCGACGCCCCTCGCCGTGGAACACCTGTGTCATCCCGTGCCCCTACTCCTCTTCTACCTTCCCCTCCGCTTAATTGGGACCTCATCACC
Source organism: Dendrocalamus latiflorus (assembly GCA_017311315.1). Classification (NCBI taxonomy): domain Eukaryota; kingdom Viridiplantae; phylum Streptophyta; class Magnoliopsida; order Poales; family Poaceae; genus Dendrocalamus; species Dendrocalamus latiflorus. The sequence continues at coordinate 4,332,037 of CM029641.1, read as the reverse complement.
GGAAACGGCCGCCATACCCGATCTTCACAAGTCCGGCCGTCACCGCCATTACCGCCGCCCACTCCACCTCAGTTAACCTCCCTCCGATTCGTTGCGGTGGGAGCACCTCCACGCCTCCCTGAAGCTTCCCCGACCACTTCCCCGAGCTCTCGCCGCCTGTACGTCGCCGGCACCGTGCGCATGCCGCGCCGCCCTGGTCCCTGCCGCCGGCAAGCCTCGGTTTCCCTCCGGCTCCACCGACTCGTCGGTGAGCTTTTCCTCCACCCCCTCCTACTCAGGCACGCCCAGGTTCCCCTCCCCATCCTCCCGGCCGCCGGCGCCCCGTTCCCACCTCGCCGCCGTCCATTTCGGGTCGCCGCCACCCCCTCGCCGGCGCCGCTCCGGCCAATGCGCCACCACCGCCAGCTCCCCTGCCTCGTGAGCAACCCATTTCAGCCGTCACCCGCGCCTCCCCGGCCACCGCTCGCCGGCGACGCCGTTGGCCGTGCGCCACCCACGATCTCCCCTGTTTCCTCTGCTCTGAGCCAGCCCCCCTTCACCTCTTCTGTTTTCGCCCCCTCCCCTAATCGCAAAGCCACCGCTGCCCGGTTGGTCAGCCCAGCCGAACCACTCGCTAAGGCCCAGGTCCCGGGTTCGACTCCTCTCTGCGGCTTTTCGGGATGATTTTTGGTGCTCGCCCGTCCGCCGTCCGATCTCCCCACCAGCGCATCCCGTCCGCCCGCTCTTGCCGCATCACCGCCGCCCGCTCTTGCCGCATCACCGCCGCCCGCTGCGCCACGCGCCCTCCATCCGCCGCGGGTGAGCGCGGTGCGAGGGTGGGCCGCGGCCTCTCGGCCTGCTCGGCCGCGCCAGGTGCGCCTCGCACGTGGGCCGCGCAGGCCTTCGGTCGCGTGGGCCGTTTTCTTGTCCGGGCCGCGCTGTAGCTCCGGACCGGCCCAGCACTGCTCATCCAATTTCCAGAGATTTATCTTTTTCCAAAAATCCAGATAATCCAAATAAATCCTAGAAAATCACAGAAAATTCTAAAAATTCTCAAATTTCACCACCTTGCTCATTTTGATGCCCTGAACCCAGTTTTGGCCTCCTTTCCACCAAATTCATCCTTGATAAATTCAAAAATCTCTCATTTGAAGTTTTATGCCTTTTACTCCTTTTTCATAGATTTATTTTTCCTCGCTTGATTAGGCTCAAGCCGGACTTATTTGTTTTTGTGTGTTTACGCTAGTGTCGAAGTCCTCGGAAGCTGCAGTGCAAGGTCAAGACCAAGGAAGCCGGTTTACGAAGTCGCCGAGCTAGTTGGACGCAAGGCAAGTCACAAGTCCTTGATCATATTGAATCCCATGCCATTTAAATTATGTATTATGCTATTTACATTATGCTAGTTGTGAAATGTTAGTTCAAAGTAAAATAAAATGTTTAGAATGACATGTTATGTAGACAAATCCTACCACCGACAAATGCCATGTTAAACTTGTAGCCATGCCTTTGTAACCCTAGAATTATTTACTTGGTAATCTAGATAACTGTAGGTTATTATTATCACGCAAAGTCTTACACTAATAAGGTCGTGGCTGCGGGCCAATAGAATTTGCAAACCCGACTCTAGGGTAGGGTGGTATGGGACACCGTGCCCTAGAGCGGAGAGTGCCGGCGTGCACAAGGTAGGGTAAGGGTTGGGGAAGAGCTGCGAGATAGTCTTCGCCCATCTCTTACCCTAGGATTGAAGTTAGGGTAAGGGTGTTGTGGGGCGCCGCGAGACGGCTTTCGCCCACCGCTTACCCTAGGTTTGGGTCGCGGGTCTGGCGAGGTTGCGGACCATGTGAAAATATAAGGACTAGACCCTTACGCTGAGCAAATGACATGGTGATCGCTCAACCACAGGAGTTGACTTGTCAACACTGGTTTAGTAGCTGCTCAACTCGATTGATACTCTACAGGTGTGGAGAAGGCTTGGTGTTGAGAAAGCGAGGTTAGGTAGGCCGTGTTGCGGGTGCCTAACAACGGTAGAGTTCACTCGAAGCGGACGGGAGTTTTATTGTGCCAGACCCGAGTGAATTCTACCGGGTAGAGCCTATATAAAGAGATGAGCAGTGAAACGACATGGCTTCCTTAACTCAGTCATGAGGGTTAAGGGATCGTGTGGGTAAAGCTGAGCAAACTCTGCAGAGTCAATTAAATGGTATTCGAATACGCCGTGCTCCCGGTTAATGGAGCTGTGTCACTTGGGTGATTCCAGCAGCAAGGCTTGAGTAGTGTTCATAAGTGTTTTAAATTGACTAGCTGGTTAATCAACTTTATGAGAAAACCCCTGAGATCCTAAGGAGTAGTTTTTGGTTCTGGTTTTTCAAAATGTTTGCGAAATAAAGTGCATCCACAAAAATTAATAAAACAAATATATATACCCCTCCTTTGGCAATCCGTGCAAATAGTTAAAGTAGGGTTTCCCTTGTGACTTGCTGAGTACGGGGTTGGAGTACTCAGGCTTGCATAATTTTCCCCCACAGATACCAGAAGAAAAGAAGGCATTTCAAGTTATCGTGTTGGGGTTGCGACCGCACTCAGGCTTTCCTGTGGTGCTTTTGCGGTTCTTCTGCAATGTAAGTATATTTGGGCTTGCACGCCCGTTTTGTAAAAATTGACCATTAGGTCTTATTTCAATCAAGCTAACTCTTCTTAAATGTTCGTAAGCAGGCATGATACTTGTTCGGTCCGTAACCAAACTCCTGGGTGGTTGCGGAATAGTGACGCTCCTGTTCCTCCCTGAAACGGGGGCGTTACAAGAAGTGGTATCAGAGCAGGCTCGACTGTAGGTTGTAACCCTAAGTATAGGTTTGGTTCCGTCAGGAAATACGATTTTACAAAATTTTAATTTCTAATATAAAAGAATTGCGAAAACCATAAGTAATATTACTATCTCATCTTTCCTATGTCTATCTCATCTCTCTTTAGACATGCATTAAAAAGTTTTTCTTTTGGTTTGTGAAAATCCCAAAATGCGTATAGCCGTTTAGACTAACTTCTGACTGTACGCTTTGGCCACCTGGAACGAGGTCTAACTTTCAAAGAATAGCAGTAAGGATGGTGTCTGGAAGAATAGTGCGAATACCCTGACCCAAGCTTTTCATTTTGAAAAGTTGTAGGGTCATCGCTCGAGTAATCAGCAATACCCGTTTGATTTCCTTGATGTAGCGGGTAAAGCCATTTGAGTAGACGAAGCTTTCTGATTGTACTAATAGCCAAATTGCATTATTGGGCCATTAGGCTGCTATATGAGCAATTTGTGCAAAACTAAATTGCTGGTTTTAAATAAAGAATATGTTAAAATTTTCTGCCTCTACCCCGTTTCGTCTGAATTCTTTCCTATGTTCTCTCTAAATCTCCGAAGAAATTAAATGGGAACCTTTGATTGCCACCAGTAAGCTGGATTACCTCCCTCGAAACTGTAAGTGAAGGGAGTGCGATCAAAGGGACCATTCAATTTCATCTCAACCTATTTCTTTCCGCTCTTTCCTGCCCTTGTTCTTGCTCCAGTCTTACTTTCCCTTGCTAAGCCCAAAAATGTTACGGAGCTGATTCCTAAGTTGTGGTTGCAAATGTCACTGAACAGATAGCAGGTTGGGCAGCACGACAAGTAAAGCAGTTCAGTATGAAGGAAGTTCAGGTCACCATTAAGATAGATCAGACGGAAGGCAAACAAGGACAAGTCCAGATATCAGAGCAACAAGGAGAGTTACAGCCACCGTTCATTGTCAAGGTGACACCCGAAGAGTTAGTGTCAGCATCAAGTGCAACTGCATTGAAGTTTACAGCATTTCTGCAAACTCAACCCCCAAAATTCCCTTCAACAACAAAGCCACTGAATGCAGATGACTGGTTACAAGATATTGAGAGAAGAATGAATAATATCCAGTGTACAAATAAGGAGAAAGTTCTTTTCGCCACCTACCAGCTGTCCGAGCCCGTAATTACTTGGTGGAATGCTATCCTGTGGATACACCCTAATGAGGAAGATATTACATGGAAAGACTTTGTGAAGAGATTTCGTAAAGCCTACATTTCTCCTAGAGCTATCACAAGAAAATATCAGAATTTTCTTAACCTTCAACAAGGAGAGAACTCCATCACAACATATCTACAACAATTTCATCAGTTATCCCAATTTGCTCCAGAGGAAACTAACACCGAAATTAAAAGGATGGAGTACTTTATGAAAGGTCTACAACCCAATGTGAGACAACGCCTTCAAGCCATGAAGTTTTCAAGCCTATTGAGCCTGGTTGATCGAGCTCTCCAGATAGAAGAAGACACACCAGGTTACGTGAAAATTTTAAAACGAAAGAAGCCCTTGCCATTGGCACAAACAACTTGTTTTCACTGCGAGCAGAATGGGCATTATCGTGACCAATGCCCACTGAAGTCCTTACCCCAAGAAGAAGCTAGAAGGCAAGCAAAGAGGCGGACATCAACATCACGTCTGCCACCGATGGAAGAAGAATCTTACCCTAAGAAGACCATAATAGAGAAAGAAACAAATATATTCGGAGGAATGCCATGAAGAAGAAAAGCACAGAAGCCAGTCAAGAAGAAAGTAACCTATGTAGAACAAGGAATGGAGTAAAGTCCTTTTGGTTATCCTTTTGTAAGCTAGTTGGAAGAACTGAATAGTTGTTTGTAAATTACTTTAGCTAAGGTTTGTGGCAAAATTATGAAGGTGTATGAAGACTGTCTGTGTAAAGCATAAGGAATGAGAAGTTCATGTTGCAATGAAAATTAATCCTACCGGACCTAGATATATATATATAGCCCTGGTACTGCGTAATTCAGCTAAGTGTGAACCTGTAGCATATACCCAGGGATGATATGCAGGTGCAAGTGAGAAGAAGCGACAGTATCCTCTGAAGACAGCAAACCTTTTATGATCCGAAAATGAGGACCGCGTTAAAAAAAGAAGAAGAGAGAGTCAAAGTCAATCCAGAGAACATCGAAGCAGTTATAGGTGGAAGCAGTGTCAGACAGTGACAGAAGTGAGGAGCCTTCATGAAATTAGCAAATTGTTATCACCGATTCATAGAAGGATTCTCAAAAATATCTCGTCCACCCACTCAGCTATTGAAGAAGGACAAGCCTCTCACTTGGACAGATGCCTGTGAAGAGAGTTTCCAACTATTGAAGGCCAAACTCATGACAACACCAGTCTTGATGTTACCGGACCCAGAGAAAGAGTTCCAAACTTAATGGGATGCTTCAAAACAAGGTTTAGGATGTATGCTGATGCAAGACAGGGAAGTTGTTGCCTATGTATCCAGACAACTGAAGCCGCATGAGGAGAACTATCCGACTGATTACTAGTAGCTGTGGTGCCTTCACTCAAAATTTGGAGGCACTACCTGTTAGGGAATCATTACAAGATGTTCCCCGACCACAAGAGTTTCAAGTACATTTTCACACAGCCAGAGTCGAACATGAAGCAGCAAAGACGGTTAGAATTAATCAAAGATTATGATATGGAATTCCAGTATCACCCAGGCAAGACAAATGTGGTTGCCAACGCCCTTAGCCGGAAGATTCATGAAGGCAAGCCAATACAACCGAGCGTCTGCCAGAGTTACAGAAAGATAGACAACAATTGGATCTGATAATCACAGAACTAGGCAGTATGGCAGCATTAGAGCTTCAACCGTTATTAACAGATTAGATCAAAGCAGCTCAAGATGACGTTGAAGAGATTCAAAAACTGAAAAAAAGAAGATTCAAGAGAAAGATTCAACAAAAGTATGCGATAGATGAGCATGGAATTCTTACCTTTCATGGTCTCTATTGCATACCCAACAAGAAAGAGTTGAGAGACTTGATTCTATCTGAAGCTCATTCATCTCAGTTTTCAATTCATCCAGGAGGCACCAAGATGTATTAAGATTTGAAGAAGAAGTATTGGTGGAACCTGATGAAGAAAGAAGTAGCAGAATATGTGGCCAAACGTGATGTTTGCCAATAAATCAAGACAAACATCAGAAACCATTGGGATTGTTGTAATCTTTGCCAAATTCACGGATGGAAATGGGACAGTATCGGTATGGAATTTATCACCGGACTCCTTAGGACTCGTGAAGGATATGATGCTGTCTGGGTCATTGTTGGCAAATTGACCAAGGTGGCACATTCTCTTCCGTTCAAGCAAACCTATGGGAAGGATTCACCGCCATTACCGCCGACCACTCCACCTCAGTTAACCTCCCTCCGATTCGTTGCGGTGGGAGGACCTCCACGCCTCCCTGAAGCTTCCCCGACCACTTCCCGGAGCTCTCGCCGCCTATACGTCGCCGGCGCCGTGCGCATGCCCGCGCCGACCCTGGTCCCTGCCGCCGGCAAACCTCGGTTTTCCTCCGGCTCCACCGACTCGTCGGTGAGCTTTTCCTCCACCCCCTCCTGCTCAGGCACGCCCAAGTTCCCCTCCCCATCCTCCCGGCCGCCAGCGCCCCGTTCCCACCTCGCCGCCGTCCATTTCGGGTCGCCGCCACCCCCTCTCCGTCGCCGCTCCGGCCAATGCGCCACCACCGCTAGCCCCCCTACCTCGTGAGCAACCTATTTCAGCCATCACCCGCGCCTCCCCGGCCACCGCTCGCCGGCAACGCCGTTGGCCGTGCGCCACCCACGATCTCCCCTGTTTCCTCTGCTCTGAGCCAGCCCCCCTTCACCTCTTCTGTTTTCGCCCCCTCCCCTAATCGCGAAGCCACCGCTGCCCGGTTGGTCAGCCCAGCCGAACCACTCTCTAAGGCCCAGGTCCCGGGTTCGACTCCTCTCTGCGGCTTTTCGGGATGATTTTTTGGTGCTCGCCCGTCCGCCGTCCGATCTCCCCACCAGCGCATCCCATCCGCCTGCTCTTGCCGCATCACCGCCGCCCGCTGCGCCACGCGCCCTCCATCCGCCGCGGGTGAGCGCGGTGCGAGGGTGGGCCGCAGCCTCTCGGCCTGCTCGGCCGCGCCAGGTGCGCCGCGCACGTGGGCCGCGCTGGCCTTCGGTCGCGTGGGCCGTTTTCTCGTCCGGGCCGCGCTGTAGCTCCGGACCGGCCCAGCACTGCTCATCCAATTTCCAGAGATTTATCTTTTTCCAAAAATCCAGATAATCCAAATAAATCCTAGAAAATCATAGAAAATTCCAGAAATTCCCAAATTTCACCACCTTGCTCATTTTGATGCCCTGAACCCAGTTTTGGCCTCCTTTCCACCAAATTCATCCTTGATAAATTCAAAAATCTCTCATTTGAAGTTTTATGCCTTTTACTCCTTTTTCATAGATTTATTTTTCCTCGCTTGATTAGGCTCAAGCCGGACTTATTTGTTTTTGTGTGTTTACGCTAGTGTCGAAGTCCTCGGAAGCTGCAGTGCAAGGTCAAGACCAAGGAAGCCGGTTTAAAAAGTCGCCGAGCTAGTTGGACGCAAGGCAAGTCACAAGTCCTTGATCATATTGAATCCCATGCCATTTAAATTATGTATTATGCTATTTACATTATGCTAGTTGTGAAATGTTGGTTCAAAGTAAAATAAAATGTTTAGAATGACATGTTATGTAGACAAATCCTACCACCGACAAATGCCATGTTAAACTTGTAGCCATGCCTTTGTAACCCTAGAATTATTTACTTGGTAATCTAGATAACTGTAGGTTATTATTATCACGCAAAGTCTTACACTAATAAGGTCGTGGCTGCGGGCCAATAGAATTTGCAAACCCGACTCTAGGGTAGGGTGGTATGGGACACCGTGCCCTAGAGCGGAGAGTGCCGGCGTGCACAAGGTAGGGTAAGGGTTGGGGAAGAGCTGCGAGATAGTCTTCGCCCATCTCTTACCCTAGGATTGAAGTTAGGGTAAGGGTGTTGTGGGGCGCCGCGAGACGGCTTTCGCCCACCGCTTACCCTAGGTTTGGGTCGCGGGCCTGGCGAGGTTGCGGACCATGTGAAAATATAAGGACTAGACCCTTACGCTGAGCAAATGACATGGTGATCGCTCAACCACAGGAGTTGACTTGTCAACACTGGTTTAGTAGCTGCTCAACTCGATTGATACTCTACAGGTGTGGAGAAGGCTTGGTGTTGAGAAAGCGAGGTTAGGTAGGCCGTGTTGCGGGTGCCTAACAACGGTAGAGTTCACTCGAAGCGGACGGGAGTTTTATTGTGCCAGACCCGAGTGAATTCTACCGGGTAGAGCCTATATAAAGAGATGAGCAGTGAAACGACATGGCTTCCTTAACTCAGTCATGAGGGTTAAGGGATCGTGTGGGTAAAGCTGAGCAAACTCTGCAGAGTCAATTAAATGGTATTCGAATACGCCGTGCTCCCGGTTAATGGAGCTGTGTCACTTGGGTGATTCCAGCAGCAAGGCTTGAGTAGTGTTCATAAGTGTTTTAAATTGACTAGCTGGTTAATCAACTTTATGAGAAAACCCCTGAGATCCTAAGGAGTAGTTTTTGGTTCTGGTTTTTCAAAATGTTTGCGAAATAAAGTGCATCCACAAAAATTAATAAAACAAATATATATACCCCTCCTTTGGCAATCCGTGCAAATAGTTAAAGTAGGGTTTCCCTTGTGACTTGCTGAGTACGGGGTTGGAGTATTCAGGCTTGCATAATTTTCCCCCACAGATACCAGAAGAAAAGAAGGCATTTCAAGTTATCGTGTTGGGGTTGCGACCGCACTCAGGCTTTCCTGTGGTGCTTTTGCGGTTCTTCTGCAATGTAAGTATATTTGGGCTTGCACGCCCGTTTTGTAAAAATTGACCATTAGGTCTTATTTCAATCAAGCTAACTCTTCTTAAATGTTCGTAAGCAGGCATGATACTTGTTCGGTCCGTAACCAAACTCCTGGGTGGTTGCGGAATAGTGACGCTCCTGTTCCTCCCGAAACGGGGGCGTTACATTGAGCTCACACCACCGGACATAGAGTGCCGCCATCTCGGCTCTAGCTTGACCTTGCCGACCACCATCTCCGCTCAAATTCGATGGCCACCGCACTATCACCTCTGGTAATCCCCTTTGTTCCACTTCCATCAAGAACCATGAGTGGTGGAAAAAAATTTATCATATACTCTCCATTTAGATGGAAATTGAGGATTTACTCTCCTGGCTCACGTGTCAGTGACTTATGATGACCCCACGTGTCATTGAATGTGGAGGGTAAATCCTCAATTTCCCAACTAAAGAGAGGGTATATGATCCAATCTCCCTGAGTGGTGGCGTCTTCTTCACCGTCTCTGGCAAACCACTGCCGTGCATAACCATCTGTAGCTTAGAGATACGCCACTGACCACCATATTATTTCTCCCCTACCTAGAAGACTCCATTGTCGTCCCATCTATCTTCTTCCCCCTTCCCATCCTCGACTGCATCTCTCGTACTAGAATCGATGGAACACATGATTTTGCCCAAAATGGCCGAAATCAGTCGAAATCAAGGCCGATATCGGATGCAACCTCTTCTATATCATTTTGGGTGACCGTGCGGCACATTTTGGCCAGTACTGGAATAGAATTGGCTATTCTAGCCAGTACCGAAATAGAATTAAGATTGAAAAGAAACCATTATATTATTTGTGAGTGATGTGCTGGTAGGTGGATATGTTCGTTTTGACGATCTTCCTCCTCAAGTTTCTTGGATTGTACACCTGTTAATTAGTAGCAAAATATAATTTTGCTTTTTGTTAAAGTTAGCCATATTATATACCACACCGAAAAAAAATCATAATTGACATTTTTTTTAGAAAAAGAGAGAGAATCAGTGTAGCGCTATATGATACTAGTAGTGTGCCCATGCTAACGCTACGGTAAAATACAAAACAAGATAAAATTTGTAAAAAATAAAACGAACAATCAGATTCATTAAGATTCACGTCTCATATATTGTATAACCAAATATTTTTGTCACATAATGAATGTCACATAACAACTGATCCTTTGAGGAGGCGACAACATCATTGGACTCACCCACCGACAACTTTCTCCATCCCCACATTGTTTAAACTTGAGGCTATAAAGAAAACAAATATTTTTGTCACATAAAGAATATGAAACACAGTAAGGAAATAGATGTTTGTGGACTATTTACTTACCGTATCACCATGCTAGGCCGTCTTTATACACAATATTTTTGGTGCTCTTCCCTGATGCATCTACTTCTTTCTTTGGTTTGGTCAAAATTTTTGTAGTTTGTCTTGATACACCCCTTGATAGCTTATTACTGCGTTATTCACATTTATATACGGTTACAACCGAGCAGAAAAGGGCAGTTCGAATGATTTACCTGCTCGGCAAAGCAGTTCGCTAGACCAATGCATGATGCATCTGGTCAAGGGTGAGCTTGTTATTGACTTCCATGTTGTTAAATTGTTGCAAGACCAAGGTACAAGCAATTTGTTTGATTCAATACAAGACTATAATTGCTAGCACACTTATTAAAAAAAACAAGTATTAGTCTGCAATGCGCGCTCTTCATTTCTGAAGTGAGAAGCTTCATAGACTCGTTCTTCTTCCTATCTCAAGACTTAGGAATGAAAGGAAACTACAGTTTATTGCAGGTGGTATGATATCTTCTGTCCAGACAAAATGCCTTTAAAATGCCAATATAAGTATATTGCAACTGAAAACTTTTCATATTAGTCTAAGCGAGGCAAAGGCATGAATTTGCGCTTCGACTCTTGCCCTTTTACGCAGGGGCAAACATTCCCACAGGTCCATGACAATAGAAACGGTCTACTATTTACTACACATACCTAGATCAGGAAATCCCCGGAATGAAGTGATACAGATTGGAGGTAAGCATGAGTTTTCCAAAACCGTCATTTTCTTTGTGTGCAAAATTATCTGCATAACCATATGGTCTTCAACACCATCAGGGCATAAAATTAACTGCATAACCATTTGGTCTTCAACACCATCAGTTGAAGAGTATTCATTCTCTGAAGTAAATGGTGAACCCACCACCTATGCACATGGTACAGACCATGCAACACCGACGTGCGCAGTTTGAATGGGCCCTCAAATAGCTTGAGCGGATTCAACATAGATACCTGTTGATCCAACAAATCCAACACAAATGATGACCTTGTTTTTCTCAAAAAAAAAATGATGACCTTGTTCTCGTGTCCTACTTGTCAGCCCCCATTTGTCCAACCCTAGGCTATACCTCATGCTGCCTGTCAGTATAGCCCAGTCAAGAATCATGACCTACATATACAGCACACGACAAACACCCAATGTCATCAATTGCCATAAGGTTAACAAATTTTTTTCACAATGAACATAACCATGTATCCTTCACAGTGATAGTAAATTTGTTAGCTGAACAGTTTGCCAAGCCCGCTAAAACAGTAAAAGCTCAGACCACTGACTGAATGGTTATCATCAAAATGCAGCCACATGTAGGAATAAGCAGGGCTAATTTACTGGACCTCCATGGGGAAAATTAGGCAGTATCCTATAATCTGCCTTTTTACAGATGTAAATGTAAGAGTTAAAAATGTAATCAATGCAAGTATATCACAAAGAGGAGTTTTCCACAGACAGATTGTTTTGATAAGCAATAAGTCAATGGTGTATTTGACAACTAAAATAGAAATGAAACAATAAGAACTTTGTGGAACCTTAGGTCAGGAAATTCTATGGCATACAGGGATGTTGGCCCAAGGGTAAAATATAAAATTAAGCATATGGATAACAGATGGGGGAAAGGCATGGAACGCTGTCCACTATTATAAATAAGCTTCCCCCACTTAGTTAACTCATAATTAATTAACTTCCCCCAGAGATGATTGATGTCTCTTTTCTTTTCCTAAAGCAAATAAAGCATACATAATAACAACGCAATGAACCATTGTTAAAAGGCAGGATTACAAAGTGCCAAAATTTCCATCAACACCATACCAACAAACAACGTGTGATTAAAAAATGTACACCAAAGTAAAGCCTGAAAAACAAAACCTGAATTTAGAATCATACAAAATGAGCACTGAGGATACAACCAGAAAAATGCTATAGTTGGCATGCCATTAGTCAAATTGATTATCTTTAGAAGTTATTGCTTGATGTATCCTAAAAAGCCATCCACAGTGATGAACATTTCAAGAACTGGAAGTGCATAGGGGATACTAACAGCACACAAATAGATGACACAAATCCGAAGCAGGTTTGTACACAGATCTGATATACACCAAAGTAAAGCATGATGGTGATAAACAAAACCTGAATTTAGAATCATACAAAATGGGCACTGAGGATAGCACCAGAAAAATGCTATAGTTGGCATGCCATTAGTCAAATTTATTATCATAAGAAGTTGTTGCTTGATGTATGATACATTTAAAGAACTGGAAGTGCATAGGAGACATTAACAGCACACAAATAGATGAAACAAATCCGAAACAGGTTTGTACACAGATCTGATCAACTCAAGATCCTCCTATACACAAAAATGGTCCATGATTGCATTGCAGAAGCGCATATTGCAGAAAGAACATAACACGGCAAAGAAGCAGGAAAATATGGTATTTAAACATACTCATGTATTTTAGGAACTTGCACTTGGAAAAGAATAACAAAAACGTGGAATGGGGCAATTGAACCATTACTACATCAGATAGTTATTGCTGTGGCATGACTCAGTATGAAATGCATGATTTGAATCAGAAGTATTTGACTACGACTGAGCTAATTAAAGCAAACCAAAAACGTGATACTCCCTCCAGTTCACAAAAACATGTCATTTTGGACATTGACATGGTCTCCAAAAAACAACTTTGACTACTAATTTCTATTGTAATATATTTATAAAACCCAATAAAATTATAATATTATGAAAGTACTTTTCGAGACAAATATACATGTATGATTTTCATGTATCTAATCTACAAATTTAAAAAGATATCGATAGCTAAAGTTTCAAAAGTTTGAATGCACATATCCCAAAATAACATGTTTTTGTGAACTGGAGAGAGTAGATTATAATAAAAGTTAATTGGTGACTTTACACAAAAAAAGAAAAACAATTTCTACCATTCATAAACAACATTATCACTATGAAAATGAATAAAGAAAAAAAATAGAAGACATGAGTTGAAAAGTTGAATGAGGAAAGACTGTTTTCCGAAGAAGAATGTAGATCAATGAGCTATCAGAATGATATGACATGGTTAAGCACATTGTGAGACCATGTGGTGGTCACCCCATGGTTATGATGAGTAATTGACTCTTGATCTAGAAAGATCGAGTTTGGTTTTTGAGGTTTGAGCTGACTCTGCGAAGTCGTAAGCCTTGAGATAGGTTGGCAGACCTCTTACGACCACGTTGTTGGCAGCCTGTGGTCGGCAGTAGTCGTTTCGACCATTCTGGTCATGATCGGAACAGAGTGAGGCATTGAACGAGTGGTCGGAAGGCTTTACGACCACGTTGGTCATGGTCGAAAGCCGTGCGCACTGTTTACGACCACTTTGGGCATGGTCGAAGGTCACCCGAGAGGTTTACGACCACTTTGGGCGTGATCGGAGTTCATCAGAAGGGTTTACGACCACACTAGTCATGATCAAAGGTCCAAGGAAGCTTTACGATCATGTTGGCCGTGGTTGAAGCCATCAGGCAAGTTTACGACCACGTTATCACTGGTCGAAAGTCGACAGGGCATTTTCGAGTGGTCAGAAGTCGAACGCATCTCTTTGATCGTGGTCAGAAGTCCACAGACAAATCTATGACCACGTTATCCATTACCGGCAGCAAAACACGATCGTGGTCGGTAGTCGGCAGACGGGCCACGACCACGTTGGGAAGTTGGTGGCCTACGACCACGTTATCGAGAGCGGCGGTCGGAAGTCGATGCTTCGACCACTGCGGTCGGTAGTCGGCGCTCGAGCTTGTGACCACGATGATATTCGGTGTACGTGGTCTGAACAGGGTTCGACCACAATGGAACCTTTGGTTTTGGTCGTAGCCTCTTGTAATCGGTCGTATGATCTTCTGGGCTTGTCGTAACGATCTGGGATGAGGTCGTAGGCTTTGAGTGTTGCTTGTCTTGTGATCTAGACCGGTCGTAAGTTGGTACGACCTGGTTGGGTAAGTCGTAACGACTGGTTGGTGGTCGTAGCAATGTTGTGTGTGGTCGTAGGCTTAGTACGACTTGGTGATCTGCCTTACGACTTGGTACTTGTCACGATCGGGTGCAGAAGTCGAAGCCTATGTGATCGGTGATCCTAGGCGACTGATTGGTGGTCGGCTGAGCTTTACGACTTGGTGGTCGTAAAGGCTCGTGACTTGATGTCTAGCTCTACGTCTTGGTGGTCGTAGGAGTTGGTACGACTTTGTGATCATAGTGACCTGTCTGTGGTAGTCGTTGCAAGCTAGTGATGGTCGTAGCTTGTGTCTTGATAGTCGTAGCAGCCTAGTGAATGGTCGTAGGCTGCTGGCACTTCATGTGTTATGCATTTGACTGGTCGTAGGGGGTTTACGACCAGGTTCTGTGCTGTGACACTTTAGTTGTACCGATGGTTTGTCTATTGTCTGGTGCGGTGCTATGTGAAGGTTTTCTTGTCTGTGTGGCTGCAGGACTTCGAAGCTATTTCATGGTGAGGCGTGGGAGGACCGGGACTAGGCACAGGAGGTGTTGAGGTCCAGACGGTTGGAGACGCCAAAGATGATCGAGGCTGGTGAGGTGGTTGCAAGCCGAAGAGACAAGGAACCGGAGCTGGAGCTGCCAGAGGATCTTGGAAACAAGTCTTGGTGAGGCCTGGAGTGGTCGGGACGAGACACAGGCGGTGTCGGGGTCCAGAACGACCGAGTGAGGCCGAAGAGGACTTGGTCTTGCAAGATGGTTACAGGACCTTGGAGACAAGTCTTGGTGAGGCTAGGATGGTCGGGACGAGACACGGGTGGTGTCGGGGTCCAGAACGACTAGGTGAAGCCGAAAAAGACTTGGGGCTCAAGGTGGTTGCAAGCATGGGCGGCAAGGCAGCAGAAGGAAGCTTCCGGGAAGGCAGCGGAGTGGCATTTTGGAGAAATGCGGAAAGCTGCAAAGGGAAGCTGTGTCTCTGCCAGTGCACAGGAGTTGTTGGCGCTAACGGGTAAAGCAAGTGGTAAAACCCGGTGTTAGGTGGGGGTTTGCGGGTTCCCCCCGGTAGCGTGAGGCTATAAAAGGGAGAGGGGAGGCAAGTGTTTGGGGTGGGTTGGCCGGCTGGGCCTTGGAGGCAGCCGCCTCTCCCTCCCATGGGAGTCTGTGAGTGTGTTCTTGGGATTGTGTGAGAGAGAGAGAGGATGAGTGGAGAATCCATGTATGAATAATCGAGAAAGAGAGAAAGAGAAGAGGTGTGAGCTCCTCTCTATGCTCTCCGGGCGTATCGGGATTCCTTGTACTCCTTGATGGTTGGAATGGAAACTCTGAGTTGTGTTCTCTGTCTTGTGTTTGAATGATTTGTTTGCGCTCTCTTTGTTCCTTCGTATATCTGTGTTCTTGGCTTTCTGAAATCGCAGTGACATGTGGGTTTTACTCCAAGCCATCTTGGCTATTCTAGTCCCACGAGCGGTTCTATTCATCAACTCTGGTACTTCTTGCTTTGAGTTGTGTTCTTGGTTTGAGTAGGCCTAGTTTTGATTTGCTCAGAACAGGGAATCTGTCTCAAGGCTATTTGGCCAGTTCATTCCCGAGAGCAAGAGTCGAATCGGAGAAGTGTTTGCGTCTCGCGGTCGTGCGCCGAGTACATGCTCTGCATTCGCTACGACCACGTTGAGACTTTTGTGCATGAGTCGACCGAATTCTCTGTTTCGGTTTCGACCACGCCGTTTGTCCATATCTCAGCAAAGAAGTTTTTCACTGCCTTGGTTTTTCTCTGTCAAAGGACGTGAGCAAACGTTGTCTAAAGTCTCATACCCGATTGCTTTGTGAATTGCAAGATATTTGGAAATCAAAGCAAGTGGTCATGAGCTCTGGCTTGTCTAGTTGGTCGTGCGCGCCTTCTCTGTTTTCGGTCATTACTGTGCAGTCTCTTTTGTCGGTCAGATCTCGGGTTTTCAGTGGATCGTCTGTCTTACCGAGTGACTCGATCGACCACGAGTTGGCGTTCGATCTCTCTGAAACAGATGGTCTATCTCTTTGTCAGAGTGATCACGATAGATCCTTTCGACTGCCTTGTTTTGTCCTCGGCCAGCGGCAGTTCTAGTTCGGGTGTCAGTCTGATCTTCTGTTCTCCAGTGAACATTCGATCTTCCTCTTCATAGCTTTGTAGCTATTGGAGAAGAAGATTGTGTGAATACTTGGAGAGATTTTAAGGCACCATTCACCCCCCCCCCCTCTGTTGCCTTTTCGGTCCTACACACATATCCGTAGTATCCATGGCCCAATGCTCTTGTTTAATATTTATTGTGTACAACTGTTCAGAAACACAAGAAAATTGCAAATTTGCACTTAAATAGGCACCTTATTGAGTATGAGTCCGATTAGAATATGCCAGTATGTGGGTGTGCAAAACTATATTAATGTATGAATAACAATGAGGAGACAGACTCACCTAGAGGATCCACCAAACAAATTTGCAGGATCAAATCGTTCTTCATGTGCGAAATATTGGTGTGCTTTTTGGCTTGTTGAATGTCCCAATGCATTAGTGTCATCAATACTATGCAGCTTTGCTTCCAGAAGGGTAAGAGATGAATCTAATTTAACTATTTTCCTGGAAATGGACAGTCCATATTTTTGTCAGCATAGGCACACGAAATCATTAGGATATGTATTGCTGTACGCAAATTTTAGTAACAGAGAAGTAAGAAATGACTTAAGGAAAAGCGTTGCAGATTTGCTGTGTACTATTTCCTCAGGAAGTCTAGTCATGAGCTCAATGCTACTTCAAAATGTTTGTTTCAGCTAAAGCTCTAGGCATCACAATGAAGTCATCCATCCAAAAGCCCAACTCAAAGTATCTTAAATTCCTAACGCAATCCATGGAACTTAAAACAACACCTTTTACATCATGAGCTCCTTAACATCCTCCAGGAATTTTAAAGCCACATGACGTGGGTTGCCCAAGCAAGTTCCTCACATCCAGCAAACACTAAAAAAAATCCTTCCAAAGCATAGCATGAAATCAGCAAAAAATTTGTACTTCTACAGTGGCTTACTATTCCCCCAAATAGAGTTCCAAGAATCTGATCCAAGATTCTTGTCCTAACGAAATTCACAAACTTCACTAATGCGCCTAAGAACCAACCTGAAGTCATCTAGCGACATCAATCCTTAACATATACACAAGCAGTAGTAGCTAGTGTTCTCCTGGAATTCGCAGGGAATTTTGGACTTCTCTTTACCTGTGGAGGAAAGCGAGCTTGTCATTGCAGAGCGCAGCGAACGAGTTGAGGAATTCCACCGTGTTAGCTATGAACATGTTCACCTGCAGTTCATACATCCGTAATCAGTCAAAAACGCATACTAATCTTATGCTTATTACTGCGTTATTCACATTTATATCCATATAGTCAAGCTATAAAAGTAAATAGCGTTATTCACATTGACATGGGACTGTGTGTGTGATCGCGAGGGGTTAGATTGGAGTATAGTTTAGGAATTGGGAAATTACCTGTCGGTTTGTTCCCCTTTGTCGAGGGCGCAAACGTAGTTCTCATAGACTCATAGTACTGCTGGTAGAAGCTCTCAATTTAGCGGGCATCACTCTTCTTCACGCACTTCGCGAGACCAGGCTATTGTCCTGTTGGGCTGCATAAGAAAGAAAATCAACACTTTTAAGGCAAGATCATTGGATTCAAGAATAGGTTATGCAAAATCCAACAAAGATAGCTCCTTATCTCCCTCTTCCTTGTTTATTTCCCTATTTTCATTATATCTTTCTCCCCAAAATTGAACCTAAAAAAAGGGTTACATTCTCCCCTTTCTTCCAATGACCCAAGTCCATTTCCAGATGATCTCTGTTTTTTTAGCATGGAGCAAATCGGTAAAATTGAATCATTTGAAAAAAGAAGTCGAGTAAATATATGACTACCTCATTTTACCTCTAACGAACAGGAATGTGTGTAAACGATAAAATATGCTATCGCGGGAAACTGATCTATTGTGTCGAATCATGACGATGTTATAAGCTCAAATCAGTTTATCTCATTCTCATTGCCCCCAAAAAAAGAAAAATGTTAAATGTGCATTGCAGGTACACACACATACAGTAATTAGAACGCAGCACGTCATCTGAAAAAAGAAAGAAAGAAGAACGCAGCACACCATTCTATTATTGGAACAATGTGCTTTATTTACCAGGTAGTATTAGTAAATTCAGCTTGCATGCTTGATCACATTCCAATTTGGTCATTAGATTAAGTTAATTTTATCCAGTTTGACCATCAGCTAGCTGTTATCAAATTATCACCCAAGCAAAACTGTAGTATTGAATTAGAAAATCTAATGAGCTTAGTGTTCATATAAAAATCATGTATACTGCAAGATAGTGCAAACCAAAAGTAGGCAGACACCATCACGCTTAAACTGCATTTGATAACATCGGACCACTCCTATAATGCAGCAAGTAAGATTAACCAGTTCTAACTTCAAAGAAACCTCTGGGGGCAAAAAGGTCGAACACCTAACGAGCACTGGTGGAACCAGAAAATGTCTAAGCCCCAGGCTGACATATAAGAGCCTGAAACTAATAATAAAACTGCACCCAATTATGCCATACCAAAGTGTTAGATACTTAATATGAAACATGAGCTCCATGGCAACTCCTCAACATGAAATGCTTTTACTTCTCTGCGGCGGAGTATATTTGGTTTTACAGTGGGCTTCTTCAAAGCAGACGGAGGGCTCGGCGGCGGCGGCCCCAGGGGAGAGAGGAGGGGAGAGGAGGATAGCACGACGCACGGGTGGGCGACGAAGGCGGACTTGGCGGGGTCCCAGCGGAAGGGGCAGACGCCAAGCTGCAGGGCGGCCAAGCTGCAGGTACCGGACGTCGGCGCGGTCGAGCTCGAAGGTGTCCTGCCACGGCGCGCTCGTCACACCGCTCATCTCCAGGGGAGGCTGCGAGGCCGGCTGGGCGGCGCGGTGGGGGCGCTTGAGGACGCGCGAGGGCTTGAACGTGTGATGAGACCACTCGTCGTCGGAGATCTCCTCGAAGGCTCGCCGCATCGGGGCGGCGGCTGCGGGCCTGCGGTTTCAGCTGCTGCTGGGATCTAGGGTTTTGGTTGGAGGAGGCGTGGAAGGAAGCGGGGTGGGAGGCAAGGAGGCGGTGGTCGGGACCGCGAGAATTGGGGAGGAGACTGGGGGTGGGGAACTTTTGGCGGCCTGAGGAGTGGGAGAAGCGGAGCGGCGGTGTAGCGGTGGTGCCAGGGAGACGACGGGGACTGGGGAGGAGGAGGCGGCGGTGTAGCAGATGAGCGGGGGAGGAGGCGGCGGTGGAGCGAAGGAGTGGGGGGAGGCGCTTCCTTCCACGCCTCCTCCAACCAAAACCCTAGATCCCAGCAGCAGCCGAAACCGCAGGCCCGCAGCGGAGGAGCGGAGCGGAGGGTGGAGAACGTGGCGAGGGGCGGAGCGGAGGAGGAGGCGAGGGGCGGAGCGGAGGGTGGGAGGAGGCGGTGGCGGAGCGGACGAGCGGGGGGAGGGGGAGGTGGCGACGGAGCGGAGGAGCAGGGGGAGGCGGCGGCGGCGGCGCGGGGTGAGGAGGAGGAGGCGAGGGGCGGAGCGACGGAGGAGGGAGGAGGAGGAGGCGGCGGCGGTGCGGGATGAGCGCGCGGCGGTGCGGGGTGGGGGGGAGGAGGCGAGCGCGCGGCGGTGCGGGGTGGGGGAAGGACGCGAGGGAGGAGTGGTGGAGAACGTGGGGAGACGCGGCGCGGGGTGGGGAGGAGGAGGCGGCGGAGGAGGAGTGGGGGAGGAGGATGCTAGGGCGGCGCGGGGTGGAGAGGAGGTGAGGGCGGAGCGGCAAAGGAGGGAGGGTAGGAGGCGAGGGTGGAGCGGCGTAGGAGGGATGGGAGGAGGCGAGGGCGGAGCGGCGGCGGAGGGAGGGGAGGAGCGACGGGCGGAGCGGTGGCGAAGGAGGGAGGGAAGGAGCGACGGGATTCGGAGGAGCGGGGGAGGAGGCGCCGGCGGCGCGGGGCGGGGGGGGGGAGGAGGCGCAACAGGTGAACGTGGGGAGAGGGTGCGGGAGGGGGTGGGGAGCGGAAGTGGTTTTCTGGGTTCAATGATGTGCATGATCCAAATGATCTTGGCCTTAGGATCTTCAATGAGTAAGACAAGAAGGCTTGAGGAGAGATCCAGACCATTCATTTGTATGAAGTTGGATTATTTTGGTACACAAATCTGGGTGGACTTAGATTTGGCATGACTGTGGGGGTGGATTTAGTAAAGAAAATTTTGGTGTATTATAGAGTAGGGTAGATAGGTTGTCATCCATAGAGGATTTTTTGGGTACCCTCTCTAGTAACAAAATTAACCATTTCAATGATCCAAATAACACAAGATCTGCTTGACCCCATGATGCATCTATGTGATTTATGTAATCCACAATTAATACCAGATATGAAAATTACTATACTCCCTCTACCCACAAACATAGGGCGCAGTGGGATCCCTGCGGTCAAGTTTTTAAATTTGACCATTTAAATATATTAAAGTATATAGATTAACTATATAAAAATAATATTATTAGATTTTTCTTATAAAATACTTTCATACTATATATTTTTATTATTTTTAATAGTATATTGTGACAACAACTATAATCAACTTCTTGGAGACCATGAAATGGTCAAAAACAACTTTCATTTTTTGCACCGACAGAGTAGTACGGAGCTTAAAGCATAGGGGAGTCACAGAAACAAAAAGCTGCAACCGGATAATCGATCATTTTTCTTTTGGGATATCTACTTTTCTAATTTGGAATCAGAGCATATAGTACCAATGTAACTATTTGAACACTTTTATGAACCGCTCAGTTGAGCAGAAATAAATTAGATTATGGCTGAAATTGCATTATAGTTAGCTGAAATTACACTGTACCTGATAGTGACTTATTTGACGTAACTAAATTTTAAAATAAAAAACAGGTTAGTCCATCACAGACAACGCAAACGAATACAAGAAAAAAAAACCGGTAAAAAGCTAAAAAGTTAGCAAAAGACAAAATTTAAGAATAGTAAAAAAATAAGTAGAAACCAGAAGCTTAAGCCAAAAAAAAGTGAAATCAATCAAAGTTAGGTACTTAGATGAGGTTCTAAGCAATGCGGCGAATCGATCTCAACTAAAGAAACTAAAGGGTAGATGATGATCTAAAAAAACTAACACACGCACATGCTATACCTTCGATCTAAACTTTTTAAGTGTACTGTGATGAAGTCGCACATGCTATATTTTGACAAGTCGCCATGCCGATATGCTTTCTAGAGTGAAGCGCACATATATAATTGCATGGGTTATCTCATTCAAAAAAATATTCCCTCCATAAAAAAATACAGAGCATACTTTTTAATAGTGTTGTTCATAGATATAAAGCGTATTTTATATTTCAATACTAAATAAGTGTATTATTCTCTCAGTACCCCTAATGAATATTTAGTTTTAATTTGTATTCCCTAAATACATTTATTAGGTAGATTACAGAGATAATAATTATAGATAGCCTATTTATTTTTAATGTCTTCTTAATCTACATGCAAAACAAAATTTACCCTTTATTTTTACACAGTGGGAACATAATTTAAGAAGATAAGTGAGCTGCATTCGCCCCAGAGAGAGAGAGAGAGAGAGGACAAATGGGGTGAAACATTCCCATGCATGGTCGCTTGCTCGTACGGGGTGCGTGCACGCACAAGTTTATGGTGAGAAGGACGTTCACTTGGGGAAAAATTCCTTGCTTTTAGGTTTGGTTTCTACTGAAATTTCCATGATAGAGAAGTTGCACAACAGCGGCGAATCCAGAAATTAAGCACCGGGGATCGATGCAGAGAAGCTACTGTATTCTATAGAGGAGTTTTTACTGTTCTTTATACTGGATTTAGAGGGGGAAACTATTATTTATATTGAAGTAGCTATTTTTCCTCCTAAAATCGCAAATGTACCTCTTAAAAATGTTACTAAAATTATTTTCTTTATTTAAAATAGACAAAGACTTACACAAATGTTGAAAAATTTTAAGGTGCACTTACACTCCCATTAATTGGCTCCAGATGCCTAAAGGGGCCTAAAGGCCCTTTAGTGAGAACTACACAAGATTCATTTCAAAGCCCCAAGGGCTTGGGCTCTAGCTACTCTAGTTCTAGGAGTTCCTTTTCTTTTCCATTTGTGGTATAAAAAGGGTAAACAATTCTGCAAGGAAGGACCTAAGGGCCTGTTCGGCTGGCCACAAGCCGGCCAGCTTTTCGCAGTCGCTACAGTACCTAACTTTTAAACAGAGTATTTTCTCAAGACGGGGTCTACAAGTTAAACGTAGTATATGTTAAAAGCTCAACATCTGTACCAACTAAAATCGCAAGTGAGTATCGATCTCTCCGTAATCTGTACCGTAAACAGCTAAAATTCAAAAATTTCAGCCAAAAGCCATAAGCCGCAGCCAAAAAAGAACAGGCCCTGAAACCTCAACTCCAAAGGCCCTACGCCAGATTTAGCCACGTCTCAAACACCAATCTCAAATCAACTCATTTCCCTTCTCCACCTCCCCGCACCGCGCTCTTCCCTGCGCCGTCCGTTGTGTGAAGGATGAGCTTCTAGTTCATCTCGGACACCACCTGTTCCTCGCCGCTATCGACCCAATCCATGGGAAGAAGACCGACTAATCAAATAATTGCAATATAGTAAACGAGATCCAACCAGTCCATTCCTCAAGAAAAGAACAACTAATCCTAGTCAAATTGATGGATGGATAGATCGGGGGAACTGCAATTCAATCGAATCAATCCATTAGATGGCCAGCAATACAACCAAAGCAATCCATCACTGGCTCAATCCACTGTACCAGTGTGAGGTTCCAGATTTGGATGCGCTACAATTGACCACCGCCTCCATGGCTTCACGCTCTCGCCTTCCCCGTCCGCTGCCGTCGTCCTGTCTTCGGCAAGATCCTCGTCGATGGGAGAGAGAGAGACATAGGAGGCAGCCGCAGCATGACGCAAACGATGCGAGCACAGACGAGCGGTGGCCGGATCTGGAACAGGCGAGGCGCGGCGGCGCGATGCATCTGTTTCTTTCTACCATTCAATGTAAGGCGCGCAGATCCTGGAATTGCATTTCTAGCTCTTTTCATAACCTGGCACGCATGCATTTACGTGCAGAGATTCAATTGGAAGATAGGCCGAAGAGGCAAAAGTGAGAGCCACTTTGATTTGATTTGATTTGATCCCTAGCTAGCGATCAAACTGGGCCAACTCGATCTTTCTTTTGCGCAAAGAGATGAGAGAGTTTTTGTTGCAGCAAATTAGCTCTTATATGTGTAGCCTTTTAGCAAGCAAACGCGGTATCTACGATTCTACGTACAGGACATCAAGATCGTTAATTGAAAGTGTAAATTAAAGCGATTGGCTCATGTGAATTCGCTGTGGCAATTAATGACGTCGAGATCTGCTTCCAATGGGGTGTTCGTATTGATTTTTGCTAATAGCTTTTAACTATGACTTATAACTTTTGGCTGATGATGTTTAATAAAAACCAAATAAATAATAGTTGCTAAAGAAGTGGCTTTAAGAAGAAAGACGCGAACGACGGTGAAAGTAAAGGAGTGATGCATTCATATGACAAAAGCAAGATGAGTGGAGTACACTAACACCTGTTTTATCTCCCAGAATGAGACGTAGCAAAGAGTGGAGAAGCCGCTTCGAGAACCTAGGTGTTTGTATTGACTTTTAACTTTTCTAGGTAGAAGCCAATAGAAATAGAGCCTAAGACTTCATGATGATGATCAATTATTAACATTCTTGTGGACGGTTATTTGTGAATGGCTAATGGTTAGTGGAGTCCTTTACTATTTTTTTCTCATACAGCCTATGGTACTTCCAGTGTAATTTAAATTTTCTGGACGGTAAGGATAAATAATCCGACAACAAAATTCCTGACAAAGTGATAGCCCACGAGATGATAGACACTTGAAATGATTATTACCAACGGGTTTATCACCGCCGTCAGTACACTAAGGGCCTGTTTGGATGGACTAGAACTAGTTGTTAGCTAGGACTAGTTGTTAGCTGACTAGTAGTTAGCTGGCTAAAGATTAGCCCAGTCCTGTTTGGATCTAAGGACTAATAAGTACTACTATCTCAGTACAAAGTCTGTTATACCTCTATGCATGGCGGTCTGGGAGGGTTGGCGTGGATATCAGCGTCTTTTTTCCATCCTGCTGGTCCTTTAGCCCTCATTAACTGGGTTTGGCCAACTAGTTGGCTAACAACTAGTTGGGGCTTTGGCTAAACTTTAGCCCACTCATTAGCCCTCCTGTTTGGATCCACAAGGACTAAAAATTAGCAACTAGTTGTTAGCCAATGGGATCCAAACAGGCCCTAATAACCTTTGACAAAGTTAAGGCTGAAAGACATAGGCGCTGCAGATGGTAATTAGTTAAGATCGATGGATGCCACTAGTTAGCTAGTGTCAAATGTCAAGATTCACCTCTGAGAAAGTAAAGGTTCAATCGGTATAACAAAACTGAAACACCCCTAAAAATTTCAAAATTTTTGAGCTTTTTTCTGAATTTTTGAGTGAATTTCGGCAACTTTCCTTTTTCGGAAAGTTTCCCCGTTTTCCCGCTTTCCTTTCTCGGTGGCGCATTTCTTCTTTTCCCGCCCCACCTTTTTCCCTGGCGCCTCCCCGCCTTCCTTCGCCTCCTTCTCCCCGCTGACGCCCCGCTCCCTCCCCGCCTCCTCCCTCATGCACGCGTGCGCGCTGCACCCGCGGACGCACCGCCTCGCGCCCGTGGTTTCGTGCCGCTCGCGTCACGCCGACGCCGCCCGGTCCGAAGCCGCAACCCCTCCCCGCGCACGCGCTTGCGCTGCGCGTTGCGCCCGCGCCGCGCCTGTCTTTGCGCCGCCCCCGGGTTCGCCTCGCGCCCGCGCCGTCCCGACCACCTCGGTCCGATTTGGTGGACGCCCTCGCGCCGCGTCGCCTTTCCTCCTCTTGGTCCCACCTGTCAGCCGCCGCCTGTCCCCTCCGCCGCGCGCGGACGCGCCTCCGCCCTTGCCCGCCGCTCACCTGCTCCCGTCGCTCGCATTAACACCTGTCAGCGCCCATTGCGCAGAGGAGACGCCCCAACAACTCCCCCCGTCACTCCTGTTGACCCCGGAGCCCCGCCCGTGCCTTCTCCCCGAAGGCTCCGCCTCCTTCCGCTCGGGGTATAAAACCCCCTTGCCCCTCCCGCACGCTCATTTGTTTCCCGAACTCCCCTACTGCTCCCAATCACTCCCCACCACTCCCAGGGTTCCCCTTGCGCGGCCGATTGAAGATCCTCCACTCGGAGCGCCCCCATTCCCCTCCCCTGCGCCGGCGAACCCCGAAAAGCAATCCCCTCCTCCTGTCCTCTATTTGTCGATTCATTTAACCCCGAGCATCTCCCCTGCATGCTAATACCACTAGTGAATTTTTCTGGGCAGAAGGATCACTGAGGAGCTCCGCCACCGTCGACCACCGCCGTGCAAAGGAGCTTCCCGTTGCTCTGTCTCGGAG
Source organism: Dendrocalamus latiflorus (assembly GCA_017311315.1). Classification (NCBI taxonomy): domain Eukaryota; kingdom Viridiplantae; phylum Streptophyta; class Magnoliopsida; order Poales; family Poaceae; genus Dendrocalamus; species Dendrocalamus latiflorus. Next base: position 4,306,381 of record CM029641.1, on the reverse strand, counting down.
GCGCTGTAGCAGCCGGAGGAGGAAGACGACTCCTCCCCGCGACGTGGCCCCTCCTCCTCCGTCCATCTCACCTGTGCCATATAACTTCAGCCATCCGATTTCCGTCGTACCGCTTCGCCGCCTCCCTTGCTTCGCTGCCGTTCGATCTCCTCCCGCCTCATCCGGTCCTTCGATCCACCCCGCATCCCCGCCGTCCGCATGGGCCGCGTGTCCACCATCCGATCGGGCGGGCGCGCCGCGCAGTTGGGCCACGCCCCCTCGGCCTGCTGCATTCCCCCGCGCGCGCGTGCGATTGGGCCGAGCCGCACTGTAGCGCCGGGCCAGCCCATCACTGTACCAACCATTTTCCAGTGATTTTCCCAATTTCCAAAATCCAGAAAAATCCAAATAAATCCTAGAAAATCACAGAAAATCCCAAAAATTCCCAAATTTCACCACTTTGCTCCAAATAACGTCTTGAACCCATTTTTGGCCTCCACTTCCCCAATTTCATCCCAGATAAATTCCTAAAATTCCCTGTTTGAAGATTTTTGTATTTTACTCCTTTTTAATAGATTATTTTTCCTCGCTTGATTAGGCTCAAGCCGGACTTATTTTGTTTTTGTGTTTGCACTAGTTTCGGAGATCCCGGGAGTTCAAGTGCAGGCTCAGGATCCAGGTGTTTCTTCGTTCGAGCTCGCCGAGATCATCCAAGATTAACGGCAAGTCACAAGTCCTTGATCATGTTGAAATCCCATTTAATTATGTTATTATGCTATTTGCATTAAGCTAGTTATGAAATGTTAGTTCAAAAGTAAAATAAAATGTTTAGAATGACATGCTATGTAGTTAAACCTACCACCGATAAATGCCATGTTAAACTTGTAGCCATGCCTTTGTAACCCTAGAAATAATTATTTGTTAATCTAGATAATTGTAGGTTATTATTATCATGCAAAGTCTTTACACTAATAAGGTTGTGGCTGCGGGCCAATAGAATTTGGAAAACCCGACTCTAGGGCAGGGTGGTATGGGACACCGTGCCCTAGGGCGGAGTATGTCGATGCGCAGGATAGGGTAAGGGGGGCTGTGGTGCGCCGCAAGACGGTTTTCGCTCGCCTTTTACCCTAGGTTGCAGGTCGCGGACCTGGCAGGGGGTTGCGGTCCCCTGGGGGGAAAATATAAGGACCAAACCCTTGCGCTGAGCAAATGACATGGTGACTGCTCAACCACAGGAGTTGACTTGTCAACACTGGTTTAGTAGCTGCTCAACTTGATTGAATCTCTATAGGTGTTGAAAAGTAGGTGATTTGAGTATCAAGGGTTAGGCAGGCCGTGCTGCGGGTGCCTAACAACGGTAGAGTTCACTCGAAGCGGACGTTTGTTTTCTCTTTTTGTGGGTGTGTGTGTGTGAGCCAGACCCGAGTGGATTCTACCGGGTAGAGCCTATATAAAGAGTTGAGCAGTGAAACGACCTGGCTTTCTTAACTCTGTCGCGGGAGTTAAGGGATCGTGTGGGTAAAGCTGAGCAAACTCTGCAGAGTCAAATAAATGGTATTCGAATACGCCGTGCTCCCGGTTATTGGAGCTGTGTCACTTGGGTGATTCCAGCAGCGAAGCTTAAGTAGTTTTGTACATGCTTTAACTTGTGCAGTTGGTTAAGTAACCTTTCATGAAAACCCCTGAGTTCTTGAGGAGTAGTTTTGGGTCCGTCTTATCAAAATGTTTGCAAATAAAACTGCATCCACTCAAAGTAATAAACCAAGTATACTCCATTCCTTTGTTGATCCGTGCATGTGGTAAGTTAGGATTTCCCTTGTGATTTGCTGAGTACGGGGTTGGTGTACTCAGGCTTGCAAAATCTACAGATACCAGAAGGAAGAGAAGGCAATTCAGGATTTCGTGTTAGGGTTGCGACCGCACTCAGGCTTTTCTGTGGTGCCCTTGCGGTTCTTCTGCAATGTAATTATTTTTGGGCTTGCTCGCCCGTTTTTTGTAAAAATTGACCGTTAGGTCTTATTTCAATCAAGCTAACTCTTTTTAAAATGTTCGTAAGCAGGTATGATACTTGTTCGGTCCGTAACCAAACTCCTGGGTGGTTGCGGATTAGTGACGCTCCTGTTCCTCCCAGAAACGGGGGCGTTACAAGAAGTGGTATCAGAGCCCAGCTTGACTGTAGGTTGTAACCCTAAGTGTAGGTTTGGTTTCGTGAGGAATTACGGTTTTATAAAATTTTAATTTCTAATATAAAAGAATTGCGAAAATCATAAGTAGTATTGCTATCTCCTCTTTCCTACGTCTATCTCCTCTCTCTTTAGACATGCATCAAAAAGTTTTGTTTTGGAATTGTAAAAATCCCAAAAATGCGTGTAGCCGTTTAGACTAACTTCTGACCGTAAGGTTTGGCCAACCAGATCGGGGTCTAACTTTTGAAGATTTGTAGTAAGGATGGTGTCTGGAAGAATAGTGCGAATACCCTGACCCAAGCTTTTCCTTTTGAAAAGTTGTAAGGTCATCGCTCGAGTAGTTAGCAATACCCGTTGGATTTCCTTGATGCTACGGGTAAAACCATTTGAGTAGACGAAATTTTTGATTGTGCTAATAGCCAAATTGCATTATTGGGCCATTAGGCTGCTATATGAGCAATTTGTGCAAAACTAAATTTCTGGTTTTAAATAAAGAATATGATAAAAATTTCTGCTTCTACCCCGTTTCGTCTGAGTTCTCTCCTATGTTCTCTCTAGTCTCCAAAGAAATTAAATGTGAACCTTCGATTGCCACCAGTAAGCTGGATTACCTCCCTGGAAACTGTATGTGCAGGGAGTGCGATCAAAGAGACCATTCAATTTCGTCTCAACTTATTTCTTTCTCGCTTTTTCTTGCCCTTGTTCTTGCTTCAGTCTTACTTTCCCTTGCTAAGCCCAAAAATGTTACAGATTTGATTCCTAAGTTGTGGTTGCAAATGTCACTAGGCAGAGAGCAGTTCAGTATGAAGGAAGTCCAAGTCACCGTGAAGATAGATCAGACTGAAGGCAAACAAGGACAAGTCCAGATGTCAGAGCAGCAAGGAGAGTCACAGCCACCGTTCATTGTCAAGGTGACACCCGAAGAGTCAGTGTCAGCATCAAGTGCAACGGCATTGAAGTTTACAGCATTCCTGCAAACTCAACCCCCAAAATTCCCTTCAACAACAGGGTCACTGAATGCAGATGACTGGTTGCAAGATATTGAAAGAAGAATGAATACTATCCGGTGTACAAATAAGGAGAAAGTCCTTTTTGCCACCTACCAGTTGTCAGGAACCGTCATTGCTTGGTGGAATGCTATCCAGTGGATACACCCTAATGAGGAAGATATTACATGGGAAGACTTTGTGAAGAGATTCCGTAAAGCCTACATTTCTCCTAGAGTTATCACTGAAAAATACCAGGATTTTCTTGACCTTCAACAAGGAGAGAACTCCATTACAACATATCTACAACAATTTCATCAGTTATCCCAGTATGCTCAAGAAGAGATTGATACCGAAGCTAAAAGGATGGAGTACTTTATGAAAGGCCTACGACCCAATATGAGACAACGCCTTCAGGCCATGCAGTTTTCAAGCCTATTAAGCCTAGTTGATCGAGCTCTCCAGATAGAAGGAAAGATAACAGGTTACGTGAAAGTTATGAAACGAAAGGAGCATTCACCTTCAGCACAAATGGTTTGCTTTCACTGCGCACAGAAGGGGCATTATCGTCACCAATGCCCACTGAGGTCCTTACCCTCAGAAGAAGCTAGAAAACAAGCAGAGAGGCAGACATCAACATCACGCCAGCCACCGATGGAAGAAGAAGAACCCTACCCTAAGAAGACCAGAACAGAGGAAGAGACAGATCTACTTGGAGGAATGCCATAAAGAAGAAAAGCAAAGCAGACAGTCAAGAAGATATAAGCTATGTAGACCAAGAAACGAGATGATGTACTTTTGGTTATCCTTTTGTAAGCTAGTTGGAAGAACTGAATGGTCTGTCTGTAAATTACTTTAGCTAAGATTTGTGGCAAAATTATGAAAGTGTATGAAGACTGTCTGTGTAAAAGCATAAGGAATGAAAAGTTCATGTTGCAACGAAATTAATCCTAACGGACCCAGATATATATGTAGCCCTGGTACTGCATAATTCAGCTAAGTGTGAACCTGTAGCATATACCCAATGATGATATACAGGCACAAGCGAAGAGAAGTCAAAGTCAGTCCAGAGGAGGTTAAAGCAGATTTGCTGCATCCAGCTATGCAAGGGTTAGACGAAATTTTGGGTGTGAATTGGCTAGCCAAGAACAAAGGCAAAGTAGATTGTGAAATCAAAGACAAGTACCCTTGCCCAGAATTGACGATTTGTTCGCTCAACTCAAAGGAGCCAAAGTATCCTCCAAAATCGATTTGTGCTCAATTTATCATCAACTTAAGATCCGAGATCAAGATCGAGAGAAGACAGCTTACATTACCAGATATGGATTATATGAGTCCACGGTCGTTCCCTTTGGCTTAACCAATGCGCCAGTTTATTTCATGAATCTTATAAATCTGGTGCATATGGACCAACTGGACCGATTCGTAATAATCTTCAAAGATGACATCTTGATATATTCAAAGAGCGAAGAAGAGCACAAGCAACATTTGCGTATGGCATCATCAAGACTAAGAGAACAATCAGCTGTATGCCAAGTTTGATAAATACAGTTTCTGGTTGAAAGAAGTGGTTTTCTTGGGTCACATTATATCTGAAGATGAAGTTAAAGTTGATCCAAAAGAGATCACCGCAGTTATGGAATGGAAACAACCCAATACAGTGACCGAAGTAAGAAGTTTCCTTGGATTGGCAGGTTACTATCGCCGATTCATAGAACGATTCTCAAAAATATCTCGTCCGCCCGCTCAGCTATTGAAGAAGGACAAGGACAGACCTTTCACTTGGACAGATACTTGTGAAGAAAGTTTTCAGTTGTTGAAGACCAAGTTGACAACAACACCAGTTCTAACCCTACCAAATCCAGAGAGAGAATTTTAAATTTATGGTGATGCTGCAAAACAGGGTTTGGGATATATGCTGATGCAAGACAGGGAAGTTGTTGCCTATGTATCCAGACAACTGAAGCCGCATGAGGAAAACTAAGCAACGCACGATTTGGAACTAGCAGCTGTGGTGCATGCACGCAAAATCTGGAGGCACTACCTGCTAGGGAATCGTTGTGAGATATTCTCAGATCATAAGAGTTTGAAGTATTTGTTCACACAGCCAGAGTTAAATATGAGACAGCGAAGATGGCTAGAACTAATAAAAGATTATGATGTTGAGTTTTAGTATCACCCAGACAAGGCCGAGGTAGTTACCGATGCCCTTAGCAAAAAGACACATCAAAGTAAAGCCAGTGTGACAGAGTATCCACCAGAGTTACAGAGAGATATGCTACAACTGAAATTGGTGATTACAGAACAAGGCAGTATGGCAGCATTAGAGCTTCAGCCGTTATGGACAGATCAGGTTAAAGCAGCTCAAAATGAAGAGATTCAAAAACTGAAAAAGAAGAATCAAGAGAAAGATTCAACAGAGTATGCGATAGATGAGCATGGAAATTCTTACCTTCCGTGGTCGCTATTACATACCCGATAAGAAAGAGTTAAGAGACTTGATCTTACCTGAGACTCACTCCTCTCAATTCTCAATTCATCCCGGAGGTACCAAGATGTATCAAAGATTTGAAGAGAAATACTGGTGGGATGCACTGAAGAAAGAAGTTGCAGAATATGTGGCCAAATGTGATGTTTGTCAGCGAATCAAGATAGATCATCAGAAACCATCGGGACTGTTGCAGCCTTTGCCAGTTCTCGAATGGGAGATGGGACAACATCGGTATGGACTTTGTCACCGAACTCCCAAAGACTCGTGAGGGATATGACGCTATCTGGGTCACCGTTGATAGATTGACTAAGGTGGCTCATTTCCTCCCGATTAAGCAAACCTATGGGAAGGATAAGCTTGCCGAGTTGTATTTGACAAAAATTATGACACTCCATGGAGTTCCCAGGAAGATTGTCTCGGATAGAGGAGCACAATTCACCTCTAAGTTTTGGGAGAAACTACATGAAGCTATGGGCACCGATCTGAACTTCAGCTCAGCATATCATCCACAAACAGATGGGCACACAGAGAGAACAAATCAGATTTTAGAGGACAAGTTGAGAGCTTGTGCAATTGTGTATGGAGCAGCATGGAACACTTGCCTACCATTTGCTCAATTCTCCTACAACAATAGCTATCAAGCCAGTATCCAAATGGCCCCGTTTGAAGCTTTGTATGGCAGAAGATGCAGGACCCCACCAAACTGGTCAAAGACCGGAGAACACCAATTTCTCGGTCCTCAAATCGCCAGGATGTTGAAACTCATGTCAGGATTATCAGGGACAAATTGAAGACTGCACAACAAGACCATCAGATGAGCTACGCCGACACCCGAAGGAAAGACTTAAGCTATGAAGGTGGAGATTTTGTGTACATCATGGTTACTCCAATCAAGGTTGCCAAGAGGTTCCAAATCATGGATAAATTAGCACCAAGATATGTGAGGCCATTTCAAATAACCGGAAGATTTGAAGAGATAGCCTATAAAGTATAACTACCGCCCGGCTGGGCAAGAATACACAACCTGTTCCGTATGTCACAGCTTTGGGAATGTCTGCGACAGCCCACAGATGAAGTACCAGTGTCAAACATTGATTTGCAAAACAATTTAACCTATACTGAAGAACCATTACAAATACTTGAGACATCAGAGGAGCAGTTCAAGAACAAGAACATCAAATTTTACAGAAGTCAGTGGAGAGGTCACGACAGAAAAGCCCACATGGGAAAGGAATCAGAACTGTAACAGCTTTGTTTCCAACCCATTTCTTTACCCTTGGGTGAATCTCGGGGCCGAGATTCCCTTAAGGGGGGTAGGTTGAAACACCCCTAAAAAGTTCAAAAATTTTGAGCCTTTTTCTGAATTTTTGAGTGAATTTCGGCAACTTTCCTTTTTCGGAAAGTTTCCCCATTTTCCCGCTTTCCATTCTTGGCAGTGCGCTTTCCTTTCTCGGTGGCGCATTTCTTCTTTTCCCGCCCCACCTTTTTCCCTGGCGCCTCCCCGCCTTCCTTCGCCTCCCTCTCCCCGCAGACGCCCCGCTCCCTCCCCGCCTCCTCCCTCATGCACGCGTGCGCGCTGCGCCCGCAGACGCACCGCCTCGCGCCCGTTGTTTCGTGCCGCTCGCGTCACGCCGACGCCGCCCGGTCCGAAGCCGCAACCCCTCCCCGCGCATGCGCTTGCGCTGCGCGTTGCGCCCGCACCGCGCCTGTCTCCGCGCCGCCCCCGGGTTCGCCTCGCGCCCGCGCCGTCCCGACCACCTCGGTCCGATTTGGTGGACGCCCTCGCGCCGCGTCGCCTTTCCTCCTCTTGGTCCCACCTGTCAGCCGCCGCCTGTCCCCTCCGCCGCGCGCGGACGCGCCTTTGCCCTTGCCCGCCACTCACCTGCTCCCGTCGCTCGCATTAACACCTGTCAGCGCCCATTGCGTAGAGGAGACGCCCCAACAACTCCCCCCGTCACTCCTGTTGACCCCGGAGCCCCGCCCGTGCCTTCTCCCCGAAGGCTCCGCCTCCTTCCGCTCGGGGTATAAAACCCCCTTGCCCCTCCCGCACGCTCCTTTGTTTCCCGAACTCCCCTACTGCTCCCAATCACTCCCCACCACTCCCATGGTTCCCCTTGCGCGGCCGATTGAAGATCCTCCGCTCGGAGCGCCCCCATTCCCCTCCCCTGCGCCGGCGAACCCCGAAAAGCAATCCCCTCCTCCTGTCCTCTATTTGTCGATTCATTTAACCCCGAGCATCTCCCCTGCATGCTAATACCACTAGTGAATTTTTCTGGGCAGAAGGATCACTGAGGAGCTCCGCCACCGTCGACCACCGCCGTGCAAAGGAGCTTCCCGTGGCCAGCTTGCCTTGAGGCTCCCCAGCTCACACCCCCGCCGCCAAAGTGAGCCTCACACTCCCCTGTCAGTGTAGCCGCCACCGATTTGGCCCCTGCGGCTCCGGTGATCCCCTCCACTGTCGGGAAACCGATTCCTCCCCTTCGGTCTCCTGCCCTCCCCGATAATCTTCACACCTCTCAATCTCCAAAAATGGAACCCCCTTGTCAAGCCGCACCCGCCGGTGCCCTTGGTCTCCGCCGGCGAGCCCCCTGGCGCCCAGGCCGCCGTCGCCGCCGTTGCTCTGTCTCGGAGGTGCTGTAGCAGCCGGAGGAGGAAGACGACTCCTCCCCGCGACGTGGCCCCTCCTCCTCCGTCCATCTCACCTGTGCCATATAACTTCAGCCATCCGATTTCCGTCGTACCGCTTCGCCGCCTCCCTTGCTTCGCTGCCGTTCGATCTCCTCCCGCCTCATCCGATCCTTCGATCCACCCCGCATCCCCGCCGTCCGCATGGGCCGCGTGTCCACCATCCGATCGGGCGGGCGCGCCGCGCAGTTGGGCCGCGCCCCCTCGGCCTGCTGCGTTCCCGCGCGCGCGCGTGCGATTGGGCCACGCCGGCCGCCCGGCCGCGTGCGCCGTTCCTCGGGCCGAGCCGCACTGTAGCGCTGGGCCAGCCCATCACTGTACCAACCATTTTCCAGTGATTTTCCCAATTTCCAAAATCCAGAAAAATCCAAATAAATCCTAGAAAATCACAGAAAATCCCAAAAATTCCCAAATTTCACCACTTTGCTCCAAATAATGTCTTGAACCCATTTTTGGCCTCCACTTCCCCAATTTCATCCCAGATAAATTCCTAAAATTCCCCGTTTGAAGATTATGTATTTTACTCCTTTTTAATAGATTATTTTTCCTCGCTTGATTAGGCTCAAGCCGGACTTATTTTGTTTTTGTGTTTGCACTAGTTTCGGAGATCCCGGGAGTTCAAGTGCAGGCTCAGGATCCAGGTGTTTCTTCGTTCGAGCTCGTCGAGATCATCCAAGATTAACGGCAAGTCACAAGTCCTTGATCATGTTGAAATCCCATTTAATTATGTTATTATGCTATTTGCATTAAGCTAGTTATGAAATGTTAGTTCAAAAGTAAAATAAAATGTTTAGAATGACATGCTATGTAGTTAAACCTACCACCGATAAATGCCATGTTAAACTTGTAGCCATGCCTTTGTAACCCTAGAAATAATTATTTGTTAATCTAGATAATTGTAGGTTATTATTATCATGCAAAGTCTTTACACTAATAAGGTTGTGGCTGCGGGCCAATAGAATTTGGAAAACCCGACTCTAGGGCAGGGTGGTATGGGACACCGTGCCATAGGGCGGAGTATGTCGATGCGCAGGATAGGGTAAGTGGGGCTGTGGTGCGCCGCAAGACGGTTTTCGCCCGCCTTTTACCCTAGGTTGCAGGTCGCGGACCTGGCAGGGGGTTGCGGTCCCCTGGGGGGAAAATATAAGGACCAAACCCTTGCGCTGAGCAAATGACATGGTGACTGCTCAACTACAGGAGTTGACTTGTCAACACTGGTTTAGTAGCTGCTCAACTTGATTGAAACTCTATAGGTGTTGAAAAGTAGGTGATTTGAGTATCAAGGGTTAGGCAGGCCGTGCTGCGGGTGCCTAACAACGGTAGAGTTCACTCGAAGCGGACGTTTGTTTTCTCTTTTTGTGGGTGTGTGTGTGTGTGAGCCAGACCCGAGTGGATTCTACCGGGTAGAGCCTATATAAAGAGTTGAGCAGTGAAACGACCTGGCTTTCTTAACTCTGTCGCGGGAGTTAAGGGATCGTGTGGGTAAAGCTGAGCAAACTCTGCAGAGTCAAATAAATGGTATTCGAATACGCCGTGCTCCCGGTTATTGGAGCTGTGTCACTTGGGTGATTCCAGCAGCGAAGCTTAAGTAGTTTTGTACATGCTTTAACTTGTGCAGTTGGTTAAGTAACCTTTCATGAAAACCCCTGAGTTCTTGAGGAGTAGTTTTGGGTCCGTCTTATCAAAATGTTTGCAAATAAAACTGCATCCACTCAAAGTAATAAACCAAGTATACTCCATTCCTTTGTTGATCCGTGCATGTGGTAAGTTAGGATTTCCCTTGTGATTTGCTGAGTACGGGGTTGGAGTACTCAGGTTTGCAAAATCTACAGATACCAGAAGGAAGAGAAGGCAATTCAGGATTTCGTGTTAGGGTTGCGACCGCACTCAGGCTTTCCTGTGGTGCCCTTACGGTTCTTCTGCAATGTAAGTATTTTTGGGCTTGCTCGCCCGTTTTTTGTAAAAATTGACCGTTAGGTCTTATTTCAATCATGCTAACTCTTTTTAAAATGTTCGTAAGCAGGTATGATACTTGTTCGGTCCGTAACCAAACTCCTGGGTGGTTGCGGATTAGTGACGCTTCTGTTCCTCCCAGAAACGGGGGCGTTACAAAAACGATATACGATCCTTACATAGATATTTAAAAGGAATACACCCCCTGCAGTATACAACACATGTAGCTAGGTGAGAATGGTATAATTATTCTTTTCACTGTCGTAGATGCTCGAACAACCATCTTCTAGCACTGTCTTGCACCTGGCTTTATCTTGTTGGCCTAGACTGACAATATTGTTGCGAAGACGAGGAATGTAATACACGCTAGTGAGTACCTTATGTTCACCTTGTTGGATATTGATCTAGGCCAAACGGCCGGATGAGGAAAACGTGGGTTCACCCCACGTTCACGCGCCCTGATCGGGGGTGCCTAACCGTTTTGGTTACGGTCCCCCCGTTGCAACAGCGCTAGATAAAAGGGTGGAGCCCCGGCCTCTCCCGATGACACCCGTTCCTCGTGAGAGCCAAAAAAACTCCGTACAACCCTAAGACTCCGATCTATTGCGCGCTGCTAAGCAACGGGAAGGTCGTCGCCGCCGCCTCTGCAGGACTCCGCCGGCGACACCCCGTACTCCGGTGACATCCCGATCTGCACCGACCACTGCCTCACGCCTGCATCACGCAGGCACGGGTCTTCGCTCATGGCGTTCATCGGCGACCGTAAGTCACCCTGATCCCTTAAGCCTAGGTGTTCTAGCTCTAGACTAGTGGATGATGTGTTATGCATGATGATAAGGACCTCACATTTGGTATCAGAGCCACTCTAGTCTTTTCTAGAACCCTAGTCGCATGCTTATGTCTCGGATTAGGGGTGTTCTTGGGCTCGGGTAGCAAGTTAGAAGGAGGGGAATCGGAGGATTGCTTGCAAACCCTAATTTTTTCCCCAAAATTTTGAAGAATCCCGAATCCTAGAACCGGAAATCATGATGAAACCCCTAATGGAATCCCCAAAATCCGACCCTCCCGAACCCTAAAACCCCAAATCAGAACACACAAAAAAAATCAGACGGCGGCGGTGGAACTTACGCCTTTAGCCGGCCGTTCGGGGTCGCCGCGCCGCCGCATTGCTGGTGCCGCGCCGCCATTTTGGGGCCGCCTGCCGCTCACGCCCCGTGCGCAAGCACCGCCACCGCCCTCCCATGGCGCCGCCGCCGCTTTCGGCCCTCCGCGCCGGAGCCCGGCGCGAGCGCCCGTGCGAGCCGCCGCCTTGCTCGGGGTCGCCGCCGGCCGCCTTGCTCTCGCTGCCTCTGCCGCCCGAGAACGCCGTCGCCCGTCCGGGTTTTGCGCCTGAGGAATCGGCGGAATGGCGGTAGGGTTTCCAGGGGGCGGCGGTTTTTGTTCGGGCTTCAGCCACCCCGAGCCATCCGATCTGGTGGATGGCTGTGATGAGGCCGGGGGCATGGATTGGGCCGCGAGGCCAGTTGGGCCTGCGCGCATGAGGTTGAGCCACCGCGCGTCAGCGCGTGAAGTTGGGCCAGTGGAGCCGCAAAGAGGAAAGGGCTGTTGAGTTTTAGGCCCAGCAGCCATAATTTTATGTTTTTCAGTATACTTTTTATGTATGTAAATTTCTGCATATATTTCATGTTTTTATGGTACATCTCATGTTTAATTAATGATGTTTCTTATGAAATTATTAACGGATAATGTTGCTAAGCTGCTGAAAAATATTATGCTCTTTTCCGCTGCGTAATGTTCTGCCCCTAATTGAATGGAACCAACGGGAAATTCAATTAGAGGGTTGTATTTAATTTTACATGCTATTACCAATGTTACTGGAAATGTTCGTGAGCACATTATGACAATAATCAATATTGCTGCCAGACTTAAGACGATGGACATGGCTATTTCTGATGGTTTTGTTGTCCATTACATTATGATGTCTCTTCCCAAGCAATTTGAAGCTTTCAAGGTGAACTACAACACCATTAAAGACAAGTGGACCATGAGCGAGTTGATCGCTAATGTTTCACAGGAGGAAGAGAGGCTCAAGGCTGAGGGAGCTACTGATTTTGTGAATCAAGTAGGCTCCTCAAATAAGGCTGGTCCCTCTAGAAATAGAGGTGGCTACAAAGGAAAGGGAAAGAAGGAGCAAACCTACTCCCCTTATCAGAAGCCACAGAAGCCACAGCACCCACAACATTCTAAGGCGCCTAAAAACGCTTCAGGACCTGGGAGCTCAAATGAACAGAAGAAAAGTGGTGAATGTTACTTTTGTCAGTCGAAGGACCATTTCAAAGATGATTGTCCTGGATGGCTGAAATGGCTCGCCAAGAAAGGTACTTATGAAATCACTTTTGTTGATGAAGCATTTTATGCTAATTTTCCTATAAATTCTTGGTGGATTGATTCTGGTGCCACTGTGCACGTTACGAATTCCTTGCAGGGATTCCATATGTTGAGAAGTCTCAGAGGGGAAAGAAGCCTTAGAGTGGCTAATGGGATGGAAGCCGAAATTCAAGCTATTGGATCGGTTTCTTTAGTTTTGAATAATGGTTTTGTAATGAAACTTAATGATGTTCTTTATGTTCCCTCGATGAGAAGAAACTTGATTTCCATTTCATTATTAGATAATGATGGATATTCTTGTAATTTTGGACACGGAATGTGTTTGATTTATTTCAATAATGATAATTTTGGTCGTGCCATCCGACACGACAAGCTTTATATGTTATCCCTGCAAGATTCTCCTATATCCATGAATGTATGTGATGTGAATAAAAAACGCAAGCGAATTGATGAGACTTCGTCGAAATTGTGGCACTGTCGTTTGGGCCACATTTCGAGGGGGAGAATTGAACGTCTCATTAAAGAAGAAATTCTCCACCCTTTAGACTTTAGTGATTCGGATGATCATTGCCTTGATTGCATCAAAGGCAAGTATGTAAAGACAATAAAGAAAGGTGCTACTCGAAGCACAGGGATTTTAGAATTAATTCATACTGACATATGTGGTCCTTTCCCTGTGACATCAGTAGATGGTTATGATTCTTTCATTACGTTCACTGATGATTACTCACGTTATGGCTATATCTATCCTATTAAAGAAAGATCGGAGGCACTTGATAAATTTAAGATATTTAAGGCTGAAGTTGAAAATCAGCACAGTCTAAAGATTAAAGTAGTGCGCTCGGATCGTGGGGGAGAGTATTATGGGCGACACGCAACTTATGGGCAGATTCCTGGTCCTTTTGCCAGGTTTCTACAAGAAAATGGTATAGTCGCCCAGTATTCAATGCCTGGTGATCCCCAGCAAAATGGAGTTGCGGAAAGAAGAAACTGCACACTTATGGACATGGTTCGAAGTATGTTGAGTTACTCCACTTTGCCTGTAAAGTTATGGATGGAAGCATTAAAGACCGCTGCACATATACTCAATCGGGTTCCCAGTAAATCGGTGCCTAAAACACCTTATGAATTATGGACTGGAAGAAAACCTAGTTTGAACTACCTCCATGTGTGGGGTTGTGCAGCTGAAGCTAAAATATTTAACCCACATATTGGGAAATTAGATCCCAAGACTGTGAGTTGCCATTTTATTGGCTACCCTGACAGGTCTAAAGGGTACCGATTCTATTGTCCAGATCGTACCACAAAATTTGTAGAAACAAGACACGCTGTGTTCTTGGAAAATGATGGCATCAGTGGGGACTTGGAGCCCAGAAAAATTGATCTTGAGGAGAAACGGATTTATGTTGCTTCACCGCTAATCCGACAGACTGATTTTCCTGTGCCCCAAGTAGTTGTGCCCATAGTTGATCCTGTAGTTGCAACTCCTGTTGCATCTCCAGTTAATTCTGTGGCTACTCCTTCTGTTGAGGGCTCTGAAAATACAAGTGCAATACCTAATGCTGAGCCTTCACAGCCCTCTGTGACAATTAATGAACAACCTGATGAGCCTACTAATGAACCTGTCAGGAGATCACAACGAGTGAGGAGATCTGCTATCCCAAGTGATTATGAGGTTTACTTGAATGAGGATGATCTTGGGAAGGCAGATGATCCTAGCTCTTATAAGGAAGCAATGAAGAATAAGGATTCATCTAAGTGGCTAGATGCCATGAAAAATGAGATTGAGTCTATGGGCGCTAATGGCGTATGGGACTTAGTGGAAATTCCTAATGGAGCCAAAACAGTAGGCTGCAAATGGGTCTACAAAACAAAACGTGACTCCAAAGGGAACATTGAAAGGTTTAAGGCGAGACTTGTAGCGAAAGGGTTTACACAAAGAGAAGGCATTGATTATAATGAAACCTTTTCGCCTGTCTCAACCAAAGATTCATTTAGAATCATAATGGCGCTCACAGCACATTTTGATTTAGAATTGCACCAAATGGACATTAAGACTGCATTCCTGAATGGAGACTTGTATGAGGACGTTTACATGACACAACCGGAAGGTTTTGTTGTGGAAGGCGAGGAACATTTGGGATGCAAACTAAAGAAATCCATATATGGCCTAAAGCAAGCTTCTAGCCAATGGTACCTTAAGTTTGATGAAGTCATAAGGAAATTTGGATTTAAGGAGAATGATGTTGATAATTGTACTTATGTTAAGTTCAGGGGGAGTAATTACACCTTCTTAATACTTTATGTGGACGATATATTATTGGCCAGCAGCAGTGTGGACATGCTGCGAGAAACTAAAAGATTTCTCTCGTCCAATTTTGATATGAAGGATCTCGGTGAAGCATCTTATGTTCTTGGTATTGAAATTCACCGAGATAGGTCCAAAGAAACATTAGGTTTATCACAAAAGGCATACATTGACAGAGTACTAAAGAGATACAATATGCATAAATGCTCTGCCTCGCCTGCTCCTATTGTTAAGGGCGATAAGTTTGGGAAATTTCAATGCCCAAAGAATGACTATGAATCTGATCAGATGAAGGCTATACCTTACGCTTCTGCTGTCGGAAGTATTATGTATGCTCAAGTATGTACGCGCCCTGATTTAGCTTTTGTTACCGGGATGCTTGGCAGATACCAGTCAAATCCAGGACCGGAACACTGGAAAGCCGTTAAGAAAGTCCTACGCTATATGCAAGACACTAAAGGTCACATGCTCACATATAGAAAATGCGATAACCTCGAGGTTGTCGGTTATTCTGATGCTGATTTTGCGGGGTGTAAAGACACTAAGAAGTCCACATCAGGTTATATTTTCACCCTCGCAGGAGCAGCAATTTCATGGAAAAGTGTAAAGCAAACACTTACTGCATCGTCGACAATGCAGGCTGAATTTGTGGCATGTTATGAGGCTACCGGGCAGGCTGTATGGCTTAAGAATTTTATCCCGGGATTGAGAGTGCTAGACAGCATTTCTAGACCACTCATTTTGTACTGCGATAATCAACCCGCAGTTTTCTATTCGAGTAACAACAAGTCAAGTGCGGCTGCCAAGCACATTGACATAAAGTATCATGTTGTGAAAGATAGAGTCCAGGATCAAACAATTAAGATTGAGCATATTGGAACTAAATTTATGCTTGCGGATCCGCTCACAAAAGGCTTACCACCCAATATTTTTCGTGATCATGTTGCCGGCATGGGTTTATTGGAGAGCCTGTGATCCTGGAATAAGAGGACCATATAAAGTAACCAACTCCCATGAAGTATTATGTTATCCGATCGATATAGAATGGAGCACTATAAGTACTGATGTCCAACGGTACTTAATTGACTGTTGTGACGCATTACTTTGGTGTGAATTTTTATTGAGAGAAGGCTTATGATGTTTAGCCTTACGATCAAGGGGGAGAATGTTGGATATTGATCTAGGCCAAACGGCCGGATGAGGAAAACGTGGGTTCACCCCACGTTCACGCGCCCTGATCGGGGGTGCCTAACCGTTTTGGTTACGGTCCCCCCGTTGCAACAGCGCTAGATAAAAGGGTGGAGCCCCGGCCTCTCCCGATGACACCCGTTCCTCGTGAGAGCCAAAAAAACTCCGTACAACCCTAAGACTCCGATCTATTGCGCGCTGCTAAGCAACGGGAAGGTCGTCGCCGCCGCCTCTGCAGGACTCCGCCGGCGACACCCCGTACTCCGGTGACATCCCGATCTGCACCGACCACTGCCTCACGCCTGCATCACGCAGGCACGGGTCTTCGCTCATGGCGTTCATCGGCGACCGTAAGTCACCCTGATCCCTTAAGCCTAGGTGTTCTAGCTCTAGACTAGTGGATGATGTGTTATGCATGATGATAAGGACCTCACACACCTGTCAATGCTCGGAGGAGAATAGCCCCACGTCTGTGAATCTCCACCGTGGACCCATCACCAAATTTCACCAACCCTCTCACTGATCTGTCAATATTTGTGAAGACTTCTTCACAGCCAGTCATGTGATTGCTAGCTCCCGTGTCTAGAAACCACACATCGCTGCATTTCCTTTCGTTGCCTCCCAGCCTGGGCATCGCACTTTCTTCATTGAGCATTACCTTGTCTCCATTTAGTTCACACGGTTTTGACAGCTCACAGCTCTCAATCATCAGGAGTGTAGGCTCATCGTCTCTGCATCTTTCAGCATAGTGAGCCTTCTCCCTATTTGGTTTGGAGCATTCAGAGGCAAAATGGCCCATACTCATTGCATGTAAAGCATTTGATTTTGGTTTTGTCGAACTTACGGTTGAACTTCTTCTCAGCATCTTCTCCATGCCCACCTCCTGGACCTCGAACGCAGCCATGGCCACCGGTGCGTCCACCGCCTCTTCTTGGTCCAGTGCTCGAGCCTCACCATGTCCTTTTCTTCTCTTTTGTGGCCATGGCTTCCCACTGAGCACGTGTAAACAGCAGCTGTTGTCCATCTGGCTTGCCGTGACGCTTTCCCTTCAGACTTTCTTCATAAGAGCAAGGTTAATAGAAGAGGTGGCTGCCAGCTCTAGAACTAGCCAAATAAGCAAAAAGAGTACACGTGACTCATGGTGGAGGTAGCTAATACAATAAGTTGAGTAGAGGTTACCTCTACTAAAGCACTCAAATATTTAATACTTGCATAAATATATCAGGGGTCACCTCTTGTATGAGGGACAGCTTGCCTCTCTCTCCTCGTATGATGTGCTAGAGGTCATCTCTTGCATGAGAGGCAGCTTGTCTCTCTCTACTCTTTTCTCTCTCTTCTACATAGGATTGTGTTGACGTGGATTTCGCTAGAGGCGACCTAGTCAGCATTATTGTACTTGCTCTAAGCCCTCAAGCGCACAATGGCCTCTGTTGCTGCCATAGAAGACAAATCTCCCCACTGTTCAATGGTGCTGATGATGGGGAGGAATTTGTCTGGGACTGTGCTGAATAACCTCTCCACTACAGCACCTTCCTTGACTTCGCACCCTTTTCTGTTTCTCTGCTCTGTTATTCTCTCTTCTGGACGAGCTACAGTAAAAACTGAAAACACCACAACAGAGTACTGACTACACGCGCACACGCATGCGACTGCAACAAACTAGACCGACTCTTCAGCAAGTAACACACGCCAGACTCGGATCGTGGGCCACAACATCAATCGGCAAACAAATTTGCTAAAACTGAAACTCTGACTGAGTTTCTGAACCTCCAGTCTGCTTGCTGAAATTTCAGACAGAGCAGACTTCAGTGCTTCCACTGGGTTTCAGAGAGAACACAAAGAAAAAACTAACTGACACAGGCAAGACTCATGATTAACTTCATCAACTTCACCTCCTCAATGCCTCAACATAAAAAACAAGAATTAGATCGTACACACAATTTGCTTGATCAGAAAACCTACAAGATACAAGTCTCTGATCATACAGGGAAGGTATATACAATTCACAATATATACAGTGCACAATCTCCCTGATACTAAACTACGCACAATCACACAGGTGAAATCGAGTTCTTGAAAAGAAGAAGAAAATTAACTGAATCAGCATCAAGGTACGGCATGAAGGACAAAGAGTACATCATAACGCAGTGCCTCTAGAAGCCGATTTTGGATCCTCTGACGTTGGCAAGGGAATGGCAGAGTGATATTGGGTGAATCTGAGCCGTCTGATGGAAAAACAACGGTCTAGATCGATCACTGTAGCGCTACAATACTTTTGTACAGTAAGATACAGTAATTAGCTTACTGTACAAAAGTACTATAGCGCTACAGTGATCGACCTAGACCGTTGTTTTTCCATCAGACGGCTCAGATTCACCCAATGTCACTCTGCCATTCCCTTGCCAACGTCAGAGGATACGCTTCCCTAGAAGCCTATGTGTATTTACAATCACCTATACTAATTACTAACATCGATCCATGATCTGTACCTAAACTACTTGCAAAAATATCACCTAATTAAAATTCTTCACATAGCTGTTCCAACTTCAAAATTGAAACAATATTGTCCTGACTTCATCTCTGAGCTTGAGCTCCTTCCACTCCTCCACCCACAGTGTGTAACTCGACTGCGGCGCAAGGACGTCCACGGACACGTCCTTGCTCTCCACAAGCTCGCCAGAGTAGCGCTCGAAATCTCGCAGGCTCTTCAGCTTCATCACCAGCGCCGCGGCGTCACGCTCGGCCTTGGCGCCCTCCGTCTGCTCCCTCGCCTCCTCCACCCTCGCCCAGAAGCACGGGTCCTGCGTCAGCCCGGCGAACTTGCTCCTCCTCCTTCTCGCGGCCGAGGGGTCGCCGGCGCCGGCGCCGATGAAGCGCTTCTCCTTCCACCACTTGTCGAACAGCTCATACCTGTAGTTTAGACGCAATGCCAATGATCTAGCATGAACAATGGAACTACGTATGCTGCTACTACCTTCTCTCGCGGCCGTGGGCGATGTAGCTGCCTCTTGTCTTGTGGAGGTTGTTGCGGTGGTAGTCGGCGATGTCGAGCGGCTCGACGAGGAGCTGGTAGAAGCGGGCGGCGTTGACCCACTTGGAACGTCGGTGGAAGTCGTGGGGGAGCTGGCTGGTGTCGAACATGGCGAGCACGCCGTCCCAGAACTGACCCAGCTTGATGCGGTATATGTTGGCCTTGCTGAACTTCTTGGGCGAACGCCGCTGCTTGAACGCGTCGTAGTACCCCGTGTCGCCGTCGAACGACGCCTTGTACCACTCGATCTGCGCCCGGCACGGCGTGATCCTACCCAGACGCGTCGCGAGGCTCGCGCAGTTCAGGCTCGGTCTCCGGCCCGCCCGCTTCGACGCCTTCAGCCAGTGCCGCGCCGTCGCCGCCTCCGTCGCCTCGCCGTTGATGCCGGAAGCCCCCAGCGCGAGGGAGATGCCGGCATCGTAGTTGGACGCGGCCGGGGCGTCGTCGTTGGCGGAGCGTAGGCGCCGCTTGCGGAGCAAGTGCTGCGGCATTTTCAGCGCGAGGTCTCCGTAGCAGGAATGCGCGGCCTCCGGGGACACCGCGCCGCCCGGCGCGCACCGGGCCGCGAACGTGGCGTAGAGCATCTGGACCGCGGCGGTCGGGTTGTCGACGCACGCAGCGCCATCCGGGGAGCACAGCACGTACGTACCGAACGGACGGTACGGGCTCCCGCCCTGTGTATCCGCGGCGGCGAGCTTCTGCTCCATCACCACGGCGCCGGCATGCGTCTGTATGAGCTGCCGCAGCGCCTCCTGGTCAGTGTCAGCCATGCGCGCGGTCACCGCGCCCGCGTGGCGAGCGTGCGCCGGCCATTGGTGCAGCTGCATTCCGACGATGACGTGCGTGGGGACGGCGTCGAGGGGGCAGAAGAGGAGCCTCGGGACGACGTCGTACTGCGAGACGACGTGGCAGAAATTGCCGCCCCACCGCTCGCGGAGGATGGCCCTGGAAAGGGCCTCGTTGCCGAGCAGCGGGCTCCCGAAGGTGACGCATAACACCGGAGGAGCCGGGGCGCATGTCGAGCTTGACGACGAGATGCAGAGGTAGTGCAGCGCCGCAAGGGCGGCTATGGTACCGCCGAGGGAGTGTCCGGTGAACACCACCGCCTTGCCCCTGATCTGATTCAGTAGCATCTGCATTGTTAACCCAATGCAATGCAATGAGTAAGTATAAATTTTTCGTAGTGGCAAAACGTCGCAGCATCAAGCGAGCGACCTCTACTACTCACACATCAACAAAAAAGATCAAGGAGAATATGAACATCTAGAGCAAGAACCAGGTCGCATATTCGATCTAGAAAGGCAATAAAGATACTACAAGAACATGAAAGTAATGCTATATCGTTATCGAATGAAACGATCAATCAAGAATGCTGAAGTCTCTATTCAGTTATTTGAAGAGATGAAGTAATGTAATTCATATGTCTAACTACCTAGCAAAATGGTTAATCTTAAGCCTCTCATCTAACCAAGTTGGTTATTTTTGAAGAGCATAGGAGAATATCCCGTAAAAAGCAGTCTGAAGTCTGAACTGAACTCTGATTCTCTGAATGACAGCAAACTGTTTCCTTTTGTTCGTCATCATTTTCAGATTCCATTCCATCACTAATTAGTTCTTTTATTCTCAGAATCTAGAGATTATGAAACATCACCGATTCCCAAAGATTCCCACGATAAAAGAGCAATAGCAACGAATTTATTTGGTGTGCTGTGCAATTTGCCATTTGTGCCGTACTTTTTGTTTGCATTGACACGGATAGGACAGGTGCATAGCATCGCAAGTTGGCCGCCAAGTTGATCAAACAAATCACAGAAAAATTAAGAAGATAGACACTAAATTGTGCCAAGACAACACAGATTTCAACGATCAAACAAATCACAGAAAAAATAAGAAGATAGACGCTAAAGTGGTCCACGACAACACAGATTTCAACGTTAGATGGGAATACAAGAAAGAAAAGGTGTAATTTGCTAAGTACATAAATAAAATGAAAAGAGGAAAAGATGGAGAAAAGGAAAGGGTAGAAGAAAGAAAATACTCATAGCGACCTTTAATTTGTTTTTTCCTAAAGAATTTTTTTTTGTTTTTATCCAACAATGTTCGTGCATTTCTTGGCCCAATTAAGCTGCTAAATTATTGCCCACTGAAATGCGAAATCACTGACACTGTGATAACTGATAAACTGATAATAAAATCAAGTGCATCTCTCTCATCTGTTGAAGTCTGAACATAAGGACATGGCAACCAACGTCACCATAACTTTTGCCCAAACCAACTAGAAAGGAAAATCAAATCATCACACCCCGAATCACAAGTCCAAATTAAGTTGTAAGCAAATTAAGTCCAAATCAAATCATTTCACTAATTAATTACCTGGAACTCAGGGGAGCCGTACAATTTCAAGAACCACTGCAGCGCCAGCGCCTGCACGGCGACCGGCTCCCCGGCCGCGGCCTCCGGCTCGGCGCCGACCAGCGGCGCGAAGAGCCGCCCCGCCGCATCCTCGCCAAGGCCGACCGGCGCGAAGGCGTCGGCGCCGCGGGCCACCACCGCACCCGCCACCGACAGCGCGGCCTGCACCCCGGAGAAGGCCACGTACACCGTGCCGCCGCCACCGTGCACGAACCCCGCCGTGCCGGCCGAGGCGGTGGCGGCCACGCAACGGTCCCAGGCACGCGCCAGCAGCGGCGAGGAGGCGAGCAGGGCGCCGAGGACATGGCTGGTCTCGAACCTTGAAAGAGGAGAACGCATTTGAGCTTCTTTATTTTACCATCTCTCTCTCTCTCTCTCTCTTCGGTGCCTCAAATTGGGCGCGAAAAGATGCTAAAGTAACGAACTTTTTGCATGGTTCATGCAGAAGTATTTTAGTATTTATATGCGATGAGAGGTGAGAAAAGTAATGGAAAAACATGGGGGCGAGGAACTTACATGGAATTTTCTTCTTCTCCCCTGGCATCTTCCATGGCTGACGAGCTTCCCAGAAACGGCGGCTAGAGAGAAGAGTTGAAGGGCTTGGGGGTTAAGAGAGAGAGAGAGAGAGAGAGAGAGGAAGTGGTCAAGTTTAATTTGGTGGCCGGTCTTCTCTTTGGGGTGGGCAAGATGTAGTACTTTGATCTTGCGCTCCCACTTTAAATAATACGGGCTGATCACGGACTCGTAGAATTTAGTTGCTTACTTTGTAGTCCTCTCAAAGATCCTCTTTATGAGTTAAGGCTATTTTATTTTAGTTTTTGGTTTCTGCTTTTCACTTTTCCACATTAAATAGCTTTTAAATACAGTGTCTTTTTAAGATAAAGTCTACTAATTAATTATAGTAAATATTGTACCGACTTCATTTATACCGGCAAAAATCACACGTGAGTTTCTGTTACTCTGTAATATCTCGTACGAACAGCCTAAAAGCCAAAAGCCACAGCTAAAAGTCATAAGCCTCAGCCAAAAAGAACAGGTCCTAAAGCTTGGGCTATGTTTTACCGTCCGATCGAGAGCTAACCATGTACATCACAGTCTGTGATATTTTAGATTTGTACGTTGACCTTCCAGAAAGGGTCAACTTCTCAGAAATTGCAACTTACATTGCAAGCACCGAGGAGGATCTCGCCTCGATATTCTGCCCTTTTCAAAAACAGCAAAGCATCGATTCCCTTATGGAACCGCTAATCCATATGCATAGTGCACATTACAATATTTTGATTATAATGTATAAGAATAGGGCGTTGCAGCTGATCCTATTGAGAGCAAAAATGACTTAGGGCCTTTTTTCTAAGACTTATGGCTTTTAGTCGTGGCTTGTAGCTTTTGGGCTGTTCGTGTGAGAGATTACAGAGTAACAGAAACTCACGTATGGTTTTTGCTGATATAAATGAAGTCGGTACATTATATACTATAATTAACTAGTAGACCCCATCTTGAAAAAATACTCCGTTTAAAAACTAGTTACTATAGAAAAATTAAAAATAGAAGCTAAAAGCTAAAAAAGAACAATATCGTATTCTAAACAAATGAAATAACACAACAAATTTGGCATCTAGGCCACCAAGGTACAAACTTAGCTGTGAGCTGTATGTACTTCATTTTTTTATTGGCAATATGTACTTTATTGCTGATAAAGAAAGCTAGATCTTTGTAGTGCTTATTGGTCAATTGCCCATCAGCCCATGTACATTACTTTGAACTTTTCCCATTATGCATGTGTGTGCGCTCAAACTGTCTTCAACTTATATATAGTGGAAATCTTAGTAGCCATCACATCTTACTCTCACCAACATTGCTAATCAAAATGATCAAAAGCAACCTTTACAATTCCTATTTTGAGTAATTTAAACTTTCTTATTAAGCTTTGTGAACACCATGTACATGGACCCTGAAAAGGTGAGGGGTCCCAAACCTCTAGATGTGAAGGTCCCAACTTTAAGATACTTTTGTGAAAGACTCCCAAGTTGCAAAAGCATATTTCATGAATGGGATCAAAATTAAGTATTTATTTCTTGTTTAATGTGTGGTCAAATCACCAGATGCTGCCCCTGTATCAAGCATTTGTTTTGATCAACGACAAGATCTGCATTCTGGTTGGTCACAAGAATATGACACCCGGTCTGGGCTCACATAGGCGTTGCGCGACGTGTAACACATGCTCGACAACGACACTGCATATATTTTTTATTTTTTTAGGATTGTCACCTGAAGCATTTATTTTTTTAACTACTATCCAATCATATATGTATATGAACAAAAATAATAAGGATGTTTATAGTTGTCGTATTAACCGATGCATTATCAAGAGTTATAGAAACAATCTTATTATTTATCTTAAAATCATCAAGTATGTGTAGTATACACTTGACAATGGATTCTTCTGTGTGTAATTCATTAATTACCTTAAACCCTATGACTTTCTTATTTAGCTTATAATTGTCATCTAAATAATAGGCCACAACACTAAGGTAGGCACTTCTCTAGTGTGTTGATATCTAAATGTCTGAAGTTATAGCAAAAGAGAACTGAACTTATAGGAATAGTTCTTTCAGCTCTATTAGTTCCTTATGATATATCCGTAAAATATCAGATGTAGTAATTTTCCTACTAATATATTGGTACTGTAGGCAAAAACCACGTTGGATCATTCTTTCGAATGTATGACTTTCACCTATCCTAATCGGTTGATCTTTCGAAACAATATATCTAGCAATTTTCTCACGAGCAGAAAAGCGGGTTGTATACCCAAGTACTTACAGAGCCATCGATCTCAAAGTTTAGCTGCATTTGTACTCCTCCCCTTGGCTCTGCGACCCCATCTTGCACAATCATACTTTGTAGAGCCGGTTCAAGTGCCATGTCCCTATAGCTGTACGAGCAATTAATTTAGCTTTGCAATAATTACAAGTTGTAATCTCTACTGTTTGGCCGTCTTGTATTTCCTAGCTTCAGATCATGTGCTTCCAGCAATTCGCCATTCATCTAGACCCGCCAATGTTGTCGTCCGTAGACAGGGGAGAGAACTCTGGTGTCTCCATTGGCTCTAGACCGCTCGGGTACTCCTCGTAGCCCTCCATACCATCCATATGACAGTCATCCATGCTGTAGTTTCCCATACTTGGTGAGAGCTAACGAGCATTAACATGAGTCGGAGCCAGAGGAGGACTAGGGGAATGATGGTGGAAGATTACACTAAGTCGTCTTACTGTCCTTTTCGTGCTATGACTCCTTAATAGCATACTGCTCGGGAGCTCCTTGGTGCTCTGACTCCTTGGTAGCATAATGGATAGATGAATGGTGAATAAATAGGGAGACTAGATGGATGTTGAAGAAATGAGGAGAGTAGATGGATGGTGAAGAAATAAGGAAAGTGGATGGATGGTGAAGAAATGAGGAGATGAGTTGATTTTATAACCATCAAGAAGAAGGTAGTTGCTCCCGATCGTTGTCTACACTTTTTAGAGATTGAGCTCTCTCATCTCTTTCAGATTCTCTCAGAGACTGAGCTCTCCTCTCTCTCTCAGACACTCATCTCCCTCAAACTCTCCCATCTCTCTCAGGAGGCCGAGTGGCGAGCCCAAGGCGGGAAGCAGAGCAGCAAGGCCGAGGTGAGGCCGAGGTGGGAGGCGGAGCGGCATGGCGGGAGGTGAGGAAGGGGCGAGAAGTGAGGCCAAGGCGAAGGAGGTGTCGGGAGGCATGGCCGAGGTGGGAGGCAAGGAGGCGACGGGAGGCGAGAGGGTGATATGCGCCAGGAAGCGCGGTGGGAGGTGGGGCCAAGGCCGGCGACAATGCGATGAGAAGGCGCAGCGGGAGGCAAGGAGATGGGGCTGCGCGGCAAGGCGGGAGGCGAGGAGGCGGTGGGAGGTGAGAGGGCGGCGAGAGCCGAGGACATGCTGCAAGAGGTGAGGCCACATGGCGGGGGGCGAGGAGGTGGTGAGCCCAAGGCAACGAGGTGGCGAGGAGGCGAGAGGCGACCACCGACGTCAGTGTGCCCCCTGTGCTCTCTGTGCTCACCATGCCGGACCAGCCCGAGCATGACACAATATGCTGGGCCATGCCATGCCGCCTGATGGATCAGCTTTCCAAACATGGCCTGGCTTACCGTTCGTGTCGTGCTAGCTTGGCCCACCACACATTGGGCCGGCCCGTGCTTGGGCCGACCGGGTCTCAGGCTAGCCCGAAAAAGCACGACCCGACTCTGACCTCTAGATATATGTTCAGACTTGGTTTTGCTCAGTCAAAGTTTCTTCAACTGATGAAGAACTATCTCCTTAAAGCATTGGTGATTGGTGTTTTTCCCCTTCAACTGATGGTTAACGGTGAACTATATAGTACCAACATACCAACGAGGGCTTCCAGTCATGGTGGTATATATCCCCTCCTTGAACCGCTAGGTCTGTATGCGGAAAACCGACTGATTGTTTCTCATTGGTTTTTTCTTTGATTATTTTTTCTTTGTAATTTTTGGACTTCATAGGTTTCTTATATGTTGGATTATAAACAATACACCTAGGTTTTCTGGAAGAAAAAAAACAACAATACAAATTGGCCCCTTTTGGAATATGCAGGAATTTCATTCAGACATTGTTGTTTTCTCTAAAAGAATATTATGCTTCAAACAAGCCCATAGCATCTTCAGGTAACATATATAGGGGAAAACTCATTTCATTATGGAATTAAGGACCCCGGTCCCTCAGCAGTTTCAGGGAACAATTGGATCTTCAGCACTGTTACCAACGACCAAAGTGTAGTTTCTTCATTGAATTTTGTTTTAAAATCAATTTCCGTATTGTTTGAAATAATTCTACCTTCTAGATTACACTGTGATTGATGTATCAGCGGACTAGCGGGATGGAGACATAGCTGACAGCTACTGCATTGAATCCCATTTAATCTGTGCACCTACCGACTATTAATTTCCCTTTTTTTATTCCCATTTTCTTATCTGTTTCTTGTTTCTTCTTTTTTTAGAGGTGTTTGAATTTGCTATAGCTAGTGGCTTTTAGCTGCAGTTGATAGTTTTTAGCTAGAAATAAACAGTAGTAATTGAAAGAAGTGATTTTTAGAATAAAGAGGCAAGCGGTGTAAAAATGAGGAAGAAATGCGTACGTAAAATAGGAGCAAAAGAAGTAGGATGTGTGATGTACCGATGATCTCTTATCTTATCTTCAAAATAAAATAGGTGAAGAAACCCTTTCGAGACTAAACAAAAATTAGAAGCAAAAATCAATATAAACTCTCCGTTCCCCAAAATGCAAATTCTAGGGCTACTAAATAAAATAATAATTAATTAAGGCTATTAGTCCTTTGACCATGAAGTTGCTTAGCAAGTGAGCACTCTCACTAAACGTGGCCAGATTCTCCTAGTGATCTTTCATGAATGGAATTTGATATGACAAAAAGTGCAATTTATCTTACCCTATACATTTTTTTCTTGCGAGGATACACATGGGTAAACTGAGACCACATCTGAACCTGGTTTTTTTGGTGACTTCTTTGCTGTGATTTTATTCAGATGCGAGCCATATTTCACTGCGCTTTATTTCGACTAACTACCAAGAGGGTAAAATAACAAAATTGCTTTTGTTACTAAGATTCAACACTTAAGAGCCGAGCTTTGCTCAAATGGTGAGGCGGCTGGCATACAGACCACCCGCCCTGATTTAAACCTAAGGTGTCTTATTTTTTAGGTATTGTTTATATGAATAATGCCCCTTAGAGTATACGCGCACGTGAGTGTGTTTGGTAGTCAAAGCATGTGCTTGCAATCTGTAAGACTTCAGATATCCGTTTGATCTAAAAATATGTACATTATTTGGGACTGCTCCACAAACTCTGCTCCACGAACTCTACCGTGGAGCAGCTCCACAAAAAACCTAGAGTTTGTGGAGCACCTCTTTAGGTGCTCTCACAACTCCACCTTTTTTTACTCGAACAGAGTGCGTGGAGCTGAACCTGTTTGGCTAAAAAACGTGGAGCGGAGCTGAAAAACGTGGAGTGGAGTAGTCCCAAACACCCCTACTCACATGAGTGTGTGAATGTGTCTTTGTTGTACTCTATAAAAAATCAATACTTCCCAATATTCTTATAACCACGTCTGTTTCACAATATTCGCCCAACTACCTAGGCTGTACAGACCAATAATGCACAAGATCTAAGAATCAATAGAATCGGACCGTACTTAACATTATCAATCGACGTACTTTAGTCACTAATAAAGCTGAACTAACTACACTCTTATGTCTGACCAGATACTTTAGTCACTAATAAAGTTGAACTAACTACACTCCTATGTCTGACCAGATGTGGATGTGTGGTCATGGTCTTCGTTCATCAGCTATTGGCGCCTGAATGGCCCATCACTCCGTAGGCGACGACTCCAGAATCCTGAAAAGTTCACGTCAAACAGTGAGAAATCAAAGCAAGGGCACACATCATCTGTTCATTAGCAGGCAATTTCCATGGTACTTGTCGAAGGAGTTAAACGCTGGTCCTACCAATGGATTACGGCAGTTCAGGAAAAGTCGATGCACACTCGTCGACCAGTACTGTGATGTAAGTGCTCCCATATGAGCCGTTCGATCGGGTTAGGGACCCCTAAATTAACGGCTCAGATCGAGGGGAAAGGGGATGAGACGCTTCAACCATCCATATCTCATCTTGTGGACTCTCCCGTTCCTCTTTCGTTTAGTTCGGCAGCATTGGCTTTCTGGACGTAGGAATTTTTCTGATTTCTGCACGAGTTAAACTGTTTTTTGAAAATGCCTACCTTCGGGGAAAAAAAGCCCTAAGAATCCATTCGGTCAGGTGGTACTCGGTTGGGCTGAATTATTGTGGTTTATAGCTGAATTTTATTATAGCTGGCTGAAATTACACTGTAACTGATGGTAGCTTATTTGGTATAATTAAATTTAAAAATATTTAAAAATAGAAAAAACGAGTTAGCCCAGCATGTGTAATACACACGAATAAGGGAAAAAATAACCAGTAAAAAAGCTCAAAAAATAAAAAATAAATCAGAAAAAGACAAAATTTTAAAATAGTGAAAAATTAGCCGAAAGCCAAAAGTCGAAGCCTAAACGAGCAAGGCCCTTGCAGACTCCTGAGAAATACGGTGATCAGTTTGCTTTGGTTTGCCAAGGCGTCGGCGACACGGCTAAGCACAGAGCCTGTCAATGTCGTGAATTATCATGGCGAAGGCCAGGCCACGATTCTTGTGTCCCAACGCTAGGACGTACGTGATCGAGCTGGTCTTGGTCCAAGTCCACTTGAAGTCTTCGTGCGTTTGAACAGCACAGCCACATAATATTGTGGACGCACTCGATTCAATGTTAGAGCAACTCCAAGAGAAGTGCTAAATCATTTTCTAAAGGTAAATTTGGCTATTATTAGAGAAAAAACGTCTCCAATAGACTCTGTAAATGACTCTCCAAATTTAGTAGCTCTCCATCCCTCCTCCTTCGCTCTCTATTTTTGGATAGCCTACCTCGCTCACCATTCAGCCTTTTGGCGCGGTCGGCGTTTCCTTCCCGCACGCTGCGCCCCATTCCCGCGCGTACGCGACCCACCGCGCGCCCTCTAGTTTAGATAGCCTGTTGGAGTAGTCTTGTTTTTTTGGGTGAGATTCATTTTAGAGAATAGCTAACTCACTAAATTTAGATACTTCTTTTGGCTAATCTTTTGGAGTTGCTCTTAGTAAGGTAACTGTAGATATATTATTTTGCACATTATTGTTGGTGCTGGCAATAAAATGCTGCAATCCTTTTGTATTAATAGGCTAAACTTGAGTCAATTTGCCAGACATTTACTCGACTCCATCTTTTCTAGACCGATGTACTCGTGTCTAGTTTTGAACCGATTGATTGGTGAAAAATATGGGCTCTTTTTGGAAAGCACGAATTTTACACAAAAAAAAAGTTAAATTTCCATACGAGTCGGAAAGATTATCACATTCCAAACAGAATCTTAGCAGATCATGGAATCAATGATGATTCACCATAGATAATGCCCAGCACAAATGATACATAGTTGACTAATGGTATTGTCTTGCCTGATAGAAAACAATCACTTACAGTGATATCCATGAGGAATGATATGCAGCATATTGGAAAAAGAAAACTCCCTGAAAACAAATAATAGCATGATAGATGCTTTTCTTAGGTCCCAGAATGCAGGAATTCCTGGTTTCTACCGAAATTGACCTATCCTATGAAATTATTAAGTTCATCCTTAATTGTATTAACCCTATACAACCAAAAAAACAACATACGGATATAATTCATCGTAGATACAAGCTTGGATGCAATCATCCAACAATAATGTGAATCAGATGACACATAAGCATAGATCAATCGTACACGTCAGCTATGATGTCATACGCAGATATTCCGTCCTGAAAGCAATGCTGAAACGGTGGTGCCTCGGGAGAAGCGCCCACACGGAAGAAACGCGTGAAAGGCCAAAAAGAAAATACTTTTCAAAACAGTTCCTACTTCGTCGTCCTTTCACAATAATTCATCAAAACAACTTATTTTAAAAACAATGTGTTAGCTTCTCCGCGTTCAATTCATTTACAAAAATATTTACATTAAAATTAAAAATTATTAATCATAACTATAAATTATCAGCTGTAACTGAAAAAAACATAACTAAAAAACACGTAGGGTCTGCAAGTGTGATAGCTGCACCAAAAGATCCCAAACAACACAACATCATGCAGCATCTCACCCCAAAGGCTTCATCGTACACGTTGGCTATGATGTCATACGCGGATCTTGCGTCCTGAAAGCAATGCTGAAACGGCGGTGCCTCGGGAGAAGCGCCCACGCGGAAGAAACGCGTGAAAGGCTAAAAAAATTCATAGCAACTCCTACTACTTCGTTGTCCTTCCGAAATAATTTATTAAGATAGTATTTTTTTTAAAACAATGTATTAGTTTATCAACATTTGATTCATTTACACAAACACTTACGTTAGAATGAAAAATCATTAACTATAACTATAAGGTGGTGATCGGTTCGGCTGAAAGCCTCATGGCTTATGGCTGAAAACACTGTAGATGGCTGAAAAAAGCACTATAGCTGACAAATGCTTATTTAGCATAATTAAATTTAAAAAAAATTAAAAATAAAAAAATGTTAGCCCATTACGTATAATACAAACAGATACGGGAAAAAAAGAACCGGCAAAAAAGCTCAACAAAAAGCCAAAAGTTCAGAAAAAGACGAAACTTATGAATAGTGAAAAATAAGTCAGAAGCCAGAAGCCGAAGCCGAGTAATGTGAGAGCTACTCATAGGGCCTACAAATGTGAGAGCTACACCACAAGATCCCAAACAACACAACATCATGCAGCATCTCACCCCCAAGGCTTCATCATTTCGGCACATCTGAGCGGTAGCAATGGAATCACATGAATGAGAAAACAAAAAAAATCAGTGTTTAAAATAGTGGGCTAGCACTGGTAAATGGTAGTACAAATTCTTACAGTAATACCATAAAAAATACCAATACTAATACCAACACCAATGTTGAGAATGGATCTCGGATGTAGGTATGAACAAATTTTGCAAAGTTGAATATTTTGTCATACCTGCCTCGATTGATTGACCTATCATCATCATCATGAAAAAACAACTTCACAATGTCAAATATTGCCACCTAGTAATCTCCTTCCATTATAAGCAATCATCATATTTGCATATGTAGGTGTATCACTGGCTTGCCATATATCGGTAAGTCTCTTCCATTTCAGTTCTACCAGACCATACCTCACTTGGATTGACCAAACCATATATTGCAAACCCGTCATTTGAACTCGTCTTCAATATTTCCTGCCTTTCTCGTACCATACTTGAGCTCACCGTCTCACCCAGCATTCTCGATCGTTCTGGGCCCCGGCTCTTCTATGAGCGTTGTTCCGATTCTCGTCGCTGACCACGTTGACTCCAAGCGGCCCTGTACATCCAAAGATTAAGAAATCGTTTCTAAGCACATATTTTTTATAACTTGACCCACATTAATAGTAACATATCTTATACAACCTAAAATCACTAACCTTAGTTACTAAAACCCATTTCAAGACTCAAACCCACAAATCTGAAACCTAGTCGAACCTCGCTGTTCTGGCCCATCCACCGCATCCGGCGGCGGTCAGACCGCTGCCATCGTACGGTTAGGCCAGAACACAATGCCGGTTCAACCGCAGAATTGCAAACCGCAGCACTCGGCAACATCTATTGGCAGCATTTAGGCCCCGTTTGGCACAGCTCCACCACCAGCTCCTTGGAGCTGTTTGGAGCTGTTTGGAGCTGTTTTGTGCCAAACGGGGTAAAGCAAAATAGCTCCACCCAAGGAGCTCCTTAAAATCTGCTGAGACAAAAATAGCTCCACCCAAGGAGCTGAAAAAAGTAGCTTCACTTGGCTCCACTTGTGAAGCCAAAAAAAACAGCTCCACTTGTGAAGAGGAGCCCTGCCAAACAGGGCCTTAATTACTGAACGCGAGTCCAAACAAGCTGACGGACACGCATGCCTTACGTAGAGTACACGTCCATCCATCGCATGTAACCTGCATTAATTAATTTCTTTTCTCGAGAGCCCATGCATACATACAACTCACTATGTCAGCTCAAATAAATAACATACATGCATGTAACCTCTATTAATTAATTTCTTTTGTCAATAGCACATAGATGCATACAACTCACTATGTCAGCTCAAATCATAACAACTACATTTCCGGGGGGTTCCGGCCCGCGCAGCCCCTCCACGTCGGCATCTCCCGCCCGCGCGCGCGCTCCGTCGGCCGCGTGGCGGGAGAATCTTCGTACGGCCGGGAGAGGCCATTTCCTCCAGTTTTTCAAAAATTACGTAAAGGTCCTTTTTCCTCGCAAAAAGGTCCCTGCAAGTTTTTTTTTAAAAAAAATTTGGATAGCGCCCCGTAGGTTCCCGAAATTACGTATAGGTCCTTATTTACTTACGTACAGGTCCTTACAAGTCCTCAATTTTTTACGAAAAAGCCCTTTAGCTTTCTCGAAAATACGTATGTGCCCTCGATTTTTTTTAAAAAACTCCTCACGAATTATCGCCTCTTTTACTTCGGTACACACGGTGGCTGGCGCGGCGTGTCGCCGCGCCTATGAGGCTAGTAAATATCATACATGGCTGAATAGTTAACTCTTATCCTGCATCAAACAACACCGCAAGCAATACTTAAGTCGCGCGTGTATGAATGCTTGCGCCCAATTTTTCTAACAGAATACAAATCTAAATTACCAACTCTTCTAAATTGACAAAGATTTATCATAACAATATTTAGAATCTTCTTATATGTTTATATTGATCTGATTAACAACCCTAAATTAACAGCTCAGATCGGGAGAAGTGGATAAGACGCTTCAACCGTCCATCTCACATCTTGTGAACTCTCCCATTCCTCGTTCGTTTAGTTCGACAGCATCGACTACCGATGAAGTGGTTCCAAACACAAATGGTACAAATAGGAAGTTGAAGGGTACCGCCTCATCTGGAACATAGGAATTTTTTCGATTCCTATGCGAGCTAAACTGTTTTCTAAAAATGCCTACCTTCCAAAAGAGCAGAGATGGCCAAATAGGTCATGCCAAACGGGCCAGTCCAAGACACGGTACTGTTGGCACGACTCGGCACAAAAGCTGGTGGGCCAAGCCGGTATGGCACGAGGCCATAGGCCGTGCCTAGGCGGGTGCCTTGGCCCACCGTGCCGGCACGACCCGTTAGGCACGCGAAGCCCGTGGGAGCACGGCCCATCTGGCACAATAGCCAATTGTTAGGCATGATGGGCATAGGCGCAGCCCATCCAACTCGTTTAGTGCAGATAGCATGGCCAACGGTCGTTTTTTTTATAAAAAAGTAGCCATTTTTTGTCATTTGAGCCTTAAAAAATATGAAATAATTTTGAAAATTTCTAAAATTGTTCCTATAAATAAGCACCATACCCACCCTCATCAACCCACACTCAAATCAACATTCTCCTCTCCTCACTTGTGAAAATTTCGAAGCTCTTTGTGGCAATTTGGCAAAATTCAGAATAATTTTGCCAAAATTCCAAAATTCAAAATAAGGGCGGTGGTCAAGTAAAGATGAGAGAATACTAATTGTTATGTTCTTATATTATTTTTATTCTTCTTGTATAATTTCTTGTAACACAAATTAGGTAATAATTTAATTTTGTATTTGTATTTTGCAGTTTTGTGCATTTTGAAATTTTGTCATAGAACTTTTTGACGAATTTGCTGCCAATGAGTACAAAATTGATCTGGAAGATCTTGCATCGTTCGGTACGAGTCCGCCTCCACCTCAAGCTGCCGCCAAGTAGACCACGGTTGTACCATCGTCAGGTTCTACCAGTGCCTCTGCATCAGCAAGCACTAGAGCTAAGAGGTCCAGACCAAGCACATCCGACGTGTGGGGATATTTTGATAAGATCATGAAGCAATTGCCGTCCAGAGAGTAAATAAGGGTTGCTGTTTGCAAAATATGTCATCATGAATTATCTACAAAGTCTACAGGTGGAATCGGACACTTGCACAGACATGCCCAAAAATGTAAAGAAAAGCAAGATATCACCATGAGGTAGACACAGCTGATGTACATGTGGGGGCGCCATCTTTTCCTCCAGGAAATCCTCTGGAAGATCCTCTACATCTTCAAGTAGTGGAGGTAGGGTAATCCATACCAGAGCTCGCGGGGAACTATCAGTCTTTCTGGACAGCAATCACATACCATATGGTACAGAGAACTTCAACCTTTTGCACTAGGGCGCGAGCACAAGCTAACATATCCAGTTCTATCCATATTAGCACGGGATGTATTAACCGTTCCTGCCTCGACGGTTTCTTCCGAATCTGTTTTGAGTCTTTTTGAAAGAATATTGGAGAGAAGAATAGCACTCATGAGTGAGATGGTGGAAGTACTTCTTAGAGTGAAAGACTAAGAACAAGCTGATGTGTGTGCCCAACACTGTGTGGTGGATACAGAGTTAGAACACGCGTTCAACAATCTATATCTAGATGGCGGTGAAGGCAGTCAGGACGCCGACGACTATTCTTAGAGCATCTATGTATTATGTATATATTGTATTTTTATGCTTTTCCACCTATCACGCTGAGCTACAGATTGTACTCTTTTTTGTTTGAAGGGTTTTTCTCGAGTTGAGTTTTTTCTTAGCAAAGTTTTAATGAGACAACCATTTTAACATAAATAAAAGCTCATTATTACATTTCTATAATTTACTATATCTTTTCCTACATTTCTATAATTTAATTGTCTTTTCTGCATTTTGTACAATTTATTGTGTGTATTCTACAATTTCTACAACTTAATGTTCATTTTATATACTTACTACAATTTATTTTGTCTTTTAGAATTCTACATATTTTTCTTAACAAATCAGTTTTTTTAGGCTACACGGTTGTGCCGTGCCCGCCTGACCCAACAGGCTAATCGTGCCTCAAACCAGCCCGGCACGCCACTCTTCTGGGTTGTACCTGGGCCAAAGGCCTGACCCATAGGCCAGCACTGCACGGCCTGTTTCAGCTGACGGGCTAAACAGGCTCGTGCCTAATGGGCCCATGCCTCGTCGGGCCCAGGCTGTGCCGGGCCAGGCCACCTATTGGGGCACGACTAAAAACAAACTAAGAATCCATTCGGTCAAGCTAGACAAGAGTGAATGTTATAAACTCCTGAGAAATACGGTGATAAGTTTGCTTTGGTTTGCCTAGGCGTCGGTGACACGGCTAAGCACAGAGCCTACCAATATCGTGAATTAACATAGCGAAGGACCGGCCAGGAGTCATGTGTCCCAACGCTAGGACACACATGATCGAGCTGGTCTTGGTCCAAGTCCACTTGAAGCCTTCGTGCGCTTGAACAGCACAGCCACATAATATTGTGGACGCACTCGATTCCATGTTAGTAAGGTAACTGTAGATATATTATTTTTGCACATTCTTGTTGGTGCTGGCAATAAAATGCTTCAATCCTTGTATTATAGGCTAAACTTGAGTCAACTTGCCAGACATTTACTCGACTCCATCTTTTCTAGACCGATATACTCGTGTCTAGTTTTGAACCGATTGTTTGGTGAACAATATCGGTTCTTTTTGGATAGCACAATTTTACAGGAAATAGTTAAATTTTTGTAGGAATCGAAAAAATTATCATGTCCAAACAAGTCCTTCGTACATCATGGAATCAGTGATGATTCACTGTAGATATGCCCGGCACAAATGATACATAATTGAATAATGATATTATCTTGCCTGATAGAAAACAATCACTTACAGTGATATCCATGAGGAATGATATGCAACATATTGGAAAAACGAAAAGTCCCTAAAAGCAAATAATAGTATGATAGATGCTTCCTTAGGTCCCAGAATGCAGGAATTCCTGGTTTCTACCGAAATTGACCAATTTCCTTTAAAAAATAGAAAATTTCTATGAAATTATTACGTTCCAAATGGGTCCTTAATTGTATTAACCCTACACAACAAAATAAAATACAACATAGGAATATAATTCAACGTAGATATACTGACACAAGCTTGGATGCAATCAGCCAACAATGTGAATCAGATGACACATAATAAGCATATGCAATATCAGTTACACACGTTAGCTATGATGTCATACGCATTCTTGAGGAAGTGAGATCATGAGTCCTGAAAGCAATGCTGAAAAGGTGGTGCGCAGGAGAAGCCGCCAACGCTGAAACTCGTGAAAGGCAAGAAGATTCTTTTTAACTTATAGCTTTTTCAAATAAATAAATAGGGCAGTTTCTTCAACAAATTTAAAGTGGTTTATCGAGACGATATTTTCAAATAGCAACACCAAAAGATCCCAAAAAACACAACAGAACTGCATGTTTAAAATCATGCAGCATCTTACCCCCAAGGCTCCATCATTTCGGCACATCTGAATAAATCAGTGTTTAAAATAGTGGGCTAGCTCTGGTAAATGGTAATACAAAGTAATACCATCAAAAATACCAATACCAACACTAATGTTGAGAATGAATCTCGGATGTAGGTATGAACAAACTTTGCAAAGTTGAATATTTTGTCATACCTGTCTCTGTTGATTGACCTATCATCATCATGAAACGCAACAACTTCACAATGTCAAATATTGCCACTAGTACTTGGAAGAGTTCCTTGCCCACAAGTAAGAGATTCCACATGCACGCTCACATTTGACAAGAGATAAGCGTGGTCGGTAAACATTTGACTCAAAGCAAAAGTACAGAGTGGACTTTTGGGGGTAACAATTATGATAAGGATAATACAGTGTGGACGAAATTATTTTACTTGTTAAGTTCGAAATTATTTTACTTGTTAAGTTCGAAATTATTTTACTTGTAAGTTGTAACATGCAATCAAGCTCTAATTTTAGATAGTGTTACAGGAAACACTATTGTGCTGTTGCTGTATAAGCAGCTGAATGCAGTGATGTAAAATCCATTCTCTTTTGCACTAAGATGTGATCCTAAGTCAAATTTGGTACAGCTAGCAAAACACAACAGGGCTGCCATATCAAGTCGTGATTTTTTTTACAGGGTTAACACACGCCTTGTAATTCCCATGCCTTGTGGCGATATTGCGTCGTATTGCTGGAGTAATCTACTGAAAAATGTTAGGTGACCCATGTGAAAGCCCAATGTGGCTGCCATACGAGTAGCGAGTAGCGAAGAATACGATGAAAATGATTGTAATGAAGATGAGTAGGATAAGTCATGAACTGACTCAAGATATGAATAGCATGAGTAATATCAGGATGAGTGCTTACAAGTTATATCAAATTCCCAACAAGATAGCGATATCGAGTAAAATCCTCAAGAAGATCACCACCAGTGACACAAAGCTGAAGGAAGAGCTCCATGGGAGTCTCGGCAGTATGAGTATCAGTCAGACCAGACCGATCAAGAAGATCCTGAACATACTTCTGCTAAGAGAGGTAGCGACTCTCAGGCGTGGAAAAATCTCAATCTCAAGGAAGTACGTAAGCAAACCAAGATCAGTAATGAGAAACTGCTCACTAAGATGGTTCTTTACATATGTGATGAATGAGGAATCGTCACCAGTGATGAACATATCATCCACATATAAAAGAAGCAGTGTCCTACCCTGAGGCGAGACATGGACAAAAAGAGCAGAATCATGGGCACTAACAGTGAAACCAATAATGGTAATCACTGAGGTAAAACACACAAATCAGGTACGAGGAACATGTTTGAGGCCATAAAGAGTGCGATGAAGATGACAGACATGACCATCTGAAACAGAATACCTAGGTGATGGTTGTATGTAAACCTCCTCATGCAAAACACATTAAAAAGGTATTCTTAACATCCAGCTGAGAGATAGACCACCGGCGAAAAAAAGCAACCATAACAAGAGTGCGAACAGTGGTCATATGAGCAATAAGAGCAAAAGTCTCATCGTAATCGTGGCCGTACTTCTGCTAGATGCCGTAAGCCACAAGACGATCCTTGTAGTACTCAATAGTACCATCAGACCTGATCTTAATCTTGTACACCCACTTGCATGTGATAGCACAAGCATGCACAGGTGTCAATACAATATTCCAGGCCTCCGTACGTCGAAGGGCATCAAGCTCCAATGCTATAGAAAGCTGCCACTTAGAATGAGAAGTAGCCTCTTGATAAGAGCTAGGCTCAGTGACAAAGAGAGCATGAGTTGTTGAGGAAAAACCAAGACAATCAGGAGGTCCAAGGGATGTCCGATCACAAAGGACGCAACGAGGAGCATCATTAGAGGAATCAGATGTCAGTGTCAGCAAGATACCAGGAGATGAATCTGGTGAAGGACGAGGATGCCTGGAGTAGTGCACCCCAGATAAATAAGACGGTGGTGCAGCAGGAACAAAGGTAGTACAGCAAGAGGCAACACAGGAGATGGGGGTATAGAAGGAACCACTAGAAACAAACTAGAAGAAAGTTATGATAAAGGAGAAATGGGTGAAGAGTCACAGAGAGACAACCATGATATCGTCTCAACGGTGGAAACAGGACGAATAACCGAATCTCAATAGAAGAAAGGTCAAGATTCGTCAAAGACAACATCTTGTGAGATCTTGATCCGTCGAGTAAAAGAATCATAATAGTGATAACCCTATGCTCAGAACTGTAACCAAGGAACACACACTCAACAGACTGAGTTGACATTTGGTGCGCTCACGAGGCTGCAGCAGGACAAAATAGGTGCAGCCAAAAACATGAAGGTAAGTGTACTAGGGGACTCTAGAGTAGAGACACTCCATAAGAGTGACATCCTTAAGAGCAGTGAAAGGATGCATATTAATGAGATATGCAACCATAGAAAGTCTCAGCCTAAAATTGAGGTGGAACGTGAGGCAAGAAGAAGAGTGCGAGCAGTCTCAATCAGATAACAATGCTTGCGCTCGGAACCCTGTTCTGAGCATGGGCACCAGGAGAAGAAGATTGGTAAAAATGCCCAGCTCAAAAAGAAATTATCTAAAGGCTCCAGAATAGTACTCACCAACAGAAGCACAGCGTAAAGTGCGAACAGAGGGTTCAAACTGAGTACGAATCATCGTTGCAAAGCTATAATAAATTGTAAGAAATTGACCACAATTAGACATAGGGAAAAGCCACGTAAAGCTAGAATTATCATCAATGAAAGTTACATAGAATTTATGCCCACCTTTAGAGGTAACAGACGTAGCTCCCCGTACATCTGAATAAACTAAATCAAAAGGATGAGAAGACAATGACTCACTAGAATGGTAATGTAGGACCGGACAGGCAACAGAGGGAGGGTGAATGGTGCCTTAAAAAAATTATCCCTAAGTATCTAAAAAACTCGGGTTATCGACGACCAATGAGTCTAAAATCTGAGTGGTCATAACACGACTCGAATGGTCGACGACCAGTGAATGGTCGAAAACCAGTATAGTCGAAGCAAGCTGAAACACGACCAGAGTGGTTGAAAGCCAACATGGTCAAAGACCAGTGACTGGTCCAAAACCAACGTGGTCGATGACCTGAGAGTGGTCGAAACACGTCTTGAATGGTCAACGACCAGTGAATGGTTGAAAATTAGTATAGTTGAAGTAAGTAGAAACAAAACCAGAGTAATCAAAAACCTATGTGGTCGAAGACCAATGAGTGGTCGAAAACCGACGTGATCAAAGCAAGTCAAAATACAACCGGTGTGCTCAATGATCAGTGAGTGGTCAAAAACCAAAGTGGTCAAAAGCCAGTGACTACAGTACTACGATCAGAATGAACAGGGTTTTCAGCACGACCGCTAGATCACAATCCACAAAACTTTTGATTGACTGATTCAAAAGACATGAAATTTCGTTCTAGAATTGCTTGAGGTCACAGGAACATATTCCATTCAACAATAAAGAGAATAGTTGCCAAAGTTCTAACATTTTTACAATTAAAAGAAAAGGTGTAAAAACAAAGCCAAAACTCCAATCGATGAATACAACCCGCTCGTGGGTAGATGATGGCCAAGATGGTACTCAATGAATTCCTACACGTCACAGCAGGCCAGAACACCGAAGAACACAACCCAAAAACTCTTGAACCAAAAATCACTCGAAGAGGCCACAAATCAGGCAAAACAAGGTTTCTTGATGAACTTGCTATTGAAGTGCCTAAATGATTAGAGATTGATTTCACAAAATCAGCTCCATCTTATTCACGTCCTTGGCACAACAAAATCACAAAGAGGCAAGAGGAGAGATCAAAACCAACTGAAACAAGAGTAAATCAATTAAGACAGGATAGATCCAAGAAGATTCTCGAAGATTGATGTATTACTTACTTGAAATGGTCGGTTTATAGCCACTCCACCTGGGAGGACAAAAAGCACATGAAGTGCTCAATTCTCAAGACCCTAACAAGAAAACACAAGAGAGATAGGTTGGATGGGATCCTCACATTTGTCTCTATACCAACCCCCTTGGGCAACCAGCCACCTAACCCTTGGTGGATCCAATCCACTATCACAATAGGGGAACCCATTATCCCCATATAACACCGGGTTTCACTTTCTGATATACAAGACCTAAACCACTTAGGCCAGCGTTGCGGTTTCACATACCGCTACTTTTCCGATATTGGCAATTTACCAAAATGCCCCTCTACCTTTTTTACGAAGCTTCCCTTTGCGTATGACGAGCGCCCAACTTCCTTGACCACATAGGACCTCAGCTCCTTCCTAAGCCTAGTTCTGGTCCACCATGTTGTTGCCCATCATGTCCACCACCGGCAGCTCCCGCCCGGTTCCTCGTCATCCCGGCTTGCAACCACCCCACATAGCCTCGATCATCTTTGGCGTCTCCTTGACCATTCTGGACCTCAGTACCACCTTGTGCCTAGTCCCAGTCCTCCAACGCCTCGCCACAACCAAGCTCCAAAGTCCTGCAACCAACACAAATAAGCAAACCATTACGTAGCACCACACAATACACAAAATCATCACCATGCAAAATATATGCAACCAAGTCATTGATCCTAAGCTTAGGACCAAACAATAACCCTTGTGCACACATGCAACAATCTAGATCAATCAAACTCAACTCGCGACTCAAAAACATCAAAGATTAGACCCTGGTCGAAAACCCACTATCTGGTCAATCCACAACTGGTCAGACCATTAGCCCTCGGGTGATCTGACCTCAGAGCCTAACTGGTCAGACACGAGTACTCGAGGTACTTCGAAGGATACAAGAATGGAAGCACTTGAAGCCTAGGAGTATCGACCGTGAGGCCTTCGGCAACCTATCATAAAGTCTACAACTATCGATTACCGAGCATCGACCAAATACTGAAGCTATGACCATCCGTGGTCATTCTGTCGTGCTCGTCCTACCGTAGTCGATCTGCCGATCGGACCGTCCAACACAAGGCTGTTCGGACCGCCCAACACAAAGTCGTTCGGACTGCCTATCATAAGGCCGATTGGACTACCGACTACTGATCGTAGTCCACGCTTCTGACTACCTTCTGTGGTTGAGGCAAACAGCCCAAACAGAGTGCAGTCTTTTGCAAATTTGAATAAATACTCCAAAAATATTGCAATGGTTCATCACAACATTATCCTGGACCTTCCCACATGGTCCTTCAAATAAAAAAATTGTAACTAGTTGTCCAGCTTACAGCCCTGACAAAATATGGACGTGACACGTCCAAGAACACCCTGACAGACTAATGAAGAAAGACAGGAGCCACACGTGACCAACAATATCTAGCTGGATAGAGTCATCAACGCCGACCACCAAGATGGCTCAAACACGGGCCTCATTAGCACACCAGCGCTCGAAAGTGCCGATAGCATACTGAAAAAGCCTCATCAGCAGTGTCAACAGCAGTAGCAGCCTCTGCCTCCTTAGCGGCCTCATCTTCTGCAGAAGGTTCAGAAGCAGACTGCCTAGAGGAAGGCTGAATCGGTGATGATGGACAAGGTCGAGTACCGGTGATATCTCCCCAGAGGTGAAGATCATCGAGCGTAATCTCCATGAGTGAAGACCACAGCCTATAGTTTGTCCCATTGAGTTTTGTTTCCGAGAATAGGATCACAGTTGATAGAACGAAAGTCATTGGTAGGCGACGTTGGACAACGCGGCGATCAAGGCAACGAAGTCTAATAGACGGTGCTGGACAGCGTGGCGATTAGATCAACGTTCTATTTTTATTTTTTTTTAACTAATAT
Source organism: Dendrocalamus latiflorus (assembly GCA_017311315.1). Taxonomy (NCBI): domain Eukaryota; kingdom Viridiplantae; phylum Streptophyta; class Magnoliopsida; order Poales; family Poaceae; genus Dendrocalamus; species Dendrocalamus latiflorus. The sequence continues at coordinate 4,263,965 of CM029641.1, read as the reverse complement.
AACACACCCAACCCTGATCTGATCTAATCAATCCAATTGGGCGGGTCACCGCACCGCTCAGGCGAACACTGGGCGACAGGTGCCAGGCACGGGCAGGTGGGCGGCGGGCGGTGGTCTCTAGCCGCCGGGCTCCAGGCACCAAGCACCGGGCTAGCAAGGGCCAGGCAAGCGAGCAGTGGGCGTCGGTCGGGCGGCAAACAACGAGCGACGGTCGGGCGGGGGACTAGGCAAGCGACAGCCAGCGATTGAGATGGCAGGCGACATCGAGCGGCAATGGCAGCGACGAGCGACGGTCGATGGTCAAGATGGTGGGCGACGTCGGATGGCGATGGCAGCCACGAGCGACGACCGGCAGGCAACATCGGACGACGACTACTAGTGCAACGGACTAGGAGGCGATGGCAACGGAAGGAACAAGGTCAAAGTGCTAGCTCTGATACCATGTTATGAATATTGTGTGTATGTTCATGACCCAAAAGGCTATATATATGTGTGTGTGTGTGTGTAAGGAGTATATGAGGATATATAAAGGAATATGACATACACAAATAAGAAAACCAATATATATAAGGAAACTAGTTAGAGACCCGTGCGTTGCAACGGAGTCATAAAAATGGTGATACGGAACTTACTGCCTTGCCAACTTCACACATCAAACATTGGAGAGCAAGCGACAGAGAAAAGGGTGGCTAGAATGCGCGAAGAGATAGGGAAAGTAGAGGGGGTGGGCGGTTGTATCCTGAGAGAGAGAGGAGAGAGACGAATGGTCCAGATCAAATCGGATGGCTGTAGAGAAGGGAGAGGAGAATGCAACGACGAGCACCAACTCCTCTTTATATAATAATAGAGATAAATAAATCAATCCTATTGTATCCTGACAATCATTCTTCTAGAGGATTTCTATGTCCAAAGCTCTGAACATTCACCTAGCAAAAAGTTTTAAAATCGAGTCAACGCCAGAAAATTGACAATAGATGGGGAAAGCAACACATCTAGAGGGAAATATTGACATTACCGCAGAACTAAGCTTGTTCATGTTCACCAAATGGTCCTTTCACAGAGTATCTAGTGTCTTCAGAAGTAATTCCCTCTGCAATTCAACAGAGAGTTGGAGATATTAATAACAAATATGCTATGACGTCAGAAAAAGATAGAAGTCATGACAAGACATATAACTTGTCAAGAAACAGCAAACTATGCATTATTCTGCGTTCCCATAAGGCCATAGTTCAAGATCCATTAATTTTAATCATATGCTAGTTTGTAAAAGAATCTTATTTAACAAATAACATTACATAAAACAGATAGGGTTCAGTTGGGCTTTATCTCCTGACAAGACCGTATAAACAAATCCATAAGAGAAGCAAACCTCAATTCCCCTAATGTATGCATCATCATAATGGGACTCTTGCACAGCGTCCAAGTAGGTAGCTATTAGAAAATCCCCAAAATATTTACAAAGTAGATTGAGTGTTTGTATATCTCCCTTTCCTGGATTGTTTATCACAAAGAAGTGTAGAAAAACTATCAATAACTGTAGATGAATGTTGAACTATATGTCAAGGAAAAATATAGATTATTATATCACAACTTACTTTGATGTATCATCAACACAAATGGCAAACCATCGCATTACCAAAGATGTTTTCTTACGGATTCCTCTGAATGAATTAGGTGGCACTGGCATGTTTGGGAGAGCAATATTATCAACCTCTATAGAGCCACATTCAATCATTTGTTCAAGTGATGATTGTAGGTCTTCCTCTTGGATATCCTTGAATAATTCCGTAAAGCATCTCAAAGTCAGAAGATCTACTGCAGAAGAACATGAACTCAATATCATTTTAGGGTCATTACCTTTCAGTAAATTTGAAGCTTTGCCAAATTCCATGTCTTAGGAGGCTGAAAAAAAATTGTAATTTGAACAACTGACAGCCACAGAAAAAAAAACATTCTAGAAAGAAACTTAAGAATCAGGGCATGCCAAAGCACCTTCTGGGGATCGACATTTCGCAAAATAATTTCATCGACTATGGCTTGCATGTACCTAATAGCATTTCAAGGCATGTAACTGAGAAAACTTTCAGAGATAAATGGCGATTTAAATAAAAAAGAAACAACAAAAAAAGGAATCATTTTAGATACACAAAGAATGAATAGGTGACTAATGATAATGATTAAGTGAAAGTTGAGCATCATTTTCAAAATACAAGAAAAAAAGAAAGATCTTAGCATCAGATGGAAGGGGTTCCTATTCCTACATTCCCTCAAAAGAGGGAAAAACAATAAGAATCTTACAAGCTTCTTCTGTTCTATGTTTCCAAATTCTTTGTTTCTCACAAGACTGAACAGACAAGCTAGGAAAACCGATTTTCATTAAGACAAAAGTGAGCATGCAAGCAAAGAAATTACGAGAGCAGCAGCAAACATCAACATATGTCATGTACTCATGTTGACATAAGACACGATAAATGAATTCTGAACTCTTAAGTGAACTAACAATTAAATATCATTGCATCATACATAATAACTGAAGCTTCAATAACCTAATAGACCATAACATATTATCAGTTTATTTAATAATATGCTTCTGACAAGGAGTTACCCCACATCCCCTCAAGTAAGAGTGGATTATTTCTACTGTGCAGTTTGGATCCAAAAGAATGTGGATGTGCTAAGTGAAATCTTGTTGCTTGGTCGTAAATATACCTGGTCAAATGAACGGGAGGTGCCTACTTTGGTTCGGCTTGATCGGGTCTTCATGTCTACTGATTGGGAACAACTGTTCCCTGATTGCATTCTTCAGAGCTCGGCCTCCATGATTTCCGATCATTGCCCACTAATTCTTGGTTTGAAGGTTAATGTTCAAGGGAGGCGCCGCTTTCACTTCGAAAGTTTTTGGCCCAAACTTGATGGCTTCTTGCAGGAAGTTGAGAGCTCCTGGCTTAGGCCAGTTGTAGCCTCCTGTCCGCTGCAGCTCCTCTCCATGAAGTTAGGCCGCCTTGCACGTAATCTGCAATCATGGAGCCAAAAGAGAATTGGTAACGTTAAGATTCAATTGCATTATGCAAAGGAAATCATTCATCGCCTGGAGATTGCACAAGATTCTCGCTTACTGTCCAGTGAAGAGGATTGGCTCCGGCGGCAATTAAAGCGGCATATTCTTGGGCTAGCATCGCTTGAGCGTACGATTGCTCGGTTACGTTCTAGATTAAGTTGGATCAAAGAAGGGGATGCAAACACAGCTTTCTTTCATCGGCAGGCTCGGTATAGAAAGAGAAAGAACTTCATGGCCAAAATTAAAGTGGGAGATAGAATTGTTTTTAATCAAGAAGAGAAGCAGGAAGCAGCGTGGGATTTTTACTCTAATCTTCTTGGTACGGCGGCCCAAAGAGAATGTACGCTAAATCTGGAATCCTTTTACCAAGAGCCTGCTGATCTGTCATCTCTTGAAGTGAGTTTTTCAGAGGAGGAGGTTTGGGCAACAATTAAGTCTATTCCACCAGATAAAGCTCCAGGTCCAGATGGTTTTACCGACCGTTTTTATAGATCCTGCTGGAATATAATTAAAGTGGACCTAATGGCTGCCCTAAACCGATTACTGCAGGGGGATGTCAGCAGGTTATTTCTTCTCAATTCAGCATACATCTCTCTTCTGCCAAAGGCGCCGGAGGCTATGGAAATCAAGGACTACCGACCTATAAGCCTAGTGCACAGCTTTGCTAAACTTGTCACTAAATTGCTAGCCAACAGGTTGGCTCCCAAGCTAAAGATGTTGGTGTCCCCCAACCAAAGTGCTTTTGTTAAAGGACGATGCATCCATGACAACTTTCTTTTGGTGCGTCAAACAGTCAAGCTGCTGCACAGACAGAAGGAACCAAGAATTCTACTCAAGTTGGACATATCAAAGGCTTTTGATTCGGTGTCTTGGCCTTTCTTGCTGCAGGTTTTGAGATATTTGGGTTTTGGTCCAGTTTGGTGCAATTTAATTTCTAAGCTATTGAGAACTTCTACAACTCGAGTTTTAGTAAATGGGGTGCCAGGAGATCTGATTCAACATCAGCGGGGGCTGCGGCAAGGGGATCCTCTATCTCCAATGCTTTTCATTATAGTCATGGATGTGCTTAATGCTTTGATCAATAAAGCAAGTGCCATTGGCCTTTTACAGCCCCTTCTCTCGCGGAGTTCGTGTCCGCGAGTCTCTCTTTATGCTGACGATGTAATCCTCTTCCTAAGACCTTGTTTGGATGATTGGGCTTTGATCAAGGAGATTCTTCGGGTCTTTGGTGAGGCTTCAGGGTTGGTCACTAACATCGTTAAATGTTCTGTGAGCCCGATCCAATGTCAGGACCAAGATATTGAAGTTGTGCAATCCTCCTTTCTTTGCAAGGTGCAAGAGTTCCCTTGCAAGTATCTTGGGCTTCCTTTGTCCTTCAAAAAATTGTCTAAGGCTGATTTCTATGCAATAATTGACAAGATTGCAGACAAGCTGCCTGCTTGGAAGGCAACCATGATGCACCCGGCCGGGAGGGCCACCCTAGTTCGTGCAGTGCTTACGGCTATGCCCATCTATCAGCTCCTAGCATTAGACTTTCCTAAGTGGGTAATTAAAGCAATTGACAAAATAAGGAGAGCTTTTCTATGGAAAGGCCGCAAAGACGTAAAGGGAGGTCATTGTCTTGTTGCCTGGGGTCGGGTCAAGAGGCCGATTAATCTAGGAGGCCTGGGAATTCTTGATTTGGAGGTACTTGGTTGGGCATTGCGAATGAGGTGGCTATGGCTTAAGAAGACACAACCTGATCGGTCTTGGGCTGGCCTTGACATCCAAGTGCATCCGAATTCTTTGGCTATGTTCTCTATTTCAATATTATCTATTGTGGGGGACGGCAGTAGAACACTTTTTTGGAGTGACAAATGGTTGCATGGACAATCCTTACATGATCTTGCACCTGCTCTCTGTAAACATGTGCCAAAAAGAATTGTTAACCGAAGGACTGTACAGGAGGCGCTGGCAGATGGTACTTGGATTCGTGACATTGCAAGCGAGTGGTCAAGTGAGTTTCTTTCAGAATATCTCCATCTTTGGGATATCTTATCCGGGTTTGAACTCACTCCCGGAGTAGAGGATCAACATTTGTGGATACCGTCTCCCTCTGGTGAATTCTCAACCAAATCAGCCTACCGCCGTTTTCTAGAGGGTTCTGTGGAGTTTGAACCGTGGAAGGCAATTTGGAAAACTTGGGCTCCACCTCGATGCAAGTTCTTTGTTTGGTTGGCCTCTTTAAATCGTTGTTGGACAGCCGATCGTTTGACCCATCGTGGATTAGATCACCCTGAGCGTTGCCCACTGTGTGATCAGGAGGAGGAGAATGTGCAGCACTTGCTCACTAATTGTGTGTTTGCAAGGAATGTGTGGTTTTCATTGTTATCTCAGATTGGGCTGCAGCACTTAGCTCCGGGTGTGGATGACTGCATCTTCACAGTTTGGTGGCATCAAGCTTTACAGGGGGTGCCCAAGGTCATTCGCAAGGGTTTCAACTCTTTGGTCGTGTTGGTGGCATGGTGGATTTGGAAGCATAGAAATAGTTGTGTTTTTGAGGGGGCTTCACCTCACCATAACACTATAATGCAGAATATTAGAGATGAGGCTAGTGTGTGGTGTTTGGCGGGAGCCAAAGGGCTCCGTGGGATTTGGCATTGATGGCCGTGTGTGTTGTTGTTTTTTTTTCCCTTCCCCCTTTAGGGGTTTGTTCGAGTCGTCTAGACTCCTTTGTTTTCTTCTTAATATAATGATACGCAGTTCTCCTGCGCGTTCGAGAAAAAAAAAATAACTACATTTCAGAGCTAGATAAGAGAGGGGACACAAAACTTACTGGAAAATTTGTTCACTGCAGCTTTCAGAGTCACCTGATAATATAACCTGCCTAAGGTTATAAACATGCTTTCTTTGGACCTATCAAAATGTGAAGATATACCGCATGAATAAGCACAATGCAAGAAAAAGAGAAAAATCACATTGACCAATTAAATAATTAAGCCCTGTTTATATCAGAAAATTAAGCCCCAGCAATAAGAACAATAAGGGTAACCGTTTTGTTTAGATAATGAAGTAGCATAGTTTATATGAATCAAAAGAGACATTCACATTAATAGTAGTATGTGGCAACCAGTAAAAAATCATCCAAAAATTCACATTAATAGTAGTATGTGGCAACCAGTAAAAAATCATCCAAAAAACAAAAATCGATAGCTGGAATTCAGCAAAACAGTCAAGAGAAAAAACAAGATACCATAGAAGTATAGCGACTGGAAGAAATTATGTACCTCCAAGACTTCATCAAACTCAACAAGACTTTTCCTTATGTCAAAATAATACTTCTCTGCATTGATTTGAAGGCCTAGAAGCTGCATTTTGAAAAAGTAATGAATGTAAACAAGACAATACACTGTGATACTAATACCAATACAAAAAATGCTAACATTTGGCGTGGCAACAAATGCAATCTGACCTGTTCTACAACAGCATTGCTCTCAATAGCTATGTGCTCATCATTTGTATCCTTGATATAAGCCTCACGGCCCATTCAGTGTCCAAATTAAATTTCTGGAACCTTTCATCTTGTAAGCTATGACCAAAGTTAGAGACTGTTAGCTTCAGTAAGTAAAAAGATCATCAGATCATACAATAAATGCAATAGTTTAGTAGACCATAAATATTTATGTTTGGGAACAGGCATACCTCACCATAAACCGTGTTGACCCAGGATCACCTTGTCTGCCAGCTCTATCACATAACTGGGGAAAAAAAGAAGGTTGCAGATTTAATGGCACTGTGGCAGAAAACATTTTATTACTAAGAATTATATTACAAGCATGCCTTTTATCCAAAGAAATGACAAATTACGGTAATTCAACAAGCCATGAAAGACAATAGAATGCGTCCAAAGCACAAACTTTGCATGTAATGCTTTTGATGGACCCTGACAGACTAGCCAATTGTCAAAGGAGAGATAAAAAAAAGACACAAAATAATTGATGATTAAGTTTATTTACAGGAAGATGTAATTAACTGAATAAATAACATATACAAGCATATGAAGACAGAAGAAGCATCATCTGAATTCGATCGGTTCTGTTTGTAATTCAGTTCCAATTGATTCTACATTGATGTGCCCAGGCTTAAGTAGCTTAATGAAATTGTGTGGTCAAAGACACTCCTGATTCTGTGTGATAGAACAAGGTTAAGCATCATGTAGCTTAATGCATTCATCGCAAATCTGTAGATTTGACAAGGTTAGAGTTGCCATTCACCGCATGTTCAAGTTGCTAATAAGTTGGTTGCACCTTTCATGTAGTGGCATTATTTAACGCTATATTTTATTTTAAAAGCTACCTGAATGTACAATGACAAAGGAAGTAAACAAGCATCGATATTGTTAGAGATATATGTATAGTTGTTATTCCCCATTGTTATGAGGGGTTCTTTGCATATTTGTCATCTGTACTTTGTGTATATATACCGGCCCATTGGCCTCATATGAATACATGCGCTATTCATAACATGGTATCAGAGCGTACCTAGGGTTTTTTTCCCGTTTCGCGTGTCGTTCTCGCCGCCGCTGCCGCCGCCGCCGCCGTCGGCCACGCCGACGCCTCCGTCGGCCTCGCCGACTCCCCCACCGTCGGCCTCGCCGACTCCGCCCGTCGCCGCTCCGCCAGCCGAGCCGGGCCGTCGTCGCCACTCGGGGTTGGCCGCCGTCGCCGTCGCCGCCTAGGGTTGCCTCGGCACCGTCGCCCCGTCGCCGGCGCTCCCCGCCCGGTCTCGCCGCCTCCGCCTCCCGCCCGGCTCCGGCGCCGCCGTCGCGCCTGCCGCCGTGCCGCCACCGCGCGCCGGCGCTCCCCGCCCGGTCTCGCCGCCTCCGCCTCCCGCCCGGCTCCGGCGCCGCCGTCGCGCCCGCCGCCGTGCCGCCACCGCGCCTCCAGCGCCTGCCCTAGGCGCGTGTGTGTTGCGGGCCGGCCCGTTCGGCTGAGTCTTTTAAGCCGAGCGAAGAAACAAAAAGAAAAAAAAGAAGAAAAAAAGAAAAAAAAACGTCGTTCTAACCGCCGCGCCGTCCAGCGCCGCCTGTTAGACTTCGTTGCCTTGGTCGCCGCGCCGTCCAGCGCCGCCTACCAATGGGCACCGTTTCCCTCCCTCGCTGCCCGGTGATCTTTGATGGTGTTAATTACACCGACTTCGTGTCTCACATGCGCATTCACATGCGTGGTCTTCGTCTCTGGGGCGTCCTCTCTGGCGATGTTACCTGCCCGCCTTGCCCTATTCCTCCGACGGAGCCTACGCCTGTTGCATTGCCCCCGACAGCCGATAAGGCTGCTGCTGAGGTCGCTCGTCTTGCTGATGATGAAGCTGCCTCTGCCTACCAGGAGGCTCTGGATTCTTACAAGGATCGTCTGACCGTCTACACTCAGTGGTACGATGACGATGCTCGGGCTGCTGCTGTCTTCATCGCCAGTGTCCAGCCTCAGTTTTCTTCTGAGGTTGTGGGACTCCCTTCGGCTTTCCAGATGTGGACTCATCTTCGTCAGCGCTACGAGCCCTCTGGTGATGCCCTGTACCTGTCCGTGGTCCGCCAGGAGCACTCTCTTCAGCAGGGTGATGCTACTGTTGACGCCTTTTACGCTCAGAGCTCTGCTGTTTGGCGTCAGTTGGACTCCCTCCGCACTGCTGGCTGTCGTACCTGTAAGTGCTGCCTGGAGGTACGTGCTGACCTGGAGTTTCAGCGGGTTTACGAGTTCCTTACTCGCCTTCGTCCTGAGTTCGAGCAAAGGCGTGCCCAGCTCCTTGCACGCCACCCTCGTGTCACTCTCCTGGAGGCTCTTACCGAGATACGCGCAGAGGAGACTCGTTTGAGTGGTGCTGGTCTGATGCCACTCCCCTCTGTGCTCGCCGCTCGTCCGCCTGCTACACTGCCTCCTCCAGCGGCTACCACAGGTGGTGGTGGCCGTCCTCCGTCTGGAGGTGGCCGTCCTCACTGTTCCTACTGCGACAAGGATGGCCACACTGAGTCCCAGTGCTACAAGAAGAAGCGGCATCTTTCACGCCGTTCTTCTGCTGGCACTAGTGCTTCTACGACGACGTCTGCCTCGACTTCTTCATCAGCTTCTCTCACCGAGCAGGAGATAGCCAGACTTCGACGCCTACTTGCCGCTTCAGGTTCTCCCTCGACAGGTTCTGCAGGTTCTGCTACTGATTCTTCGAGCACTGAGAGACCACCTCCTACACAGTCAGGTACCTCCCCGTGGATTCTTGATTCTGGAGCATCCTTTCACATGACTCCTGATCCTTCCACTCTGTCTTCTATTACACCTCTTGATTCTCCTGTCAGTGTTCTTACTGCTGATGGTACATCTCTTTCTGTCTCTGGTCGAGGATCTCTTAGCAACTCCTCTTTTCATGTTCCTTCTGTTGCTCATGTTCCTCGCCTTACCTTGCAGCTTCTTTCTGCTGGGCAGATTACTGACCTTGGTTATCGGGTTATCCTCGACTCTGACTCTTGTTGTGTTCAGGACTGCCACACGGGAGCTCTGGTTGGTTCTGGCCCTCGGCGCCGTGACTCACAGCGTCTCTGGGAGCTTGACTGGCTTCACCTTCCTTCCGCTGCCACCATTGGCGCCAGTCTCTCCGCTTCTGCCACTTCGTCTACCAGCTCTTTCCAGCAGTGGCATCACCGTCTTGGCCATCTGTGTGGATCCCGTCTGTCGTCCTTAGTTCGTCGTGGTCTTCTGGGGTCTGTCTCAGGAGACGTGTCTTTAGATTGTCAGGGTTGTAAGTTAGGTAAACAGATTCAGCTTCCTTATTCTCATAGTGAGACTGTGTCTCAGCGTCCTTTTGATCTTGTTCATTCAGATGTTTGGGGTCCGGCTCCCTTCGTTTCGAAAGGGGGTCATCGTTATTATATTATTTTTATAGATGATTTCTCTCGCCACACTTGGATATATTTCATGTCTTCTCGTAGTGAGGTCTTACCTATCTATAAACAATTTTCCACTATGATACACACACAGTTCTCCACTCCTATTCGTGTCTTTAGAGCTGATTCTGCTGGCGAGTACCTCTCTCATCACCTGCGCAGCTTCCTTGCTGAGCAGGGCACTCTCGCTCAGTTCTCTTGTCCTGGTGCTCATGCTCAGAATGGTGTCGCTGAGCGCAAGCATCGTCACCTCCTTGAGACGGCTCGTGCTCTGATGATTGCCGCCTCTATTCCACCTCACTTTTGGGCCGAGGCTGTTTCCACTGCCACCTATCTCGTCAACATACAGCCCTCTTCTGCTCTTAAGGGTGCGATCCCTGTTGAGCGTCTCTGTGGTCTTCTTCCTGACTACTCTACACTTCATCTGTTTGGCTGCGTTTGCTACGTTCTCCTCGCCCCTCGAGAACGCACCAAACTGACCGCTCAGTCTGTTGAGTGTGTTTTTCTGGGATATAGCGCCGAGCACAAGGGCTATCGGTGCTGGGATCCTGTTGGTCGACGGATGCGGGTTTCTCGGGATGTGACTTTCGACGAGTCTCGTCCATTCTACCCACGTCCTGCCTCTCCTTCGGCTTCCTCTGTAGAGCCTCTGTCTTTCTTGACTTTTCCAGATACACCTATATCTGTTTTGCCCTCGTCCACCTCTTCCACTGAGTCTCCACATATTCCCCCTGTAGCCTCTCCGCCGTTGTCGCCGCCTGTGTCGTCTTCTACGACTCCGCAGGCTCCTCCCACTACAGTACCTCCTTCCCTTCTCTTCTACACTCTCATAACAGATATGACTTCTAAGGAACATAAGACTACCATCGACGAATTGGGACATACTGACATTTGTGACTTGCTGGGAAGCAATTTAACACTTCAAAATAACTGCATTTCAAAGTTGAGTTAACTAGTTGACTATCAATAGTTGCACATAGCAAGATAACCACGATCAGACAAAAAGCTACAAAAGAAATAAACAGTGATGACACCTTGCCCATGGATCATTCTCATCCCATAGATCATTTGTCCCAAGAATCATCTCAGCATAAGTAACTCCATCCTCTGTTAGATCTATATTATTGCTTTTCAGTTCTACACTTCTACAGTATAATGCTGCAGGAATAAATCAACATAATCATTTTAAGTAGCAAATATTAGGGAACCATGACTAGTTTCAAGCAACAAGAAAACACTCACAACACCCTCCATGAGAAGGTCTGCAACTTTAGCAGCAACTGGATACCATGCTGCGTCTCTATTATCCTAGTAACAAGAAGGGAAAAGCTGGTGAATATCTTACATTTTGACAGATCAAGAAACTCAAATGGCGTTGGAGGAATAAGGTTAGGGAAAGACTTAGCGACAAACCTCCCCACTTATTAGCAATGGGTTTCTTCCCTCATCTGTAAGCGCTGAGTCCACTTCATCCACAATAGCAAAATGGAATGGTCTTGGCCTATCAAATCATGTACTACACAGAAAATTAACAAATAGAGAGAAAGCACAATTCTGAACAGTGAGAGGACAGCCTCAAATGTACCATCTCGTAACTAGCTGTTCTTTGTTTCACGATAAATTGTCTCGAAGATGGTTAAATCCAAGCTCCTGTAGGCTGTAGGATATGGGCAGTCTTTGAGAACCTATATATATGGAGATATCACTACATAATACTATATAACCAAGATAAGCAGGTAAAGGGCTCTTTAACTAGTATTGTATGTGTTGGTCACAAGTAGCATCCATAAGATTCAAAGTCAAATTCAACAAATATACAAAGCCGTACCTAGTTACCAAAAGAAAAAAATGCCTCTTCTAATATGAATAACCACATGATAAGACTAATTAAAAGTTGTTCTTCCCTTCTACTAAGCATCTTACCGAGTTGTTAGTGCATGTAATGTTACACCCATAGTTGGCCCTTCTTTCATCAGACTTCAAACCCGCTTATGCATATGGCACAGAAGAAACAGAGTGACACACAGTTAACAATCCTATGTGTTTCCACGCCAGAAAGAATGGGATTAACAAAGTACAACCATAGCATTGTTCATAGTGTAAATACCTGAATTAGATCCACAGTAAACCAAGAAATCGATGAACACGACCCATCCATTCGGCAACTCGCTGTGCCAAATAATCATTTACAGTCACCACTGAAAAAGGATCAGAGTGCTTATAAGATGTGAAGAAGTGGGAACGAAGGACATGGAGGGCTAACTAGAGCTTAGCACTTAAAATGTGCAAAGTGGGTCAGATGAAGGTATCTGCTGATCTCAGCAAATCAACATTGGACAACCGCACAGATCTTTAAACACAAGCGAGAAGCATATATTCCATGGTAACAGCAATCACTTAAAATTTACTCATGTTTATATTATTTATTATGATTGTCACAAACTACACTGGGGAATGTGGTGGTATTAAAATGACTTGCGCTAAGTTTTCCCTTGAATTGTTAAGACTAAACATGTGCCAGACTACCAGAGCACTCCTCACTTCTTATGGGCTACAGAAACAGAATATTGATATTAACTTCATGCATTGTATAGTTCCTTCCGGTTGTCCATTTTTCAAAATGTAGGTATCTAATGGGAATGATAAGGGATATGATATGATCCACTAACTCTTTTAACACATTGTAGAGACGCATCACAGTCAATAGCCAGTCAGAAGTGAATGTAAGAAATGCAGCAGCTGATGAACACAAAAGGCGTAGTCAATCAACTGTAACTGCATCCACATGTATAAGTGTAATAATATATGACTACCTCATGGAACCAAGCAAATAATTCCTACTTGCATCCCCTCATCCTATAAGAGCAACTCCAGCAGGGCCCCTACTTGAGCGCTCAAACCTCATATTTGAGGGCTTGAGGTAAAAATAGAGGTCCAGCAGGGCCCCTACTAGAGCCCTCAAATTTGAGGAGCCCCTCAAATCCCCCCTTCAGCCCTCATTCCCAGGGGCTCTAGGCCAAGCCCTCAAATTTCTGTTTCAGTCATTTTCCCCTCCCGCGCTCCTCTTTCCCCGCCGCCTCCCTCCCCGCCTGCCTCTTTCCCCGCCGCCTCCCTCCCCGCCCGCCTCCTCCGCTTCCCCGCCCGCCTCCCTCCCCGCCATTGCCACTGCCGGCCATGCGCCGACCCGCCGCCTCCTCGTCTCGCGCCTCCGTCGTCCTCGAATCCGGACGCCACCGACCGAGCTCCTCCACCGCCGGCCTCCACCGCACGAGATCCGGCGACCCCGCACCAGATCCGGCCTCGGCCCGGCTGGATCCGGCCGCCTCCCGCCCGGATCCGTCCGCCGCTGCGCCGTCGCTGCCGGATCCGGCCATCTTCGCCCGAGGCCGCCGCTCCCCGCCCGGATCTGACCGGATCCGACGCCATCCGGCGCCGCACGCCGTCTCCATCCACCTCACCAAGGGCCTCCCCCTCGGCTCCTCCGCCGCATCCGCCGCCGCCTCCCATGTGTCTGTGACGGTGACGAGAGAGAGGGGACGAAGAAATTTGTCAGGAGTGGGTCCCATGTGTCAGTGTGTAGTGAATAGATTTGAGAGCTTAGATTTGAGGGGTGCTGTTGGAGTAGAAGCAAAAAAATTGGGCCCTCAAAAGTAGGGGTGAAAACGGGTCGGATTCGGACGGATATTGCTGTTACCATATCCTAACCCATATTTTTTTCTCCGGATTCGGTACCAATCGGATTCGGTGTCGGATCGATCGGGATTAACCCATTTCGTTTGCACCCCTACTTGTTTGTAAGGAATGCATACAATGCAGTAAATGAAGTAGGACGCACTGACTTGATATTACTATTTAATAGCTGATGTGGAAGATTTTATTTTACCATTGCAAAAGAAAATGAAACGTCAAATAGTAGCACTAACCTGAAATCAAACTTGAAGATGTATCGGATTCGGACGGATATTCGGATTCGGACGGATATTGCTGTTACCATATCCTAACCCATATTGTTTTCTCCGGATTCGGTACCAATCGGATTCGGTGTCGGGTCGGTCGGGATTAACCCGACCCGTTTTCACCCCTACTCAAAAGTAGGGGGAGCCCTCAAATGAAAAGTAGGGGCTTAGATTTGAGGGCTACTGCTGAAGTTGCTCTAACGACCAAATTAACTCAACCCATTGAACTAGCCCGGACTTCTGCAGACAAACAATTATCAACCACGCCCTTTACATGCTTCAAAATAAGTCTGCAATGCTTTGACATATCTCTAGAAGTTATAATAGTAAACTGCCAGCAATGGTCCAGTTGATCCACTAAAAAGGGCACACAAGAAAAGAACGTGCATTGCATTGATCAGCCATGCTCCATACAAATCAATGAAACCACCTAGATTAGCAGGTTTGGCCAACAACAAAATGCAATAAGTCTGATTTCGTACAGTACTATGAACCCCTTCCCCAGACAGCGCGTTGAGATAAGCCGCCAAGGTCGATACGAGGGTCTTCCCTTCACCAGTCTTCATCTCCGCAATGCACCCATCGTGAAGCACGGCACCTCCAATTATCTAACACAAACAAATCGATGAAACAAAGCTCAATCACCCCAACCAACTCGTCCATGCTTCCATGCCCGGTCTAAACAAGCAGGGCCGAATACCTGGACATTGAAATGTGTAGGATCGTATGACACAATCAAAGGTGAATGATTGCCTCCGCTTTTTGAGAAAACGGATCAAGAATTTGGGAACAAATCAAGAAAACATCGGGAACCAAGAATTTGGGAAGGCGCCGCGCGCCACCTGTTCGTCGGAAAGCCTCTGAAGCGGCGGCTCTAGAGAGCTGACGGCGGAGACGAGGCGGCGGTAGTAGCGCGCCACCCAGGCGTTGAGGCTGCAAAGGTACCCCCCCCCCCCCTCCCAAAGAACCCGCCCTGGCCGCAGCGGCGATGGTGGCTGTGCAGGATAGAGGAGGAAGCTTCTTGGTCTTGGTCCTGGGGTTGGCTCCGGGAGTGGGTTTGGAATAGGGCAAGAGGGGAGGGAAAAGGGTGGGGAGGAGGAAGGTGGAAGTGGAGAGGCGTTCAAATTTGGCTGTGGAACGCTTGTTTTTATTGTAAATCCAGTTCTCGCTTCGAGCGCGGCAGCTAACAACACCATGTTACCCGCCATGCTACATGAGTTCGACAGTACTGCCGAGCCACAATCAGCGCCAGCGCTGCCGAGGCCCAAAAAATCGGCAGTGATTAGAGTGTCATTTGTTGGACTAAAATAAGTTAATTTATAACTAAAATTATATTATATCTAATAGTGGTTTATTTGATATAACTAAATTTAAAAAAATAAAAAAAAATATGTTAACCCATCATGAACAGTACAAATAAATACGGAAAAAAATCGCAAAAAACAAAAATCTAGAAAAAGACAAAATTTAAGAATAATAAAAATAAGCTAGATGCCAGAAACCCAAGCCAAAATAAGCGGACCTAGGTTTCATGATTAGCAATAATTAAATTCGATTAGCACTATGTAAATATAATTAGTCCTGATTAATTAGGATTAGCATTAATTAATATTGGTTGCTGGCCAGCATCTGCGCTGCCGAGCTTAAGAAAGCCTAAATTTGTAATTAAAAAAGTGTCTTAGATCAAATTTTAAAAAAGATGGCTATAGTCCGATCTGCGTGAACACTAGGAGGGGGAGAGGAGAGAGCGAGACGGGGAGGAAAGCTGGGGAAGAAGGGAGGACTTACATGTGGGCCCATGTCTTCAGAATTGAGTTCGGGAAGGGCCATGCCAGGTTGAGGAGGGCAACAATGGGCCTGCGCACCCATGCTCATTGAGGCCCATTTCCTCCCTCGAATTCAATCCCCAGGAGCTATGATATATCGGTCATCATCATGAGTGAATTGATGGAATTACCAGCTTTGTTGCTAGCTTGCTTGCTTGCTTGTTCATTGGTCACGATGGATGGTTCACTGGCATTCGACATTTCAACCCTAGGCGTCGATCGCCACTTGAATTTTGGCTATCATCTGTGGGAGATGTGGTCATCCAAAGTAATAGTATTAGGGTTCATACACCAATCAATTCATTCAAAAGATTAAACTGATAAGGGAAAATAAGTAATATACTAAATACTCTCATCAATATGGACTTAAAGTGAGCCGCAATTTTTTTGCAAATGTTGCGTTAGTCAAATTTTGAACCCAGTACGTATAGACTTTAATTTGATACCATACATGCACCACTCAATTCATCCCAAAACTTAAATAATGAAAATAGGTGAGCTATATACTTCAATTAATAGATAGAAAAGCGTGTCAGAGCTAATTCCGAAGAAACACAGACGGAACTGTAGTTTATCTTGATCACATTTACAAAATGTGGACGCTACGATGAAGCCAGAAATGAAAGAATTGTAATTAAGACCGATGCAGTGTGCACGAGATAGGTTAATTTGGTCCCAAGCAAGCTCAGGCGACCCGTACGATAGGCTTGGCGCGAAGTTGAGGGGGAATGAACGTGCATGATGGGGTACATCATGTCCTTGTGATGAGATGAAAGGAGATAATAATAGTAGTAATTAAGGTCCCTTATTATTCATGACTTTGATTGTGTCGGCCACATTGATATTGATCTAAGTACTCCATTGTAACGTCACAAGCGCCATCATTCGGATCGGCGAGATCACGGATCGTACGTACTTAGCTGCCATGCATGCCAGTTAGCATGCATGGATGCCTTATGCCCCATTTTATTTCCACTTGAGTTTATAATTTTTGACTTATTTTTTACTATTTATAAATTTCATCTTTTTTTAACTTTTGGCTTTTTTGAGTTTTTTTGCCGGTTATTTTTTCCGGTATTCATTTGCGTTGTCCGTGATGAGCTAACATATTTTGTATATTTTTAAATTTTTAATTTAATTGCACTAAATAAGATATCTTCAGCTACAGTATAATTTCAGTCAGCTGCAGTGCAATTTTAATCATAAGCTACTATTTTTCAACTCAACCGAGTGGGGCCTTGGATAGGCTAGACATGGCTTCTTTTTAGATCGCCGGCTAAACATAACTTGACAAGCGCAGGTGCTGTTTAATTACTTAGGCAGTAAGTGCACCTGCTCCGTAAACAACTATTGACAACACAATTCGTTCAAGAAAACAATTAATCACAGAAATCCTGGTAAAACACACACACGAAACAACAGGCACAAGTAACGTACGTACTAGTTACACAGTTTTTAAGCTTGCTTAGTTTGTGAATACGGATGTCGGCCCGGCCGACAAAACCAACCGACCATGAACTCTTCTTCCATAATTTGAGCCCTCCTGCCTCGTGCATGTCTTATTCTTCCGAGTAAATATAATGTGGAAACACTTCATTTCCGTGTTAATTAAGTGTAAACTATACGAAAACCAGGTTTAAACGTTTCGAAAAATTCTCAAAGAAAGAACATTTAGATATAAGGGAGGCCAGGAGGGGATGTTCAGTGGCCATGTAACAAATTTTAGAATCAAACTCAATGGTATTTCAGAGGTATGAAAAGCAGCGAAAAATCACTATATATATTCGTGTAGAACTTGTCTTCTTTGCATGCTTGCAGACGCGATTCCATATATTCCTTAACGAATTACTCTTAAATGATGTTGCTCTTAATTAATTACTTCTATGGACAGCACGTACCCGGCTGTGTCCTCTATAAACAAACGCAGAAGTCAGGGTAAAAACAACAAGAAACAGGTAACGTACCTGCACAGTTTAGGCTGCTTAATTTGCAATACGGATCGATGTCTGCCCGGCCGACAGGGGACTAATTAACAACATTACAACAACCTGATGGATGATGCTTAATGAATTCTGCTGCTATTCCATAATTTAAGCCCCAGCTTCTGCTTATGCCTTAGCTTAGCTGTAGCGGTAGCTTCGCGCGTATGTGCCCAGGCTGCATAATAATTAAGCAACTAAAATTGATCACAAAACAGAGAAGAATTAAGGCTCTGCTCGGTTGGGCTGAAAAGCTGTAGTTTATGGCTAAAATTGCACTGTAGCGGTTGAAATTTCACTAGCTGAATGTGGCTTATTTGGTGTAATTAAATCTAAAAAAGTTAAAAATAGAAAAAATATGCTAACTCAACATGGACAACGCAAACGAATACGGAAAAAAGAACCGGCAAAAAAGCTCAAAAAAAGCCAAAAGTTCAAAAAAAGACGAAATTTATGAATAGTAAAAAAGCCAGAAGCTGAAATGAGCGGGGTAATTAAGATCGTTGCTGTTATTATGTGAAATGACCATTATGCAGTAGATGTAACTGTTAGATGAGGGTGAGTTCTTTTCAACTACGGATTAGTTTATAGCTGCGATTAATAGTTTTTAAGTCTAGCATAAACGCTTATGTGAGTAAATTATAAATCGATAAACTGTTCTTAAAAAACTATTATGGTAAACTGTATGAAAAAGCCAAAAAAGAAGGTGCTGGTTTTGTCCGGAGGAATGCACGAGCCATTCGTCGAAAAAAGGGCCCGAAACTGAGGTGATGCGTGGGCCGTAGCGGCCCCGACATGTGGAATCTCCGTCGGTGGCACGTTGCTCGAGCTGCCTGTCAACCAGCAGTCCCATGTACGATTGGTGCATGATCGAGCGAGCACGGAGCCGACCCATGCGTCCGTAATATCTAGGTAGCTAGCTAGGCTGTGGTGTTCTTGTGGTTCAGCTCAATGATTGGACTCTTGTGGTCACTGCTTGCATGCAGACAATATAACACATCAGAACTGCAATAGTAAGATCAGCTTAGGGTGGTCCATCCGGATTAATGTGCTCGGTGTACAGTAATAAAGAGAGATTTCGGGAATTCCTACAAAAATAACCCTAATAACATAGAATGTATTTTTTCATATATATATATATATATATATATATATATATATATATATATATATATATATATATATATATATATATATATATATATATATATATATATATATATATGTATGTATGTATGTATATCAAGATGTGCTCTACTAAAAAAATAATTTGACCAATGGAAGTTTCGTTACCTCTTGTAATCAAGGGTTTAATTGTGTGCGCATAATGGCAACGTGTTCTTTTGAAGGAAAGCACGTAATGTTGTTTTTTGTTACTTGTCAAAAGAACAACTTGCTAGCAATTATGACATGGACATTTAACAGTGACATGGACATTTAATAATGATATGGATATTTAGGGCCCGTTTGGCACGGCTCCACTTCACAAGTGGAGCTGTTATTTTTGGCTTCAGCTCCACGAACAGCTCCACCGGTGGAGCTGGAGCTGTTTTGGTAGACTGTTTGGCAAAACAGCTCCACCTGTTTTATCATGCATGGTTGAGAGATGTCAATTGTCCAATATACCCCTGTCTATTTGGCTTGTAGTAACAGCAATAGAAGAGCCGGTGGCAGATCGCGTAAATTCACGAAAGTACAAGGGCACACTGCTACAGACAGCCCTATCACAGACGGTTCGGAACCGTCATCACAGACGGTTTCTGAACCGTCAGTGTTTAGGTGTCAGTGATAGTTGGTGGTTATCACAGACGGTTCCCGAGCCGTCTGTGATAACTACATTACAGACGGTCTTGATTTCTAACCGTCTGTGATAGACGAGTATCACAGACGGATTTTTATAAACAACCGTCTGTGATACTCTCTATCACAGACGGTTAATAATCAAGACCGTCTGTGATACGAGACTATCACAGACGGTTGTTTTTAACCAACCGTCTGTGATACTCGTCTATCACAGACGGTTAGTAATCAAGACCGTCTGTGATACGAGACTATCACAGACGGTTGTTTATAACCAACCGTCTGTGAGACTCGTCTATCACAGACGGTTAGTAATCAAGACCGTCTGTGATACGAGACTATCACAGACGGTTGTTTATAACCAACCGTCTGTGAGACTCGTCTATCACAGACGGCATGCGGGCCTGCGGATGGAGCCGGGTGGAGCTACTTTTTTCAGCTCCATCTCGTACATATCTTTTGTCTCATCACGTTTTAAGGGACTCCTTGGGTGGAGCTATTTTGTTTTACCCCGTTTGGCACAAAACGGCTCCAAACAGCTCCAGGAGCCGGTGGTGAGCTGTGCCAAACGGGGCCTTAACAGTGATGTATGTCCATATCACTGTTAAATGTCGGATTGAATAATGAATAAACTTCCTTCGACGGGGTTGAACTAGTCATGTCTAACCCATTAGTGTATGTATTCTTTTTTTTTTACAATCAACATTTAATAATGACATGGACAGTTTACAGTGATGTATGTCCATATCACTGTTAAATGTCGGATTGAATAATGAATAAACTTCCTTCGAAGGGGTTGAACTAGTCATGTCTAACCCATTAGTGTATGGCTTCTTTTTTTTTTACAATCAACTAATCGTGGCACGAAGGAAAAAGTCCACCGTACTCCCTACATTATCACGAGAGTCCACTTAACACCTAAATGCCTTGATTAATCCCGGATAATAAAACGAAGGAAAAATAAAAATATATATCATCACGGATAATAAAAAGAAATAAGAAAGAAAACAAAAAAAAGGAAAATGGATAAAATTAAGAAGCCAGTGTATTTCAGAAGTTAGAAACAGAAATTCGTTTAGAACAGGATTTTAATCCCGATCTTGTAAAACATGATTTCATTTTCTCCATCCTGGGCTCCACGTGACGTGGACCATGTGAAAGGCGTGGAAGCAGGGGCGGAGTCAGCATATAAGCATTGATATGCAGTGACCTCAATGAAATTTAGCAAATTCTATAAAGAAATTACAGTTTATTACTGTTCATCGGTGGAGGGGATATCATCGTGCAATAGAGGTGACCTCAATGCTCCTGTCGTCTGACTTCGCCCCTACGTGGAAGCTCTAGGCACGCTGCCACTGCCCATGAGAGCTTGCGTCCGGCCATGAGCACCACCGCGCGGGAGCTCGAACTAGGGCACCGACGTGGTGCGCGTACGAGCCCATGCTGTGCCACCGTTACGAACTTACGCTACATGTCGTCGCCTCGAGCTACCCCGACGGGCGAGCTCGCAACCACTGGGTGTTCGATAAAAAGGCCAAGGAAAATAAAGTGCAGGGGAAGTGTAATGGCCTGTAGAGCCAATGTGGCAAAATTAACCAATGTGGTAAAACCGCTCTTAAAATCAACCCCTGGGTACGAAGTGATCCCATACGTATTATAAGATCGGAACCATTAGGGACCTGTTTTAAAGTGTTCTGTCTTTTGGCTAAAACGGCTTTGTAACGATGGTTAATTTTTTTGGTGTATCTATTTATTACTAAAAATCGATGATAGGTATTTTAGTGTCGCTAAAAAAAGAGAAAAAGTTACAAATTCTCACAAAAAGTAAAACATCTGACTCTTAATCAAGTAGGTCCTAATTAAGTAAAACTATAACAGCCGTCAGATGTTATTGCTTAAAGATATATTTCTTCTTAATTTAAAAGAGATGATAATCCTTATTAGATGTTATTACTTAAACATATATTTCTTTTTAATTTAGAACAAAAGATAATTCTTATTAAAAAAACAAATCTTACGGCGATGAAAACGGGTTCGGGGCAATGTCACTGGACGATTCGTCCTCCGTGTAACTGAAAATTCAGGTGGGATGGGTCCACCTGAAAACGGTTAACATTAATAAACTGAAAAGGGTTAACATTTGGATGTAAATGATGGTTTCGGGCGATTGGCACATGGGCTGGATTCCTCGAGTAAATGAAGGCATGCCATTCTATTATATTGTAGTTCTTTTAGAAGGCAACGGTGGGCTGGGTCCACCTGAAAAGGGTTTTTTTAAAAGGATTTTTATTCGAATTCTAATCTAAAATAGAAAATTGAAATTAAAAAAAATAACAGCAAAAAATAATATAATTTTGGAATGAAAAAATAAAAGGAAAGTGACAATTTGATTTTAATATGAGCTCCAAATAAAAAGCACTACATAGTTAAAATTTGGAATAGAGATTAGATGAAAATTAGCAGTTAGATTTGTATCTAACCTAAAACTAAGATTCCAAATTAAATAAAAAATAAATTTGAGATTAAAGAAAGAGTCCATGTGAAATACTATAAGAAATAACATAAATTTGAAATAAAAATTAGCAGCTGGATTTATAACTGAATTCCAGCTTAAAACTAAAAAAGAAAGTCTATAAGAAGTGCAATCCAAAAATATGCAAATTTAGAATAAAAGCAAAAGAAAATTAGTGTTTGTTTTTTAATTCCAGATTAAGTGAAAAATAGAACATTTAGTTTTATTCAAAATTAAAATTACAAAAATATTCTAATTTGAGAAAAATAAAATAAGATAGCGAATTTCATTGTGTATGTGTATATTACCAATCAAAATGCATTATACAATAAAAATCAATGACAGGTAGTTTACAATCGCTAAGGAAAAAGAAAATTGCTTAAAACTTCTCATATAAACAAAAACATTATGACCATTTATTTGGTGTACCTCCACAGGATGGAGGGATTGAGAGTGATATCATTAACGGGTGTTCACTCAGCTATATACACCGATGTAAACTATATTATGCGCATTATGAGCATGTAGTATAGACAAGCATTGCAATAATAAAAAAATGATCATGATATAAATAAAAAATGTGATGCAATGCTATATTTATTGTTTGCAGTGCAAGTATTTTTGTTAAAAAGTATATGGGAAGAAATTTTTGGTCACATGTGACAAGTATTGGGTAACAAAGTAAGTATTTTTCTCTTATAATATATAATATTAAAATATCACAAACGAAGTTATGTAATAATCTATTTTTAAAAAAACCAAAATTACATATGTATTGCCAAGTCATGTAAATGTGTTTTAAGGTTGATGCCCGCGCAAGTGCGCGCCTTACTAGTTCAATTAAAGGAACATGAAGAAAATAGGAAAAATAAAAAGCATGTTATATATTCATAATAATACAAAGAAAAAGGAGAAAAAGAAAAAAGTAATAAAGAGCTAATATGTCTTAAATGATTTTTGGTTTCAGAAAATTAGAAGCTATCGTTGTTTTAACTGAGGGCCTAGGTAATAAGCCACTTAAAAGTTTATAGGATCAAGTGGACCCTCGTGGTATTTGGTTTCTGAATGGACCCGTACCAGTTGAGTTGAGTTCCTACATGTAGCATGTAGAACGCTACATGTGGAGGTATGGCTAGTAGTTCATAATGCATTGAGACTAAAACTATAGTATGTTAAGTCAAGATTAAGAGGAAGATTGTTAGAAATAATCTTAATTTAGAGTTCAAGACGTAGTATAGTCTGTCTCCGTGTGTAACTTAAGTTGAAGTTGTATCCAACTTAGAAATCCGAATACGTAAGCTAGTAGAAGATTATTAGCCTATATATTGAGAAGGCTTGTAGCCAGTTTTGAAATAAAAGAGAAAAAGGGGAGCAAGTAAGAGAATATAGAAATTCAAAAATTCTCATGTGTTCTCTCAATTTATTCACGATGTGTGTGTTTTCTCATGGATTAAAGTTTTAACAAAACTCAATGGTATTTCAGAGGTATGAAAAGCAGCGAAAAATCACTATATATATATATATATATATATATATATATATATATATATATATATATATATATATATATATATATATATATATATATATATATATATATATATATATATATATATATATATTCGTGTAGAACTTGTCTTCTTTGCATACTTGCAAACGCGATTCCATATATTCCTTAACGAATTACTCTTAAATGATGACGCCCTTAATTAATTACTTCTAGGGACAGCACGTACCCGGCTGGGTCCTCTATAAACAAACGCAGAAGTCAGGGTAAAAACAACAAGAAACAGGTAACGTACCTGCACAGTTTAAGCTGCTTAATTTGCAATACGGATCGATGTCTGCCCGGCCGACAGGGGACTAATTAACAACATTACAACAACCTGATAGATGAAGCTTAATGAATTCTGCTGCTTATTCCATAATTTAAGCCCCAGCTGCTGCTTATGCCTTAGCTTAGCTGTAGCGGTAGCTTCGTGCGTATGTGCCCAGGCTGCATAATAATTAAGCAACTAAAATTGATCACAGAACAGAGAAGAATTAAGTAGATCAAGATCGTTGCTGTTATTATGTGAAATGACCATTATGTAGTAGATGCAACCGTTAGATGAGGGTGGGTTCTTTTCACTACGGGTGATAGTTTATAGCTGTGATGAATAGTTTTTAAGTCTAACATAAACGTTTATGTAAATAAATTATATATAGATAAACTGTTCTTAAAAAACTATTATGATAAACTGTATAAAAAGACCAAAAAGAAGATAGCGGTTTGTCTGTGGTTAATAATTTTTAAGTTTAATATACATTTTTGTGTAAATAAATTATATATCAATAAATTGTTTTAAAAAAACTATTACGATAAGCTGTATGAAAATGGAAAAAAACAGAAGCTGGTGGTTTGATTGGAGGAATGCACGAGCCATTCGTCGAAAAAAGGGGCCGAAACTGAGGTGATGCGTGGGCTGTAGGGCCCCCGACATGTGGAATCTCCGTCGGTGGCACGTTGCTCCAGTCGCCTGTCAACCAGCAGTCGCATGTACGATTGGTGCA
Source organism: Dendrocalamus latiflorus (assembly GCA_017311315.1). Lineage (NCBI taxonomy): Eukaryota > Viridiplantae > Streptophyta > Magnoliopsida > Poales > Poaceae > Dendrocalamus > Dendrocalamus latiflorus. The sequence continues at coordinate 4,239,371 of CM029641.1, read as the reverse complement.
TGATCGATCGAGCATGGAGCCGACCTGCGTCCGTAATATCTAGGTAGCTAGCTAGGCTGTGGTGTTCTTGTGGTTCAGCTCAATGATTGGACTCTTGTGGTCACTGCATGCGTGCAGCCAATATAACACATCAGAACTGCAATAGTAAGATCAGATTCGGGTGGTTCATCCGGATTAATGTGCTCGGTGTACAGTAATAAAGAGAGATTTCGGAATTCCTACAAAAATAGCCCTAATAATATAGAATGTATTTTTCATATATATGTATATGTGTGTATATATCACGATGTGCTCTACTAAAAAAAATAATTTGACCAATGGAAGTTTCGTTACCCTCTTGTAATCAAGGGTTTAATTGTGTGCGCATAATGGCAACGTGTTCTTTTGAAGGAAAACACGTAATGTTGTTTTTTGTTAGAGCAAGTATAATAAGAGGCTGTTAGTAGGCTGTATGCTGAGGTGGAGGAGAGAGAGGAGGAGAGAGAAGAGAGGTGGGCTGTAAGTTTACAGCCAGCTGAAGCACAAGAACCAAAAAACTTTGTGAGAGAAAGGGGTGGGTCATACAGCCTTCAGCTGGCTGTAAACTACTATATGAATGAGCTGATAAGTGGGCTGTAAGTGTCTATACAACTAGCTGAAGGCTGTATTATTAGCCTTGCTCTTACTTGTCAAAAGAACAACTTGCTAGCAATTATGACATCGACATTTAACAGTGACATGGACATTTAATAATGATATGGACATTTTACAGTGATGTATGTCCATATCACTGTTAAATGTCGGATAATGAATAAACTTCCTTCGACGGGGTTGAAGTAGTCATGTCTAACACATTAGTGTATGGCTTCTTTTTTTTTACAATCAACTAATCGTGGCACGAAGAAAAAAGTCCACCGTACTCCCTACATTATCACGAGAGTCCACTTAACACCTAAATGCCTTGATTAATCCCGGTCTTGTAATGCCTTGCTTAGGTAGCGCTCAATGCAGCTTTTAGCTGGAAATATACTTTAGGCTGCTAAAAATACACAGTAACGAATGTTAGTTTTTTTCTAAGTAATTAAATTTTTAAAAATAAAAATATATATCATCACGGATAATAAAAAGAAATAAGAAAGAAAACAAAAAAAGGAAAATGGATAAAATTAAGAAGCCAGTGTATTTCAGAAGTTAGAAACAGAAATTCGTTTAGAACAGGATTTTAATCCCGATCTTGTAAAACATGATTTCATTTTCTCCATCCTGGGCTCCACGTGACGTGGACCATGTGAAAGGCGTGGAAGCAGGGGCGGAGTCAGCATATAAGCATTGATATTCAGTAACCTCAATGAAATTTAGCAAATTCTATAAAGAAATTACTGTTTATTACTGTTCATCGGTGGAGGGGACATCATCGTGCAATAGAGGTGACCTCAATGCTCTTGTCGTCTGGCTTCGCCCCTACGTGGAAGCTCTAGGCACGCTGCCACTGCCCGTGAGAGCTTGCCTCCGGCCATGAGCACCACCGCGCGGGAGCTCGAACTAGGGCACCGACGTGGTGCGCGTACGAGCCCATGCTGTGCCACCGTTACGAACTTACGCTACATATCGTCGCCTCGAGCTACCCCGACGGGCGAGCTCGCAACCACTGGGTGTTCGATAAAAAAAAGGCCAAGGAAAATAAAGCGCAGGGGAAGTGTAATGGCCTGTAGAGCCAATGTGGCAAAATTAACCAATGTGGTAAAACCGCTCTTAAAATCAACCCCTGGCTTTAGTTTTTTATTTTTAAAAATTGTTTTTTCTTTTTAACTTTTTTCCCTTTGTATTATCATAAAAGATTTATTGGTGTTTTTTAATTTTTCTAAATTTTTAAAAAATTTGTTATTTTTTGACCCAAATTAATAGTTGTTACAGTAAAAAGTCTATAATAAAAAAGCTTATCAGAATAGTCTTTCTCGAATAAATAAATGACCCAAATTTAGGCCCCGTTTGGCACGGCTCCACTTCACAAGTGGAGCTGTTATTTTTGGCTTCAGCTCCACGAACAGCTCCACCGGTGGAGCTGGAGCTGTTTTGGTAGACTGTTTGGCAAAACAGCTCCACCTGTTTTATCATGCATGGTTGAGAGATGTCAATTGTCCAATATACCCCTGTCTATTTGGCTTGTAGTAACACCAATAGAAGAGCCGGTGGCAGATCGCGTAAATTCACGAAAGTACAAGGGCAGTGGCATGCGGGCCTGCGGATGGAGCCGGGTGGAGCTACTTTTTTCAGCTCCATCTCGTACATATCTTTTGTCTCATCACGTTTTAAGGGACTCCTTGGGTGGAGCTATTTTGTTTTACCCCGTTTGGCACAAAACAACTCCAAACAGCTCCAGGAGTCGGTGGTGGAGCTGTGCCAAACGGGGCCTTAACAGTGATGTATGTCCATATCACTGTTAAATGTCGGATTGAATAATGAATAAACATCCTTCGACGGGGTTGAACTAGTCATGTCTAACCCATTAGTGTCATTTAATAATGACATGAACATTTAACAGTGATGTATGTCCATATCACTGTTAAATGTCGGATAATGAATAAACTTCCTTCGACGGGGTTGAAGTAGTCATGTCTAACCCATTAGTGTATGGCTTCTTTTTTTTACAATCAACTAATCGTGGCACGAAGAAAAAAGTCCACCGTACTCCATACATTATCACGAGAGTCCACTTGACACCTAAATGCCTTGATTAATCCCGGTCTTGTAATGCCTTGCTTAGGTAGCGCTCAATGCAGCTTTTAGCTGGAAATATACTTTAGGCGGCTAAAAATACATAGCAGTGGATGTTAGTTTTTTCTAAGTAATTAAATTTTTAAAAATGAAGAATATATATCATCACAGATAATACAAAGAAATAAAGAAGAAAACAAAAAAAAAGAAAATGGATAAAATTAAGAAGCCAGTGTATTTCAGAAGTTAGAAACAGAAATTCGTTTAGAACAGGATTTTAATCCCGATCTTGTAAAACATGATTTCATTTTCTCCATCCTGGGCTCCACGTGACGTGGACCATGTGAAAGGCGTGGAAGCAGGGGCGGAGTCAGCATATAAGCATTGATATTCAGTGACCTCAATGAAATTTAGCAAATTCTATAAAGAAATTACAGTTTATTACTGTTCATCGGTGGAGGGGATATCATCGTGCAATAGAGGTGACCTCAATGCTCCTGTCGTCTGGCTTCGCCCCTACGTGGAAGCTCTAGGCACGCTGCCACTGCCCGTGAGAGCTTGCGTCCGGCCATGAGCACCACCGCGCGGGAGCTCGAACTAGGCCACCGACGTGGTGCGCGTACGAGCCCATGTTGTGCCACCGTTACGAACTTACGCTACATGTCGCCGCCTCGAGCTACCCCGACGGGCGAGCTCGCAACCACTGGGTGTTCGATAAAAAGGCCAAGGAAAATAAAGCGCAGGGGAAGTGTAATGGCCTGTAGAGCCAACATGGCAAAATTAACCAATGTGGTAAAACCGCTCTTAAAATCGACCCTTGGGTACGAAGTGATCCCATACGTATTATAAGATCGGAACCATTAGGGACCTGTTTTAAAGTGTTCTGTCTTTTGGCTAAAACGGCTTTGTAACGATGGTTAATTTTTTTGGTGTATCTATTTATTACTAAAAATCGATGATAGGTATTTTAGTGTCGCTAAAAAAAGAGAAAAAGTTACAAATTCTCATAAAAAGTAAAACATCTGACTCTTAATCAAGTAGGTCCTAATTAAGTAAAACTATAACAGCCGTCAGATGTTATTGCTTAAAGATATATTTCTTCTTAATTTAAAAGAGATGATAATCCTTATTAGATGTTATTGCTTAAACATATATTTCTTTTTAATTTAGAACAAAAGATAATTCTTATTTAAAAAAACAAATCTTACGGCGATGAAAACGGGTTCGGGGCAATGTCACTGGACGATTAGTCCTCCGTGTAACTGAAAATTCAGGTGGGATGGGTCCACCTGAAAACGGTGAACATTAATAAACTGAAAAGGGTCAACATTTGGATGTAAATGATGGTTTCGGGCGATTGGCACATGGGCTGGATTCCTCGAGTAAATGAAGGCATGCCATTCTATTATATTGTAGTTCTTTTAGAAGGCAACGGTGGGCTGGGTCCACCTGAAAAGGGTTTTTTAAAAAGGATTTGTATTCGAATTCTAATCTAAAATAGAAAATTGAAATTAAATAAAAAAATAACAGCAAAAATAACATAATTTTGGAATGAAAAAATAAAAGGAAAGTAACAATTTAATTTTTATATGAGCTCCAAATAAAAAGCACTACATAGTTAAAATTTGGAATAGAGATTAGATGAAAATTAGTAGTTAGATTTGTATCTAACCTAAAACTAAGATTCAAAATTAAATAAAAATAAATTTGAGATTAAAGAAAGAGTCCATGTGAAATACTATAAGAAATAACCTAAATTGCAAATAAAAATTAGCAACTGGATTTATAAATGAATTCCAGCTTAAAACTAAAAAAGAAAGTCTATAAGAAGTGCAATCCAAAAATATGCAACTTTAGAATAAAATTCAAAGAAAATTAGTGTTTGTTTTTTTAATTCCAGACTAAGTGAAAAATAGAAAATTTAGTTTTATTCAAAATTAAAATTACAAAAATATTCCAATTTGAAGAAAAATAAAATAAGATAGCGAATTTCATTGTGTATGTGTGTGCGTATATTACCAATCAAAATCCATTATACAATAAAAATCAATGACAGGTAGTTTGCAATCACTAAGGAAAAGATTCTCACATAAACAAAAACATTATGGCCATTTATTTGGAGTACCTCCACAGGATGGAGGGATTGAGAGTGATATCATTAACGGGTGTTCACTCAGTTATATACACCGATGTAAGCTATATGATGCGCGTTATGAGCATGTATTATAGACAAGCATTGCAATAATAAAAAAGGATGATGATATAAATAAAAATATATTATGTAATGCTATATTTATTGTTTGTAGTGCAAGTATTTTTGTTAAAAAGTATATGGGAAGAAAATTTTGGTCACATGTGACAAGTATTGGGTAACAAAGTAAGTATTTTTCTCTTATATATATAATATTAAAATATCACAAACGAAGTTCTGTAATAATCTATTTTTAAAAAATAAAATTACATACGTATTGCCAAGTCATGTAAACGTGTTTTAAGGATGATGCCCGCGCAAGTGCGCGGACCACCTTACTAGTTCAATTAAAGGAATAGGAAAAATAGGAAAAATAAAAAGCATGTTATATATTCATAATAATACAAAGAAAAAGGAGAAAAAGAAAAAAAGTAATAAAGAGCTAATATGTCTTAAATGATATTTGGTTTCAGAAAATTAGAAGCTATCGTTGTTTTAACTGAGGGCCTAGGTAATAAGCCACTTAAAAGTTTATAGGATCAAGTGGACCCTCGTGGTACTTTACGATAGTAAAATGGAATTACCCCCCCCCCCCCCCCCCCCCAGCATAGATGCACCAAGCCCCCTACTCCTGCTGCGAACGTGGAGAAGACAGGGACCGTGGTTTGCGAGATCAATTATTTGGAGCGCAATGCACATGGGGTGTGAGATGTGACACGTACCCACCTATGTACGCCGCGGCTGAAGTGACGGCGCGCGGGCCACGGAAGACGCAAACGTGGCCGCGGGGTCAGCAGATGGCTCGGCGACACAGACCGGGAGATGCACCGGCCCATTTTGGCCTCTTCCTCCCGGCCGGCCAGACGTACGCCGCCGCCTCCGATCCTCTCCTTGTCATGTTTCACTCCTGCACGTGCCCGGTCTCTTCTCCCGTTTCGTCCTCTTTTATTTATTTTTTTTGCCATTTTCCTTGCTTATTCATTTATTCTTCCATTGCATGAGGAGCTGCCTTCTGCCTCTTCGGCACCACTACAAACGGCTTTAATTTTTTATTTTTAAAAATTGTTTTTTCTTTTTAGCTTTTTTCCCTTTGTATTATCATAAAAGATTTATTGGTGTTTTTTTAATTTTTCTAAATTTTTAAAAAATTTGTTATTTTTTGACCCAAATTAATAGTTGTTACAGTAAAAAAGTCTGCAATAAAAAAACTTATCAGAATAGTCTTTCTCGAATAAATAAATGAGACGATTTCTCCGTTGTTTTTCGAAACGGCTTACCAAAATAGTCTTTTCAAAACTATTTACTGACTTATCAATATCCATTTACACAAACGTTCACAGTAAGACAAAAATATCATTAGCTCAGTCGAAAAGAGCCACCCTACAACATAACATGCAAATGCCGCCCACGTGGTGGACGGATCAGCCGGAGGAGTTCCTGCACGGGAACATGCATGGTGGGCTGCAGGGCCCGATGTTACCGGTTCCCATGTTTCCGTCCGGCTAATGGTGCACTTCGTTTCCTCGCAGAAATAAAAAAGTTAAGATTTGCACCAATGCAAAACTGGTTCGAACGTCGGACGACACAGAAATTTTGCATGAATTAGGCCCTGTTTGGTACAGCTTCACCAACAGCTTCATAAGCTGTTGTGAGCTATTTTTTGCCAAACACTCTTTTTGCAAACAGCTTCATGGATGAAGCTCCTTAAATCATGCTCTCACAAGGGAATGAGGTGGGGTGAAGCTGAAAATAGTAGCTTTTCACAGCTCTCTCCCTCAGGCTCGCAGTTCTAGGAATCCACTGCCCTTGTAGTTGACAGAAATTACAGCACTTTGCCACTGGGTCCCCCACCTGTTTCCTCTCCTCCCGTTCGCACTGATTTTAATTTTTTTTATTTTTAATTTTTTAAATTTTTTAATTCATACTCATTCAAATATATTATTTTTTTAATTCATATGACCATATACAAACATACAACTTCAAATGTTAGAACAAGTCAGGTAGACAGGGGCATCTTGGACAATTGCCCTATCTCAGCCATGCATGAAGCTGTTGGTGAAGCTGTTTTGCCAAACAGTTTTCCAAAACAGCTTTAGCTTCACCGGTGAAGCTGCTCGTGAAGCTGAAACAAAAAAAAACAGCTTCACTAGTGAAGCTGAGCTGTGCCAAACGAGGCCTTAGAGTGACTCCTTCGTAATTCAAAGGAAAATTCGTCCGGTCCCAGACGGGACCTAACCGTAAATTCAAATCCTTTCCTCAACTTCCCGTACGTGCTTCCAAAATTTGGCATACTAATTGAGTACTCCTACCTTCTAGTAATCTTTGTGACTCAGGGATATGCGCGAATGGAGGGAGCAGCACGTGTTATCCTGGACGGCTCGATCAGCACCAACAAAACACAGCGAATATCTTTATTTCTGCCTTCGGAAAGACAAAAATTTGATCATATATGGGTCGACATACTAAAACGATCGTTTTCTCTTGAAATGGCATCATATCATTCACAAATTATGCTTTTTCTGAAATGTGTAACGACCATACATATAGATAGATAGAGGCAGTCACATGACTTACATACAAAACACACTTAGGGATGGTAATTCCCCCGCGGGGTGGAGACCCACTGGAAATTTCCCATGGAGGCAGGGGTGAGGGTGGGGGACAAACTCACCCCGTGTGGGGACAAGGCTTGTTATCCTAGCGGGTGGGGGCGAGGGACAAACTCTCCCCATGAGGACCTGCTGAGATACTAAAATATTTTATTTTTATTTATTGATTATAGTTTTGAATATAAAATGTGTATTCTTTATCATATGTTTGGACTAAATGTGTGTGTGTATATATTATAAATTATGTTTTGAAACTATAATTTAAGAAAAAAGCATATGTAGGTACTTATAAATTAACAAATGTAGCCATAAAATATTTTTAAAAATAAATATAAAACTATTTTTCAACCATCGTAGAGATCCCCACAGGGGACAGAGACAGGGAGTGCGCTCTCGCCGCTAGCCTTCACAACCCCCCCCCCCCCCACGCCCTCTTGCCATCCCTCGACACACTCCATCCCTATGCATGAAGCATATCTAGGTTGGCACCTCTAGTGCACTTACGTCAATAGTTTTCATAGTGTCATATAGGATTAAATCTGATATGGAAGAAGAGTTAAAGAAGAGAGTAAACCTATATCTCATACAAGATACAACCCATTTGAGATAACCAAAAATATGAGAGGATGCAGATTAGGAGGAAGGAGAGAGAGGAGGTGGGATAGAAGAAAAGAAATTAATTGAATGGGTAGTTATTAGATACATTGCATTAAGAATGATTGTATCTAGAGTTATTTTGTATGATCAGGTAAATTTAGAAACACGTATACATGCTGTGCATTGGGAATACCTTATCCTACTGCTACTATTAGGCTTTATTTGGGTTTTTTTACTTATGGTTTATTTTTCATTATAGATAACAGTGGTTTTTCATAATTAAATTTAAAAAATAAAAAACAAGTTAGCCTATCAGGGACAATATAAAGAAATAAAGAAAATAAAAAACTAGAAAAATATGAAAATAAAAAAACTAGACGGGAAGTCAAAAAATTGAAACCCAACGAGCAGTTGTACGGTGGAGTAATTCTGGGTCTTGGATCTGGCGCCAAATAAAACTGCCAACTTAACCGACCAAGCCGTTGAAGACTTCAATGCGACGTACTTTACCCTCCACCAGAGGGAGATTCTTCAGTTTTGGAGGGAGATTCTGCAGTTTGCTTGGACGACTCGACCATCTGCCTATAATTTAAACCAAGCATCACCCATCCAAGATAAAAGTATAATTAACCAAGCCATCACCTACCAAGATGTTCTAGCTAGGCGGCTAGCCTTGTATGGTTCCTAAGTAACTCTGTTTCTGTTCTTTCAGATAATCACTCGACTAGGCAACTCTCATCATCCCTCCATCAGAATTTATTGTCACAGTAGAAAATGCATAGTCAAGGTCTACTAATCTTGTTTGCCAAATCAAAACTAGTATATTCATCGTGAAATTTAACTTGTAATGTTATACCTTCTGTGGCGGTAGAATTATATATGTCCTAATGGAAATCAATGGTCAAAGACTCAAAGTTGTGTATCAGGTACAGTAAAAAGAAATAAAAAAATGTAAGTAATTTGTTGCCCTGACAGCATTTATTTACACATGTAAACAACAACAACAACAATAATAATAGCCCTGGTTCCAAGCTTGTAGCTAAGTCTTTGTACTCACCGTGACCCCTCGGCCGGCACGAATTACTCAAGAAGGAACTGAAAATGGTTGTGTTTTTCTTCTTTGAATAAGTCGTTGTACGCAGCACTTGTTCATCAGTATTTAGTTGCATGCGAAAAAATAAAGCATGTACATGTATGGGCGCCAATGCTGGCTGCAGTAGCTAAATAAAAGCTGTACTGATAGCTAGTCCTTTTTTAGGCTACAGCTTATACTAGTTTTTTTTGTTATGGCTTATAATTTTTGTCTTTGTTTTTCAAGATGTAAGAAGACAGTGAAAACGTTGTTGCAGACAGCGTACATAATTTTAGATTTGGAAAGCCATTAAAACAATCTATTTTAAGAACTTGTTCTATTTATTTTAATTTTTGAAGAAGCTAAAAGTAAAAAATATATTTTTTTAGGCAGGTTATCAGCTAGCTTGATGTGGTAGAATTAATTGTTAAGATCACGTCGAATTAGGTAGTAAGCAGTACAACATCTATCAGTAATATAATATATAATCCCGGTGATTATCCGTGCAAGTTCCATCCGCACGGCGGGTTGTTCGTGGAGATAGATTAAGATCACGCGCAGCGGTATTAATCGGAACAGGCTAATCTTAACGGCACTTGGCAATGCCGCACGCGCGTGATCTTGACAGCTAGCTCACGGGCCCGATCGACGGACGGATCTATTGCCACGTCGTCGGGAGGTCGTTGAGCCCAGCATGCATGATCTCGTGCATCATCATCTCCTCTTCAACAACCAGATGCAGATCAGATCGAATCGATCGCCGATAAAATTAATTGACCTCTAGATTAGAGCTAGCTTGCTAGCTACATTTATTTAGTGACTCGTCGTGGAGAAAAATTAATAATCTGCACGTTCCTGATTTCGCCTGTCAAGTCAACAAATTGAGTCTGCCTAGCTTAGCCGGCTGGTTAGCGAGACAAAGCAGCCAGGTAAGTTGGTATGTACAAGCATGTATGACCTGACCACGTCTCGCCCGCGGTCAGACTGACCGACTGATATAGCGAGTCCAGAGTCCAGTGTCCACAACAGACCGGAATTAGCCCCGGGTTTTTGGAAATTAAGACTGAGTTCTTTTCGTCTATAGATTATAGCCTATAACTTCTTTGAATAAATAAATAGAATAATCTTTTCGAAACGGCTTATGGTATTTGGTTTGTTCACATAAATGCTCGTACTATAGCTAAAAACTATTAACCACAGCCATCAAACATAGCCGGAAAAAACACGAAACGGCTTATCGGTATTTGATTTGTTCACATAAATGCTCGTACTATGGTAAAAAACTATTAACCACAGCTATCAAACATAGCCGAAAAGGATAGAACCTAATTCACCAGCTACCTACAGGAGCAGATTCAGGAAACTGAGTCACTTGGGTCATTGGGGATCATCATGCACTAATCTCATTTGAGCTTATGGAGTAACTCTTATATACATAGAATTCTAACATAGGTTGAGCACTACGCTGTGGATCCGCCCTTGGGCTACCTACTCGGTGACACGTTATGTGTCCTTTGTTGGGCGTGCATTTTCTTTTAATTTGAAAATTAAGTCCTTGTTCAAATTAAGCCAAATAATAGCATTTTGCATCCAACGATTAACCTAGTGCCTCTCTATATATTAATCATCGATAATCTAAGTTACAGCATTGCCACCGGTTTTATTATTCTCTCCTCCTTAAATATGTTGGAGTACACGCCTTAAAGGCACTTCCAATGAATTCTATATCAGTAATATCTATGACATTAATTAGCCTGTCAAGTATGATAAGTGCTGAGGTGGAGAAGTAATTAAAGAAGAGAGATAAGCAGTGTCAGTACAAAATCCAACACATAACAAACAACAAAAACTTGTATTGCGAGAAGATTAGTGTCTATCTACAATAATTGTAGTGTCTACAATAATTAAAAAAAGGGATGGATTTATTGTTTGGGTCTACCGGTGGAAACTATACACTGGGATTATAGTGTCTACATGATATAAAGGTTATAGACATTGTTGTGTAATGTCTACCACTAGAAATGTTCTAAAAAATACATTGGACACTTGTATTAGCACTGTTTTTTTGAATTGCGACTTATCATTTTTTGCTGCAACTAATGGTTTTCTCTGTGTTTTTCAAAATGGCAATGGACAATAGAGACGCTGACACGGACGGTGTACGTGGTTTTATGTTCAAGAAGTCATTTGGAGGATCCGCTTCCAGAAATCGTCCCATTTATTTTGATTTTTAGAGAAACCAAAACCAAAAATAATAGCCAAAATGTCAAAAGAAAAAGGACAGCAGCCCCAGCCAATTGTCTTCCCCATCTTACTGACTTCCCTTTCTCCTCTAAGCCTCCTCCTTCCTTGCCACCGTCGTTGTCCTTATAACAATTTTCTCCGACGAGATGGTCCAACAAGAAAGAAGCCGCATAAGTCCCGCTCCAAACAGTTTCAGCTTCTGACTTATTTTGGTTTTTAGTTTATTTAAGCCAGAAGATACTTGGAACACGACGCTTCGAATTTTGATCATTTTGGCTTTTTGAGACTTTTTTGACTTTTTCTTTTCTCTCTTATTTCTTTATATTGTTCGTGATGATATAATATTTTTTATTTTTTCTAAAAAAATTAATAGCTATTATAATATAATTTTAGTTATAAATTAAACATTATAATAAAAAACTTAACCTATAAAACTGTTGGAGCGGAGCCTAAAACCGCAGCCTCCCTCGAATAATCATCCGTCCTTACGCACACATAATAACGAGACGGAGAGACCTCTCTCTCTCCTCTCCCCTCCGCGGCAAAGCAAAGAAGTGAGAACGGAAATTGGAAAGGAGCGGAGGGAGTGACAGAGGTACAGCGGAACGCCGCCGCCATGAGGCTCCTCGTCCCCGACGGCACGCGCCAGCACCACCACCGACCGTCCGACGCGCCGCTGTCCCCCGCGCCGGCGGGAAGCAGGAGGACGGTCGTGGTGGGGATCAGAAGGGACGCCGCCGGCCGCGAGCTCCTCACCTGGGCCCTCGTCAAGGTAGCCAATGCCGGCGACCGCGTCGTCGCCCTCCACGTCTCCGCCGACGGTGTGTCCCCGCTCCCTGCACCTATCACACCCGCCGGTCGCTGTCGATTACGCGGTCTTAATCTGGGCGTGGTTTGAGTTTCAGCCGGTTCTAAGTCCTAATCTGCTAAGCTTGGCTTTGCTTGCTTGCTCTGTTTGTCCCTGTGATCGTTCGGGTTGTACTAGTTCTTGTTCCTAGGATCAGCTGGGGTTGCAAAGCTGGGAACTATTTTGTTCTTCCTGATTCGATCTTGTTCTGAGATTAATCCCTTTTTTTTTTGTTTTTATCTCCTTGTCTAGGAGGAGGAGGAGGAGGGATGGGATTGGAGGAGAGGAGCAAGGCCGCGGATTCGCTCGTGTCGGTGCTCGCCGTGTACGACGGCTTCTGCAACCTCAAGCAGGTCCGTCGTCCCAATACTCACCTGCAAAACAAAATTCTCTCATTTCTACTTTATTCGTGAGCTGCTTGTGGATTTTATTCATTCATTGGTGGTGGTTCAAAGCTGTGACCTTTTCCTCGCGGTTTACCTTCCAAGTTGGCTGGCAATCACTGGTCCGTCCAATTTTGCTTCAAAGTTCTCCACCTTTGCCGTATCATTCATGCTGCCAATTTTTTACGGGATGGTCGATTTTTGTCTTTTCTTTTTCGACGCCTTGCAATTTTGGTCACCCTTAATTTCTTACTACCAACATCTTGGCCTTTCATGCAATTGAACTGCAAAAGTTTGTCTATCTGCAAAGAGTAGAGGGGTTGGGATTTCGCAGCTCGCCGATCTTTAATGGAAGGTTGCCTCAAATTTCTAATCACTTTGTTGTTCCATTCACATTCACCAGATCAATTTGGAGCTCAAGGTCTGCGGAGGATCATCTATCCGGAAAACTCTGGTGAAAGAAGCGGCTTCTTATGGTGCCACACATCTCATCCTCGGTGTCCCACAGAATTCCCGGCCTTTTGGGTACTTAATTTGACACATTCTCCACTCCATATTGCAATCTTAATCCAAAGTAATTTGTTCTCTGACATAAGCATTGTTGTTTACTCCAAATATTAGATCCTCCTTGACTTCAGTTGCCAAGTACTGTGCAAAGAGAGTTCCCACGAGTTGCTCAGTTCTTGCAGTGGACAATGGCAAGATTGTTTACCATAGAGATGCAGTACAACAAGAAACCTACCATAGCACCAGCACAAGTATGCTGATTAAACAATTTCATTTGCGTTCTTTCATTTCCTTGTTTGTGGTATCTATGAATTCACCATGCTTAAGTCTGGAATTGGAATGCAGTGGCCGAGACACCAAGGAGGAGCTACCGGAAGCTCCTGACTTCCATCATAGGAGAGAAACTTCGGGACGAATATGTAAAGGACAATAGGTCCATTTCTCGGGCTGTCACCATGCCAGTGAGGTCTCCCACACCACCAAAGGAAGTTTCATTAGCATTGGTTCCAGTAAAGGGTTGCCGATGCGAATCGCCGGAAGTGGCAACCGGCTGGCCCCTCCTAAGGAAGAAGTTCTTGCTGGACCAAAAAACTGCCCTGCCTGACAAGTCCAAGATGTCTGTAGTACAGTGGGCAATGCGGCTCCCAAGCAGGTATTCAGCAGTTTCGCCAGTCCATTTAGAGCACAAAACCACAAGACCAGACATAACCACCAGTGCCAGCCGTATTTTGCGTGACCGGATGGTTGTCTCTTCCAGAAACAATTCAGGAAGGTCTTCTGTGGTGATCGAGGAATTGGATAAGGAATTTCCTGAGGAGTTGACCTCACTCAAAGAGAAATTCCCATCCATTTATTCTTCATACAGTTACAGTGAGCTTGCAAAGATCACTTCTGATTTCTCACCTGGTATGCATTTCAGACTTGTCTCTGTTATTGCCAATTTTTAGACATGTTACGTTTAGCGATCAAATTGGTTGTTTTGTGCAGAGTGTGTAGTTGGACAAGGTGGCACAAGCCAAGTTTACAAAGGTTGTTTGGCAAATGGCAAGGAGTTGGCAGTAAAGATCCTGAAGTATTCCGATGAGGTACTGAAGGAGTTCGTCTCAGAGATTGAGATTGTCAACTCCCTCAGCCACAAGAACATCATATCCCTCATCAGCTTCTGCTTCAACAACAATGACCTTCTTTTGGTGTACGAATACTTGCAAAGAGGCAGCTTAGAAGAGATACTGCATGGTGTGTTTCAGATCTTTTACCGCTTGCTTTCTCCATGTGCCTTTGCCATGTAAAAACTCATCTTAATGTTAATGTGATGTAGGTGAGAAAGAATGCAAGAACGTATTTGGTTGGACCGAAAGGTTCAACGTGGCTGTGGGAGTTGCTCATTCACTGGATTATCTCCATGGTAACGGCAACAGTCGCCCAGTGATTCATAGGGACGTCAAGTCTTCAAACATCCTCATCTCAGAGGATTTTGAGCCAAAGGTAACCTTCCCCGATCCAATGGCATGAAAGGTTTCAGTTCTTGTGCAACCTAAAATTAACTGAATTCAAGTTCTCTATATTTGTGTGATGCAGTTATCGGACTTTGGCCTCGCGCTCTGGGCTGCCAATGCAACAACCCAGATCACATGTAATGATGTTGCAGGAACTTTCGGGTTAGTTAGCTGATCATTTGTTCACCAGCTTTACCTTTTCTTGCTACGTTTCAACATTTGCCTTACTGATGTAGACATACGTTCCACCAGGTACTTAGCTCCTGAATACTTCATGCATGGCAAGGTGAATGACAAAATTGATGTGTACGCTTTTGGTGTCGTTCTTCTTGAACTCATCTCAGGCAGGAAACCGCTGTGCACTGGTTGTCCGAAAGGCCAGGAGAGTCTAGTGATGTGGGTAGGTGTCATGTTCTATGCATCATTATGTATCAATTTCTTGTTTGAATCTGAAATTTGGCTTGAATTATGGTTAAGAATGGTTCTTTTCTTTGGTTTGAACAGATAATTAATGGTTGTTTGTTTTGTATAGGCAAATAACAGATAATTAATGGTTGTTTGTTTTGTATAGGCAAATAACAGATAATTAATGGTTGTTTGTTTTGTATAGGCAAATAACAGATAATTAATGGTTGTTTGTTTTGTATAGGCAAATTCTATCATACAAGGAGGAAAGCTCATGCAACTCGTAGATCCTAGCTTGCCTACTGAGGGCCATAGCAATGAAATCGAGAGGATGATTCTTGCTGCCTCCCTCTGCATCAGACCAGCACCTCAACACCGTCCACATATCGCAGTTGTAAGATTTTATTTCTGATGCATAGATTGCGTAAGTTATCATGTTGTGTATTTCCTTTGCGATGTATCTTACAAGCATCCTTGTGTAACATCAGGTTCTGAAGCTACTTGATGGTGACAGTGATATTGTTAAGTGGGCTAGACCACAAGTCAGATTGTCGTACGAAGGCGAAGGCGATGAAGGTGTGGTTACACCGCCGGAGAATAACACCAACATCCAGTCTTACATCAATCTTGCATTTGATGTCGATGATGATTCTACCTCTGTCAGCAGCAACGATTTTATCACCGCGAACACATCCTTGGAAGAGTACCTACAGGGAAGATGGAGCCGATCGTCAAGCTTCGATTGACTGATCCATGGCAGAGTTATCCTTTTTGTGTATAGATCTTTTTTTCCTCTTTCTTTTTAAGTTAATTTTTGCTCTTGGATGAGAGGTGGCACGTGCAATGCCCTCCTCCAAGCCTATGTTTTGATTATGTCTTTGTTCTTATTTTTCTTATGCGTCTGTTCTTTCCTCAGAAGGATGCATTTCCTTCGTTACAAGTTCTCTTATCCAAAGGATGAGAAAGAAGAAATAAAGTAGGAAGAATATAATTGTGGGTTGTTGCCCGCACCCAAATGAATGGTTTTTGTCATATCCTTTGCTAACTTTTTAGGATAAAAGTACATTCTAGATATGAGCTAATATATTTCCTCAAATTGACTGGCATGACTCTGAACAATAAATTACTGCTGAATTTAACTGAATATGTTCAATTGCGTCCAATGCCTTGTATGTTCGTCAAATTGTTCCAAGATTATAAAATCAGGATCTGTAGAAGGTATTATCCTTGTAAGATGTGATCACATTACAGTATTAATCTAAGCTGTGCCTCATGAGTCGTGACGATGCATGTCCAAGCATTAACAACAAAGAAAAACTCTCAATTCATTAACCAATCAGTGTTAGCTGCCCGAGTAATCGTCATTTGCAGCATAACATCAAATGATTTGAGCAGGTCGGTCCAACGAATTCATTAAGAAGATGATCGAAAACGAAACCTTAATCATTTCATAAGCGCCCAGTTGGGGCATGTTACATCACATGGACCAACCTCTGGAGGTTAGTGTGCACCCGACAATGGCAGGGATCTTGGAAAGTGTTTTGTGCAAACATGCCAACATGAGCAAACCGACATCAGGGAGCCATGATCATCCTACTTGTCGACAAGAACGAAAAAGAATAATGGTGACACACATGGATAATAGTCAACACCCAAGTCGCAGGTCTCACCGAACGGTGATGGACAAGTAAATGGACGGCAATATATTGTCAGAAGTTTTTAAGTTTTATCATTGCAGAGACTCATCAAAAGTTACCATCAAGATCATAATTTTCTCCTCGAATCACAGTTCTTACAATGGATGCCACAGGTGCGAAGCATGAAGCATTTCAATTTCGCGAATAAGAAGTTGTGCATAAATAAAGCAATCGATAAACCATGGAAAATTGGCATGAATGTCCAAAGAAATGCGATGCATTGGTCGAATGGAGAAAGGTGCATGCCAATACTGCAATTTCGTTAGTATGCTCAATTGCTTATGGGTACTCTTCCAGTGTCAGTCATAAAGAAACATTTACATAGCTGAAATACAGCAGGCAGGCCACTGGTTGCATTGGAAAGTCCTTACAACTCATTCATGTGCAGAAACAACTTTTGCATCAGCACAACGGTACTAAGTTTGTCCAGATACACGTCATACACAGCATAGCACTCGACTGAAGGGTACTAAGTGCAATGAAGAAGTGTTGCCCCAATTATTTAATTGGTCTCGGTCTTCTCCAGAGCTGGCAATGAATGACAGTATTAGTGACATGACGGGCGAAAAGAAAACAAATCACAAGTGAAGACTGCACGCCGCAGAGCCAAACAAAATCTACTTACTGTTGTAGTTGAGCAGCTTCTCAATTAGGTCGACATGAGTCATCAGCATTCGCCTACAGCAGTAACGGACTAAGCCCAAAGCATCCAGTGCATCCCTGGAAATAGAATAGAAAAGTGATCTTCAGTCCGCAGTTGTGCCAGAACTTTTTCATATTTATGATATCGAAAAAATTGTAAGTCATAAAGACCAGTAAACTTTAGACAGCCCTCCCCTCCTTCCCTCAATATGTACTCTGAATAACATACAATTAAAAAAATGACAGACAACTGAATTACAGTGGGTAATCACATACAGTGATTCATACCAGCTGATTCAACTCACAACAGCTTTTTATTTAACTCGCCGATTAGAAACTGTATTATGCCATTGCGATACTGGCAAGAACACACCATCCAGCATAAAGAAGCACACTAATTGTTAGTGTGACGTGTGAGCAAATGCAAGTTTATAGTGCACTGGTGCATAGGAAATACAAGAATCTTTCATTGAAATGGCTTAGCCTAGTGTCCAAAAAGGGGCACATAACTTAGCTCTGATCAAAAGAAATAATTGGCACAAGGTTTAAGAAATCATAGCCTTCTAGTGTAAAATTAGCGGTGAGAAATATGCTCAGCAAGTCAGCATACTCTTGGGTTAACTCAATTTGACTCGTGTTTTGCTAAGAGAAACATGCATCAAGCATAAGCCCGCATTCTGTCATGGCTTAGAAAATGAACCAATCTCAGGCCATGGCAAATTCCCTTTATTAGTATAGGCTTAGCTAGATCTCATTAAATCTAAAACATGTAACTTGGATTGCGTTTTCTAGTCATATATACCACCACAGAAATATATATAAAAAAATCATCGATTCTCGCAAAAAGAAATGGAGGAGGCAGTGGAACCGGAGCATCCTAAATGCTGAAGATACAAGAGCTAGGCTCTACTCCAGATGCCAATCATTTCACTGCTGACTTGTTCAGCTACTTGATACACTGAGTCCTCTAATTGTCAGAATAAGCAAATGATGATCGTTGAGGTTTCCTTGACCATTTATGTGACAAAAGATTTTATGGCTAGTGGCTACCTCTCTCAACACCGACAGTTTAGAACTTCCCAAACCCCAATATTTGAAACACCAAAACCATTCAACAGAGACATTCACAACTGATATGCATATCAAATATTGACAAGCTTTTATAACAAATCTAAAACAAGACTAAATCAGAATGAAATCTCAAGGCATCAACTAGGTGCAAAGTGGGCAAGGTAGTTTTTATATAGCAGTATATATATCCACCTAACAAAATCAGAGCAGGAACACACATGCACATCTAGATCTTTCTTGTAGAATTTACGGAAATTATGTCCTTAAATACCGCTGAACTCAACTATTCATAACAATCTTACACAGGCAGTTTCCTTGGTGGCTATCATAGAATCCTTGTTTTTTCATAAAATATTCACAGCAGGAAAACATGTCCTTAACACTGTTAAAGTGCCACAGATAGAGAACAATACAACATTTATCCAGAAGATACAGAGCGTATTATTTGCAACATGTTACTATCATATGCTAGCATCAGATTCCTCAACTAAACCTGCTGCAGAATCCTAAATCCACAGGGACTCACTGCTGTACCCACATTAGCTACATTCTACATGTCCAACTTTCAGCATCAGCAAGCCTAGCAGATTACCGGAATGGCGGCAGTCATTGCACCTAAACCAATTCTGAATGCCCTATTCGCATTCGCATAACCGATGCCCAAACATTGATCCATTTCAACAGGCATGGATATCAAAAAACTGAACCCGTATTTCAGTCTTTTCTTGCAATTTCAGGGCTCAACATTGATCCGCGATACACACCCAACACATACAACCTAACCGCCCCCGATACATTACCTCCCAAAGACCCAAACATAGGATCCAACGCAGAAAAGATTACAAGATACATAGATCGAATCATGGGATAGTAATTGGTAAAGGAAATTCACTCTACCCCTCGGTGTAGTCGGCCTGGAGGAGGTCGAGGTAGAGGTCCCACTTGTTCCCAATCACCTGCGAAACCACAAGACAAAAAGAGAGAAAGGATTGGAGTCAGTTCAGAAGACGCAGTAAACCCTAGACGCAGGGGAAGAACGAACCCTAAACTCCTATCGTCTAGACACCAAGTGAAACAGGGAGGTGGGAAGGGAGGAGACCTTGCCGCAGGTGAAGCAGCGCACCGGAATGATCATATTCGCCGCCGCCGCCGGAGGGATGGGGTTTCGAGAGAGAGATGGGAAGGCGGCGGGGTGGGTCACGCGGGTAGGGTTTTGGGGAAGATTCCGGAGAAGTGGGGTTATGAAATCGGTGTGAGAGAGGAATTGTAGGTAATCTTCCACTTAGGTACCTGGTGCTTTGAGGATTTCCAAGTAAGTTCACCGACGACCTCTGCCGGCGGCGTGGTTCCGACTCCCGGCGGCACAGTGTAGTCTCCGTAGCGGCGGTGCGCCTCGGTGAAGATTAGGCGATGACACAGGGCAGAGTTTAGGCCTAAACATCTAGGTCATGTGGCGCTTGCTAATGTAACTGGAGTTTTTTTTGGGTAACTTAAACCATAATAATCGGATTTCTGCAATTTTCTTCGTTTAAAATGGGATGGCCAATTTAGGAATGATGATATGAAAACATAATTTGAAATTGATCTAGATTATTGAAGAATCATAGTTTTACATAATTCCAAGACTATAGTTTTACAGAATTTCTAGACTACTTCGGTTTTAAGCGGTATTGACATAGATACTCCCAAAATGCTTCCAATATTGGAGCAAAATGATACAGTTGGGGTTCTTTTTAAAAAAGAAAAAAGTGCCGCGGAGGTGGTGGTCTTTGGCCGGGGCTCAGAGAATCTACAACGGATTTTTGTGTTTGCCCCAAAATTGAGGCCATCTTCTTATGTATCTTAAATTTTGACATGACTATAGTTCTGAATTTTTTCAATTTAAGCCCTTTTTTTGAAAAATATTCACATTTAGACCCTCTGGTGGTTTTAATTCCGTTTTTGGACCCAGGGGGTCGGCGCCGTGACCCACGGCGCCGAGGTAACACGTCTCGGCGCCGTGGACCACGGCTCCGAGGTGCCAGGCCCGCGCCAGCGTGCCGGCCTGCGTGGCGCCGACGTGGCAAGACCTCAGCGCCGTGGATCGTGGCTCCGAGGTCGGAGCCGTGAATCGTGGCGCCGAGCTCGGCGCCGTGGGCCGTGGCTCCGAGCTCGGCGCCGTGGATCTTGGCGCTGAGCATGCGGCTTCTGCACAGGGCACCGAGCACGCGGCCGTTCGTTCATTTCACTGTCCCGCCTCCCCGCCGCCTCCGCTCCCCTCCCCGCCCGTCCGCCTGCGTCCCCGCTGCGGCCGCCCGCGCGCCTCCCCTCCCCGCACGGCCGCCCGGCTCCCCTCCTCGACCGCCTCGGGCGCCCGTCCGACGACCTCCCCGCCGCGGCCGCCCATGCGCCTCCCCTCCCCGCACGCGCGTCCTCCCCGCCGCGGCCGCCCGGCTCCCCTCGTCGACCGCCTCGGGCGCCCGTCCGACGACCTCCCCGCCGCGGCCGCCCGCGCGCCTTCCCTCCCCGAACGCGCATCCTCCCCGCCGCGGCGCCCGCCACCCTCCTCGACCGCCTCGGCCGGCCGTTCGACGTCCTCTCCGCCCGGCCGTCCTCCCCGCCGCGGCCGCCCGCGCGCCTCCCCTCCCCGCACGCGTGTCCTCCCCGCCGCAGCCGCCCGCCTCCCCTCCTCGACCACCTCGGCCGGCCGTCCGCCGTCCTCCCCGCCGCTGTTGACGAAGAGGCCACAGAGCGACCGCTACAAGTGCCTCAAGGTGACGACTTCTCCTCCAAAATGTTCGTTGTAGTTTCGTAATCTTGCGCGGGGCTTAGATTTTTTTAGCTAGCTATGAATGTGTGTGTGATGCTTAGGTTGTAGCTTGGGCAATGGTGCCGTAGAATGGAAGGATTGTATGGAGTAGTGGAGTCGGCGATATGGCTCATAGAAATGTGCGTGGGCCTGATCTGCCGCGGTCGCCACGGCCTAGCATAGCAAAGAGGGCGCGTCGCGTGGTTTGCTTCCTGGTTTGTTGTATGCCGTCTGGTGCTACCGGATCGCTCAAGTGTCGTCTCCAGTGAAACATGGATGGGCTCAAGCCTCAAGGCTCATGGGTTGGACTGCCTCTGCCTACTCACATCTCTAGGCCTGATCTCTGTAGGCCCATCCACTGTCTAGAAATGTGGCGATATGGCTAGGCCGTGGTGCTATAGAAATGTGTTGTGTTGCTGTGATGTTCTAGGCTAGGATAGGTTTTATCATTCTTGAACTTTGGGGTTGCAACAGATAATGATGTGGTATTACCTTGTTCCTAGTGTATGATTTGGATGGGATTGTAGTATTACCTTGTTACAGCAAGCCTCAATTCTGTATCCGATTTCGATTCAAGGTACTTATTAGTTTGGTTTTCTGTATGAACTAGATGGACAACCTAGTCACCATATATCATGGAGGCAGTGTGACAAGTGATGATTATGGAAATATTCGATTTGTTGAAATGCAAAGGGTGCCTCTGGTATTCAGTGATCGGCCGTCGTTTAGTGAGTTGGTTGCTAGGGCTCGGGAGGAGCTACATTGTCATGGAAACGAGAGCATCACAGTTGAGGGGTTACTTCACTTCGGTTCGAAAGACATAATTCTCAGGCGGTTGATCTTAATTGGTTGTGAGGATGAGTGGGACAAATATGTCAAATTGGTTATGCGGAATGAGTTAAAATGTTTGGACCTTGTTGTGCGGAAGGTGTCCATTGATCCCACCCCTCACTGTTATTCACCAGAACTAGGTGATCAGGCACCCTTTGACCCTCCGTTACCGGATCTTGCGGTGGATGTGGAAGAAGAGCCTGAGGTGCCCGATGCTCTATCTGCCCCGAACGAGGTTCAGATTTCTCAACCAGTTCGAGTTGAATGTCGGACTGATGATGTTGTGGCGGCCCCTCAGGATCATCCCAGTAAGTGTCGAGCCACACTTTAGCCTTTTCCCGTCATTGCTGTTTTTTGTCTCAATCCCATCGTTTTCGTGCTTATGATGCAGGAGACATTCCTGATAATGTTGGTGTTCCTCCCGTTGCTCCATCTGGCAACGTTGAAGAAGTCTGCAGGGACTCCAACAGTGTGGATGTTCAAATTGTGGATGATCTGCAGCCTTACGAGATCACAAGGGCCGTTGATTCTGACGATGACCGCCCTTTTGGAGAGCTGACCGAAAGTGATATTGAGCTGATCAGGCGTTATTGCCCTGGCCGGGATCCATCAGTTCATGAATTCAGCGATCTTAGGCATTCTAATGGGGCTTATGCAGAAGGAAGGGATGACGAGCTGCTAGATGCTCCTGAGGCCGGTTCAAGCATGACAATTGAGAAGGGCATGATGTTTGAGGACTTGTCTGCATTGAGAAGGTGGCTGCAGGAGTATTCAGTGATTCGTAAAAGGCCATTCAAGGTGAGGCATTCTTATGTGGAGCGGAGGTACACAGTTGTGTGCGAGAAGGAAACATGTGAATGGAGGGTTTGTGCTAGGAAACAGAAGGACACGGGAAAGTTCAAGATCATAAGAATCGTTGGCCCACACACTTGTGCCGAAGCAGAGCTCAAACAGAAGCATCGGCATTTGTAATTTTTGTGAGGGTTTTCAAGTGCTTTTGTAATTTTTGTGAGGTTTTTCAAGTGCTTGATGGTTTGATGTTCAAAGATGGTTTGCAGTATAAAAGGGTTGCTCTAAGTTTTTTTATTTACGACGGCATACAACCAACCAACACACCAACGAACACAACAACTAAAATACAACACAACCGTACATAAAACATTACCAAAATAGCTTGATGACAACATAGCATAAAACATTACCAAAATACATCAACAAATACATCAACTACCTCCTCGTTACCTAAACAGTCATACCGCCACAGCATCAATACATCAACAAATGCATGAACTAAAATACGACACAGCCATAACCCTCGTTACCTAAATGCCAAACGAGCCTCGTGGCACCCACATGGAGAATTGCTGAGGGGGCCGCCTCGGACGTGGCTGGCCGCCGTGGTAGTGGCATGCACATATGCAGCTCGGGTTCGCGCAGCAACATGTGGGATCATAAGAGCTTCCTATATTCACGACCTCCTCGTTGCCCCTCTCGCGTTGCATCTGTTCGCGGAGGTCGTTGTTCTTCTCAGTGAGATTCTCCATTCGGCACTCCAAGTCCCATATTCGAGCCCATAATGTATCCACATAACGATCAACATACCGTTCATGAGGAGGGTCGATCCAGCGGGAGAAGTCGCATTTGGCCATCTGCACAAAAAAGGACGGTAAACTTCGAGGGTCCATAAGCAATAAAAAATGTAACATTACTAATTTGTACCCCGGAGCGTGAGCATCGGAAGAAACGTCGCCCGCCATCATTCGGGGAATCCAAGATCTGGACGACCGCGTACTCATTGTGTCTGCATTTCGGCCACGGTCGTTGAGCACGCCGGCTTGGTATCAATCGGTACTGCGGACCGAACATATCCCTCGTTTCTAAGGGAATGTCGTCCTTCGGTGACCCAAATCCCACTGGCCCCTCGGCTTCAGACATGGTATGTTTCACCACGAAAGAGAGGGTACTACTTTGTTCGATTCACAATGTCATGGGACCCCAACCCTGCTACTTATAGCAAAACGGGGCAGCTTAATGCAGTGACCACCAAAAAAAGAGGCTTTTGCTCAGGGACATGACAACACGCCCCTGCTTTGCTCAGGGACATAACACAAGAGGTCAGCTTTTGCTCAGTGAGATGACAAAAGAGGGCAGCTTTGCTCAGTGACATGACAAAAGAGTTCAGATTTTGCTCAGTGACATGACAAAACGAGGCAGCATATGCCAGCTTTGCGCAGTGACGGAGTAGGCCTTTAGCCTGTACACATATAGGGCGTAGGTCTTTAGCCTTTACAGGAGTAGGCCTGTAGGCCTGTACACATATAGGGGCGTAGGTCTTTAGCCTTCTAGGCTTTGAATGGTCCAATCTCTGAAAAGGCTACGAACTATGAATTTATTACGAGACTATAGTCTCTGAAAAGCATACATAGGGACATTTATTGCTAAACTGGAATCCTGAAAAAGCGAAAATATTCATACGACCTCCTCTCCATGGACTATGCCCACTGCACCAGATAACCTGCCTACATAAAGGCCTCCTATGTCTTCCATACCACATCTCCTCCTCAAGCCTTCACAATACTACTACACAACAATGTCTTCCTGGAGGTCCGACCCATTTGGAGTGCCGGAGTGGCATGAGCGCCCGAAGTGCCGCTGCGGCTTTAGGACGATGTTGGGAGTCTGGACGGATTAAGAAGAGCGAGCCAAATACGGCCGTAGGTTCTTCAAGTGTCCAAACCTGGATGACGATTTCATGGTAACGACGACAACTAAATCATTTGTTTCTCGTTATCGTTTTTCAACTTGATCCATGACATCTACCACGCCACACATAGGCTTGCAGGTTCATCGAATGGGTGGATCGGGTGTCGCCGACATGGCCACATAACCAGGCAGTGGAGGTGGAAAACAAAGGACAATACTTTGTCAAGATGACTCAGGCTCGTGAGGTGGAACGACAGATGCGGCATGAGCAAGAGCACCGCGTGAGGGTGGACCAAATCCGTCTGAAGGGCAAGGAGGATGAGCTGCAAAGGAGGCAGGAGCAGTTAAGTCTGCGTGAAGCTGCCATCAAGCGTCAGGAGGAGGAGCTTCAAGCTCGGGAGGCAGCTCTCAAGACCAAGAGTGACAGGAAGAAGGATGCAGCGGAGCCATCTTCAGGGCGTGACAAAAAGGGGAAACAACCACGCTACACCCAGTAGACAAAATGTAATAGACCCAGCAAGTTATTTTCCGTAAGGCATGCATGTTAGGACTAGTGGTGGAATTCTGAACATTAGAAGTACAGAGTTGCACACATGCCACATGCCTGCCATGTCAAAATATCACTTACCACTATATGCATCGATATTTCTACGCTCAATCCTTCGGCAAAAAAATTTAGCATAATTTGGTTTGCATGTCCAACTTGCAATGAACATAAACTTTTATTACGACTTCATCAGATTCGTTCCCATATTACAACTACAAAATTACCAAACCTTGCAAAAACCACAGGAATTGCAAACCCTTAAAACATATCATACCTTAAAAGTCACTTACCATTTTATATATCGACCGTTCTACGCACAATCGTTCCTAAAAAAATTACCATATTTTTTTATGCATCTACAACGAGCCAATCAACATAAACTTGTTTTACAATTTTTTCAAATTGTTTTGTAATTCACAACTACAAAATTAACAAAACTTATAATCATTACAGTTCCTGCAACTAGTAACAAAATTAACAAAATACAACTAGTAATTCTTTTTGTGACAACATAAAGCCTGATCGGTGCAAACCCTAGACGCCGAGTGTCTGCAGACGTGGCAGGGAGCTCGGCGCCACGTGGCAGGCAGCTCGGCGCCATGATCTACGGCTCCGAGCTCGGCGCCACGACCCACGGCTCCGAGCTCGGAGCCACGATCCACGGCGCCGAGGTGCTGCCACGTCAGCGCCACGCAGGCCACCAGGCTGGAGTGGGTCTGCGACCTCGGAGCCATGGACCACGGCACCGAGACGTGTTACCTCGGCGCCGTGGGTCACGGCTCCGACCCCCTGGGTCCAAAAATGGAATTAAAACTACCAGGGGTCTAAATGTGAATATTTTTCAAAAAAAGGCTAAAATACAAAAAAATTCGGACTATAGTTCATCCGTGTGTCCTAGGAGTTACAGAATGGAGCTTGTCTGTTCCTTCCCCATGTTCCCCTCTATGTTCCCTCCACATGTCATGATTTAATTGGCTCTCCAATAAATTAATGAGGTAATTAATTAATGTAGATGATTAATTAGGCTGGTAATTAATTAATATAAAATATTAGTGTGAATAATTAGTATATATCAATTGGAATAAATAGTAAGTATAGATTAATTACTATTATTTATTCCAATTGATCTATACTTACTATTTATTCCAATTGATCTATACTAATTATTCACACTAATATTTTATACTAATTAATTACCAGCCTAATTAATCACCTACATTAATTAATTACCTTACTAATTTATTGGAGAGCCAATTAAATCATGACATGTGGAGGGAACATGGAGGGGAACATGGGGGTGGGAACAGACAAGCTCCATTCGGAGTTACCTGCACACACATCCGAATAACTAGAAGACAAAATATGCATTCTCATCATCATTCCTTTTATGTCCAACACCTGAATGATTTTTAGATGCCATAAGATTTTTTCCATTAATAGAAAATCAAAAACTATAAAAATATGAGATAATTTGAAAGCAAAGTCAGCATAATCTTAAGAGCAAATAAATGTAAATTTCAATGTAAATTCAGTATAATATTTAGAGTAAATCAAAGTCAGCATAATATCCAAGTTAAATCCTGCCAAAAAAAACCTGTATGAAACATGTGTTGAGCTAAATCTATCTTATGTGGCCATGTTTGGATCAATGTCTTTAACAGTGTTTCGGTTTCCACGGTCATCTCTAGCAAAGGAATACCTTGTTCAGGGCGTTGGCTTGTTGTCGGTCCAACCCTCACTAATATCATTCTCCATTCAGTTATCCCCTAATATCCAAGTTAAATCCTGCCAAAAAAAACTTGTATGAAACATGTGTTGAACTTATGCCTCGAGATGTGAAAGCTCTTGAACTTTTCGCTGAAACTTGGTGCCAAAACTCGAAACATTGTTTTGTAACCCGAACACTAGGTGCTCAAACTCCAAACTTTGTTTGGAACCTGAAAAATCTGTCTTTGAAACCCCAAAAGTAGACTTAGCTAAATGGGTTGTGCCGGTTGGGCCAGCCCGGGGCATGACACGACCTATGAGCTAAACAGGTTATTCTGGCTTGGCCCAACTGGTCATATTGTGCTTGGATCAGCACCATGGCTCGGTGGGCTGGCTCGGCATAAGCATGCTCCGTTAGGTACGATAACGATTGAATTTTTCAATTTTCTAGTCATTTGTAACAGTTTGGAAGCATAAAAGGATTAAAAAATCTTTTAATTTTATGGTATATAATCTTTTTTATAATTTTTAAATTGTATTTTTGAATTCTATATATTTGTTTGCAATTTTTCAAGGCGGTATGGGCTAAATGGGCCTATCCCGACCCACCATGCTAAACATGTTGGGTTGGCCCATGATCTCCTCGGACCATGCCTAGGTCTGAAGATCAGCATATGGGCTAACACGACATGGCCCATTTAGTTAGCTGGGCCAAACGTGTTGTGCCTGGCAGGTTGCCCATTTAGATAGGTCTACCTAAAACATTGGCCATGTTCTTTTTGGGATTTTGGTTTTCCCAAAAGTCAAAACAAACGGGAAGACTTATTGAAGTAGATTCTCCAAAAGACTTCCCCAATCTAAAACCGTATGTGTCGTCTACGTCTCTACCATCTGCCGCTGTTTTGAAAAGTATAAACAAAAGTCGATGTACACAGTATTTAGTTCGAGAAGCAATTTGAAAAAGCGCATTCGAGAAGCCGTTTGGAAAATGTAACAGCCCAGGTTTTTGCAAAAATAAAAATAAATAAATAAATAAAAATTAATTAAAATAAAATTCTAAATTAAAATAAGCATTTTTGTGCCTAAAATTTAAATTTGGATTTGCCCTGAATTTCTATTTTTGAAAAAAGCTAAATTTAAAATGTATTTTAAGAAAACCTAAAAATATTATTAAATAAAATGATAATTTGATTTTCTATAAAAATCCTAATTCAAATTAAATATTTGGAGTTACTTGGCTTTTATTTGGTTTCCTGGATTTTTCTGGTTTTAAAATGTATTTTTGAAATTAAAAAGTATTTTCAATAAAAAATTATAGAGCCAACAATAGTTGGAAATAATTTTATTAAGTCCAAAATATCACCAGAAGGTTCTGTGAATTTTTCTGGAATTTTTGGAGTTTATTTTGTATTTTTCTGAGGCTTAATGGAATTTCTGTGCTTTTCTGAAATCCCCAAAAATCAGAAAATAAAATAATCTCCTCTCCCCTCTCCTCCGGCCGCCACGTGGACGGCCAGATGCCGGCCATGTCGCCCCATCCCAGCCGCCACTCCACCCCGCCTACCCCCTCCCGATGGCCGCCACGTGGCCCCCAACCTGTCCGCCCCCGCATCCCTCTCGGCCGCCCGATGCGCGCCCCGGCCCATCTGGCCCATCCGCCCCGCTCTCATCCTCCTCCGCCCGATCTCCCTTCCCCTCATCTCGGCCGCCCGTGCCTCTCCCTTCCCCTCCCTCTCTTTGATCACCCGGTCCCGCCCGTCAGCCGCGCGTCGCCTCCCCCTCTCGCTGCGCGTGGGCCCGGCCTGTCAGGCCTTCCCCTACCCCGCGCCTCCTTCTTCCCCGGCCGCGCCGCCGCCAGGCCGTTGCGCCGCTCCGCCCTACCCGGCGCCCCCTCTTCTCCCGCGCACGTCGCCCGGCCCCTTCGTGCGCCGCACGCCCCGCCTCCCCCACGACCCGCTCCCCACGCCCACCTCCTCCCCAATTTCTCGCAACCGCCGCCGCCCCGCGCCCACACTCCGGCGAGAAATCCCCAGACACCCTCCCCTCCCCGGCCCCTATAAATACCCCGCCCGGCTCCGCCTCCCTCCGCTTCCCCCTTCCTCTCTCGATTGCTCCTCCGCCGCCGCGCCGAAGTGCCTGAGCGCCACCGCCGCCTTCCTCGCCGCCGGCCCCTTCCCGGCCGTCTCCGGTAAGCCGCACCCCTCCCCCGAGTTGCCCTCGGCCCCCTCTCCCCGTAGCCACCCTCGCCGCCGGCCGCCGCCCGCCGGAACGCTGGCAAGGCCCCGGTGCCCGAGCTCCTCTCCGGCCGGCCTGGCCACGTCAGCGGCCGAAGCTGACGTGGGCGCCACGCCCCGGCCACGTCGGCCTCTCCCCGCCCCGTCAGCGCCACGCCCGCGCCAGCTGCCTCCCATGCCACCTCAGCCGGTTCACCCGCCCGTGGACTCGGTCCATGGACCGAGGCCCACTGTCAGTGTCGGCCACCCCAGCGCTGACGCCAGCATGGCGTATTAATCCGATTTTTCAATTGAAAAATATTTCGGCCGAAAAATAGAATCCTTGCTGATGCAATGCTGACGCCATAAACCCTGGTGT
Source organism: Dendrocalamus latiflorus (assembly GCA_017311315.1). NCBI lineage: Eukaryota > Viridiplantae > Streptophyta > Magnoliopsida > Poales > Poaceae > Dendrocalamus > Dendrocalamus latiflorus. The sequence goes on along the minus strand of CM029641.1, from coordinate 4,209,748 downwards.
TTAGTAGAAAAATAATTCCAAAAATCCTCCTTTTCCATTTTCCCTCTTTTCAAATTTCCCGGAGCCCGTTCTCCTTCGTCCTAACTCCGATTTGGCCCATTCAAATTTCTAAATTCATCAAAAATTCCTTTCTATCCATTTCTAGCCTCAATTCAAATATTTGAGGTCAATTTGAATTTATTTTGAATTTATTTGAATTTAGTGGGTTATTTTCACGTGTAGACTACGACGATTCTAAAGATTTCCCCGACGACGGTTCTCACCAATTCGAAGAGCAAGGCAAGTAACACTCCTTGATCATGTTGATCCCAGTTTTCAAAATAAAATTATGTTGATTTAAATTATATTGCATGCATATTTTTATTCAACGTATTTCAATTCAGTTTTAAATTTAGTTATTGCCTATTTGTTAATTCCTCCATTGATATTGAAATCCTTATACCTTGTCACCCTAGAATATCTGGTTAGTACATTAGTATTGCAAGGAGTGTTATGAAATATTTTGAAAATAAAATATCAAACTTTGTTTAGACTTAGGCAATTGGTTAGATTGGTGGGTGCAGGCATGCCCTATTGGTTGGAGCCGCAGTGGTTGATTGTCGTGCACAGGGGTATGTGGTTGGGCCTAAGTCAGATTAAGGACCGGTCTGTGAGCTACTGTTGCAAAGCCCTAATCGTACTACCACATGGCAGGTATGGGTCAGCCCTGGCTGAATAATTTGTGAAGTCCCAACCTGAGTCAAGTCGTAGGTTGAAAGTGAGCGTGATTGGTGCCATGTGAAGTCTCACTTGGGCGAGCGTGGTTAAGCCATGAGAAGTCTCGTCTAGGCTCAAGAGGGGGTCCTGGTCTGGTGGATTCCTTACTGGGGTGAAACCTTAGAGTTGGCTCGACCAGGTTGAAGGCTTTGCATTGTAAAGGCCTTGTCACGACTCTTTGCCGCACACCTAAGGAAGTGTGTAACTCGCGTGGCACAAAAGGATGATCGTGTCTTGTGGGTAAAGCTGTACAACCTCTGCAGAGTGTATAAATCTATCCTGGATAGCCGTGCCCACTGTCATGGGCATGCTGAGTAAAAGTTTTTCATGGATTAGATTTTATTTTTATCAAAATGATTTTCGAAAACCTTATGGATGGATGGAATCCATGAGAGAAGAAAAACCTTGTGGGTGGATGGAACCCATAAGAGAGATTGGCAGCTTGTGGATGGATAGAATCCACGAGTGTTTGGAAACATGTGGATGGATGGAATCCATATGTGATCTTTTGGAAAAGATAGTCCGGGTGGGATGCCCGTGGATAGGTTGGTGTTTGGTCGAAGCCTGCACTGACGGTATTATTTTCTACTACAAGTATCGTTTTTATGTACTGTATTAAATTCAGCATTTTCAATCTATCTATTGTATTTCGTAAATGTTGTTTTATGCAAACTAACCCCTATAAGCCTTCCATTGAAGCCTTTATCATTATGTTGCATTTCTTCGTGTGATTTGCGGAGTACAAGTTTGTACTCACCTTGCACCCCCCTACACAGAGGAAGATGTCGTCGACTACGGTGAAGATCTGGACGAGTAGGCCGCGTCTTACTGTCGTTTGCCTGTGGGCAGGCTTGGGCTTCGCTATTTATCAGTTTGCTTCCGCAGTTATTTCCTTTATTTATTTTGCCAATGGGCGTTGATGTAAGACTGGGCCATAAGGCCTTACTCTTTTATTTAATATAATTAGTCATTTGTACTTGGTATTTATCTTTGTTGTACTGTGTGCACTAGCTGATCCTGGACTAGTGCGATTTAGACAGAGGATCCAGGAGTCGTTACTCCGGGTTCCGACAGAAAAGCATCTCGCTTATTTTGGCTTCCAAGAAACTAAAACTAATAGGCTGAGTTCTTTTCGGCTCGTTACTTATGGCTTTTGCTTATGCTACAGTAGCTAACTTTTGAATGGTGTATCTTTTCAAGATGGGATCTATAGATTGATTGTAGTAGACATTTCACTAATGTCATCTATATCGTCCAAAATCGCACACGAGTGTCTCTCTTTCCATACTCTTTTTCACGAACAGCCAAAATTAAAAATTTTAAACTAAAAGCCATAAACCATAGCCCAAAAATACATCGTAAAAATACAAAAGATAACAAGAACATAACCATCGTCCATGAAACAACCTGAAGGTTTTCAAAGTTTTGAATTTTCTTGAATTTCTTTTGAATTCGATTTTCCTTCCCAATTTGGCAATTCCTTTGAGTTTCCGCCTTCCTCTTTTGGCTACCTGTTTCCCTTTTTCTCCGGCGTCTACCAAGAAATCGCCTCCCTCCTCTGCGCCATCCATCCACATGGCTGCACGTCCGCGCCTCGCCACCGTTTGCCCACTTGTGCCGCAACTCTCCATTCCGTTCACACCAGGCCTTGCCCAGCTCGGACCACGTGTCGCTTCTCTAATGGCCGGTCGTCGCCTTGCCCATGCCTCACCTATTCCCTGGCCTCGCCGACCGCACCCTCGCCACCTTCTTCCTTCCACGTGCTAGCACCGCCTAGGCAGTGCTCTTGCTCCCACCACCTCAGTGCCCCTTTAAAGCCTTAGAGCCCCTTTGGATCACTTCGCATGGTTCCTAGATGAAAGCATCTAAGCCCCTAAAAATGGTTTTGGTAATTAATGAATTTATGTGAATATGGGACTAATGTGTTTAATAAGTGTTTAAAAGGTTAAGTCCTTAAGTGGATGACAAGAAGCATGTCAAGGATCAATGTGAAGATCAAAAATGACTCAATACAAAGGTATACTTAGACTAGGATCCTCTTTTCGTTTTTACCGGTCTTAGGAGAAAAAGTGGAAGACCGAATTATAGGTTAAATGTCGTACCATAAAGAGGGATCATGGCAAGTAGCTTGATAGCATAATTATTATGCCATTTGAATCAAATTAGGATCATGCATTTATTGAAAATCTGATTTAAAAGTCAAATATGTGCTCTGTCTGGAAAACTGAAAGTACCGGAGTTTTAACGTCGGAACTACCGCAGAGCGGAAGTTCCGCAGTCAAGAACGGTACTTCCGACGCTCGGAGGCTCCGAAAATCCGAGCGGAACCTTTTTTCCAGAGAGCACCCCCAGAGTGCTCGGTGCTCTGTCCGGACAACTGGAAGTACCGGCGTGTAATATGTGGTACTTCCGCTTGCCGGAAGGTCTGGCCTTTGAGCAGAGCCTTTTTCCAAAGAGCACCCTCTGGGTGATTTTTAAGATTTACGAAATTCGAAAGTACCAGAGAATTAACGCCAAAACTACTGTGCAAGGCGGTAGTTCCGCAGTATGAAGCGGTATTTTCGAAGCACAGAAGCTCCAGTGGGAAGGGCGGAACCTTTTTTCCAGAGAGCGCCAACTTTTGGTTTCGGCCCAAGCGGTACTACCGCGCCGACTTCCCGAAAGTACCGGGTCTATAACGGCAGTAGTTCTGCGCAGACTTTCAAACGGTTAGTTCAGAGGCTCTGACATAGCCGTTCTGCCGTGACAAAGCCGGAGCGAAAGTACCGGTCATTGGCCTGCAGTGCTTCCGCTCGCCCTGAATTTTCTGGAATTTCTTTCAAACGACTAGTTTTGGTTGGTGAGGGTATAAATACCCGTACCACTGCTAAAGGACAGATGTTAGAGACCCCATTGAACATCTTTGAGCATTGAGCATTCACTCCACACCTCATTTACTCCTTGTGAATTCATTTGAGGTGGTTGAGCCAAAAAGTGCATAGCATTCAATAGTTGATCCGTTGGCACTTGTTTGCAATCAAGTGAAGCCCTGGTTTATTACTCTTGGTGTTTACTGGCACCTGGATGATTTAATGGAGGTTGATCGATGATCTTCTCAAAGAAGTTTGTGAGAAAGTCCGGTGTTCGTGTGAAGGTTGGAGCTCACCTACCCGGAGCGGGGAAGAGCTACCACTAGTGGATTAGAAGTGCTTCGGCTTAATTCGTGGAGCCGGTCCAATTCGTTTGGGCTAACCTCAATGTGAATTAGGGGAACCGGCAAGTTTTCGAACACCACGGTAAAACATTAAGTATACTTGTTTCCTCTCTTATTTCTTCTAGCTCTTATTTGTTACCCTTATTGTGATTATTTATTTGAGATAGAGCTAGTGTTGATACTCTACTTAACTAGAATTGTGTAGGTATTAAGTGCTTTACACTCTTGTTATATTAAATTGTAAAGAATTAATTAAAAGATAAGAAAATTTAAAAACCTCCTATTCACCCCTTTCTAGTCGGTTATCCTTGATCCTACACCAGACACCCTCCATAACACTCAATTGAGAGCAATCTAACTGAATCGCCGTCGATGAACCTCTTCACGCCGGTGAGCCCCTCTTTGCAATCTTCTTCGTTTCTTAATAAAAATTCAGTTGCTTTTGTCCTTAGCATCCCTAATGCATCTTGATTACATTATCGAGCTCACCTTAGCACGAGCATAACTCTAGGGCTCTGTGAAAGCATATAAGCCCCTAAAAATGGTTTTGATAATTAATGAATTTATGTGAATATGGGACTAACGAGTTTCAATGAGTGATTAAAGGTTAAGTCCATAAGTGGTTGACAAGATGCAAGCTAAGGATCTATGTGAAGACCAAAATGGCTCAAGATAAAGGTATACTTAGAATAGAATCCCTTTTTACTTTTACCGGTCTTAGGAGAAAAGGTGGAAGACTGGATTATAGGCTAAATAATCATACCATAAAGAGGGATCATGGCAAGTAGCTTGATAGCAAAATTATTGTGCCATTTGGATCAAACTAGGATCATGCATTCATTAAAAACCTGTTTTAAAAGCCATATCTGTGCTCTGTCTGGAAGAGCGGTAGTACCGCAGTTTTTAACGTCGGAACTACCGCAGAGCGAAAGTTCCGCAGGCAAAAACGAAACTACCGGCGCCCAGAAGCTCCGAATTCAGAACGGAGCCTTTTTTTTCCAGAGAGCACCCTCCGGGTGAGGTTTGCGTTTTGCGGGATCGAAAGTACTAGTGATTTTAACGTCGGAACTACCGTTGGAAGCGGTAGTTCCGCTGCATGGAGCGGTACTTCCGGAGTCCGGAAGCTCCGGAGGCAGGAGCGGAACCATTTTTCCAGAGAGCGCCAAGTTTGGTTCCAGCCCAAGCGGTAGTACCGCGCTGACTTCCCGGAACTACCGTAGAGCAGTAGTACCACATTTTATAACGGCGGTAGTACCGCGCCGACTTTTCAACTGCTACTGCAGAGCTTCTGACATAGCCGTTCTGCCGCGCTAGAGGTGGAGCGGAACTACCGGCCGTTGGCCGGCGGTAGTTCCGCTTGCCCTGCTTTTTCTAGAATTTGTTTTAAACGGCTAGTTTTGATTGGTGAGGGGTATAAATACCCGTACCACTGCTCAAGGACAGTATGAAGAGACTCCATTGAACATCTTTGAACATTGGGCATTCAATCCACACATCTTTTCTCTCTTGTGCATTCAATGAGGTGGTTGAGCCAAAAAGTGCATAGCATTCATTAGTTAATCCTTTGGCACTAGTTTGCAATCAAGTGAAGTATTGGTTCATTACTCTTGGTGCTTGCCGGCACCTGGATGATTGGGAGAAAGTTGATCGATGATCTTCTTAAATGAGTTTGTGAGAAGGCCCGGTATTCGTGTGAAGGTTGGAGCTCACCTACCCGGAGCGGGAAAGAGTTACCTCTATTGGATTCGAGGTGCTTCGGCTTAATTCGTGGAGCCGGTCCAATTCGTTTGGGCTAACCTCAACGTGGATTAGGGGAAACCGGCAAGTTTCCGAACAGCACAGTAAAACATCGGTTGTGTGTAATTCTCTCATACTTTCTTCTAGCTCTTATTTGTTAGTATTATTTTGATAATTTGCTTGTAGTATTATTGTGATCATTTGCTTGATATAGAGCTAGTGTTGATACTTTACTTGACTAGAATTGTGTAGGTGTTAAGTGCTGTGCATTCTTGCTAAATTAAAATTATAGAAAATTACTTAGAAGAAAAGAAAAATTTAAAAACCTCCTATTCACCCCTCTAGCCGGTATCCTTGATCCTACAAGTGGTATCAGAAATTGGTCTCTCACTATTAGACTTAACCGTCTAAAGAGAAAGGATGGCTAGCGAGGGGTTTGCTATAAGAAAGACACCTTTCTTCGATGGATCAAATTATGCATATTGAAAAATTAGAATGTCTATTTATCTTAAGGCAATGAGTCCAAATATTTGGAAAATTGTAAATGAGGGCTATGTCATGCCTCTTGATCCATTGCACCTCACAGAACAAGATGGTTGTAACGCTCATTTAGATGCTCAAGCTATGAATGCTTTATTTGGGGCTTTAAACGCGGACGAGTTCAATAGGGTGAACAACTTAGAAATGGCTCACGCTACTTGGACAACCCTTTCCAAAATTTATGAAGGGACGTCCACGGTTAAAGAAGCCAAATTACATAGGCTTCAGATCAAATATAAGACATTCACAATGTTGCCACATGAGGACATTAATGAGATGTACACTCGACTCAACAACATTGTGAATGAACTCAAAGGCCTTGGTACTAACCTTTCCGACATTGAAGTTGTAAGAAAAATGCTTAGGGCTTTACCGAAAAAAATATGAGATGTTGGTGACACTCTTCCTCAACTCGCCGGAGTTGACAAGAATGACACCGACGCAACCCAAGTATTGTTAAACTCCGGACACCCAACCCATTTCCTTTTTTGTCATTTCTTGTTATTTAATTGCATTTTTTGCAACTTGCATTCTGTAAGGCAAGAACTTGTTTGACCTCATTTTCTACGCTAGTGAACGGACCAAGCGAGTTGGTCAACCGAAGGGCAGCAAAAGCAAATGAAGCAAGCTTGAAGTCGGCAGAGAAGACCAACAACAACGTGAAGAAGGCAAGTCACATGTTTTTGATCATGTCGAATCTACATTTTGTTAATTATTTACTTATCAATACTTCCGTTACCTTTTATTTACGTGCTGATATTTTATGTACATTAAATGTTTAGAATGATATGATATCTAGTTATATCCTACCACTGAAAAAAAAAACTGTTTACTTTGATGGCCATATTCACCTTGACAAGCCTTAGTAATGTTAAATCTACTACTTAAATAACCATGGTAGTATAGGAAACTCAACTATTTTATGCTACTGTTGAGCAAATCATTTTGCCGGTAATTTTGTAAAAGTGTTTCTTAGAAAATGATTATCATGAGAACCATGTGTTGGCTGGGTAATGCTGTCGTTGAGCACTGTGATTTGGTTTTAGAAGTAGAAAATGTCTCAGAGTGAAGTGGCAGTAAAGCTTGGAGGAAGTAAGGATGACCTTATGCTAAGCAAAGAACATAGTGATCGTCCAACCACAAGTTTTGATTTATCAAATTTGGTTTAGTAGCTGCTTAAATCGATTGAATCTCTACAGGAGTGAGAAGTGTTGGTATGGGAGGGGGGTAAAACCATACTGAACAACGGTAGATTCCTCTCAGAACGGGCAAAAGATATCTAGCCGAGTCGGCGGATACCTGGGTATGAGTTGGAGATTTACCGGGTAGAGACTATATAAAGAGATGAGCAGTAAAACGATCTTGTTTTCTTAACCCAGTCATGAGGGTTAAGAAAACTTGTGGGTAAAGCTAGGCAACTCTACGGAGTAATCACAATGGTATCTCGAATACGTTGTGTTTCTGGTAAAACAAGCTATGTTCAGTGGGTGATTCCAACAGCAAAGTATAAGTAGATTTGAAAATGATTTGAAAAATGTTAAGGTCTATCAATCAAGTCTTGAAACCCTAAATCCATAAGTGGTTATTATTCTTTTGTGTTTAAAAATGTTTATAAACAAAATTGCATCCACATATCATAATGAAACAACTATATTTCCATCACTTGAGAATCCTGGTAAGTAGCTATACAATATTTTCCCATGTGATTTACTGAGTACGTTTGATTGTACTCAGTCTTGCAATATTTCCATTACAACAGATATCAGAAGTAAAGAGGATGTGCAAGTTTTCGTGTTAGGGTTACGACCACATTCAAGCGTTCCTGTGGAGTTTTCTTTGGTTCTTCTGAATGTAAGTTAAATTTTAGGCTTAGACGCCTTTATTGTTACTAAAGTTGACCATTATGTCATATTTTAATCAAATTAACTTCTTTTAATTGTTCATAAGCAGTTCATCTATCTACAACTAAATTTCTAAACTGTTACGGATGATTCGATGTCTCTATTTCTAAAAATAGAGATATTACAGTCCACTACCCAAAAGACGTCTCTATTTCCAAAAATAGAGATGTTACAGTCCACTGCCCAAAAGACATGGCATTAGTCGAACTCTGAAACAGTGTTTGCGAATCGCGGGGTCATTAGTCGGTTCCTCCCTAAAAATTTGAAACTTGGACCTGCTATCGCTGGCGCATTTGGGGCTTTCTCCGCCTCCTCCCGCCTGCTACCCTCCCCACTCCCGCCTCGCCGCCGCCTCCGCCACTCCCCGATGACGCTGGCGTACGACGCCGCTGCCGCGGCCTCCTCCGGCGGGCGGAGGGCGGCGACGTTCGCGGGCGCGAGCGTGTTCCTGTCGCGGAACCTGGTGGCCCCCGAGGTGTTCGACGCCGTGCACGACGCGCTCCGCCTCAACGGCGCCGAGGTCTTCCTCTGCGCCGACCCCGGCCGTACGGGGCCCCTCGACTTCCACGTCATCTCGTCCTCCTCCCACGTACGCACTTGCCCCCCAACCCCCACACCCCGGCCCGCGGCGCCTCTTCGGTTCCCAAATCCCTAAATGTTTGCTTCCGTTTTGGTCTCGTCTTTCTGCAGGAGAGGTTCGCGGATCTGAGGGCCAAAGGCTGCAATTTGCTCGGTAAAGTGCCTTGCTGAATTTGTGCAGTCTGGCAGTGGGAGTGTTAATTTTCTTTGGTGACTGTGAGTTGTGAAGTTATCTAGTGGAATTACCTCAAATGACAGTTTGGCACTAAATGGCTTCAATGCCTTGTAATTAGAGAGCTTGTGGTTCGGATTTTAGAGTACGTTCATGTGTAATCCATAAGCAGATAGGCCCATGATTTCTTGGTGAAGTGTGCTAACTAAATCCACTTTTGATTTGGATTTATTTCTTGTTTGTGATCTTACACTAGACGCCAGTGCTTCAGAATGTTGCAATACTGGATCAGAGTAGCTAAAGTTGAGTTTCTTAGATATTTAGAGGCTGCAATTTGCTTGATGGAGTGTGCTGATTTTTGCAAGTTGGAGCTAAAATTTGTTTAAATCTGTATAGAATTTTTTAAAAAAAATTAATAGCTCAAATTATAGCGAAGTTGGCTATCACACTATATTAAAGCTGTCAAAAATCTTTAGATATGAGGATCTGGGATCTATGCGGCTGTACGCCATAATTTTATTATTATGGGTGCTCTAGAGGACAAATGTTCTGAAGTTTTTCGGTTAGTATGCCTAATTTAGTGCTTTAAATTTTGGTTTCTCACTATATCTTGCTTTTAATTTATATTTCATGTAGTTGAAGGCCCCAATTTACTTTGTGGTTTGCAAAGTTTTCACGCCCTAGGGCTAGAACTTGTAGAAGTTGGATTAGTCTGGTAGCTGAATGTTGCGATAGTGCAGATGTTATGATGGTTCTCTGTCATGAGTTACTAAGGACCATGATCTACAAAAATCTGAAAGCAATCTATGTAAAATTTCTCTTGAAGTGCTACGGTCACATAGTTTGTCTACTTTGTCAGGCTTCCTTGTAAGTATGGAGCCAAACTGTGATGTGTTTTGTAGTGCTGTAGTGCACAAAATTCTCTAAGGTTGAAACCACAGCCAACCAAAGCCATCTGATAAGTTCCTCTAGTGACAAGTAAAACATATTTCCACAACCATTTTGTGTTTTAACTTTGAGTGTAAGAACAAGTTTAATTTTTGACAGGACCACAGTGCATTCTTTCCTGTGCTAAGGAACGTCGCTTCCTTCCTAAGCAAGGTTATACTTGTTGTCTTGCAATGGATGGGGTTAAGATACTTTGTTCAGGCTTTGAAAAAGATGAGAAGGTATTATGTATCAGAACATGTCTTACTGTTGCAGTTCCATTAGTAAACGCATGATGTATTTATCTCAACTTTGTTTTTGTTCTTGCAGGCTAAGATCGAACAATTTGTGACAGCTATGGGAGGTTTTTTGCAAACTAAAGTGTCCATGGATGTTAACTTTGTAATTGCAAAGGATGTCTTGGCTGCCAAATATAAAGTAAGTTATGCTGAAATCTGTTAACATGGAATGGAAATGATTTGTTAATTGCCATTGCAGTTGTTGCAGTATGAGAAGTTGTATATGCTTACCCTACATGTACCATGGAACATGGATTGCTATGTAGCCCATCTAGGAGCCTCTGGAGTTCAGAAGTAATTCTTTCATAACATTAGTATAGAAAATTGCCAATTATATTATACTATTATATACAATTCCTTTATTTTTTCTAGGCACTGTTCAATATTGTACAGTGCACACAGTGTCAGTTTAATTTATTAGTGAAATGCCAAATTAAGCCATAAATCTGGCACAGGTCATTTTCAATTGATCTCCAGCTCGCCTCAACATAAAGATAAATGTGTTACTTTGTTGTTGGGATTTGTGTAGCAAACATTAACAGAAACAATTGCTTGATTTTACTGCTCATATTGAGGTTGACACTTTGGGTGCTGAGTTGCTGACATTGCTGAGCAGAGCTGTTGTTTCAACTAGTTAGGGTTGATTACCATATTTTGGCTGTTTGCCCATTTTCATGTTAGATTTATGTAGCTTTCCCTACTTACAGTTACTGATACCTATGGAGCTTCTATACCTACTGTGGCTCTTATGCTGTAAAGCTAGCAAGAATAATTGCCTGTTATCTTTGGTTTCTGTTAACTTCTTTGACCTTGGCATGGAAGCAAGAATTGTTTTAGGATGTCATGTCCTTTGAGCGATACTGTTGGCCTGATATGACCAATATGGATGTGCTTTAATCTTTTTTGTGTTGTGCAGTGGGCAGTGAATATTTTGAAGAAGCCTATTGTCAGGATGAACTGGTTGGAGCAATGCTGGACCGAACATCGTGTTGTACCTCATGAACCTTACAGGATTCTTCCTTTCACTGGGTTGAATATTTGCATCACCAAACTGAATGCAGGTAGGTGCATTTCAATTGTATTCAGCCAGGAGATGGAAGTGAGTTCAACTTTTTCTTTCAATCAATACATGCTTTTCTCTTGCATCTTTAATTCTTTGTTAAAAACCGGTAGTTGTTGACTACGGGGATAATTTTATCAAATGAAATATGATAATGAATTAATGATATAGCCAAGGTTCATAAAATCGACGGTAAACAGGTATTACCATTGACTGGACATACTGGTATTTGGAATCCCAGCTAGTGAAAATTGCTCAGATGTTCTGAATTAGCCTCATTATGGCCAAGTTCTCTGGGGTTCCCATTATTCGTTGATGTAAAAAATTTAAAACCATCAACAATTAGTCAAGAATTGGCCATTTTTCATTTTTGAGCGGGAAGTGGACTAAACCAGACAGTTTTACAGGTGGTTCCTGCCCAATATCTGGTAGATTTATGTCTGGGTTTTGTGAGGATTGGGGCTAAGATTTGTGCCATAGAGATCCCACTGGAAAACCAGCCAGAAACTGTTAATAGCTAGCTGGTAGCAACTGGTCCCAGTTCAGGTAATGAACTGCTGGCCATAGCCATGTAGAACTGCCAAAATCTGTGGCATTAAGAAGATACTATCACTACTGTCTTATGGCAACTACATATACCAATATGCTTTATTTTGTTCAGTGTTTTTTACTTCATCTGTCATGCCTTATATTTCTTTTGTTTAATCAGATGAACGGAAGGAATTGGCAGAAATAATAGTGCAGAATGGTGGACAGTATTCAGCAAATCTTACAAGGAAGTGCACTCATTTAGTTGCAAATATATCCTTTGCTGTTTTCTGCATTTAATGTTCTCAAATTTGAGATCTCATCTGTTCAAATTAGTTATTTTATCTCTCTTCTTTTTGAGTTCTAGTGGAATAGATCTCAAGGAAGTAATACACTTCCTTGCTTTTTGACCAAAGATGGGATCCTCCACCCTGTGTTTTGTTTCCCACACAGCTATAGAACAGGGAATAGAGCAGTACAGGGATAGTATTCCAAGTAATGTTGTAATGCCGCTCATCTGTCTTCAGTCACTTTAGGCTGTTAATCTATGCTCAGTGAAAAAAGGTGGTGCTGTGGTATGTCACATGTAACATGGTGTCTCAATGATGATTCATACGTGAGGCCCCTTAGGTTCATTTCCCCAGCACAACTGAAAGGTGCAGTTGACACATCCAAAGAAATTTGGCTAAGTCTGATGATTAAAGGTCTTTCTAGGCACTCAGCAGCAAAAATCATAGACCAAATTAAATTTCAGGAAATCTATGCAGTCATACTCCTCATATAGAAGGCTAGAAATGTAAGCTGTGAATTCCTAACGCCATGTATCCATCCCTACAATGAAAAATTATGAAGCACTGATAGAAAAGTAATGGCCTGTTTGGTTTCCTTGCTCACCCTTGACTAGCTATTGGGCAAGGAGGCATGTTGGGTTACGTTACTCACCCAAGAGTGATTAAGGATTTCCTTGCTTTTTGAGGGAGAACCTAATTTGCTGTCCTACACTAGCAAGGATTTCCTTGCCCACTATCAAGGCTATGCACGAGTGGGCAAGGAAAACAAACATGCCCTACATTAGGCTTTCAGAATCAACTTAATTTTGCTGTACTGTTGGTGGCACATGCTGCTTGACATTCGATTAGTGTTGTTCATGTCCTGTACAACTTTGTCAAAACATTGCACTTGATTTGTATATTCATCTGTCTTATTTATCAGAAAAGCTTAAGTAAACTTTCCTTAACATGTTATTACGAACCTGGTGGTGACAAGTATGTTGTGGCCCAGAAATGGGGTAATATCCACATTGTAGATCCAAGATGGGTTGACCAATCCGTTGCTCGAAGAGGTAATAGTTGTTAGAGATATATGTATAGTTTGTTATTCCCCATTGTTATGAGAGGTTCTTTGCATATTTGCCTCCTGTACTTTGTGTATATATACCGGCCCATTGGCCTCATATTGAATACAAGCGCTATTCATAACATGGTATCAGAGCCAAAACTAGGGTTTTGGCTTACCTAGGGTTCCGCGCGCCGTCGCCGACTCTGCACCACCGTCGCCGACTCCCGCGTGCCGCCTCCGCCTCCGCTGTTGCCGTCGGCCGTCGTCGCCGACTCCCGGCCTCCGCCGTCGCCGGCCTTGGCGCCTCCCCCGCCCGGCCTCGGCGCCTCCGCCTCCAGCCCGGCGCCCGCTGGCGTTGCTGCCTCCTCTCGGACGCCGCCGCCTCCTCCTCACGGACGCCGCCGCCTCCTCCCCTTCCGGACGCCGCCAAGACCGCCGTCCTCCGTCGTCTCGCCTGCCGACTCCGCCGCCAGAGGCCGCCTCTACGCCCGGAGCTGCCGCTCCTCCGCCCGAGGCCGCCGTGGTAGGCCACCGCGAAGCCGGCTGCTCAGCCGGCGCCGTCGCCGCACCGCCGCCGCCGTCGCGCCGCCGCCGCCGTCGCGTCGCCGCCCCTCGTGAAACCCTAAAGGGTTGCGTGCGTGTGTGGGCCGGAGGCCCACTGCCGGCTTTAACTTTTTAGCCGAGCCCAAAAAAAAAACGTCGTTCTAACCGCCGCGCCGTCCAGCGCCGCCTGTTAGACTTCGTTGCCTTGGTTGCCGCACCGTCCAGCGCCGCCTACCAATGGGCACCGTTTCCCTCCCTCGCTGCTCGGTGATCTTTGATGGTGTTAATTACACCGACTTCGTGTCTCACATGCGCATTCACATGCGTGGTCTTCGTCTATGGGGCGTCCTCTCTGGCGATGTCACCTGCCCGCCTTGCCCTATTCCTCCGACGGAGCCTACGCCTGTTGCATTGCCCCCGACAGCCGATAAGGCTGCTGCTGATGATAAAGCTAATGATGAAGCTGCCTCTGCCTACCAGGAGGCTCTGGATTCCTACAAGGATCGTCTGACCGTCTACACTCAGTGGTACGATGACGACGCTCGGGCAGCTGTTGTCTTCATCGCCAGTGTCCAGCCTTAGTTTTCTTCTGAGGTTGTGGGACTCCCTTCGGCTTTCCAGATGTGGACTCATCTTCGTCAGCGCTACGAGCCCTTTGGTGATGCCCTGTACCTGTCCGTGGTCCGCCAGGAGCACTCTCTTCAGCAGGGTGATGCTACTGTTGACGCTTTTTACGCTCAGAGTTCTGCTGTCTGGCGTCAGTTGGACTCACTTCGCACTGCTGGCTGTCGTACCTGTCCGTGCTGCCTGGATGTACGTGCTGACCTGGAGTTTCAACGGGTTTACGAGTTCCTTACTCGCCTTCGTCCTGAGTTCGAGCAAAGGCGTGCCCAGCTTCTTGCACGCCACCCTCGTGTCACTCTCCTGGAGGCTCTTACCGAGATACGCGCAGAGGAGACTCGTTTGAGTGGTGCTGGTCTAATGCCACTCCCCTCTGTGCTCGCCGCTCGTCCGCCTGCTACACTGCCTCCTCCAGCGGCTACCACAGGTGGTGGTGGCCGTCCTCCGTCTGGAGGTGGCCGTCCTCACTGTTCCTACTGCGACAAGGATGGCCACACTGAGTCCCAGTGCTACAAGAAGAAGCGGCATCTTTCACGCCGTTCTTCTACTGGCACTAGTGCTTCTACAACGACGTCTGCCTCGACTTCTTCAGCAGCTTCTCTCACCGAGCAGGAGATAGCCAGACTTCGACGCCTACTTGCCACTTCAGGTTCTCTCTCGACAGGTTCTGCAGGTTCTGCTACTGACTCTTCGGGCACTGAGAGACCACCTCCTACACAGTCAAGTACCTCCCCGTGGATTCTTGATTCTGGAGCATCTTTTCACATGACTCCTGATCCTTCCACTCTATCTTCTATTACACCTCTTGATTCTCCTGTCAGTGTTCTTACTGCTGATGGTACATCTCTTTCTGTCTCTGGTCGAGGATCTCTTAGCAACTCATCTTTTCATGTTCCTTCTGTTGCTCATGTTCCTCGCCTTACCTTGCAGCTTCTTTCTGCTGGGCAGATTACTGCCTTGGTTATCGGGTCATTCTCGACTCTGACTCTTGTTGTGTTCAGGACTGCCACACGGGAGCTCTGGTTGGTTCTGGCCCTCGGCGCCGTGACTCACAGTGTCTCTGGGAGCTTGACTGGCTTCATCTTCCTTCCGCTGCCACCATCGCCGCCAGTCTCTCCGCTTCTGCCACTTCGTCTACTGGGTCTTTCCAGCAGTGGCATCACCGTCTTGGCCATCTGTGTGGATCCCGTCTGTCGTCCTTAGTTCGTCGTGGTCTTCTGGGGTCTGTCTCAGGAGATGTGTCTTTAGATTGTCAGGGCTGTAAGTTAGGTAAACAGATTCAGCTTCCTTATCCTCATAGTGAGTCTGTGTCTCAGCGCCCTTTTGATCTTGTTCATTCAGATGTTTGGGGTTCGGCTCCCTTCGTTTCGAAAGGGGGTCATCGATATTATATCATTTTTATAGATGATTTTTCTCGCCATACTTGGATATATTTCATGTCTTCTCGTAGTGAGGCCTTGTCTATCTATAAAAAATTTGCCACTATGATTCACACACAGTTTTCCACTCCTATTCGTGTCTTTCGTGCTGATTCTGCTGGCGAGTACCTCTCTCGTTACCTGCGCAGCTTCCTTGCTGAGCAGGACACTCTCGCTCAGTTCTCTTGTCCTGGTGCTCATGCTCAGAATGGTGTCGATGAGCGCAAGCATCGTCACCTCCTTGAGACGGCTCGTGCTCTGATGATCGCCGCCTCTATTCCACCTCATTTTTGGGCCGAGGCTGTTTCCACTGCCACCTATCTCGTCAACATCCAGCCTTCCTCTGCTCTTCAGGGAGCGATCCCTGTTGAGCGTCTCTGTGGTCTTCTTCCTGACTACTCTACCCTTCATCTGTTTGGCTGCGTTTGCTACGTTCTCCTCGCCCCTCGAGAACGCACCAAACTGACCGCTCAGTCTGTTGAGTGTGTCTTTCTGGGATACAGTGCCGAGCACAAGGGCTATCGGTGCTGGGATCCTGTTGGTCGTCGGATACGGGTTTCTCGGGATGTGACTTTCGACGAGTCCCGTCCATTCTACCCACGTCCTGCCTCTCCTTCGGCTTCCTCTGTGGAGTCTCTGTCTTTCTTGACCTTTCCAGATACTCCTATATCTGTTTTGCCCTCATCCACCTGTCCCACTGAGTCTCCACATATTCCCCCTGTGGCCTCTCCGCCGTTGTCGCCGCCTGTGTCGTCTTCTACGACTCCGCAGGCTCCTCCCACTACAGTACCTTCTCTCCTAATCTTCTACACTCGTCGACCTCGTATTGAGGATCTTCCAAATGAGCCATCTTCTCCTGCTGTTCCATCTTCTTCTGGTGCTCCATCTTCCCCTGATGGGTCATCTTCTCCTCGCTACGCTCTCCGCGATCGCCAGTCGATTCGGCCTCCTGCCCGTTTTGCTTTTGCTGGCGCAGCTACTCGTGAGCCTGTCTCCTACCGGGATGCTGTTACTCACCCTGAGTGGCAGCTTGCCATGGCCGAGGAGATTGCTGCCCTCGAGCGTACTGGTACTTGGGATCTTGTTCCTTTTCCATCTCATTCTCATCCCATCACATGTAAGTGGGTCTATAAGATTAAGACTCGCTCTGATGGCTCTCTTGAGCGCTGTAAGGCGCGTCTTGTTGCTCGTGGCTTCCAGCAGGAGCATGGTGTTGACTACGACGAGACTTTTGCTCCTGTGGCCCACATGACCACTGTTCGCACTCTTCTTTCGGTGGCGTCTGTTCGCCACTGGTCTGTTTCTCAGCTTGATGTCAAGAATGCCTTTCTTAATGGCGAGTTGCGTGAGGAGGTCTACATGCATCCGCCACCTGGGTATTCTGTTCCTGAGGGCATGGTCTGTCGCCCCTCGTGCTTGGTTTGAGCGCTTCTCCTCTGTGGTCACTGCTGCTGGTTTTTCAGCTAGTGATCATGATCCTGCGCTCTTTGTCCACACTTCGTCTCGTGGTCGGACTCTTCTTCTCCTGTATGTTGATGATATGATCATTACGGGGGATGATTCTGAGTACATTGTCTTTGTCAAGGCTCGTCTTAGTGAGCAGTTCCTTATGTCGGATCTTGGTCCTCTTCGTTACTTCCTTGGGATTGAGGTTACTTCCACTCCAGATGGTTTCTTTATGTCTCAAGAGAAATATATTCAGGATCTTCTTGATCGCGCCTCTCTCACTGATCAGCGTACTGTTGAGACTCCCATGGAGCTCAATGTTCACCTCCGACTCTCTGATGGCGAGCCTCTTTCTGATTCGACTCGCTATCGTCATCTTGTTGGGAGTCTTGTCTACCTTGCTGTTACTCGTCCGGATATCACTTATCCAGTTCATATTCTGAGTCAGTTTGTTTCAGCTCCCACTCAGGTTCACTACAGCCACCTTCTTCGAGTTCTGCGATACCTTCGTGGGACTATCTCTCGCCGTCTCTTCTTTCCACGTTCCAGTTCGTTACAGCTTCAGGCCTATTCGGATGCTACCTGGGCCAGCGATCCCTCTGATCGCCGATCTATCTCTGCTTACTGTGTTTTTCTTGGTGGTTCTCTTATTGCCTGGAAGACGAAGAAACAGACTGCAGTGTCCCATTCGAGTGCAGAGGCTGAGTTGCGAGCTATGGCTCTCTTGACAGCAGAGATTACTTGGCTACGGTGGTTACTTGAGGATTTTGGTGTTTCTGTCACTACACCGACCCCTCTCTTGTCAGACAGTACAGGTGCTATCAGTATTGCCCGTGATCCTGTGAAGCATGAGCTCACCAAGCACATTGGTGTTGATGCTTCTTTCATGAGAACTTGTGTGCATGATCAGGTGATTACTCTTCAGTATGTGCCTTCGGAGCTTCAAATAGCGGATTTCTTCACGAAGGCCCAGACTCGAGCACAGCACGGCTTCTACCTCTCCAAACTCAGTGTTGTTGATCCACCATGAGTTTGAGGGGGGGGGGTGTTAGAGATATATGTATAGTTTGTTATTCCCCATTGTTATGAGGGGTTCTTTGCATATTTGCCTCCTGTACTTTGTGTATATATACCGGCCCATTGGCCTCATATTGAATACAAGCGCTATTCATAACAATAGTCAACATGCATGGGTTACTATTGGCTTTGCTGCTGTTATCTGCTTGTTTCTCCTAGAAGTTACAAAGCTAGTAAGGTTAAACTAACCTCATGATTTTCTTTCTTAATTGGAATGCAGCTTGCCTAGATGAGAATTCTTATCTTGTTTGTCAGAATTCTACTAATTTTAATGGTGTAAAAAGTTCCCTTAAGGAGCAACACAACCCAGAGATCAGTAGTGCAAGTGCAAGTTTTCAACCTGTTCCAGCAACATCAGTTGATGATTCAGTATCAACGTCACAGTACGTGCCTGCTTCGTTTGGTGATGATTCAAAGATCTGCCGCACTGATATTGTTGGTGCACAAGAGACAAATGAAATGCAGGTCAATAGTCATGTAGCTGAGGACTCAGAGGCGGAAGATGATGATCTTTATTTATCACAGTGCAGAATTTCTCTGGTAGGTTTTGAGGAGAAAGAATTGTCAAGGTTAGTCATGATGATACGGAATGGTGGTGGATCCCGGCATGTTATGTTAAGTGAGAGGCTTACTCATATTATTCTAGGTGCACCTTCAGAGGAGTAAGTTCATGTCACTGTTCTGCATATAATAGTTTTATTATGAACTGGTTGTGATTGCAGCTAATGGTGCTTATTTGTCTTAGCAGAGAGAAAAGGGAGGTAAGACGTCTGGCTGCTTGGGGTATAGTAAATGTGGTAAAAGTAACGTGGTTAGAAGACTGCAATAGAGCAAAAAAGGAAGTCAAAGTATCTCCAATTCATTTGGCCAGCGAGTTACTCTCAAAAGGTATGGAAGCACCAGATTTAGTTGTGTATCAGCTTGTTGAAATGGATCACATTAAAAGATATGTTTTCCTTGCTTGACTTCATTTTCCATGTTTTTCTACCTTTTGAATTCAGAATTTTCGAATGTGGGCATGGAAAAATCTGCTGATACACGTGAAACAAAGGCAGTCAAAAGCTCATGTCGAAATTTTATTGTTCCAACTGTCAATGATTCACATGATAAACAACTAGGAAAAGATCTGTCATCTGAAAGAAAAGCAGCAAGGGGCAAACATGAAAACATGAAAAACACTCGAACAGCAACCATGTCTGCAAAATCAAGTCAACAGAATGGAGTGGTCGGTATTGGCGGGTACCACCCCCAATTTCAAGCAACTTCTGCAATGAATTTGCAGAGGAGCGGATCTTCAAATACTTTCAAAGGGAAAACATTTTGTTTCTCAAATTCATTTTCTCATGATAAGGTACTCTAAGCTGTTAATATCTCATTCACTTCTTTATTTGTGCCGCGTTCTTTTTCCACTTAAGATGACTTGTCCTGGTTTAATCTTGACTAGATTTGGCATCAGGGACAAACAGGTTGACAGTAAATTATGCTGTTAAAATTTTCAAATGTTAGATGCTGATCCATCAACTTCTTGAGAAATTATTTGAAGTTGCTAGACGTAGAACGCCAGAGCCATAAAAATGCTTATTCATCTAGATTGTGCCTTGTTTTCTTTTGATGATATGCATAAGTTTTAGTTACTGCTTGCTTTGCTTTCTGTTGACAAAGTGGTAATCTTTATTCAGAGAGCTGAGGTTGTTGACTGGGTCTTAGAAGGTGGAGGCGCTATGGTGGATGACGTGCAATCAACAGTTGTGGATTTCATAATCGAGTGCCATGGACAGAACAGCATGCACTGCGACTTCTCTCATTCAACTGTTGTTTCAACTCACTGGATACACTCGTGTTTGAAGGTACACGCTTATGTGCTCATGGCCACTTCTTTACTCTGTACACAAGAAGCAGATTATTGATGCCCTGCACTTCTACTTGCAAAAAACTATAAGCTTCCAATTCTTACATTTAAAATTTTGTGAAGGTGGGCTGCTTGCAAGACGTTGGAAGTCATCCTATCTTCTCTCCTTTGCGCTGTCGCATCCCATTCCCGGGGTTCGAAGATTTTCGTTTCTGTGTTTCTCAATACGATGAGAAAGAGAGACTTCTGCTGAAGAACTTGTGCTTTACTCTAGGAGCTAAATTTACAGAGAGAGCAACAAAGAAAGTGACCCATCTTATCTGCAAATTTGCAAGCGGTCCAAAATACGAGGCTTACTGTAATAAGGGAATTCCAGCCATTACTGTCGAGTGGCTCTTCGAGTGTGTAAGACAGGTATACATCTTTCCTGCATAGTTTCGAGCATATTCAAATCTTGCCTGCCAGCTATTTTCTTGTTGATGATAGGTTGTGAGCATGGGATTGATTATAGCAAATTGTCATTGCAGGATACAATTATCCCTTATGATAAGTTTCAACCGAAACCACCTTCTTCTCAGGACAGAGATGCTGGTCTGTGCACTGTTAGTCAAAATCCCACACAGGCAGCCAATACGATTTCCAGATTTGATTGCTCTGAGCCACTTAGTGAATCTCAAGTACCAAGAAGCAGTTCAAAACACAGCTCTGGTAATTGTTCATTGTATGAGCTGCAAATTTTTTTTTCACCACAAACTGATCATGTTAGCTTAGCAGGTAATGCCTCTGTTAATGAAGAAATAATTGCTTCTGCTGTTAGCAAAAGAAGACACATATCGCAAATTGTCAAGGCTAATGATACACCTAGAAACATCGGAAGAGCTGAGAAACACCCGGACACTAGCTCTGTTCCTGACGTTGCAGATGCCATAGAGGACCTACTGGTTCAGTCATCCAAGGTAGTGTGATTCATATGCTTTACTATTGCAATGACATGGACATTGCCTAAAAATGGCAACTTGACATTTTTTTTGAAATTGCAGATTCAGGATGTGCAACCTCCTAGGAGTGTATCCTATTTTTATTGAGAACTATGCTTTTGCTTTGCTATTAATGTTCATTCTCCATACTTTACAAAGGCACCACCCCTAGGATCCTTAACTGCTAATGCAGATTTTTGCACCTGATGATTCTGTTGATGGTGAAGATCAGGAAAATACACACTCCTTTGGCATTTCAAGGCACTGGTTGAACATGTAAGTTGGTAGTTATTCACTTTCTTACATGCCTGCACTCCGAAATTCCTTGAAGTGTGCAACTGCATGGATAATACGTGCCTCTGTAAATAATAAACATATACTTTTGAAGCTACTATAAGTTCGAATTTATTAATCAAGCTGGATGACTTCCCTAATTCTAATAAGGTTCGACCTATTCATGTATTCAATCATCATCATCTGCTTGCTAATGCTTTCACTTCTCCATACAATGACAACATGAAAATTCAAACAGACCAGCATGTTTACTCTTAACAGATCCTTCTCTCTTTTAAACCACTGGCAAATGCTATGAGTATGCAGCAGAAACTTGTCTTCCATCTTTTTACTCACTTGCACTTGAAATATTTCCCCTTACTGGTGACTGCCATTTGTTTCCTTCAGGCCACAGAAGCAAGACAGCACCCCTGGCACGAACGTTCAAAGCTTAAACTCCACCCCCGCCCCTGCGCCCACTACCTACTACCCTTTCAGTGAGACGCAGACCGAGTCTCAGGTGTGCATTCTATCCTAGAACTAACGCTTTCCTACCTGGCAGTTGATGCTACACCACTGCGCAACTCATGTGAACTCCGGTCTGTTATGCAGATTGTTGGATACGAAGAAGATTTGACCGGCAGGCAGAAGATCATTGACAGAGTTCGATCTCAGAGCATCAATGTAACTCCATCAAATGAAATACCTTAAGATAGTTAGGAGACGAGGTAGTACATTTTGGTTGCAGCCAGATCTGTCCATCAATTGCGATGGAAGGGAAAGTATTATCAAATCTGCTTGTACTTGTTTGCATCTGTGCCAGCAAGATAGATGGAGTGCTATTCCAATGCAGGGGGCAATATGTGCTAGCGGCACAACTGCAGAAGATTCTTATGGAATGGCATCGGGAAAAGTGCTTGTACCGCAATTTTGCGTAGTTTTGGAATGGCATTGGGAAAAGTGCTTGTACCGCAATTTTGCATAGCAACTCAACCCAGTTGTGCTTCCTTGTTTGGAGAACATGGTCAGAGACAAACTGGTACGTTTGCTGTACCGGATCGTCTATATTAACAAGAACATGGGATACTACAGGCGTAGCAAAGCCTGATGAGACGTTTTTCTTGATTGAGTATTGCAGCTTTCGAGTGGCCTGATGTATCTGGCGAGCATGTGAAAAAAGCCTGTACAAATGTACCAATCTAGTTTGATGCATGTGTAAGAGCAACTCCAGCAGTAGCCCTCAAAATAGGGCCTTTACTTTTCATTTGAGGGCTCCCCCTATTTTTGAGGGCCCTGTTTTTTGCATCTACTCCAACAGCACCCCTCAAATCTAAGTCCTCAAATTCATCCCACAACACACTGACACATGGGACCCACTCCTAAATCCGGTCGGAGGCGTCGGGTGAGGCGTCGGATTTTGGGGGAGGGGCGCGGGGGATTTTGGGGGGAGGAGGCGGCGGATTTTGGGGGGAGGAGCCGGGCGAGGCGACGACGTCGGGCGAGGCGTCGGGCGGAGGCGGCGGAGAGTGGAGGCGACGGGCGAGGCGGGGGGCGAGCGGGCGGCGGAGGCGGGGGAATCGACAGGGGGCGGGGAATTTTGGGGGGAGGCGGGGAATTTTGGGGTGGAGGCGGGGGAAGTTTCACGAGCGGGAAGAAACCGTAGGATGAGAGCCAGAGTAGGGGGCCCCTGGGAATGAGGGCTGAAGGGGGGACTTGAGGGGCTCCTCAAATTTGAGGGCTCTAGCAGGGACCCAGCTGGACCTCTATTTTTACCTCAAACCCTCAAATATGAGGTTTGAGGGTTCAAGTAGAGGCCCTGCTGAAGTTGCTCTAATGCGTATCCTACTTTTGATAACAGTTCAGTTGGTAAAGTGGTTGGCTCATGCGAGCAGCTTTTGTTCATGTTATGTTTGATTCAAGGACATATCTGAAACACAGAAACAATCCCGTACGACAAGCTCAATTTTTTTTTGTCCCAATTGGAACCGTAATTCGGCTGCATTGGAGAATTCGACAGAAAATTTAACACAGGCAAGCAATCCTCGGTAGCAGTACGCAGTTGCCTACCCAATTCTGGTCAGTCTCACAAGCTAGGAGTGTTTTGACTTGCAACGATGCCTGGGAAATTTAAGGACGGCTTAGCAGGCATTAATTTCTGCTTGTAGGACTATTGAACTTGAACCTTGGCCAAATTGGTTGATAGGCTTCTTGGCCGAGTTAAAGCCTAAACTTCCTCTGAGTTTACTCCCTAAAAAGAAGATGGTGAGAAAAGTTGATCAAAGATGATTTCGCAAAAATTTTGGTTCGAACTTATTTGGTGATTTTTTTTTATCGAGATCAAGGAACTTAGATTTTGTCAATGATCCACAGGAACGCAATGGGCATTTTAGCCATGGTTCCAACTTCCACAACCCTTTATTGGGACTAAAAATAATCAATCTAGACAGGAACGCAATCGGCATGTAGCCATGGTTCCAACTTCCAACCTTTTGGACCTGTTCTTTTTGGCGGCAGCTCGTGGCTTTTGGCTGCGGCTTGTGACTTTTTGGCTGTTTGTACGAGATATTATAGATTAACAGAAATTCACGTGCGGTTTTTGCCGATATAAATGAAGTCAGTAAAATATGTACTACAATTAACTAGTTGACCCTATCTTGAAAAAAATACTCCGTTTAAAAATTAGTTACTGTAGAAAAGCCGAAAAACAGATTTTAGAAGCTGAAAAGAACATGACCTTTATTGGGACTAAAAATAATCAATCCAGCCCCTAAGGGGCATTAAAATTAGTGCTAATACCCTTAACCCAACAAATCATAAGCGTATCATAAATAAGAGCATGGTTCCATATCCACTAGTAAAAAACACAACAAACCAACCAATTTCATCACCCCAAAATCCTCAACAACACAAACCATTTTCTTTCTTTCTTTCTTTTTTCACATGAACAAAACTGAAAAACTACGACAGTCATAAAACTCAAAACCACACATTGTG
Source organism: Dendrocalamus latiflorus (assembly GCA_017311315.1). Taxonomy (NCBI): domain Eukaryota; kingdom Viridiplantae; phylum Streptophyta; class Magnoliopsida; order Poales; family Poaceae; genus Dendrocalamus; species Dendrocalamus latiflorus. Next base: position 4,185,520 of record CM029641.1, on the reverse strand, counting down.
GTCCGTGGCATCCCCGGTTTGAACCTCATCCATTTAGCAAGCCTCCAAGAATGTCACAATCTCAGAGGGGAAACCTCCGATCATCTCAACTCCCCAGACTGCAAAGTTTCCTCACTTTTTTTTTTTTGGTGTATGCCTCTTTCTTCTTATTTTTTCACTTTTTTGTGTGTATGTGTGTGCTCCATTTGGCAAGGCAAGAACAAGTGTGCACAGGCAGCATGACCCACCGACTACCAGCTTTTTTTCATATTGGCTTTCCGTAACGACCTTTCTATTTCTCTTACCTCCGTCCTGCTCAAAAAGCTATAGTTTTTCTGCTAAAAAGAAGCCATAGTTTTTGATACACAACCAGGATTTTCAATACCGGTCTTTTTTTTTATCGGAGGGGGCCAATACAAGCGATAATCTTGATATTCAAGAGCTTTTGGCCTGAAAATTTCAAACAAACTTTGAGTTTCAAACAAAATTCGGCCAAAAATCGGTTCAAAATATCGGTCGAAAATTTTGAAAACCAATTTCAGCAAAATTTCTTATATATTTGATAAAATTAATGCGAAATAGTTTTTTCAGAGGCGATTTATAATTTTTCCGGAGGAGACCGGTATAGTCGATAAAACCGATAATCCATTGATTATAGAGCCATGCACATAACAGCAGTGATAACTCTGTGATAACTCTGATCTCAAATAGTTTGGTTTGCTCAACTAGACGTTAGTTTTTAAAAAGTGCTTATTTTGAGTGGCTTATGACTGAAAAGCACTGTAGCTAGCTAAAAAACACTGTAACTGACGGTGGTTTATTTGTTGTAATTAAATTTAAAAAAAATCAAAAATTAGAAAAAACAGATTAGCCTGTCATGGATAGTATAAACGAATACAGAGAAAAAAAAACCAATAAAAAACCTAAAAAAACTAAAAAAAGCGAAATTATTGAATAGTGAAAAATAAACCAGAATCCAGAAACTCAAGTTGAAACGAGCGAGACTAGGCAAGAGCAGGAGCCGGCCCGTGGTCCGTGGAGCCACTGCAGAGGGGCAGGAGCAAGAACCGACTTTAGCTCCTTAATTTCGAAGCAAGCCGCACAGGGGCAGCAGGAGCCGGACCGTCGAGCCACTGCGTGCGCGCACGCGCGCGCGCGCGCGCGGGGAGGGTGCGGCCGGGCCAGGCGGACGCACGCCCGGCGCGTCTCACGCGGCCGGGAGGCGTGGCAGTGGAGGTCACGCACCGGAGGAGCTGCGTATTACGTCCCTCACGCGCTACCTACTTCATACGGCTGGTACTTCGGTGGTACATACGGCCGAGAACACAAACGCCTTGACGGCGACGCACCCCCTTCCCTCTCCTCGGCAGGAACTCTACCTCCGCCTCTTCGGCTCCGCGCGCGCCCGTCCCGCTTGATGCTCGCCGACTGCGCGCGCCACCGGCCCGCCAAGCTCCCGCATCCGCCGGCGCCGCTCTCCGGGAATCGAGTCGCCTGGGTCGCTGACAGGTGGTGGTGGTGGCGCCCGTCCGCGGCGGCGGCGCGCCATGGCGTCGCCGCGCGGGCGTCCTTCTTCAATTCCCGGATCGGGCTCGACTCCCAGGTTCGTTGGCTCCCTCGGCGTTATTGAGCATTCCGTCGAACAGTTGGGGGGCGGCTCGGGACGCGCTCGCGGCGCCTTGTTCTTGAGCCTTCTTTAGAAAATTTCATGGCTGATGCATGCGCTTGTTCAACGTGTAGTTAATCGCGGTTCTTGTGGGCATTACATCAAACGGTTTGATGAGATGCTAGAAATGAGCTAGAATTTTCTTTCTTGTCTGATTGGATCGATAATCCCCTATGAATTTGCAGTTGTTAGTTTCGTTGTGTCTTAGATGAAATTATTCTATATTAATTGATGAAATGGTTTCATGTAGAATTTTCACACAGGGGACTTGTCCCAGCTGTTGTGGGTGGGTCCGGTGCCCGGTGACATCGCAGAGATTGAGGCGTACTGCGCCCTCTGCCGAACAGTTTCAGCAATTCGCGTCACTTGTGTCAGATGGTGCGAAGAAGCCCATACATCTTCATAGCCAGGAAGTGGTCAGTAGGACGTCTGCTATGGTCTCCAGATATAAACAGTATCTCACTCGTGCTGAGAGACTAATCTACCCAAAACCACTCATTAAATGGGGTTGGTAAGGTCCTGATGGTGAAAACGGTAAACCATTGGAATCTAATAGAACCATGAATGATGGGTGAACATGTGACATAGACATAGATGATGTGGTAGGGCAGGAAGGGGATAGTTGGACGCAGGTCGCCCCTGACCCTTGCTCTCAGGCTATGATGCACGGACACGGATACGTCGACACGACACCGACACGGGAATTCGCCATTTTCCCAAAAATACCGATACGGCGACACGGCTATATATATTTAAATAATAAATAAATTATATATATATATATATATATATATATATATATATATATATATATATATATATATATATATATATATATGTATTATTTTCTATGTTTCCATATGCTTATTAAACTGAAATAATGTAAATTGTAAAGTGTATATTCGGAATATGTACCTCATGAATTGTTTTATTAATCCCGATGACAATTGTTGATGTGAATACCATTTCCAGAAATAAGAATTCCATTAACCTGGGAGGTAGCAGCGGGGACACCGGGGAGGAGATGTAGTCGGCGGCGAGATGCGGGAGCTGGTGGGCGGCAGTGAGATGCGGGAGCCGATGGGCAGAGGAGATGTGAGTGATGAGGAGATGGAAGCGGGGAGATGCGGGAGCCGGCGGGCGGTGGTGAGGTGCGGGAGCCGGCAGGCAGAGGAGATGCGAGTGAGGAGATGGAGGTGGCGGTGAGGTGCGGGAGCCGGCGGGCGGTGGCGAGGTGCGGGAGCCGGCAGGCAGAGGAGATGCGAGTGAGGAGATGGAGGTGGCGGTGAGGTGCGGGAGCCGGCGGGCAGCGGCGCAAGCGGGCGATGCGGAGAAGCACGAGCGGCTGATGGGAATGAGGCTCTCGGGAGGAATCGGTGCGGCAGTCATAGGGTTAGGGCAGGCACGGTATGGGCTAGCCTGGGCTGGCCGTGTCCTGCGCCATTCTTGGGCCGACTGTGTCCAGACCGTATCTGACTCGCATAATTACTGTGTCCGACACGTGTCGAGAATTTTAATTATTAAAATTAATTCTAAAATCGGCCGATACATCGCCGACACGTGTCCGCGTTGTATCCATGTCCGACACGTGTCGGACACGGATACGATGGTTTTGACACGTGTTCGTGCTACAGAGCTCTCAGGGCTCTTATCAAGCCTGAAGTTTTGTGGAATAGATTTTTATTGCCTTCTCAAATAACAGCTAGTACCCTTTATATAATCAGTGACCTTCTTAACAAAGAGTTCGCTAAATATGGACCATTAGTAAAAAGTTGAACTTGTTGTTTCTTCGTCAACTTGTCACAACGGCATAAGAGAGATAGGAACTGCTCTTGATATTCATCCACTGTGCCGTTCGTCAGAGCTGGATGAGTTCGCCGAGAGGATTACTCCGTATGCGAGGCCCAAAACGAAGATTAACATGCTCGATAAACCGAGGCCAAGTTGGAACGCCATGGCTGCGTTCTAAGCAATAGTACCATTGCTGAGCGACCTTGGTCATATGGTAGGATGCTAACCAAACCTTCTCTTCCTCTATGGTTTGCTGCCCTGCAAAGAATTGTTCGCAGCGATTTAACCACAGCGGAGGGTCCTCCTTACCATTAAAAGTCGGAAAAGCCAACTTATAGAATTGAGGGACTCCACGGCCGGTTGTGTTGTCTGCACCATCCTGCTGCAGACTCGAAGCAAAGCCCTTTTCCTTGCTGCTGCCCGATCCATCACGGCAAGGCTGCAACTTATCCACTGCCTTCTCCAAGTTAGCGACCCTCTCAATTGTAGTATTCATCTTCTCCATCATCTGGAAGATCCTCTGATACCAAAGATGATGTGGTAGGGCAGGAAGGGGATAGTTGGATGCAGATCGCCCCTGACCCTTGTGGTCAGGGCTCTGATCAAGCCTGAAGTTTTGTGGAATGGATCTTTATTGCCTTCTCAAATAACAGCTAGTACCCTTTATATAATCAGGGACCTTCCTAACAAAGAGTTCGCTAAATATGGATAGCTTAATATAACTATATCATACTACTGCTAAGGAAACTACCAACAAGGTATTATCCTTCCAATTACTTATCTCCTTCCTCAAATAGCTGTCGAGTCTCCTGCTGCTTCTTCTGCCGTGCTGGACTCAACCTTCCCTGTTGCCGCCTTGTTCTCTATAGCGCGACCAGATGATGCCGCTGCCGCTGTGCTGTTCTCAGCTGCCGACACTTGCCATGGCCGGCGTCGCTCATAGACCTTTCTCACAAATGCGTCCACAACATAGAAATAGCATGTCGTAATCTGGAAATCACTAATTCCCTTCCCAATGATCAAAGCACTGAACATGAAGAAATGCATGGCACCAGGACAGAACTTCTGTCAGACTTTAGACTGGAGAGCAATCCCCTCAAGGCGCAATTTCCTTCTTGCGATGTTTTTTCCAGAAAGGAGATGACCAACTTTTTTAGAAGCAAAAGAGTTTATCCAAAATCTGTTTTGAACTCTTGGAGACAATCGAGTAGCTTGCTGGTCTCAAGGAGAGAACAAAATCTCATTGCTGAACACAATGGAGCTATTAACTATGAAGCTGCAGAGTTTACGATTCTGAAAAGTTCAAATGGGGCACCTTTTGACAATAATTATATTCTATCAGTTGCTTCTCTTATTACTAATGGGAAACCATCTAACAATGGATCCTCGTCACCTGTTGAAGAAAAGGAAAGGGCAGCTTCAGTGATAACTGTTGATAGTAGAACATCGAATACCAGCCACTCTAATGGGAATGCTCTGCTTGGATCACAAAATCCGCTGAAAAGAATGGTGCCCCTTATCTGGAGAGAAACTCATCAGATCTTGTTGATGGTAATGTGTGCCTCTTCAACTGGTGTTGTTAGACTTAGAAGTACGTACAGACGGATTCTCTTGCACTAGAGAAAAAGTAACAGAATCATTTTTGGCTTTTACTCATCCTAGCACCCAGCAACAGATTCTCATGTGGAAATCTGATCCAAAGACTGTCTTATTATTGAAAAAATTAGGTGCCAGAGTTCATGGAAGAGGCTAAAGAGGTGCATGCTGAATTCCTTTTTCAAGTGCATATATATTGCTTATCATTCATATTTCAAAATTCTCTGCATTTCTTTCTTGTATCTGGTAGCGAAATGTGGCTTAGTCATCTCAAAAAAGACTGGAAGGCTAAAGTTCCTGCATGTGAATGATGTATTGTTTGCACACATAATGAATTTAGGGCTTGAGAGATTTTTACTTGAAATTCATGTTCTGAAGGCACTTACCTTTTTAAGTTGTTCAGTACTGAGTAGTGAGTACAGCATGAATTTGTAGTAAGATGTGGGACTACATAGAATTAATTGAAAGCTTTTTAGTATTGTATCAGAGAGATCATTAGTTAGTGAACTAATATAATAATTTCTCTCATAGTTTGGAAATGCTCTTTGAGTTCACATTGTAGAAAGATTTGCATCGATAATCAAGTGCCGATTAAAAGGGTTTGCTTCAAAATTAAAATAAGCTGTATGAAGCCCTGGGATACACCAATGGGGATATCTGGCCGGTTATTGAATTGCTTGGAGAACATATCCCTTTTTGATCTGAATTGGATTAAATGGTAGGTCTCATTTCATGGTAGGAACTAGGAATAATCATGGGTGCAACTTTAAAAATTTATGGTTAAAGTTACAGCTAAACATTTCACAATATGTATAACTCATGCAGTGTATGCTCTTTGGCAACATATCTTTGGAAATGTCGATGTTGGTCGTGAGATTTAGTTCTCTTCTTAAAGCTGTTTAGCAGTCACTTAGGCTGTACATTTCATGTACTTCTACCTCGTTCGCTTCTTTGTTAGCATTTGATCTGCTATAAACTTCCAATTACTTTCTTTTCAGGTTGCTTCATTTCTGCATCATCATTGAAAAATGAATGTTCTTGTGGAGCCTGATGTTCATGATATATTTGCAAGAATTCCAGGTTATGGTTTTGTGCAAACCTTTCTATACTCAAGATACCAGGTACAAATAACCATTTAAGTTCGTTATGAGTGATATGCTGTATATTAATTTCCGTATTGCTATTTACTAACAATACTTTGTGTTAAAAATCAGTGACCAGTTTCAAGCTCCACTCAGAAATAAATTCATCATTATATCCTGTGTTTTGTCAAGTGTAAGCATGTTATTATTTGCTTCACCTCAGTTTGAAGGTTTCAGACAAGACTTGAGAGCTGTCATGTCATCCATGGGAACAATACGCTTGGAGTTTATATAACTCTTAGAATGTGTCTACGCTGTGAGATCTTTCGCAATGGAAAAGCAATGCCTGAAAAAGTGATTGATGTGCTAAATGAAGTTGTTGTTGATTGGGGTTCTAATCCATACCTTTCCACAATTGAATGCTACGAGTATAACCACCTTATCACTAAGGTAAGATATGCAGAAATATTAGAAAACTAGCCGTCTCTCTTTGCGCCTTTTTGCGTTCGTTTGGAAATTTTAATAGATGGAACCTTGAGCTTAGGCCTTCTCTGAAATGTATTATGTTTGACAAAGTTTAGGCAGCAGCTGCATGGAACTCTTTATGCCTGGAGATTATATTTTGTTGTTCTATACTAGCCTTTATTTAGAAATTCAGGATTATTGTAGTAATTTTACTTTTTATTAAATTTAACTCAAATTTATGTTTTGAATCTGATGGGAAATATATCTAGGTTCATGGAGATGGGGTGATAGTAGCAACATCAACTGGCAGCACGGAATACTCTACTCTACTGCTGCAGGCGGCTCAATGGTAGGTTAATTCTTACAAGTTTCATACCCAAGGAAGCATTAGCTTACATCGTATTCATGGCATGGTAACAAAAAGCATTATCCTGTGTTACATAATGCATGTTTCTTCTGTTACATTATGGCATGCAGCAAATGGATATTTCTCATTGATGAAGCACATACCTATATGAAAAGATGATATTTTGGTTATAATTATAAAAATAAAACTTCTATCTTGTAATGCACCCTGTACATGTTTCAATAAGCAATGATGAGGAACATTTGGAATTATCCTTGCTTTCCATTGCCCACTGATTAAGTTTGTATACACCAGGCTATACACAGCATTTAGCCATCTCCATTTAAGAATAATAAGAACAGTCAGTCTCCATTACCTATGAACTAAATTGCCAGTTTTCTCTTAATTTGTCATCCGCAATATTTAATATTCAATCTGGTTGCAGCGCTGAAGATTTTTTTTTAAAAAAATGGGGCACTCTGCACTAAAAATCCTATGTAGCATTTCGAAACTGAATAATGAGAAATGATGTTATGGCATGTCTGTTTGCTTTTCTAGTGTAGTGTTGCATTCAAATGAATTACGTGAAGTGTACTTTTGAGCACTATGCAATGGCATAATGTGTGTTTGGTAACCTTTTCATTTGTGCAAGTCAACCGTTTCTTTTCCCATGAATACTTGCATGTATCAGTCGAACAGAACAGTTATTTACTCTGATCATTGTGGTTTTGTGTTGTCTAGGTCCATCCAAATGTTCCATGTATGCTGTTTACTCCAATCTGCGCGCACTCTGTCATTTAGACCCGTCATCCTTCCTGACTCCGCAGGGCTTGAATTGCAGGTATGGAACAACTGATCTCCAATAGATGAAACGTGAGATGTCTATTTGTTTTCATGTAATCTTATTATCCTATCCTTAAAGATGAATGTATGTATATGTATCCAGAACTTCGCTAGCTTATCTCAGCTGTTTTTATCCCACAATATCATGGCCTTGCTTTACTGACTAATTTTGCACTCTGTGTTGCGGAACTGCCATTGCATTTGCAATTTTACCATATCGGAGATGATGCGAGGTGTAATGCGTCAGCAAAAGGAGGCAGCGCCCGCTCCCAACTGTTAATAAGTCCGACCAAACTGGCGACTGGTTCCTAGCTTGATCAGGTGCCTGAACTGGAACGAGAGATTGGACCAGAAGGCGCTATAGACACTAGAAGCCTAGTTTGCCCCTGTACATGCTTAGCTGTGCACATAGATAACTTTTTTTTTCTGATCACATGTATAACACCTGCAACATCACAGCACACAAGCAGCTCAGCTTATTAACTTGACAGCATACGACACGATTGACAGTTGTATTTATCTGCTATGTAAATCAATAGCATAGCCCGTTATTTCTGGGCCTAGCAGAATATGACAGTGCATGAAGAGCACTTGATATCACATTGTTGTCTCCAACTGTATTTTTCGATCCACATCCTATAAAAATTCATATCTTCAGCTTCACTTTTCTGCTCAAGCATATATGCAACCAAGGTTGCTGATCCTAGATAAGATCATTTCGGTGTGCGTAGGATCGGATAATAGGATTGTGCCTCAAAAATCGTGAATACTAAGATTACAAGGTCCAGTCCACTACTGTATATGATCCTACTTTGGATTATTGGTAGATTGGTATGGTAAACTTGTATTTGTATTTGGCTGTACGCTGCCGTGTAATCTGTTGTAGTCAGCGGCTGTCAAGGACTGCGTGACACCACAGAAAGCAGGGGAAGATATAGCTTCTGTTTGTGCTTTGATCACCATTGCTTCGAGAAAGGAGTCATGGCGCAGGTGGGACTGGCTGACGACCTCTGCATTGTAAAGATGAAAATGAGATGAGTAGATCATCATCATCATCGTATAAACAAGAAGGAAACAATGAGAGGATAACATTGACCTTGCACGGACTTGTGCGTAGAGTACACTAACTCCTTTCTGGATCAACTCACAGAGACGCCAAAAGGACCTGATGATGAAGACATAGACCTGAGCAATCATATCATCAAGGTACTACATGCAACACAACATTTAGCAAATTGATAACCTGAGCAGCCAAGACAGGAGGAAGCATATCCCATACAGGAGCCATCCGACTAATTTGGCGATCACATGGAGAAACTAGAAAATAATGTTAATTATCAGCTGTGTGATTGTTTAATGGTATTAAGTAAGGGTAAGAAGGCAAAGCACACATACCACAGGATCCTGGGCAAAGTAGCCCCATTGCATGGTTAAAATAGCTAATGTGACACCAAAAGAGATAAGTGTGTTTTGGATCTTTGGCTCCGGTTGGTAGTCCAGCATAGTCAGGTGAAAGGAGGAGAGCACGAACACAAGAGCTTGCCACGCACCTAATCCTGCGAAGAATGCGGTCCATCGAGAAGAGGTTGGAAAAGTGCCAGCCGTGATCCCTAGGAGCACCAGGAGTAGGGAAAATCCGAAGTAGATAACATAGTAATAAGATTGATCAGAGTTGCTCTTGTGCATCACACTCAAAACTGCTGTTGCACCTCCCCAGTACATGTTACCCAGTCCCACAACACAACAGGCGATATAGCCAGTGAGCCTTTGGTTCATCGATTGCGTGACCTGTAAACCAACGAAAGCAATCACAACTTATGTAATTTGTTAGGAAAAAACATGAATGACTCATACCACTAGGCAATGGCGATTGTTACCTGTTCTTGCGACATGGTCGCATGATCCTTCTCGTACGACTTTGTGGCGAGGTTGGCTAAGAAGGACTGTAACTGGGTATTCGCCATCTCTGAAATCAATTCATTCATGAAGGAGGATGCTGAAAAGCTCATGCTAACACCACTATACTATTGCAAGCTCCTATTCTCGCGTGCGATCTCTCACCCCTCCTAAGCCGAGACAACTATGCATGCTCCATTAGTAATGGCATGCACTGGCCACTCTTACGACGTGGCTCCACCACCGCCTGGGAATCATTGACAACGCGACGCGAATTCCAGCCTACTACTCGTGAATCAAACGGCCCAAAATCGCACAAATAAAAGTGGGGGAGGAGATGCCATACCTGGCATGGTAATGGAGGAAGCCGTACCTAGAATGAGAAGGGACCACACACACACATATGCATGTATACACATACATATATGTGTATATATATACATACATACATACGTATATACACACATATGTATATATACATATATACGTATGTATATATGTATGTGTATATGTATATGTATGTATATGTGTGTATGTATGTGTGTATATACATGGAGACGCGAGTGCTAGACATGACTAATGGCGAGGACCCCCATTCCACCATAGGAGGCAGCAATAGGCCTGTTCTTTTTCAGCTTTTGGCTTTTCTATGGTATGCAAGGTGATGGCTACAAGTGTCCCAAGTCCAAGTGCACAGGAAGTCAAGGACAACATGTGAGCCTCCATGCTAGATATCAGTTGGCTTTACTCGGTATAGATGCGTCTAGCACTGCCAAAGATGATCTAGCAGTTAAAATTTTCTTACTGCATATTTTAAAATTTTAAATATGATTTTTTTGAGTAGAAACAAAAAACAAGAAAATAGTGTTGGTTTTGGGGTCTGAACTCAAGACCAGTGCTCACTAACTATTATCTTTACCACTAGGCTAGCTAAGTACTTTTTGCCTTGTATTGATTAAAAAACTTTAGTTAGACTTCAAATTTTTAACCAAATCCATTTGTTTTAATTTTTCGGACCCACCGAAAAAAAGAAATTCGACCGAAATTGTTTGCATGCTCTTACGACGCGGCTCCACCACCCTCGGAACCGCCACCAATAGCAGACGCTGCGCCCTCCCGCCACCACCTCTGCGTTCCCACCGCCATAGGTGACGAGACTAATAGGTAATAGGACGCGCGTCGACTCACCCTGTCCGCTGCAGCCGCCATCCCTCACGCGCACACCTTCCTCCGGTGTCCGGACTCACCGCGACACGACGATCCTCCTTGATTCACGTTCACTGTCATGAACCCCGGCGAACACCACCACCCGCAACAACCGTTCTGACACTGCAACTGCTGCTCCCGGAGGCCGCCTCCACCCCTTCCCCACCCATCCACAGCGTGACACGAATTTTAGCCTACTACTTGTGAACTAAATGACCCAAAATCGTACAAAACATAGTGGGGGAGGAATGGAGGCTTGGAGCTGTACCTTGAATGGGGATGGAGGCCTGGAGGAGCGCCGCGTTGGCGAGACGGAGTGTGGAGACTTAAGGTTCGCGCGCCGAAGCGGAAACGGAGCAGGGGCATGTATATATATGGCTGAGCTGAAAGGGACCCGGATAGGAGGCAGCAATATTGTCAAACTAGCGGTCTCTTTCCGGCCTTCGCATTCCCTACTTCACCTGTCTGTTTCCGGCCTTCGCATTCCCTACTTCACCTGTCTGTTTCCGGCCGTCGCATTCCCTACTTCACCTGTCTGTTTCCGGCCGTCGCATTCCCTACTTCACCTGTCTGTTTCCGGCCTTCGCATTCCCTACTTCACCTGTCTCCTTCCGCCCTTTGCATTCCCTACTTCACCTGTCTCCTTCCGCCCTTTGCATTCCCTACTTTGGGTTACTAACTCAATAATAAGATTACTCGCTACTTCGCTATTACTAGCTACTTCGCTAACGGTCTCTTTCCGCGTAAGATTGCTCGCTAGCGGTCTCTTTCCTTCCATTGCTTTATCTTTTTCCTTCCTTTGCTTTCCCTATTTCATCTGGATTGCGAACTCAATGGTAAGATTGTTAGGAAACCTGGGCCTGGGCCTAAGCCGGTAGACCTGGTCCATGGTTGCAGGGCTGTTCCTGAGTTTTTTTGGGCCTAGGTCGAGTACTAATACGTAGGCCTAATCCACTCTCTCAAAATATCTATATATATTTCTATATACGTATATATAGTCTTATAAATACACATCAATTAAGAAGATAATATTCAATGCACTAAAATAACTTATATAGAATATCTCAAAGTTCATAAAGTGGACAAATGTAATAATAAATTACTTACTTGGCGCTTGACATTATTTTAAACAATTTATTTTAACATTTCGAGATGCAAAGTCATTGATTATACTATTGATATCGATCTCATCCAATAACTTCTTCTCGATGCATAAAGTCGCCAAACCATTTAACCTTTCTTGAGACATTGTTGACCTCAAATAGTTGTTCAATAATTTCAACTTTGAAAAGCTTCTTTCAGCTGATGTGACAGTCACAGGCACAGTAAATAAGATCCGGTAAGCAATGGAAACATTTGGATAACAATCCACCTCTCTGACATGCTCGAAAATCTCCATAGCAGACAATGCACCATTGCTTAGTTTTCTAGAATAATGGGCATATGAAAAATGTCTTGAGGCAGCATCTAGAGGGAATTCGATGTTTTCTTCTCTTATAGGCCCTTTCTCGACTAATATGTCTCGTGCTTTATTATCAAGATTATCCCAATTTCTTGGATCATAAATATCTGAAGTGTAAACTGGTTGCTCATCAATACTAGCAGACTGTTCTTGTGCACCCGATGCATGAACGGTGTTCTCAGGGTCACTTACATTGTTATCATCGACGTCGATGTCAACATTTTCTTCCTCATTCTCATTAGTTGCTTCATCCACAACAACTATCGCCAACTCATCAGGATTCGTCGAAGCAGCCGTATTACTCTTGAAAAATTTATCAATAGCTCCTCTCTGTGATTCTATCAACGCATCCACACGTCTTTTCCTTTTTCTTTTGTCATTACCGGATTCGTACTTTCTAGACGACATTATATCCCACAATCCTGAAATTTAAATAAACACGGAATAGTTGAAAAGTGAAAGCGTATGTAAGGTACAAATAAATTAATCATTAATATGCGTACAGCAACAATGCTTACCTAGGATTGAAACCAAAGAAGAACTGAAGAAGCAGTGCTTACCTAGGATTTACCGGGGCCTGCCGCCTGCCTGCACGACGAGGCCGCGGACGGATGTCCCGGATGACTAATGTAATCGAATAGAATAATCAGGGCCCTGAGAATAATCGATCTCCTTGAGACCTCGTGATGCCTTGCGTCCGGCGGCCGGGTAGCGCTTCCTCTTCCGACTTTCCAAGTTCCGAGCGGAACAGGAGGCACCAGCGTGAAAGGCTAAAAGCCTAAGCCTTCTCTGCGTTGCTGCACCTGATTGGGCCATAGGAGCCCACATACGTTACTAAGTATACTAGTACTAGTACTAATGTACTATATGGGGTGGGGCCTATGTAAATTTTGGGCCTAGGGCGGTGGCACACCCTGCCCACCCCCAGGGCCGGCCCTGCATGGTTGGCACCTCACCGGAGACTATAAATAGGGAGTCGTACCGGCATATTTTGTACACATGCAATCAGAAATTAATAAAGAATTCTCTCTACTTCTCTCTGTATGTTCAATCTATTATTCTGTCTTCTGTGATTGATTCGATTTGTTCTAAGCAGAGGAATCGATCGGAATGGTTGCCAGCGACGGTTCCTCAACACGTTATCAGCACGAGATCGCTCCGGTGAATCGAAGGTAATCATCGAAGTTTTAATAGATTGAATTTTCTAGATCGCTTTAAATTCGCAATTTTCGAATTCTAGATTGAATTTCTACGGTGCAAATCTGTCCTAATCTACCGCGAGCAGACCTGAAGTCGCCGACACAATATCGATCGGTAGATTGTATCACAGGGTAGATGTTGATTGCACTGTAGATTAGAGAAAAAAACATTGATTGCACTGTACATTAGAGAAAAAAAAACAGAAATGAAAATTCTTACATGCATCGGATCTGCACGACAACTGCGTGAAAAACAGGCGTCGACCGCTGCCTCCCGCATGAGGCATAGCCGCCGCCGCGCCCGCTTGGGCGCCGTCGGCCAGCAGCCGGCCGAGGTCACCACAGTCCGGGGTCGACCGCGCCATCGCATGGCCGCCTCCGCTCGGTGGAGCCGCTGCCTTCCCGACATGGATGGCCGCCCGGCTTGGCGCCGCGTGCGTGCATCGATGGCCCACAGCCGATGCCACGCCTCCCCGAGCACGCGAAGTATCGCCGGTCGCCGGACCCGCGCCCCCGCATGGGCCGCCGACGCAGCCTGGTTCGTCTCGGCCTCTGCGCCTGACCGACGCCCGAAGCGCCGCCTGGCCCACTGGCACCTCCCGCAGCCCAGCCTTGCTGTCCCGAGGAGGCCCGAACGCCGCCTCCCGTCCGGCCGCCTCGGCCCGCAGCCGCCTCCCCGTGCCGCTCCAGTCCGCGCCGTCGCCACGCCCGACCGTCACCCGAAGCGGCCTCCTTGCGCTCGCCGGCCGCCCGAAGCCAGCCTCGCATGCCGCCTTGCCGCCGGCTGTCGCTACTGCCCCCGTGTGCGCGCCGCCCGAGTCGGCAGCTTGGGTTGCTGCCGCCGTCGCCATCGGATGTGTGGGTGTAGGGAAACCCTACTCCCCGACTTAAGGCAGGCCAGGCAGGCCTCGTGGGCCAGATGGGCCGGGCCGGTCGAAAGAAAAAAGGGGGGCCCGAATGCGTGGCCCGGACGGAAGTGCCGGCAATTATGTGAAAAACCCCCTGAAGTCCTTGTAATTGCCGATGAGCCCTTAAGTTTTGCATATGGGTCCAGATTTTTTCAGAGAGGCCTCGGTAATTCTGAAAATTATGAATAGGTCCTCAAATTTACGAGCGGGTCCAAAATTTTGCAGAAAACCCCTCGGTAAATTAGGAAATTACGCCAAATTTTTCTCTGAACTGAAAATTTGCGTAGAAATCCCCAGAAATTGCAGAATTCGCTGAAAATTCATATTCCAGCATAAAAGGGCAACATGTATTTGAATTTTGAATTATTTTTAGCATTTGAAGCTCATTTATTTCCGCCATTATTATTTTCTATATTTTATATATTTATTTAATATTTTTGGTTAATTGTGATTGTTTAAATTGCTTTTAATCACTGAAATTAGCAGTAAAAATTATAGAAAATGCATAGAAAATTATGAAACATTACGAGAACCTATTGTACCATTTTTTTACTCGCAGTAAATTATTCCATGCATGTTCACCAGTAGTAAATTTATTTATTTCGTTCATACACATGTAGATGACTGGCATCATGAACCGGGAGTTCGAGGAGCTGGCCCAGCATGGCCAAAACTATCTGATGTAGGCATCCGATGTCGAGATAGTGCTTGGAGCTAAGAACCTCTGCGCGGCTATCGGGATTGGTGGATTTCATGATGCCTAACCCACGCCTGAGGAGAATGATCAGGCCTTTCATTTTCTCAGGCACCACCTCTGCCTCACTCTCAAGAATGAGTACATGGCGGAGAAAAACGCGCTAGCACTCTGGATCGCACTCAAGAAGCGGTTGAGTGGCTAAAGTACACCATTCTTTCTCAAGCAGAGCAGGAGTAGATCAGACTGAGGTTTGCTAACTTTAACATGGTCGGGAAGTACAATTCTGCCTTGCATAGGATTTGTACCAATCTTCAACTCTGTGGCAAGAAGATCACAGATGAGCAGAAGATCGAGAAGACCCTGTCCACCTTTCACCCCAATGTTGTTCAATCTACCCACAACTATCGTCAAGACGGCTACAAGGAGTACACCGAATTGATTGATATGATGCAGGCTGCGGAGGCTCAGGACGAAATTCTCCGCAAGAATTATGTCACTCAGCCACCAAGGAGCTCCGCTGGCCGTGAGGCCAACGCTGGGAGCTACAAGGTGCGAGAGCTCTTAATGAAGAGAAGGTGGGAAGAAGGGTAAGGCTGTTGCCTAGAAAGACAAGTCAGATGCTCCAAGTGACAAAAAGGCTAATAAGAGTGGCAAGACCTATGGCCAGCAGAACTAAGGTTGCTACAAGTGTGCCAAATGGGGGCATTGGTCGTGGATTTGCAAAGAACCGCAGCATGTCATTGTGCCCACAAGCCCAGAAGAAGAACGATGGCAAAGGGCAGCCTGAAGCCCACTTTGCAGCGATTGAGGGGGAGCATCCTGAGCAGCTACCTGAGTTGATGGAGGTTGAGCCCATCCCGGCAGCAGCACCCCCTTACAACCTAGAGGCAGCCACCGCCATGATCTCTCTCGAAGAGAAGATCACTCCTGGGAAGATAGCTGAAGAAATCTCTGATTTTCTAGTTGATTCAGTCTGATGCACAGAATGTATTAGACTTTAGTTGTCATTTATTTTTGTGTTAAATGGACAAGTTAGAGCTTGCATGGATGGTACTTTAGTTTTGTTTTCTCATGATGGTTGGATGATTTTGGAATAATTCATTCATTTATTCAGTTTATGATGGTATGATATGTTCTGATATTAGCGTATTTTATTTATGTGTTGAATGCTTTCTAATATATGTTAATAAAATACCTTATATTAGAACATGTGTGGCGTCCTATGGAGGAAGTGTGCCTTGCTGACAGCGGCACAACGAATAAAATCTTAAGAGAGACTAAGTATTTTCAGTTGATTCGTAAGAGCACTGGCAGCCTTACGACAATTGTCGGAAGCGATGCATGTATAATTGGTTCTGAAAGAGCCACGATTATACTCCCAATGGGCATAACTTGAGTCATTGAAGAAGCCTTATTGTACCCAGAATTTACTAGAACTCTCCTAAGTTTTAAGGATATTCGCGCCAATGGTTTCCACGTTAAGACTGAAGAAGAGTACGGTAAGGAATACCTGCTTATCATAAAACACGAAGAGAATGGCAAAAGGGTATTAGAAAAACTTCCTTCACTAGAAACTGGGCTATATTATACCAACATTAAGGCACCTGCGGCCTACATTGTCCTGAAGACAATATTTAGAATCTCTGAACTATTCTATCTCTGGCGTGACAGATTAGGCCACCCAGGTGTTAGGATGATGAGAAATATAATCAACAATTCCCAAGGACATAATATCAATGTGAAGAATTTCCTGAATTATGAAGATTTTGTGTGCTCTGCATGTGCCACCGGGAAATTGATTACTAGACCCTCCACTCTGAAAGTGAAGGATGAAGTCCCTGCATTCCTGGAACGCATCCAGGGAGATATTTGCGATCCCATTCAGCCCATCTTAGGGCCATTTAAGTATTTCATGGTGCTCATTGACGCTTCCTCGAAGTGGTCATATGTGGGTCTGTTGTCCACAA
Organism: Dendrocalamus latiflorus; assembly: GCA_017311315.1. NCBI lineage: Eukaryota > Viridiplantae > Streptophyta > Magnoliopsida > Poales > Poaceae > Dendrocalamus > Dendrocalamus latiflorus. The sequence goes on along the minus strand of CM029641.1, from coordinate 4,168,417 downwards.
GAAATCATGCTTTCGCAAAATTGATCTCACAGATCATTCGCATCAGAAATGTGTTTCCTGATCATCACATCAAGTTCATCAGAATGGATAACGCTGGAGAATTTACTTCAAAGGTATTTGATGATTATTGCACAGCGATGGGGATTGCAGTTGAGCACTCGGTACTGCATGTCCATACCCAGAATGGTTTGGCAGAGGCTTTAATCAAGAGAATTAAATTTATTGCCCGACCTCTTTTGCATAATTGTAATTTACCAGCTACATGTTGGGGACACGCAGTCCTACATGCAGCGAATCTCATCAGCTTTAGACCATCGGCCTACAACATCCATTCACCTAAGAAACTAGCACAAGGGTCACCACCGAAAATTTCTCATCTTAGGAGGTTTGAATGCAAGGTTTATATACCGATACCCCCTCCGCAGCGTACTGCAATGGACCCTCTCTGTAAGACTGGGATATACGTTGGTTATGAGATTGTATCCATAATCAAGTATTTGGAACCCATGTCGGGAGACTTGCATACCACCCGCTTCGCTGACTACATTTTTGATGAGGATAATTTCTCAACATTAGGGGGGAGGAAATCAACCCCTTGATGAAAAATATCAGGAAATTACGTGGGAAGCCACGAGAATCCATGCACATGATCCGCACACTAGTGAAACAGAGAAAGAGGTCCAGAAAATTATTGACTTGCAAGCATTAGCACTAACTGCCTGATCATTTTAGTGATTTGAAGAGCGTGACTAAGTCGCATGTGCCTGCACGCAATCCACCGAAGAGGGTTGAAATACCAAAGAAAATTGAAAGTATCTCTAATCCCGTCCAGAGGCCTCAGAATAAAAGGACGAGAACTATGGCTTCTCGAATTCCAAGTAACCGGGGACGCTCGGCAAAAAGGATAAGAATGACTTATCACAGCCAATCACTGAAGTCCTCCAGAATGAGAAGGGGACCAGCTGAGACCTGGTACAAGTATGACACCTTCAGAAAAGGGCATACCGCATCTGAATATCCCCATGGAAGAAGAAGTCGGCATGGATGTGTGCGCACACATCGGAGCCGAAAAACTAAAGAGACTTGCCACCACAATTGGAAGAAGCAATGTGCAAGGAGAAGCTCCAGAAGAAGCAATCGCTCCAGAAGTAGCAACTCATGAAGAAATAGCTATAAATTATGTGCACATGGGAGAATCCATGAACAGGACAACAGCCAATGTCGATATCTACTTCGCATAGAAAATTGCCACAATCATCAATCTTGATTCCAAGCCTGCATCGCTCGCTGAATGTAAGAAAAAATCAGATTGGGAAGATTGAAAGAAGGCAATAGAAACTGAATTGTAGTCTCTGAACAAAAGAATGGTGTTTGGGCCCGTATGCCGCACACATCCCCATGTGCACCCTGTAGGGCACAAGTGGGTATTTGTTCGAAAGAGAAATGAAAGAAATGAAGTAGTGAGATACAAAGAAGGCTGGTAGCACAAGATTTCAGTCAACGTCCTGGAGTTGATTATGAAGAAACCTACTCCACAGTCATGAGTGGAATTACCTTTAGATGTTTGATCTCAATGGCAGTGAACTTGAATTTAGAAATGAAATTGATGGATGTGGTGACTGCATACCTTTATGGTAACTTGGATTCGGAGATTTATATGAAAGTCTCTGAAAGAATCCCTCTCACGAACCAAGACAGAGCAAATAGAAATCTGTACAGTGTGAAGCTCAGAAAGTCCCTGTATGGACTGAAGCAATCTGGCAGAATGTGGTATAATCGCTTAAGCGACTTCCTCTGCAAGAAAGGCTACACGAACAATGAAGACTGTCCCTGTGTGTTTATATGGCGATCCCAGAATGGATTCTGTATAATCTCACTGTATGTAGATGATCTCAATATCATCGGGATAGTGGAAGATATAAAAGAAGCAAGCTCCTACTTGGAGTCAGAATTTGAAATGAAAGATTTGGGCAAGACCAAATTCTGCTTAGACCTGCAGCTTGAGCATGTCCCTGAAGGAATCTTGGTACATCAGTCAGCCTACACCCAGAAGTTGTTAGAAAGGTTTGGCTTTGAGAAAGCATACCCATCGAAAGTACCAATAATCAAGAGGTCTTTACAGTAAGAAAAAGATCCTTTCCGACCTAGGGAAGAGGGAGAGGAAGTCCTGAGACCGGAATTCCCATACTTGAGCGCAGTGGGAGCACTCATGTACTTAGCAAACTGCACTAGACCGGACATTGCATTTGCCGTGAACCTATTAGCAAGGTACAGTGCAGAACCTACTAAAAGGCATTGACAGGGCATAAAGGACATCTTCCGATACCTCCAAGGAAGCAAGGACCTTGGACTGTTTTACAGAAAGAATCAAGATCTGAACTTGATTGGCTATGTAGATGATAGGTATCTGTCTGACCCGCATACCGTAAGGTCACAAACAGGCTATATATTCCTGTGTGGTGGAACTGCAATTTTTTGAAAATCGTCCAAGCAAAGTCTAATAACGACTTCGACAAACCACTCAGAAATTATAGCACTGTATGAAGCTGCACGAGAGTGCGTTTGGCTCCGCCGAATGGTTCACCACATCCAGCAGTCATGTGTGATGAACATTGTGCAAGCCCCACAATTATCTATGAAGATAATGCAGCTTGCGTTGCACAAGTGCAAACGGGCTATGTGAAGAGTCATCTCACAAAGCATATCAACCCCAAATTCTTCTATGCTCATGAATTGTAAAAGATGGACGAGATTAAAGTACTGCATACTAAGTCATGTGAAAATCTAGCAGATTTGTTCACTAAGTCACTCCCTACATTTAGCTTTGAAAGATGTGTACGAACAATCGGAATGATGAGACTTAGAGAAGTGCATAATTCAGGAGGAGAATTCTCTCAAGTCCGCTAGTAAATCTTGATCATGAAGATTAAGTACCCAAAAGAATAAAGTCCTAAAGACTGAATGAAGTTGGGTTAATTGTACTCTTTTTCCCTTGACGAGTTTTCCTGAAGTTTCTCAACCAAGTTTTTTAATGAGGCAATTCGTGCATCGCAGCATAACATGCATCATGTACTCTTTCTCCAAATTTTCCCACTGGGTTTTTATGAAGTTTTAATGAGGCATGAGCGTGTCGGATGAGTGCCCAAGGGGGAGTGTTAGGAAACCTAGGCCTGGGCCAGTAGACCTAGCCCATGTTGGGCACTTCACCGGAGACTATAAATAGGGAGCCGTACCGGTATATTTTGTACACATGCAATTAGAAATTAATAAAGAAAGACCAGGAGTTCTCTCTACTTCTCTCTGTGTATTCAATCTATTATTCTGTCTTCTGTGATTGATTCGATTTGTTCTAAGCAGAAGAATCGATCGGATTGGTCGCCAGCGACGGTTCCTCAACAAAGATTACTCGGCTTTGACTACTATCTTATACACATTTGGATGAATCTGACGGGAAATATATCTAGGCTCAAGGAGATGGGGTGATAGTAGCAACACCAACTGGCAGCACGGCATACTCTACTGCTGCAGGCGGCTCAATGGTAGGTTAATTCTTACAAGTTTCATATCCAAGGAAGCATTAGCTTACATCGTATTCATGGCATGGTAACAAAAGCATTATCCTGTGTTACATAATGCATATTTCTTCTGTGACATAATGGCATGCGACAAATGGATATTTCTCATTGATGAAGCACATGCCTATATAAAAAGACGATATTTTGGTTATAATTATAAAGAAAAACTTCTATCTTGTCATGCAACCTGTACAATGTTTCAAGAAGCAATGATGAGGAACATCTGGATATTATCCTTGCTTTCCATTGCCTACTGGTTAAGTGGTTCCCCGAACCTTTTTCCCAAGCTTCAATAGAATGGGCTCATTCAGTTTGTATACACAGCATTTAGCCATTTCCATTTAACAATAATAAGAACAGTCAGTCTTCATTACCTATGAACTAAATTGCCAGTTTTCTCTTAATTTATCATCCGCAATATTTAATATTCAATCTGGTTGCTGCGCTGAAGATATTTTTTAAAAAAAGGGGTGCACTGCACTGAAGATCCAACATAGAATTTCGAAACTGAATACTGAGAAATGATGTTATGGTATATCTGTTTGCTTTTCAGCTTGTCGTCCATTGTCAGCTTAATTCCGTCCTTGATGTCAACACTCATGTAATTTTTTGGGTGGTCGATGGTCCGTTTCTCGCTAAATTGTGACTGTTGTAGGGGTGGCTCCCACCTAAGCCCAGTCAGCCTGTTAAAGGGCTGTAAGGCCCAAAATGGGCAAGTGTAATGACATAAATACCCTCGAGAGGGATACTCCAATGTAAGGGTAATATTGTAAAAGCACTCCCCATGAGGATATATATACAATACAAGTCATGGGGGAAACCCTAAGCATTGCTTACCTAACTCTCCACTACCATACTCTCTCTCTGTTTGGTCTGTAACCACAACAGTTGGCGCCGTCCGTGGGGAGGGCAGGAGAGCAAGCCAAGAAGGATGGCATCGAAGAAAGCTTCGTCGTCGGCGACGACGAAGAAAGCGGGTGCGACGGAGTCTCGCGTCAACACCAGGGCTTCGGCGTCGGCAGCTGCAGGCGGCGACGCGGATGCGACCACCACGAACGTCGGCGCCCAGGGAGCAATGGCCGACCCCGCCACCACCACTACGACGGTCGACCTCGCCATGGCCGCCACGACGGTTGACCCAGCCCCCGCAGGCACGACGGTCAACACCGGCGGTACCGACCGCGCAGTCGGGAGCGGCAGCGCCGGCAACGCGGGCCTCGTCACCGACACCGAAGCCCGCCATGCCGGCGGGACGAGCAACCTAGGAACGCAGGCCGTGGTCACCACCATCCCGGCAGTGCGGCCAGGTGCGCTGATCGCCTTGGCTACGCTGACGGTGGAGAGCGCCCTGCTGGCAGCCCTGGGCATGCTCAAGCGGGAGCTAGCGGATCTCCGCGAAGCCGTGCAAGATATGCAAGAGGCTCGGAGTCAGCAGACCCCGCCGGTGGTCGCGCTGGAGCCTACGCCAGGGCGGGCGGACAGCCGCGATGCCCCTACATCCAGCCGCGCCCCGCTCCGACGTGTGGATCCGGAGTCCCCGCTGTCTACGGGCCTGCAACAAGCGGCATGGCCGGAGGACTTCAAATTCCCTAGCACCATCGAATCGTACCAGGGTGACACGGACCCCGGGAGTTCGTGCATGTGTACGAAACCGCCATCGAGTCCGCGGGCGGAGACGACACCTCAAAGGCGAAGGGGCTCCCACTTGCGCTGCAGGGAGTGGCGCTCTCTTGATTCTTCACCATAGAACCAAGCTCCATCTACACATGGGAGCAGATTCGCGACCGCCCTTACAACAACTTCCAGGGAAACTACATCGAGCGCGTCGACGCGGATCAGCTCTTCGCAGTCAAGTAAAAACCCTCGGAGAAGTTCCGGGAGTACTTCAGGCGTTTCACGAAGGTCCGCTGCCAAGTCAAGGATGTCAATGAAACGACCATCATCAACGCAGCAATACAGGGCCTCCGCCCGGGGCTGCTAGCCGGGTACAACACTCGGAAGCCAATCAAGACAGTAGCAAAGCTCTTCGACAAGATGGAGGAGTACACCAGGGCGGAGGAGGATGTGCGGGGACGCCAGGGTGATGACTCCGACACAAACTAGGTGGAGGGCTCAGCGAAGGATGAGGGCCGCCGAATGAAGACTCCGCCAAAGGAAAACACAAGCAAGGGGCCGCGGGAGACGCCCCTGCGCGCGGCGACGCCAGGGGACGTGAGAGCTTGTCAAGCGGTAGGCACAAGCCACGACATAACCAGTGCAGGTCCCAGAAGGCCCGCCATGTCCTCAGCATAGCAGATGCCCCCCCAGGAACCTATCCCCGCTTCGCAGGAGGAGGGTCAGAGGGGCCGAGGATGGGGGCGCGGAGGGGCCCGTGACGAAAGACCGCGCGCAGAGCAGGAAATCTTGGACTACGGTAGGTGGTGCAAAGTGCACGACTATGGTGATCACGTCACGCGGGCATGCCCTGCACACATGGCGTGGCGGCAGGCAGCTGTCGGAACCCGAGCCTTGGAAGCAACGCCCCCACCGTGGCCCACATACACCGGCCGCAGGGAGGCTCTCCGCGATCTGCAGCCGCAGAGAGGGCCCAGCACCGCACCATCAGCGTCATCTCCGGAGGCTCCTCGCCGACAGAGCACGGTGCGCTGCTACATTACCTTCACGCTAGACGACGCCCAGGGCGTGGAGTTCCCCCATCAAGATCCCTTGGTCGTCCAGGCCAATATCGCAGGGTGCGAAGTGAGGCGTGTCCTCATCGACGGAGGCAGTTCCGTGAACATTCTGTTCGCGGAGGCCCTCGGCCGCATGGGGATCCCTCGGGGTCATTTGGGACCACCGGGAGTTCCGCTCCAAGGTTTCGGGAGCGAGCCGCTGAAGGCCATGGGCCAGGTATGACTCCAAGTCTTCTTTCGTCAGGACGACAACGCCAGGAGCGAGGACGTTGTCTTCGACGTCGTAGACATCCCCCACTCGTACAACATCATACTAGGACGCCCTGCCATCAACAGATTCGGGGCGATCCCGCACCACGGTTTTTTGTGCATGAAACTCCCAGGCCCGCGGTACAACATCACCATCTTCGGCGACCAAGACCTCGCAAGGCGCATAGAGGCTGGCATCAGGACCCCGCACCGCACGGTGCACGTCCTTACCGACAAGCTCAAGGTGGACACACCGTCCGCTCCGGGGTGGACGCCGAAGCCCCAGCCGGAGGGCGAGGTTAAAAGGGTGCCTCTCCAAGCTGAAGGGCAGTTTGTGTCCATTGGCGAGGGCCTTCCCTCGAAGGTGGAGCAGGACTTGCTTCAGGTCCTATGGAGCAACGCGGACGTCTTCGCGTGGTCCCCGGAAGACATCAAAGGCGTGGACCGCGCCCTCATCGAACACAACCTAGCGGTCCGCCCGGATGCCAAGCCGGTTAAGCAAAAGCTCTGGCGCATGTCCATGGATCGGCAGCAAGCGGCCAAGGCGGAGGTAGCGAAGCTTCTCTAGGCTGGTGTTATCCGCGAAGTACAACACCCGGATTGGCTTGCCAATCCAGTTCTGGTCAAGAAGGCTAGCGGCATCTGGCGCATGTGCATCGACTTCACTGCCCTCAACAAGGCTTGCCCGAAGGACGACTACCCTTTGCCACGCATAGATTAGCTGGTCGATGCCACTGCAGGGTGTGAGCTCATGAGCTTCCTAGACGCCTACTCCGGCTACCATCAAATCTACATGGCCAAGGATGACGAAGACAAGACTAGCTTCGTTACACCAATTGGGACATTTTGCTTCATTAGGATGCCCTTTGGCTTAAAGAACGCTGGCACGACCTTCACCCGCCTTATCGCACTAGCGCTGGTCGCTCAGCTCGGGAAGAACGTGGAAGCATATGTCGATGACGTGGTGGTCAAAACCAGACAGCTCGCTTCCCACGGAAGAGATCTCCAGGAGACCTTCGACAACCTCAGGAAGGCAGGTATCAAGTTAAACCCGGATAAGTGCGTCTTCGGCGTGCAAGCAGGCAAGCTCCTGGGTTTTCTTGTGTTCGGACGGGGCATCCAGGCAAATCCCGACAAAGTCGACGCAATCCTCGCCATGGAACCACCCAAGACGACAAGGGAGGTCCAGAGGTTCGCTGGCCGCATGGCGGCCTTGAGCCGCTTCTTGTCCAGGGCAGCGGAGCGAGGCTTGCCATTTTTCATGACCCTCCGAGGGTGCGATGGGTTTCACTAGGATGCCACTGTGCGAAGGACTTCGATGACCTCAAGAAACATCTCGCAACCCTCCCCACTTTGGTCGCTCCAGCGCCAGAGGCTCCCCTATTGCTCTACCTCGCAGCTTCGGCAACGGCGGTCAGCGCAGTCCTAGTCCTGGAGGAGGGCGCTCTCCAACGCCCTATATATTTCATCTCCGAAGCCCTTCAGGGCGCCAAGACGCGGTACACAGAGCTCGAGAAGCTCACCTACGTGCTGGTCATGGTCTCGAGGAAGCTCAGACACAATTTCTTGGCCCACCCAATCACGGTGCCATCCTCGTTCCCCCTGACGGAGATGCTACACAATAAGGAGTCCACAAGGCGAATTGGCAAATGGGCAGCCGAGCTCGCCCTGTTCTCCTTAACATATACCTCGTGGACAGCGATCAAGTCTTAGGTCCTGGCGGATTTCCTGGCGGAGTGGAATCCACCGGCTCAGCCCGCTCAACAGCCAGAAGACCTAGTGTGGATGCTCAACACCGAAGGAGCCTACGGCGTCGCGGGCGCGGGCGTAGGCGCAGTGTTACCACGCCTGAGGGGCATTCCCTATTGTACTCAGCGCATCTTGCGTTCCCCGCCACCAACAACACGGCCGAGTATGAGGCGTTACTCTTTGGTCCTGCGAAGCTCAAAGCACTCGGCGCGCGGCGAGTTCTCATCCGCACTGATTCGCGTCTGGTGGCGGGCCACGTGGAGAAGTCATACCAGGCCAAGGACCCCGAGTTGGCTAAATACCTGGTAGCTGTCAGAGCGAAGGAGAGACACCTCTTGGGTGTCACGGTCAAGGCCATCCGTCAGGCGGACAACGAGAAAGCTGACACCCTCGCGAAGGCGGCTAGCCAACAACTACCACCCCCGAGGAAGCATTCTACGAAGTCTTACCAGCAGCGGCCATCGCACAGGACAACCGGGATGCGGCCCTCGTCCACCAGATCACTCAACAGAGTGACTGGCGTGAGCCCATCTTCGGTTTCTTGCAGGGCATCATGGAGCCGGACGACCCCGTCGAGCTCCGGCGCCTGCAGCATCGCGCCAGGTCCTTCCAGATGCTCGACAGAGTGCTCTACAAGCGAGGAGTCTGCGCTTCGCTTCTGCGGTGCCTTTCATGGGAAGAAGGAAAGCAACTCCTTTAGGAAATTCACGCAGGACTCTGTGGCTCACACCTTGCGCCGAGGTCACTGGTCGGCAAGGCATTCAGGCAAGGCTTTTACTGGCCAACCGCCGTTGCCGATGCCCAGGACCTCGTGCGCCGATGTCAAGGCTGCCAATGGATGGGACAGATCATTTGCAGGCCTCCAACGAGCCTCAATCCCATTCCCCTGGTGTGGCCGCTGGCGCAATGGGGCATCGATGTTGTCAGACCACTTCCTCGCACTCCAGAAGACCTGCGGTTTGTACTCTGGAATATTTCTCCAGGTGGCCAGAGGCTGTGGCTCTAGCTAGGATAACCTCAGCGGCCGTGCAGCGCTTCCTCTGGCAGAACATCATATGCTGCTTTGGGGTGCCCAGGGAGATCATCGTCGACAACGGCTTGCAGTTCGACACCATACCATTCAAGGAGTTCTGCGACAACATGGGCATCACGCTCCGGTTCGCTTCGGTCGGGCACCCGCAGTCCAACGGGGCGGTCGAGAGAGCCAACGGCGCCATCTCTGCCGCGATCAAGAAGCGTCTTGTTGGGCTACCAAAGGGCAAGTGGCCAGGCGAGCTCCACAGCGTCCTCTGGTCCCTCCGTACAACGGTAACACGCCCGACGGGATTCACGCCCTTCAAACTTCCCTTCGGTGATGAAGCGGTAACGCCCGAGGAAATCAAGGCTGGCTCAAGGAGAGTCCTTGTCGAGGCGCCAGAAGAAGAGCGTCAGTTGTCCCTAGACCTTCTCGATGGGGATCGAGTAAGCGCGACCCAACATGTCACGAAGTACGCACGCCAGATGGTGCGCATGCGGGACCGCTCTATATACCCGCGTGGATTCTAGCATGGGGACCTCGTCCTCAAAATGACGCTTTATGCAGAAACAGTTGGCAAGCTAGAGTCCAAATGGGAAGGTCCATACATTGTCACGGATGCCCTGCAGAAGGGCGCCTACCGCCTTGCCACACTGGAAGGGCAGACACTTCGACACACGTGGAACGCAGACAGGCTGCGGCGGTACTATGTATAGGACAGAAGGAAAGCATGTAGCAACAACGGTACCTTGCCCGATGTAAGATGCTCGCCCGCGCAAATGGGAGATTAATAAAGCCGAGTGTTTGCCAAGCTAGCGTCGAGGTCTGCCTCCGCACGCACTCTACGGAGTATAAATAAGACGTAGCGTCGAGGGATGCCTCCGCGCGCACTCTACGGAGTATAAATAAGACGTAGTGTCGAGGTCCGCCTCCGCACGCACTCTACGGAGTATAAATAAGACGTAGCGTCGAGGTCCGCCTCTGCACGCACTCTACGGAGTATAAATAAGACATAGCATCGAGGTCCGCCTCCACGCGCACTTTACGGAGTATAAATAAGACGTAGCATCGAGGTCCGCCTCTACACGCACTCCACGGAGTATAACTAAGACGCGGATGCTGTCCCTGCGCACTCTACTGAGTCTAAACAAGACGCGGATGTCCCGCGCATGCGTGGGCGTTGCTCTCGCTCGTACTCTCCGTAGTATAAATGAGACGTGGGTGATGTCCCCACGCACCTTGTCAATGAGGCGCAGCGGAGGCGCCAGCTCCGCTGCCACCGCTTCGAAGGGTAGGGGACGGAGCGCTCGCGTGTCTACTTCGACCAGGCGTCAGCTCCGTTGCCACCGCTTCGAAGGGTAGGGAACGGAGCGCTCACGTAGCTACTCCGACTAGGCGCCCGCTCCCCCGGCGCTCGCGTACATAAATCGTCTACGAAACGCTTCGACCGCCAACTGCAGCGAAGTTGGGCGCAACAGACCAGCCTTCGTTGCACCAGGAAATAATAGCACACGAAATAAATATGCAAAAAGAAAGAACATCTCGGGCGAATGTTGGTTCATTCATGCAGAAAGCAAGCCGCGGGGGCATACATAACATTGTGCAACAGACCCCGGCCCTACACCTATGGGTTCGCACCACCGTCATCGCGTCGAGGAACCCCGTCAAGCCACCGGAGGAAGTTCCCCTTCCGACGTAGCGTTCGCCGCAGCACGACCCTGGTCGCATCCTCCCCAATGAAGCCCCGGATCCGGGTGTAGAAATTCTGGAGGGGGGTTAGGATGGCCTCAACGGCGCGTGACATCGCCCCGGCTTCAGCGGGCAGGTCTAGTTGAGGGTCGACCAGCTCGTTCATATGCTCGCACCCTCGGAGGTGAAGCATGGCGAGGGCGAGGCAAGCGCCGGAGAAGCCGCAGTGATCGTCGAAGGCCCTGGTGCCGCGGAGAACGTGGCTCGAACCCTCTTCGACTAGCCGCAGAGTCTCCTCCAAATCTGACGGGCTATGCGTGAGTTCCGGCACGTCAACGGAAATGTCCTCGAGGGCCCTCTCCAAGGACTCCAGCGCCCTCCACGCCGCCAGCGACGCATCGCCCAACGTCTGGTTCCTTTCTGCGAGGGATTTGGCGAGCTGGGCCTTCTCATCCTCCAGCGTAGCGATCTGATGGAGCAAGCCGGTGCGCTCTTCCGCTGCGGCGCGCTGAGTTTCCTCCGTTGCACATCGCGCCGCCTCCACTGCGTTCTCCGCGTTCGCAACAAGCAGCTGCGCGTCGAAAACCAACCTGGCATTTTTTGCCTCCAGCTCGCGAATGTGCGTGTCCTTGGCGGCGTGAGCCTCGTCAGCAGTGCGCAGCTCGACCTCCAATGCCCTCCGGTCGCGGGCGCAGGTCTCCTCCAGGGCCCGGCCAATGGCAAGCGTCTGAAAGGACAAAGGGACAAGGGTTACTAGCGCGCTGAACAAGCGGCGGGGACCACGAACGTAGGTGCTTACCTTCATCCCTGAGGCGCCCAGCGCGAGCGCCAAAAGGTCGCCCCCGCACGACGACAGTGCTCGACGATCCAAGCTGCGTTCAGCACACTCCGCAACCCCGTGAAAGGCGCGCAGTGTCTCCGGTCGGGGGACGAAGTTGTAAACGCCAAGCCTCGAAGCCTCTGCATCAGGCACCCACATCATCTCCTGCGCAACAGGGCCAGGGACTTCGCGGACATCCCCGTTGCTTGATCCTTGACCTCGTCCGGGAGACCTCGTCTCGCCTGATGTCGACGATGGAATGAGCGAGCAAATCGGAGAGAGCTTCGTGAAGTCGCGGGGGAAAAAAGAGTTACGCCTACCTTCGTCACCCTCGGCCAAGGTGCGGGGAGGTGTTCGCTTAGCCCCCGCCTAGGTCGCAATGGCTTCATCGGCTTGGCAAGCGACGGCTCCCTCCTCGCCCGGAATGGCTTCCCCCTTGAAGCCTAGGTCCCCAGTGACCACGCCGGCCACGTTGAACCGCCCCCCCCCCCGGCGGCGAAGGCGATCGGACCTGGGGGCGCTTCACCTGCGGGGCCTCGGGCGAAGCTACCTCTACCGCTTCGGTTGCAAGGGCGGGCGCAGGTGGCAGGTCCTCGGTGGCTGGCCATCGCAGGAGACAAGGCCTCGTCCTCAAAGGCAGTGGTCCCGAGGCCCACCTCGACGCCGCCTAAGACCTCGTGGGGGGCAGTACGCCCCCCCGATTTGGCGTGCTCGGATCCAGCGCCGATTGTATCCTCTGTCTCCACGGTGCCAGCCGGGGACACGGTCGACAGGCTGGGCGCGGCGGCGTCGGTTCGGGCTCTACGCCGAGACGACGACGCTCCCGCCTTGCTATCGCCATTACGGCGGCGGCTCGGGGCTTCCTCCGGCACCGCGCCTTTTGGAACGGGAATCCCCAAAACCTCGCAGACCCGGTTTACTCGCCCTTGCTTCGCCGAGGCGGTCGCAGCTCCGCGCGTCTTATGCTCCTTGGTCGTGTATGGCCCAAGGAGCGCAACTACTGCGCGCTCCGCATCCTTTAGCCGGGGCACTACACATAGAAATGGGGCATCATCCATAAAAGGTTGCACGTGGTCAGGCACGGACGCACGGCCTAGGGCAGCAATACTTACAGGGTGCGGAAGGTTTTTGAAGCGAAGACACGCTCGGGTGGATGCCATCCTTCCGGGTGTGGCCCCGCCGCTCGTACCTCCACCGGCTGGAAAGCGGCGCCACCCCGTACATGGTGAACTCTTCAGCAAGGTCACGCATGTTGAACCGGAGGGCGACGCCAGCAAGCCTTCGCGCCTACTGTTCATCGGCGGCCCTCAGCTTCACATCCGGGGAGCTGTTGAACGAGATCGGCTGCCCTCGACTTTGCAGACCGCTCGTGCTCGTCACGTGGTAGTAGAAGCACCGTCGCATCCAGCCGGACTCCCATTCCCTCGCGTAGCCAACGCGGGAAAGAGCTGCGCGCACTGCGTCCTCAACATGAAATTCATGCTGCCGAAGTTTGAATACGCCCCTCCTTCAATCTTCTTCGGTTGATAGCGCGCATCATGCAGAATGGCGAACAGGCTCGCGCTGGGATGGATACCTTCTGCCCGCGTCACCCAGGCGAAGACAGCCAAGCGAACAATCGTGTTTGGGGTCAATTGCGCCAGCTCCAACCCATAAGCTCGCAGTACCTCGCCAACGAAGAGCGTCGATGGCATCCGGAGCCCGACATCAAAGAATACGACGAAGACAATCGCCTCTGTCTCCGCCTGGTGCGGCTCCGTCTCATCGGGCCCGGGCAGACGAGCCCCGGCACGCTCCCCCAGCTTTTCCTCCCGAAGAAGGGTCTGGATCGTCTCCTCTGTAACGCGACTCCGCCCCAGCACACGGGAGGAGTGGCCCTTCGACTTCTTCATGGCGTCCCAACGCTTGTTGACCTGCGTCTGGTCGCGCAGCACCAGGGGGTATCCCGGCGGCGGCGGCGAAAAACAACACTGACTTGACGACGCGCTCCCACTAAGCCGGCGAGCGGGGTCTTCACGGGAGGCCATCCTCCCCGGGGTGAGAAGCAGGAGCAAGGGTAGATTGCGTAGAGAAGCAAGGAAGAAGAAAGCAAAGCACTGGCAAGCGAGTAGTCGAGAGGAGCGTTTGCATGCCGGTGATGAAGCCTTATAAAGCCCCCTCACCTCCCCACAAGCGGAACTGCAACCGACGGAAGCCCAGCGGTTCGACTCTCCACGTTCGGGAAGCGCAACCGTGGTAGTTGGGGGCATGCAGGGGCAGGCGGCCGGACAGCGCACGACGCGCCAGTGGCACCCCGCCACGCATCATGCTCCTCTCGGGAAGGGACGCGTGACCATGGTCGTGCGACCACTGGCAAGCCACGACGCTCCAATCACAACTTGCCACGTACCCCCCCATCGGGACAGCGCGCACGACGGCAACAGCCTAGCCCTGACAAGTCAGGGGCCGACACGATTCGCGTTGCCACTAAGACGATACCTCCAGACCGCGGGGTCATATCGAAGCCAGGCCGGGCGGACCAACCCATCACCGCTAGACTTCGCGGCGCTACGAGCAAAAGCATTGCCTACCCCGCAAGGGCACCTGCGGCATGACCCTGCCTTCGCCTGGGCTTCAACTTCGCGCGGGAGAGGGTCCTGCTGGAGACTTCCACATGCGCACAGTCGAACCACGTCTCCGCTTCAACTTCGACTTCGACCATGTCGCTAAAAGGCCCCGCGGGCGCGGACGGCCTCCGCAGCCAGCCCGGCGTCATGTCCTTGCCGCGGGGCGGAGATCATACAAAGCGCTCAAAATCGACCAAGTAATACGGAGGTTCACAGGCCATAGGGACGGAGGGGGCCAAATGGCTCGGCAACATGGCGTCAGCCCGTGAAAGCCCTTCAGCATGAGAGGCTCCTGTTGTAGGGGTGGTCCCCACCTAAGCCCAGTCGGCCTGTTAAAGGGCTGTAAGGCCCATAATGGGCAAGTGTAATGACATAAATACCCTCGAGAGGGATACTCCAATGTAAGGGTAATATTGTAAAAGCACTCCCCATGAGGATATATATACAATACAAGTCATGGGGGAAACCCTAAGTATTGCTCATCTAACTCTCCACTACCATACTCTTTCTCTTTATTTGGTCTGTAACCACAACAGTGACGTTAGCTGGGTTCCACCTGTCAGTCGAGCTCTCTCGTGTTTTCATGGTTGGCAATGCATTCCATGGTGGACTGCCATTGGAGATGAAAAGGATGGTTTCTACAAAGCTGCCAGGAAATTGGACGCCGTTGTCATGCTTATAACTTGGTTAATCGCCAACCGGTCCTTGCTATAATACTAGCTGAATGCCCTACATTGTTACAATTTTTTAAAATTTATTATACTATATATTTTAAAACTCACGGGTAGTAAAAATTTTTAAATGTACATACAAATATATTCTAAAAGTTTTTAAATCTGTCAAGTGAGTTGAAGGCGGAGGATGCAAGTTTTTAAATCTGTCAAGTAAGTCGGAGGCGGAGGATGGGGGGGGGGGGGAGAGGAGCATGGTCCACGCGTCAGCCCGACCTTTTCTACGAGGAGCGGAAGACCTATCTACATACAGATCTGACGGCTGATCTTTGATCGGATGGCTGAGAAGAGAGGAGGAAGAATGGATCGATGATCATCAACTCATATTTTTATAATAGTAAAGATAACGGCGCTGTCTATGTGGATTCGAATACTTTGTTCCGTTCGGAGCACTCAATTTTTTGCGCCGTTCGATTTTGATCCGACTGTCCTAGCTTGTATTTGATTTTTCCGCACAGGCAAACTTTCCATGACGCACCCCACCGAGTAGATTAATGGATCGTATTTGTTTTGGGCCTTTCTCAATATGCTCAGGCGTGTATTGTTTGTTTTAGGCTTGTATTTGTTCTGGGCTTTTTATGATAAAATTTATTTCGGCTTTTGTTGTTTTTTGGGCACCAGTATCCTTCAACAGAAAAGTCAATTCGTAGTAGATTCGGGCCCGATTGTGTAAACCGAGTACACTTGATGTACAAGAAGAATATCGCATAGCAAAAAAAACTTACCCAAAAAAATCTCCCTCTTGATATGCAGTCCGTCCCCGTGATTTGCTCTTACGTTCTTTGATTTTAATTTTGCGATCTTGATTGCTTTTGTGCTCCATGGTGAAACATATACAACTTCTAGTATTGCGATCTTGATTGCACCTCCATGATTTGCCAGCGTCCGTCTGAAGGCAGTGGCTGACTGGTGGGGCCGCGGGAGGTGCTCCGGAGCCCAGTCCGGCGTGTGCAAGTTGGCGTCCGCTGTTTTCTTTCTCCTGGTTTCATGCCCCCGTCATGTGTTCTCCAAATCAGGTGAATTGTGTGTTCATATAGATTTCGATAGTTTCAAGGATATTTTTATTTTGGTCGATTCCAATTTTGGAATTTAGAGTTGTTTGACTGGTAAAGCTTTCGTGGAGTGCTTTGGATCCCTTCTTGTCTCTAATTCGGAAGCGGTCTTCTCCAAACGGGTGTAAATGGCATGGAAAACATCTAACTCATCTCTCTCCTTAAGCACATAGATTTTTACACAAATATCTAGACATGGTGTCAATTAAAAGCTAAAACCCACGGAGTTGGAGCACGGCGTGCCATGGGAAGCTTGCATAGTGTCAATTTGTCCCCGAGAAAACACGAAATTGCAAGAAACAAAAAATGAATAAAAAGGCATGATGGTTCAATTAGATAGTAAAAACGTTGATAACCAGAATAGGATGCAAGGGAAAGTAAGCAGGAGTAATTTTTTGAAAGGAGGCGGGAGTGACATTTTTTCTATAAACAAATTGGGATGATATTGAGAGATCAGTTGGGGTTGAGAAAGAAAACTAGAGAAAGAGGATGTGTAAATTTCATGCTGACAAGGACGGCCCACTGTCAGGTTGACCCTTCCTACACACCCAACTTGAGGCAGGAGGGCACGCGAAATGGGGAATGGGGGTCGGGCGAATCCAGACCTGTGAAAGATCAAGCTCCGTTTAAGTTGGTTTTGGTGTTAATGACAAATGCCATTATGAGATTTTGATGTTAATGACAAATGTATATATGAGACTAATATGTTTGTTTAAGTATATTATAGTTTAGTCTCATTTGGATGGAAAGGTGAAATCAAAGAGGTATGCATTCAAAATCACTCTCATTTACTAATGCATTACTTAGATCCAAAATATAGATTGAACTCCTCAAATAGTTCAAATGAATATGTACATATGTTTTTCTTCATATAGACTTGTATGCACACATTTAGGGGGAGCTCTCTCTCTCTCTATGTTTTGGAGTTTCACTAGTATTGATCCATGCTTCCTTTTATACATACATTGGGATCAAACTAGGAGCATGCATTCATTGAAAATCTATTTTAAAACCAAAATTGTGCTCTATCTGGAAGAGCGGTAGTACCGCAGATTTCAACGTCGAAACTACCGCAGAGCGGAAGTTCCGTGTCCAGAAGCGGTAGTACCGGCAAGCGGAAGATCCGGTTTCTGAGCGAATCCTTTTTTCCAGAGAGCACCCTACGGATGCATTTGAGTTTTCGCGGGACCGGAAGTACCGGCGATTTGAACGCTGGAACTACCGCAGGTTGTGGTAGTACCGCAGTATAGAGCGGCACTTCCGGAGTCCGGAAGCTCCGGAGGTAGAGCGGAACCTTTTTTTCAGAGAACGCCAAGTTTGGTTCCGGCTCAAGCGGAACTACCGCGCCGACTTTGCGGAACTACCGCAGAGCGATAGTACCGGAAGTTACAACGGCGGTAGTACCGCACTTTGAATTAAAATGATTTCATATTCAGTTTATTATCTCATTATTTGTTGAGATTGTCATGAATTACCAAAAAGGGAAGATTGTTGAATCTAATCCCTCCATTATGTGTTAATGGTGAAGTTTGGTAATTGATGATAATTGTTTTGTGGACTAACATTTTTCATGAGTTGGATGAATAGGTTAGGTTCCACAAATGAGGATGACTTGGGATGACTTCATGGGTTGAAAATCATCAAGTCAAGATCAAGAAGAAGTTAGCTTCATGAGTTGAAGGCTATCAAAGAAGAAGAACATGTGTCATGAGTTGATGCATGATCATGTGTTGATCAAGTCAAGGAAGACCATCATGTGTTGATGGAGTTGATAAGAAGGATGCATCATGAGTTGATGCATATCGAGATGATGAACCAAGGCAAATGTATGACTAGCTAGGGCTAAGGATGTGTTTCTAGTCTTTTACCGGTCTTGGTGTTTGGTTGAAAGACCGGATTGCTAGTATAGGTTGCCGTACTATTAAGAGGGGTCATGTCTAGTAGTTTGAGTTTCCTCATGTGTTGATAGCTCAACTTCACTTGCTCTAGCTCGTCTTGGCATGAGCTTTGCATTTGCGAATGTGTTTTGCAAATGGTTGAAGCCCATGTGGCAAATCCTTGTAACATGTGACTATACTTTGCAAATGTGTTTTGCAAAAGGTTGAAGTCCATGTACCTACTCCTTGTGATATGATCTAAGTTTGCAAATGTATTTTGCAAAAGTTGGAGATGATGTATTATCCCTAGGCATGGTCTAAAATTGTTTATTGCTATTCTCTTTGACATTAGACCATGGGAGTGACTCTTTGGATATATTTTGATTTCTGCATTGATCTAATATGTTTGAGATCATGAAAATAGATGGGTTGTGTAGCCCTTTGAATAAGCTTTCCATAGAGTCCAAGATCACTCAATTCCGACATCGGAGTCAAAAGTTATGCCCGTTTTTCTGAGTGCTGTCTGTGCTGAAGCGGAAGTACCGCGCCGACTTCCCGGTACTACCGCAGAACGGTAGTACCGCATTTTATAACTGCGGTAGTACCGCAAATGGCTGACTAACGCCTATTTTTCTAGCCGTTATGGTGGGGAGCGGTAGTACCGGACCTATAACGGCGGTAGTACCGCAGAATCCTGTTTTTGACTCCAACGGCTAGTTTTGATGTGTGGGCTATAAATACTCCCTTGTGGCCGGTTGGGGTAAGTTTTTAGGGACTCCATTTCACTCTTTTGAGCTAGTGTGAGGCTCTCCACTCAATTGTGCATGTGTTGCACTTTGTGAGAGAGGAGAGGTGATCTAGAGTGCATGTGTTGCATCTAGAGGAGGACTTTCTGTCCGGATTGAGCTTGTGCATTCGTTGCACGTGGTGAGAGTCAAGTGAGAGACTTGATTTGTTACTCTTGGAGTTTGCCGACTCCTAGACGGCGTGAGAGGCGTCGTGCCCGGTGATCTTCTCAAAGAAGCTTGTGAGAAGGCCCGGTGTTTGTGAATGTTGGAGCTCACCTACCCGGAGCGGGGAAGAGCTACCATTAGTGGATTTGAGGTAGAAGGCTTAATTCGTGGAGCCGGTCCAATTCGTTTGGGCTAACCTCAACGTGGATTAGGGGAGACCGGCAAATCTCTGAACACCACGGTAAAAAGAGAACGTGTCATTTGTGGTTTGCTTTCTTGTGCTCTTTTTACATTCAAGCAATTTACTTACTTAGCATTATTTTGATTGCTTGTAAATCTAGAATTGCAAACATTGACCTAGGCTAGAATTGTTGGTGCACTTAGGCGAATTCATTTGACTTAGGCACTATTTGTTATAAACCAACTTGAATTTAGCTTCCGCATTGTATACTTGGTTTAGGCAAATAGAAAAGCTCTTTAATTATTAATATTAATTTGAAGAAAATTTTTAGACCGCCTATTCACCCCCCTCTAGAAAATTTGCTAGATGATATACCATGTGTAATTCCTAGCTCTAGCATTTCATCTAAAATGAATGTTTCCACCTCATGTGAGGATTTAATAGAAGATATGCCATGTGTAGCTTCTAATTCTAGCAATTCATCTAAAACTAGTGTTTCTACATCTTGTGATGATTTACTTGATTTACCTTGTTGCTCAAATATAAATGCTTCCACCTCCTCTATGTTTGTTGAGACTAACCTTGTAGAGGAAAACAATGAGCTCAAGGCCCAAGTCACAACCTTGAGAAAAGACTTGGAGAAAAGCTACAAAGGGAATGCCTCTCTTGACATAATTTTAGGAAGTCAAAGAAAATCAAATGACAAAAGAGGTATTGGTTTCATCTCCAAGAAGAAGGAGAATAGCAAAACAAGGCACAACGCAAGACATACGAAGAATGTCAAGTGCCATGGTTGCAATGAAACGGGTCACTTCGCCTCTAAGTGCCCCAACAAGGTGGAAAATAAGAAAAATTCATCTATGAAGAGGCAAACCGGCAAAGAGCAAGACAAGACGATAAGAAGAGGTAATAATTGCCAAACTTGCTACAATTGCCGGGAAAAGGGACATTTAAGTAAGTATTGTCCCAAAGGTACCATTCCTAAGCCATCTCTATTTAATGAACATTATTTGTTTAGGAAAGATAAAAATGGCAATGCGTTTGCTAGAGATGTTAGATTACAAGATTTAAATGTTAGGGCCATTTGGGTGCCCAAATCTATTGTGACTAACATTAATGGACCCAACCAAGTTTTGGGTACCAAAATGTGCTTAAATGCCTAATATGTACTTGGAGAGGCATTGGAGGCTTGGTTTATTCATGAAGAGGTGAATTCCACCATGGACAAAAGGGAAACCAAGTTTGAGGATGATCTTGCCACATCATGAACCAATGCCATCTCGGTAACAAGTATCTACATTTGAATTTATATAGCCCCTAGCCTTGTGTAGATTGCATTGCATGAAAATTATTTAAAAGGGGTTCTCTTGCTCTTGTGCTAAAATTTCATTATTGTAAATTATGAGCAAGATACTTGTGGCACACTAAGGGGAAGTGCTAAATCATATTCATATATATCACATCCCTTAGTGTGCCCATAGAAACTAAGTGCTAGAATTGTTTTTCAAAATTGAGCCATTTAGCCAAAAGTCAAAAATTTTGAAATTATTATTATATCTTTGCAAGACTAGTTGAAAAATGTATACAAATGCTTTTCAAAGGTTTTACAAAAGTTTTTGGCTTTAGAAATCTTATTTCAAGTAAAATTGAGTTTCCAACCCAAAACTATCAATTTAGTATCTTGTTTTGGTTTTAAACTCAAAATTTCCCAAAATCAATTCTTGAAGGAATTTGAAGATGTGTTCAATATCAAAAACCTAGAGTTGGCTATTTCAAACATTTTTGGTATTCAAAAGTTTTCCAAAAGGCCAACCAATCAAAAGTTATTTGATTTCAAAACTCATCCAAAATATTTAGTTGACCTAAGTGGTCACAATCTAGCACTTAAATGAGTTTTGCCATTTGAGCCAAAATTGTTGATGTATATTGGCTCACAATGGTATTTAAAACTCATACATACAATTGAATGCTTAATATACCCTAGATGCTCATTTTTGCAATCTTGAAGAATTTATTTAAAATGAATTTGTTTTTTGAAAATTGAAAGACTAATTTGCTAAAAGCTATGATTAAAAAGGTTTTTAAGGTTGGCATATAGTTGGAAATGCTCCATAAGAGATTTATGTTTCTTTGTGAAAAACTTTGGAGCATGGTACAACATTATATCAAACCTCCTCTCGAAAATTCAATCTCTTGGCGTGTTCCCAGAAAAATCGGAACTACCGGCAGTCATTCTGCGGTACTTCCGGGTATCGAAACTACCGGCAGTGAAATTGCGGTACTACCGATATTTCTGGAGAGTGGCTGATTTGATTCAAATTTTGATTTCAAATTTCCTCAGCCATTTCCTTTGCTCCTCTCAGTCAAGTTGATCCTTGTAAATCCTTGTTAGCTACCCTCAAGTATTTATTGACTCCATATGCCATTTTGCTCTTAATTTGATTCATTTCATTAAATAGCAATCTCTAAAAGAGTGGTAGACTTTTGATCATCTTGACCTCAGCATGTGCTTCACTCCTATCTTCTCAAAGTGATATTATCCATTTCCTTCATGTGGTATCTCTTGATTGTGAAAATTAAGTGATATCCTTATTCCTCCAATTGATATCCTTTTCACCTTGGCAAGCAAATATTTCTTAACCAAGCTCTTCACATATATGATATCATTGATTTCCAAATGATGTTATTTTTCAAGTGGTATCTACTCTTTTGACTTGGTATTTCCTATTGCCGAGATAATCTTTTCTATTAATCAAGCTCTTTCACTTATGATATCATCGTCTTCCAAGTGGTATCTACCTTTACGAGTGGTATATCCTCTAATGATATCATCCTCCTCCAAGTGCAATTTCAAATGACATTTCGGTTTACAAGTGGTATATTCACACAAGTGATTAAAAGGGAGGAGATGAGAAAAGAGAAGAAAAAAGAAGAAGAGGAGAATCCCCCTTTCACAAAAAAGGAGAAAACAATTTCAGGGGAGTTTTTCTTTGTGAAAAACATATATAATACTTTTGTGCTTACTAAAGCAAAAAGGGTACAATATTACTATTGGGAAAATTATTTTACTTACTTGCCCAAAAATGATTTATGGTTCTTGGGAATGAATGTGTTTCATTCTCTTTGGCTATTCATGGAGTAATAATCAAATGATATGCAAGATTTTCCTTTTAAAAGAGCCTCTTTGGTCAAAAATTAAAAATCTTGTTTTAAAAGGCCAAATATTGAGAAAAACTAAATAAAAGTACTCAACTATGTATTTCAAATATTTTCAAAGCCTTTTGAGTAAAAATTTCTATTTTAGAAATCAAAAGAAAGATTTGGCCCTAAAAGGATCTTATATGATCTTGTTTTGGAATTAAATGACATATTTCCTTATATCAAAATCTATTGAGCATTTGAAAAAGTTGTCAATACAAAACTCAAAGGGTTGGTCATTTCAAATATTTTTCTAGTTCAAAGCTTTTGCAAAAGACCAATCATTGAAAAGTTATATGCATTTGAATCTCATCCAAAAACTTCAATTGACCCAAAATGACCTATTCTTGCATATAATGAGTTTAGCTATTTGAGTAAGATTTCTTTGTGGATCTTGGCTTAAAATAGTATTTATAACTCATATGAAGCTAAGAAAGCAAATTACTCCGTGAAAATCCAATTGGTTTAGTTTTTATGCCTTCGATGCAAAATCAACTTATTCTTTTGCTCTCAAAGCGCATTTAGGCATATCTCTTGATTGAAAAGCCTTTTTCAAAAATTCCTGTTGGAAAAGTCACAAATAGCATCAAGTTCAAATCTGCAAAGTTTGAAAATGTTTCAAGTTAATTTGAAAAAGTTGTGACTTTTTCTCTCTTTAGCAAGTGCTGAAAAATTCAGAACTTCCATGATTCTGAGCCGATTTGTGATTTTTATATATTCAAATGGGTTCAGATTCAAAGGTAGCCAAAATAATGAAAACTGATCCACTATAGTTGGTCTTCACTGTCAAATTTTATCAGAATTTATAAAGATCATTTAATCAATTTTCCTTCTCTCTCTAGAAGCTTAAGTGGAATGCAAAAGTCTGAATTTCAGACTTTCAAATTTCTGAAAAATCATGTTGTTGAGCTGATTTATGATTTGTGTATCTTTCATTAGGCTCATCATCTGAGAAAGCTATAATTATGACTTTTGATCCTCAGATATTGAACTATACTGACAATTTTTCTCAGATTCATTGGACATTTGTAAGTCGGTTTTTCAGGAAGCTTTTGAAGGCTACTTGGAATGCAAAATCAGGACATGATCCACATGCTACAAGTATTTTATATACAAGTGGTATCAAATACCAAACAAAGAAAACTTCAAAAGTCTTCAAGGAGCTCTCATGAGTAAGATTATTTGAATGTGTTTCAAATATCTTTAGCTATTTTAAGTCGTTTCAATTGGTCATTTGCATTTAGTTTCATATTTCTTCATGACCATATTAAGTTAAATCAAATTGGTATCAAACTCCTCATATTAACAATACAATTGGTATCAAGCTCCTCATGATAAAATATCTCCTTTCATGGCTTAGCTTGTATTCTTCCCTTGTCTTTAGAATAATCAATGCTATTTGGTGTTAATTATCTCTTTTTGGTGCTTAATGCCAAATGGGGGAGAAATGTGTGATAATAGCATTGAAATTTGTGATAATAGTCTTGGATAGTGGGGGAGAAAAATTTAATTTGTGATAATAGTCTTGGATAGTGGGGGAGAAAAATTTACAATTGTGATAATGCCAAATGGGGGAGACATAATAGAAATACCAATGCTAATGGGGGAGAAATGTGATAAGTTAATTAAGGAGAGATTAAGGAGAAATACCATATTAAGTTAATTAAGGAGAAATTAAAATTTTTAATCTATATGTCAAATAATGCTTTCACCTTCTCTTATGTACTTCATGTTATATCATTTGGTCATTTTCACCTGTGTGCTATTATCATAAATGGATTTGTCATCAATCACCAAAAAAGGGGAGATTGAAAGATCAAGCTCCATTTAAGTTGGTTTTGGTGTTAATAACAAATGCCATTATGAGATTTTGATGTTAATGACAAATGTATATATGAGACTAATATGTTTGTTTAAGTATATTATAGTTTAGTCACATTTGGATGGAAAGGTGAAATCAAAAAGGTATGCATTCAAAATCACTCTCATTTACTAATGCATTACTTAGATCCAAAATATAGATTGAACTCCTCAAATAGTTCAAATGAATATGTGCATATGTTTTTCTTCATATAGACTTGTATGCACACATTTAGGGGAGCTCTCTCTCTCTCTATGTTTTGAAGTTTCACTAGTATTGATCCATGTTTCCTTTTATACATACATTGGGATCAAACTAGGAGCATGCATTCATTGAAAATCTGTTTTAAAACCAAAATTGTGCTCTATCTGGAAGAGCGGTAGTACCATAGATTTCAACGTCGGAACTACCGCAGAGCGGAAGTTCCGCGTCCAGAAGCGGTAGTACCGGCGAGCGGAAGATCCGGTTTCTGAGTGGATCCTTTTTTCCAGAGAGCACCCTCCGGATGCATTTGAGTTTTCGCGGGATCGTAAGTACCGGCGATTTGAACGCCGGAACTACCGTAGGTTGCGGTAGTACCGCAGTATAGAGCGGTACTTCTGGAGTCCGGAAGCTCCGGAGGTAGAGCGGAACCTTTTTTTCTAGAGAGCGCCAAGTGTCGTTCCGGCTCAAGCGGAACTACCGCCGGAAATTACAACGGCGGTAGTACCGCACTTTGAATTTAAATGATTTCATATTCAGTTTATTATCTCATTATTTGTTGAGATTGTCATGAATTATCAAAAAGGGAAGATTGTTGAATCTAGTCCCTCCATTATGTGTTAATGGTGAAGTTTGGTAATTGATGACAATTGTTTTGTGGACTAACATTTTTCATGAGTTGGATGAATAGGTTAGGTTCCACAAATGAGGATGACTTGGGATGACTTCATGGGTTGAAGATCATCAAGTCAAGATCAAGAAGAAGTTAGCTTCATGAGTTGAAGGCTATCAAAAAAGAAGAACATGTGTCATGAGTTGATGCATGATCATGTGTTGATCAAGTCAAGGAAGACCATCATGTGTTGATGGAGTTGATAAGAAGGATGCATCATGAGTTGATGCATATCGAGATGATGAACCAAGACAAAGGTATAACTAGCTAGGGCTAAGGATGTGTTCCTAGTCTTTTACCGGTCTTGGTGTTTGGTTGAAAGACCAGATTGCTAGTATAGGTTGCCGTACTATTAAGAGGGGTCATGTCTAGTAGTTTGAGTCTCATCATGTGTTGATAGCTCAACCTCACTTGCTCAAGTTCATCTTGGCATGAGGCTTGCATTTGCGAATGTGTTTTGCAAATGGTTGAAGCCCATGTGGCAAATCCTTGTAACATGTGACTATACTTTGCAAATGTGTTTTACAAAGGGTTGAAGTCCTTGTACCTACTCCTTGTGACATGATCTAAGTCTGCAAATGTGTTTTGCAAAAGTTGGAGATCATGTATTATCCCTTGACATGGTCTAAAATTGTTTATTGCTATTCCCTTTGACATTAGACCATGGGAGTGACTCTTTGGATATCTTTTGATTTCTGCATTGATCTAATGTGTTTGAGATCATGAAAATAGATGGGTTGTATAGCCCTTTCAATAAGCTTTCCATAGAGTCCAAGATCACTCAATTCCGATATCGGAGTCAAAAGTTATGCATGTTTTTCTGAGTGTTGTCTGTGCTGAAGCGGAAGTACCGCGCCGACTTCCCGGTACTACCGCAGAACGGTAGTACCGCATTTTATAACTGCGGTAGTACCGCAAATGGCTGACTAACGCCTATTTTTCTAGCCGTTATAGTGGGGAGCGGTAGTACCGGACCTATAACGGCGGTAGTACCGCAGAATCCTGTTTTTGACTCCAACGGCTAGTTTTGATGTGTGGGCTATAAATACTCCCTTGTGGCCGGTTGGGGTAAGTTTTTAGGGACTCCATTTCACTCTTTTGAGCTAGTGTGAGGCTCTCCACTCAATTGTGCATGTGTTGCACTTTGTGAGAGAGGAGATGTGATCTAGAGTGCATGTGTTGCATCTAGAGGAGGACTTTCTGTCCGGATTGAGTTTGTGCATTCGTTGCACGTGGTGAGAGTCAAGTGAGAGACTTGATTTGTTATTCTTGGAGTTTGCTGACTCCTAGACGGCGTGGGAGGCGTCGTGCCCAGTGATCTTCTCAAAGAAGCTTGTGAGAAGGCCCGACGTGTGTGAAGGTTGGAGCTCACCTACCCGGAGCGGAGAAGAGCTACCATTAGTGGATTTGAGTTAGAAGGCTTAATTCGTGGAGCCAGTCCAATTCGTTTGGGCTAACCTCAACGTGGATTAGGGGAGACCGGCAAGTCTCCGAACACCACGGCAAAAAGAGAACGTGTCATTTGTGGTTTGCTTTCTTGTGCTCTTTTTACATTCAAGTAATTTACTTACTTAGCATTATTTTGATTGCTTGTAAATCTAGAATTGCAAACATTGACCTAGGCTAGAATTGTTGGTGCACTTAGGCGAATTCATTTGACTTAGGCACTATTTGTACTAAACCAACTTGAATTTAGCTTCCGCATTGTATACTTGGTTTAGGTAAATAGAAAAGCTCTTTAATTGTTAATATTAATTTGAAGAAAATTTTTAGACCGCCTATTCACCCCCCTCTAGTTGGCCTCCTCGATCTTACAACCTGGCCTGTTCTTTTTGGCCGAAATTTATGGCTTCTGAGTTGTTCGTGTGAGAAATTACAGAGTAACATAAACTCATGTGCGGTTTTTGTTGATATAAATGAAATCGGTACAGTATGTACTACAATTAACTAGTAAACCCTATCTTGAAAAGATATTCCGTTTAAAAGTTAGTTACTATAGAAAAAACCGAATAGCAGCTTTTCGAAGCTGAAAAGAACAGACCCCACTCAAATGGCTTGGGTCTAAGCCAACCGGTGAAGAGAGGTACAACAGTCATTTCCCATCCTGAATAGCAGAGATTTAAATGAATTCACCCCAAATATTCGAAAAGTGGCAAATAATTGTGAGTTCAATGTAAAGAGTGACAAATAATGTATTATCTTGTAAAGTGTGGCAAATGCTATAATGACAACGGACTACATGGCATGCGATCAATTTTCTTAATAAAAGATGCAGTAAAAGTAGAACATGCCTGTGCAAAAGTTATGCATGCCCTGATATCCAATACATCAATGGAATAATTTAACCTGCAAGATTCTGGCAATAAAGCAAAACACAGGTCTGAACAAATTCTTGAAGCCCTACTTAACAGTAAAACATGTGATTAGCTTCAAAAGAGAAGCTAGCACAAGGTAAGTGCCGATCAATCAAAGAGATGCCACTTTTTATTTGGTACAATCGACAGAGAAGCCTGCTACATACTTTGATCCATCACTAAATTAGACCATTAATTCGTTAAATTCTTCCAAAACTACTCAATGATGCAGCCTAACAACCAATCATATAAAACCTGAAGATGATCAGTCCCTTATTCTCATACAAACCTGAAGAATGAATCCAAGTCTTCAAGCACGCATTCCAAAGGTTCAGTTAGGTAGCTAGCTCAGTGCTGTGATCACAGTCACAGCTCCTTACTATTGTTACGAATTATGATCATACACTACTAGATAAGATCAAGAAACATCAGATTGATTTGCGCTAGGTACTCACAGGCAAGGACACTTAATTCATCTCCATCAGCAGTTACAAACGTAAATCAAGAATCAGACAAGCACACAAACTTGTTGGAATTCACTTAATTTCTTTTGCCAAAATTTGTTCATTAGCTCTCTAGTGCATTTCTTTTGCCAAAACTTGGCTGATTCATGGACAACCACTTTGATAAGCAAAATTTAGGAAGGTTTCGGTGGCCAACTCCAAGTCACGAACCAACAAGGCATTAGTGCACAAACGATAGAGATAACGCCACAAAACCAAGGAACATGATCGAGTTTATGAGCATGGCAGGTAGGCCCTTAGTGCACAATGGTAACCTAGTACTAGTAGTTACTAATAGTAGTCACTCAGTTAGCGAGGTGCCAATGTCAGGGCGCGACACCACAGAAAGCAGGGGAACCTGGTGTTTATGTGCATGTCAGGTGGACCTACGCCATCCTGCAAATAGTACTACTCCCAACTAGCACATTCTCATCAGCAACCTAGGGGAAGATATAGCTTGTGCTTTGATCGCCATTGCTTCGTGCAAGGAGTCAAGGCGCATGTGGCATTGGCAGATAGCCTCTTCATTGTAAAGTTGAAAATGAGATGAGTAGGTCATCATCATCGTATAAATAGGTTGGAAACAATGAGAGGATAACACTGACCTTGTGCGGACCAGTGCGTAGAGCCGTAGAGTAGACCAACTCCTTTTCAGATCAACTCATGTAGGCGCCAAAAGGACCTGATAATGAAGACAAAGAAATGAGCAATCACATCATCAAGGTACTATATGAAATACAATAGTTAGGAAATTGACAACCTAAGCAGCCAAGACAGGAGGAATTATGTCTCATACAGGAGCCATCCGACCAATTTGGCGGTCACATAGAGAAACTAGAAAATAATACCAGCTATGTGATTGTTTAATGGTATTAAGCAAGGGTAACAATGCAAAGCACACATACCTCAGGATCCTGGGCACCGTACACCCAATACATGTTGAACATAGCTTATGTGACGCCAAAAGAGATCAGTGCATTTTGGATCTTTGGCTCTCGATGGTAGTCCAGCGTAGTCAGGTAAAAGGAGGAGAGTATGAACACAAAAGCTTGCCACACACCTAATCCTGAGAAGAATATGGCCAATGGAGAAGAGCTTGGAAAAGTGCTAGCCGTGACCCCTAAAAGCAGTAATAAGCTTGGTCAGAGTTGCTCTTGTGCATCTCACTCAAAACCAGGGGCGGAGCCACACCCCGGGCAGGGTAGGCTTCAGCCTAGGGTGTGGAAAAATATGTAGCGTATAGTCCGGGTAAATTCAGTCTAGCCTGGGTAATATTTTCATGGTCTAGCCCAGATAGCCTAGATCATTCCACTACTGAGCCCGGGGCGTAGCCAAATCCTGGCTCCGCCACCGCTACTGTTGTTGCACCTCCCCAGTACATGTTACTCATTCCCATATAACAGATGGTGATATAGCCAATGAGCCTGTTGTTCACAACAATTAGTATCAGAGTCAACAACATGGTTTCTACTGCCGAGTTATCCCTACTAGACAACTTAATGGAGCAAATGAAGATGATATAGAAAATCATGCACCAACAGATTTACTCACCTCTATCGGAGGAATTTGTCGCCCTATGTTACATCTCAAGGACGAGTTGTTTCACCAGGAGGGGTATAATGAGCTCGAGGACGCACAAGCAACCCAAGTTCCTCCTCAAACAGTGGCGAAAATGGTACACCAGTGGAATCTAATAGAACCATGGGGAAACATGTGACATAGACATAGAAATAGCATGTCATAAATTTGAATTTGAAAAACCGGGAAAAAAACCGGTCGGGTTTGCAAAACCCGGCCGGCGGCTGTAAGACCGGTAACCGCCGGTCTTTTTTATCCCTGGCTACAAGCATAACCACCTTATCACTAAGGTAGGATATGCAGAAATATTAGAAAACTAACCGTCTCTCTTTGCGCCTTTTTGCTTCCGTTTGGAAATTTTAATAGATGGAACCTTGAGGTTAGGGCTTCTCTGAAATGTATTATGCTTGACAAAGTTTAGGGAGCAGCTGCATGGAACTCTTATGCCAGGAGATTACATTTTGTTGTTCTATACTAGCCTTTTAGAAATTCAGGATTATTTTAGTAATTTTACTTTGTATCTAATTTAACTCAAACTTATGTTTTGAATCTGTTGGGAACTATATCTAGGTTCAAGGAGATGGGGTGATAGTAGCAACACCAACTGGCAGCACGGCATACTCTACTGCTGCAGGCGGCTCAATGGTAGGTTAATTCATACAAGTTTCATATCCAAGGAAGCATTAGCTTAAATCGTATTCATGGCATGGTAACAAAAGCATTATCCTGTGTTACATAATGCATGTTTCTTCTGTTACATAATGGCATGCGGCAAATGGATATTTCTCATTGATGAAGCACATGCCTATATGAAAAGACAATGTTTTGGTTATAATTATAAAAATAAAACTTCTATCTTGTAATGCACCCTGTAAACAAGCAATGATGAGGAACATCTGGAATTATCCTTCCTTTCCATTGCCCACTGGTTAAGTTGTATGCACATCATTTAGCCATCTCCATTTAAGAATAATAAGAACAGTCAGTCTCCTTTACCTATGAACTAAATTGCCAGTTTTCTCTTAATTTGTCATCCGCAATATTTAATATTCAATCTGGTTGCTGCGCTGAAGATCTTTTTTTTAGAAAAAATGGGGCACTCTGCACGGACATTCCAATGTAGCATTTCGAAACTGAATAATGAGAAATGATGTTATGGCATGTCTGCTTTTCTAGTGTAGTGTTGCATTCGAATGAATTACGTGTACTTTTGAGCACTATGCAATGGCATAATGTGTGTTTGGTAACCGACAATGATATATTCTTTGAATTTTATCCAAACTTCTTTCTTGTGAAGGATCGGACTACGAAGAATCTTTCATTTCGAGGCAGATGTGTGGTTTGTACCCCATCATGTCGATTTCATTCAAACTATTCAAGATTACTCTCCTTAGCACCAAGCGTTCCTAAGACCAATGGTATGCACGCTTAGGGCATCCATCTACTTCTATGGTCCAACATGTCATCAAACAATATAGTTTATCTAGTTCTAGTACTAGTGCTACTTCGGTTGGTTTGTGATGCTTGTCAATTAGCCAAGAACCATTAGCTACCCTTTCCAGAATCTCTGAATAAAACTTTGTTTCCTTTAGAACTTATACATAATGATGTCTGGGGACCTACAACCAAGTCCGTGAGTGGTTTCAAACATTATGTTTCGTTTGTTGATGACTTTAGGTTCACATGGTTCAATCCTCTCAAGCACAAATCCGAAGTAGAAAATGTCTGTCCAATTTAAAATTCTGTGTCCAAAGTGGTTGGGGAGGAGAATATCATAAACTTCATATTTGTTTGTCCCATGTTAGCGTAAGTCACCGAGTCTCTTGTCCTCACATTCACCAACAAAATGACATAGTTGAGCGTAAACACAGACACACCGTGGAAGTTGGTTTAGCTCTCCTAGTCCATTTTATTATACCTATTAGGTTCTGGGGTTACGCTTTCTCTATCGCATGTTTCCTTATAAACCATTTTACCTAGTAGAGTTATTACCAATCTTACACGGTTACTGCTTAGAACGTTTGTTTGGTAGCAAACCTGATTTTTCTTTGCCCAAGGTGTTCGGATATGCTTGTTGGCCTAATTTGCGGCCTTATGACAATGCATCATTTTTTCATATATTTCTCTGTCATTTACCCTTTATATTTTTCGCATTTGATTATAATGTTTCACATTTACACGTTTTTCTATAACTGTCTGAATTGGATGATTATATATATATTTTATAATTTTTTCGTAGACCGGCGCGTTGAGACACATTATCTTCAAAATTGTTGCTAGAGAACTGCACGTGTCATCGTGGACACGTAGGATCAAACCGTGTCAAAAAAGATTGTCCAAGGGCCAGATTGGAAGGATTACATGGCAGCAGGGATCTCTTTGTAATTTCAGGAACTCTGAGAACTAGATCACAAAAAGACCAAAATTTCCCCATTCCTTAAGAACCCATTGCGCCGCCTGTTGAAGGCGAGCCTGGCTTTTGCTTCTTCCTTGGCCCCATCTACTTCTCCTCCCCCTCCTCCACATCCGGCCGCCGGCGAGCGTCGGGTCGCAGCTCGTTGGTGCGCCACCTTGCCACCGTTCTCCTCCTCTCCTCTCCCAGCTCCATCCAAATCGACGCTTCTGCATCCACTTCGCCTCCAACTCCACAGCGTCGCCGCCCCAAATCCCGTGCACCGCCGCCTAGCTCCCTTCCTGCTCCACCCTGCTGAGCCCGGCTTTTCTTCTTTGTCCCGATTGCTTCTCTCCTCCTCTCCTTCCCCTGCTCCTGCACCGGCGAGGATTGGGCCAGGCCTCGCCGGCGGCCACCATCTCCCCCATTCCCTCCACAGCGTCGCCGCTCTGCGCCCTCCATCAGCCGCCGCCATCGCCACCGCCGCAACCCTCCAGATCAACGCCACCGCTACCCATCCTAGTGCCACCTTCCTCCGCCCTACTGCCGCCGACGCTCTACTCCACTGACGGCGTGCCACCGCACCACCACCTTCTCCACCGCTCCTCCTCCCAGATCCAACTCTTCCCTCCCCCCTACGCCGCAACTACCTCCACGCCGCCACGCTGACGTTGACGCTGACGATCTCCACTACTTCCTTTTCATCGACCTCGTCTTCTTCCTCCACCACGCCGGCGACGCCTGCTTCCACTTTACCGCCGGCGGCCTTCTTTGTCTACAACGACACCCTCACTGCTACTTCTATACCGGCTTCGACCCTCTGCCTCGGCCTCACCTCTGCTACTACTACTCCCCCTCGTTCCATCTCTGCAGCACTGCAGGAGTCGAGAAAGTCAAGAAGCACTGCAGGAGTCGAGAAGACACGCACGGAAACAGTCGGCAACTAGCTACAACAAAGGCGGTACAGCACAAACAACAAACAGAGAGAACACAACTACTAGATATCAGAGCTATCCCTAAAAGAAATACAGGACTCGCTGCGACTAACAACGCAGAGCACCAGCTATACTAGTGTCAACACAGAATCACATGTGCTGCTACTAAATCTACCACAGATCACAATTGAACATCACTGCACAAATACTAGACAGGAATCACAAACACTAGCGATAAGCACTGACTAACACAGATCACACACATATGACCAACTAACACAATTAACGGTTAACCCTATATTCTCTGCCAACACAAAACACTGTTATCATTACTGAAATTACTGAACAATTACCAACAGAAATATCAGGTCACACAAACATCACAAAGCATTGCCCAGATCACAAATTACAAATTAACAGTGCACAATTATAAATTTATGTGAGCAGTAATTAATTAATAGAAGCAAAGAGAGAAAGGGGATGTGTAAATTTCATATTGCAGCATTTGATTTGGTAGTTTGTTCGTGTGTGTACAATGATCTCCGTATAAACCAACTCACGCTGACAAGGACGGCGTGACACCACAGAAAGCAGGGGAAGATATAGCTTGTTCTTCGATCACCATTGCTTCGAGAAAGGAGTCATGGCTCAGGTGGGACTGCCTGACAGTCTCTGCATTGTAAAGCTGAAAATGAGATGAGTAGATCAACATCATTGTATAAACAGAAAGGAAACAATGAGGATGATATTGACCTTGTGCGGACTTGTGCGTAGAGTACACCAACTCCTTTCCAGATCAACTCACAGAAGGACCTGATGATGAAGACATATAGAAATGAGCAATCACATCATCAAGGTATTATATGCAATACAACAGTTAGCATATTGACAACCTGAAAGTCCAACACAGGAGGAAGTATATCCCATATAGGAGCCATCCGATCAATTTAGTGATCACATGGAGAAACTAGAAAATAATGTTGATCATCAACTGCGTGATTGTTTAATGGTATTAATAGGGTAAGAAGGCAAAGCACACATACCACAGGATCCTGGGCAAAGTAGCCCCAATACATGCTGAACATAGTTGATATGATGCCAAATGAGATTAGTGCGTTTTGGATCTTTGGCTCCCAATGGTAATCCAGCATATTTAGGTGAAAGGAGGAGAGTATGAACAAAACAGCTTGCCACACACCTAATCCTGAGAAGAATAATGCTAATGGACAAGAGCTTGGAAAAGTGTCAGCCGTGACCCCTAAGAGCATCAGGAGTAGAGAAGAATGGAAGTATATAACACAGTAATAAGCTTGATCAACGTTGCTCTTGTGTATCTCACTCAAAGCTACTGTTGCACCTCCCCAATACATGTTACCTAGTCCCATACAACAGATGGTGATATATCCATTGAGCCTTTTGTTCATAGATTGTATGACCTGTTAAATCAACAATAGCAATCACAACTTATGTAATTTGTCAGAAAAAAATGAATGACTCATACCAGTGGTGTTTGTGATTATTACTTGTTCTTACGGTATGTTCTTATGATTCTTCTGGTACCACTTTGTGATGAGGTTGGCTAAGAAGGGTCGGACAGCGTACATGACCATCTCTAAAACCAATTTGTTCATGGGTTGGTGGAGTCGCGGGGGATGGAAGCCTGGCGACTGGCTTTATATATGTAGTTGGGTTTTACTTTTTTGGAAACGAGACGAAAAGCTAGATTCGATGTATCAGAATGGCTTATATATGTAGACTGGGTTTTACTTTTGGGAAAGGGGATGAAAAGCAAGATTCGATGTACCAGAATGGCTTATACATGTAGTTTGGGTTTTGCTTTTGGGAAAGGGGATGAAAAGCAAGATTAGGATTCCACTTGCCGCGCCGAAAACAGGAAATTGCAAATTTGTCCATGAGAAAACACGAAATTGCAAGAAACAAGAAAATGAATGAAGCAAAGGCGTGATTTTGTCTACACTGTCATCCATTTTTCTAGTGAGCTGAGAGGACGGAAGCTTTCAAAGCTCTCGTGTAATTTGTGTGACTTTAGCTGGGCCCCACTAGTCGGTTGAGCTCTCTCGTGTTTTCATGTGTGGCCGCCTGGCCGGTCAGAGACTCGGAGATGAAAAAGCTTATGACGTTTCCAGAAAGCTGCCAGGGAACATAATATAACTTTGTTCTTTTCGGAGCACCATTTGATCTTGATCCAACTGTCCTCGCTTGTATTTGATTTTTCCGCACGGCAGACTTCCAGTGGCGCAGATTAACAGATCGGGCTTGCATTTGTTTTGGGCCTATTCGTCTGGGTCTTTCTCTTTTTTGTTTCCAACAAAATGTGTTCAGGCTTCTATTGTTTGTTTCAGGCTTGCATTTGCTTTGGGCTTTTGTTATGACAAATTTTTAGGCTTTTGTTGTTTTTTGGGCTCCAGTTTCCTCGAACAAAAAGGCCGACTTGTACTAGATTCGGGCCCAATTGTGTAAACCGAGTAAATTTGGTGTACAAGAAGAACATGGCAGATGAGAAAAAAGGAAAGAAAGAGATAAAGGGGGCAGAAGAACATCATGCCTCTTCTTTTCGGCTCTTAGAAGCTGTTTTTTTGGTTTTTTTATAGTAACTATCTTTTAACTAGAGTATCTTTTTAAAATAGAGTCTATAAATTAATTGTAATACACACTGTAGTGACTTTATCTATATCGGCTAAACCCGTATGCGAGTTTCTGTTACTCCATACTCTCTCACGAACAGTCTAAAAGATATAAACCGTAACCAAAAGCTATAAATTGAAGCAAAAAAATAGACCCTTCGCATAGCAAATAACACAAAAAAATCACTGTGGGTGAAGATGGACGGGAGTGAAAAGGTTAGTAGAAGCAAAAAAAAAACCTACCCAAAAAGATCTCCCTCTTGCAATCCCTCCACGTGATTTGCTCTTACGTTCTTTGATTTTATTTTTGCGATCTTGGTTGCTTTTGTGCTCCATGGTGAAATATGGACGGTTTTTTTTCAGCTTTTGATTTCAGCTTTTGGCTTTTCTACAGTAACTAGCTTTTAAACGGAATGTCTTTTCAAGATGGAGTCTACTAGTTAATTGTAGTACATACTGTACCGATTTCATTTATACCGGCAAAAACCGCACGTGAGTTTCTGTTACTCTGTAATCTCTCACATATATATCCCAAAAGCCACAAACCACAACCAAAAGCTATAAGCCCCAGCCAAAAACAACAGGCCCTATATACAACTACTACTATTGCGATCTTCATTGCACCTCCATGATTTGCCAGCGTCTGTCTGAAGGTAGTGGCTGGCTAGTGGGGCTTGCGGGAGGTGCTTCGACGCTTCGTCCGACGTGTGGAAGTTGGCACCGACTGTTTCCTTTCTCCCGGCCTCATGCCTCCGTCGTGTGTTATCCAAATCAAGTGAATTATGTGTTCATATAGATTTTGATAGATTCAAAGAGATTTTTAATTTGGTCGGTTCCAATTTTGGAATTTAGAGTTGTTTGACTGGTAGAGCTTTCATAGAGTGCTTTGGATCCCTTCTTGTCTACAATTCGCAAGCAGTCTTCTCCAAATGGGTGTAACTGGTGTGAAAAACAGCAAATTCATCTCTCTCTCCCTCCCTGTCCATAAGCACATAGATTTTTGCACAGATATGTAGACATTATAGGTGGGTTCTTTTGGGCTAATGGCTTATGGCTTAAATATTTGAATTCTGTCTTTTTGTGAGAGGTATTACGTACAGAAAAATAGACACATGCGATTTTGACTGGCACAGCTAAACTCAGTAGACCCCGTCTTGAAAAAATATAATGTTTAAAAACTAGTTACTATGAGTATAAACCGGCTGAAAGCCGGTTCGAACCTGGCCTATATAGACGGTTAGTAGCACAATAGGTAGCAAGTGCCATATAAAGTAGACAACAGCATGGGAGTAAGAGTATAAAACATTCATAAAACCATACGCCAATAGCAGCAATGAGCCAATAACTGTTGAACCCTGGCATGTGGGACTTGTCAAAGAACCAGAGAAGATGGAGCTGTGTCACAGTGGGTAGTGATTAAGGAGGAGGTGATAGCTTGTCATCCAAATCTCCCTAGCAGAATGATATGGTGAGTCTATCCAAATAAATTGGGAGGTGGGAGATGGAGGTTTAAAGGGGTGGAGAAGTGGGAACTCAGATAGGAGGGGTGAGAGCAAAGGAGAGAGATGGTAGAGTTGACATGCTAGTGGTTTGGGGAAGCCTCTCTAGATGGATAAAGTCACTGAAAAGGGCCTGCATGACTAGTGCCAAGGGATGCTTCCGTGGTGCCAATTTGTCTTTGACAAAACACGAAATTGCAAGTAACAAGAAAATGAAAGAAAATGCAGGATGGTGTAATTAGATAGTAAAAACGTTGATAACCAAAATAGGATGCAAGGGAAAGTAAAAAAAAAAAGATGAACTTTTGGCAGGAGTAATTATTTTTAAAGGTGGCGGGAGTGACATTTTTCCTATAAACAAGTTGGGATGATATTGAGAGATCAATTGGGTTGAGAAAGAAAACTAGAGAAAGGGGCCATGTAAATTTCATGCTGACAAGGACGGCCCACTGTCAGATCGACCTAAGGCTGTAGAAAAAGTTCAAAGCTCGTGAACTACTCGAGTTCGGCTCGTTCTAGGCTCGATTCGAGCTCGGCTCGAACTTTAAACGAGTCGAACTCGAGCTTGACCTCGAGCTCGTGAGCTTGAATAGTTCGTGAGCCTTGATTCGAGCTTAAATAGTGATACATATTAACTCTTACTGAGTTTATTTGAGCCAAACTCGAGCTCGAACATTTCTTATTGTTGAAAATTAGTGTATGTTTGAATTATTTTGACTGTTATCAAACTTATTCGAGCTGAGCTCGAACTCAAACTTTTCTTATTATTAAAAATTAGTGCATAATAAATTATTTTAATTGTTATCGAGCTTTAACGAGCCAAGCTAAAGCCTACTCGAGCTTAGGGCGAGTCGAGCTTGAACCTAGGTCCAGACTTGGACCTTAACTCGACCTTATATCGAGTTCGAGCCTAGAAGGCCGAGCTCGGCTCATTTACAGCCCTAGATTGACCCTTGCTATACACCCAACCTGAGGCAACCGGGAGAGGGGGGCTTGCGGAATGGGGAATGGGGTCAGGTCGAGTCAGACCCACTTAAATAGCTTGGGTCTGAGCCAACTGGGGAGAGGAGGGGTACAACAGTCATTTCCCATCCCGAATAGCAGTGATTTGAACGAAATCACTCCAAATATTCGAAAAGTGGTAAATAATTGAGAGTTCAATGTAAAGGGTGGTAAATAATGTATTACCATGTGAAGTGTGGCAAATGATATAATGACAACGCACTAAATGGCATACCATCAATTCTCTTAATAAAAGAATATGTAGTAGACCATGCCTATGCAAAAGTTATACATGCCCTGATATCCACTACAGCAATGAAATAATTTAACCTGAAAGATTTTGGCAATAAAGCAATATAAAAGGAACACTAGTGTCATCAATCAAACCAACAAATTGAATGACAATGTCGAAGTGAATCTTAGGCATGTTCAAAAGTGTGTGGCCTTTTAGTTTTTCGTTGATTGTGAAAGAGATTGAGAGAATAAGAAATACTCATGTTGTGAAGCTA
Source organism: Dendrocalamus latiflorus (assembly GCA_017311315.1). Lineage (NCBI taxonomy): Eukaryota > Viridiplantae > Streptophyta > Magnoliopsida > Poales > Poaceae > Dendrocalamus > Dendrocalamus latiflorus. The sequence continues at coordinate 4,129,898 of CM029641.1, read as the reverse complement.
ATCTATTTAAAACGGCTCCTGCAGTGACTCTTACAAACGATTTAAGAAACTATCTTAAGAAGCCACTCCGTCTAAAAACTGGCTTCTAAAAGGCAAAAGTCAAAAGTTGTTTGAAACATGGCCTTAGAAACTCCAAAGAAAATTTCTCTCAGGCGTGTTGGATATATAGAATTATTCATACAAATGACCCTTTAGCCACTTTTTTTTCAATTTTGTCTCCTTACCACTTTTTTTTTGCAAAATAGACCCCTTATCAAGATCGGAAGACGCGACATGCGATATGTGTCACCTGCTGCGCCACCCTAGCTCGGTAGGAGGATAGGCGCGCGGCACAGCACATTGGCGTGGGAGGCATGGCGCAGGCGCGGCTAGCAGGTGCTATCGAGCCGAGGTATCTCGGCAGCAATCTGCCGAGGTGCCGTTGCGCGGTAGGTTATTGCTAAGCCACCACAACTCCGCAGGTGTGGCTGCGGACCACTGGCATTCGTGGAGTCAGTCCAAATCGTTTAGGCTTTCCTCAACGTGGATTAGGGAAAACTAACAAGTTTTTGAACACCACGGTAAAACATCATGTGTCAATTGGTTATTTCTTACCTCTTCTTTCTGCACTTGTATTTCTAGCATATTGTGATCGTTGTGATTGTTATATTTACTTGTGCTAGAATTACATTCGTAGATAATTGTGTAGGATTGAACTGCTTTGACATCTTGCTTAGCTAACTTGTGGTAACTAGTTCTAGAAGACAAGATTTTTAGAACCTCCTATTTACCCCCTCTAATCGGTTATCCTTGATCCTACAGCATCGCGAAAGGCAGCAGACAAGCGTACTTAAAACGGAGGAGAGAGAGAGAAGGGAAGTACTACACCGAATAGCTAAGCTAGCTCTCAACGGTTCAGTACTACACAACAGATGAGCTATGACGAATGCGGTGTGTGCGTGTGTCTGGAGATATAGATATAGAAGAGATGAAGTGATCTCGTGGGAGCTAGGATAGTGCCTATTGATTACGTTCTTACCTTGACCTCCTTCGTGAATAAAGAACTTGCTGACAGTCAACTGGATCAAGTAGATGGGGGAGGCCATCTACCAAATTACTCTTGTTCCTCTCATCTGAAGAAAGAATTTGCTGAAAGTCAACTAGGGATCTGGTGACGTTAGCTGAGCAGTTTTCTGTTTTCTTGTACTCGAAACGGAGGCCTGGAGGAGAGAGAGAAGGAATGGGAAGCCCAGCAAGGGGTTCAACAGGTCTATTCTTTTTTTACTAAGACTTATAGTTTTTTATTATGTTTTTGACTTTTGAGCTATTTATTCGAGAGATTACAGAGTGATAGAAACCCACGTGTAGTTTTCGACAATATAAATAAAGTCGGTATAATATATACTATAATTAACTAGTAGATCTTAATTTGAAAAGACACTTCATTTAAAAACTAATTACAATAGAAAAATTAAAACAGAAGTTAAAAACTGAAAAAGAAAAGAGCTAGTATATATAGGCGCGGGAACGAGAAAGATTCGTCGGCATTTCTCTCAATGACTTTTGTGGTCGCACGGGGTTATGTGGGCGGGGCCGGCGGGGGGATGATTTCGTCATCGTCCGACAGCCGTTGTATCTAACTATCTATCAACTAGGAGCACTTGCGTTGGCCCACTGGATGGCACGGTTCTGAAAATGCAGACTAACGACAGGTGGGTTCATATGAAACGTGACGTTAGCTGGGCCCCACCTCCCAGCTTTCTTGTTCGTCTAATTCGGTTTATTGAATTGTAGCAGGCAGCAACAAAGATAACATCTTTACAATGATACAAACGTTGCCGGCAAAGGAAAGAAGAAAATCTTGCCAAAAGATGGGTTTTTATCCAACAAACAATTTAACGCACTAATGGACTGAAGAACAAACAAACTCAACTGAAGAACTAAAGCAAGCAGCATTCCGGGATAGGTCCAAGAATTAGCAAAGAAAGAGCAAGTAAGGACGAGTTGCGGAGAGAGGTGATTCATGTTAGGAGCAGGGGCGAGATAGTCATACTGTGAAAGCTTCTGGCCAAGAACTCGACCATACGGGTCTTGCCATTGCCTCCCCAAGTGTGGTTGCCGACGCTAATGACGGGCACTGGGAGACTGTGGCACCGGCGGAGCGGGGAGGGTAGTCGCAGGCGTGGCCCTCGGCTATAAGAATGATGGAGAATTATCCTGGGCAAGAAAATGTGCAGTAAGCTTGTCATATTGTCTAGAGTGGCACGCTTTGAAGCTTTTGCAAAGTGGTTCCCTGGTCGTAGCTTTTGAGTGCACCTACTGTTTGCGTTAATTATTGCCTCTCAACACACTTAAGGACACTTTATGATGACTTTTAACAATCATGATTGGCGAGAGGGTGACATGACAAAATTATCTTTGATGTTATTTGCATCCTTCATATAAATGGTATGCAGTCCTGTAGCATTAATGCCATTATACCCTTTTAAATTTTCTGTTGTTAAATGCCTCTAATTGCTATGTTCATGATTTGAATGTGATCCATAAAGTAAGTCTTCAAAATTTAGCCTATATAGTTAAATTATTATTTGATTGAAATTTAACTCGGGACGTGATTCAATTCTGGATCCGCCACTGGCTAGCCTCCTCGTTTGCGCGGTCGCGGTCTGCGGGGACTGGGAATGGGGAATCAAGAGTTGGGGGATGAGACGTGCGACACAGAGATTGGGTGGTGTTGGGGTGGGAGACTCAGGTGGGCTGGGGCAGCTGGGCCATGCCCTTGGCCTTGGGAAGTTTGGGAGACTAGCGCTGAGAATTTGGTATCATCGTTTATCTGGAATTGATTCCTCTGACGTAACGTCAGAGTGACGTAACGTCAGAGTGACGTTGGGTCACTGCGCGTGGGCCTCACGCGACGCGGGGCCCACGCGTCGGTGACCCCGGCGAACGTCAGAGGATCTCAATTCCGTTTATCTGGTTTCCTTGACATGAACACCAAATCTAACACCGAACACCCAATAGTGGTCGAATAAAAATCGATCCGAACACTAAAACCGAAGTAACTAAGAATTTTGGTAAAATTAGTTCGGTTCGATTCGACATTTCGGTTTCAGTAAAAAAATGGCCACCCCTATCCATATCCACTAATTACGGAATTATGTAGGCCTTTATTAAGTTCCTACAATGTATTACATCATTCTCTTCAGCTTTGCTGGCTGGTCGCATAAGTTCGTTGGCAGTAGTCCAGCTGAGAATCCCACCAAACCCAGGCCGCTCAGGTGCCTGCTTGCGATGGTGCCATACTAAGCATTTCCTTTCTTGTCCTTCCATTAATTTACGACGCCTGTGTATGAGCTGAAACTTATGTTAGGCATCCGCGTCATGCCGTATGAGTATTCGTGGTCGTGCCTACGACCAATGCTTGCAACACATGTGCACGCCAACCGGTCTATAACCAAATCGTGCTAGTGTACATAATAATGTATCCCCGTAGTGCGTATGTACATTCCTAATTAGGTCCTACATAATAATGCTCACTTCTTCTCACTCTGAATAAAACATTTTCTTGCCATAATGCGACGCCATATTGCGCTTTCCCAATTATTGCCATGCGTATATTGTTCAAATACTAAGATGAACAAATAAATTAAAAAAATACTCTCATACTCAAGCTGATTAAAGGCACAAAATAGGAAACCAAGCTCCAGAAAACCAAATTAAGTAGAATGAGTTCGATCGGTACAATACAGCTGGAACTATGAAAGGTTTTACGCTATACTTGCTCATCATATACAACTCGATTTGAAAATCTATAATCATATTTAGGCTCCAAGCTCCAGGCAAACCGAGCAAAAGATGATAGTCAAGATTACGACGGTAAAAATCATAATTCCAGTTAAATCGTCATTGTGGGTGATCACAGATCTCCTCAGCAAATCGACCGCATACAACCACAGTAACACCAACAATCCCTGCAAACTGGCCAAAGTTTCAGGTAGTATATTGCGAGAGAATGACAGGCCAACAAAAGAACAATTTAAGGACGATATTCTGGAATTTGATGGCACACTCAAATCTACTAATCTGTGTGAATTATAGAACACAAGAATGGTTCAAAACTATTGTTTTGCATGGTTTCATTGTAAAACAAAAGCAAGGAATGTTTAAGATAATATTAAGAGGAATATAGAGTTTGTGTATTGCAATAGAAATTAACCATGAGGTTAGCCCTTTTTTCCTTTGCTCCATAGTTCAGATTAAAGAGCTCGTTATTTTTAGATTGGTAGATAGCATTTTATTTGTCCCAACTTTTTGTAGTAAATTCAATCTGTAATAATTTGTGTGACTATAATTTTTAGATATCTTTTTTTTCTCTCTCTTCTGATCACATGTATAATACCTGCAACATCACAGCACACAAGCAGCTCAGCTTATTGACTTACAGCATACCACTACTACAGAAAGGCTAATAGTAGACGCCAAATCACAGACGGTTTTGTGAAACCATCTGTAATGTACACTATTACAGACGGTTTTAATTAGAAGGCCGTCTGTGGTATTTGTGGCGGGAAAAAGGAGTATCACAGACGGTTCTTACCTCTGAACCGTCTGTGATACTGGAATATCACAGACAATTTTTATTAAAAAACCGTCTGTGTTGTGTCGACTATCACAGACGGTTGTTGTTAAGAACCGTCTGTGAACATTCACAGACGGTTTTTAACAACAACCGTTTGTGATGTCCCTTTGTCTGTCATATTCTAGATCAGAGGTTAATGTATAAGTACACATTGCTTCTAATAACTTAACTACAGAAGTACTGAGACAAGAGATCACAAATTAAAGGCAAATTTATTAATTTCAATTAGAGGCAAATTTATTACAATAGTCGCACAGGTAAAGAGTTTCCCAGATTGTAATCTTTTGGGCTTCGTACGCTTCTTCTTCGACTTGGGGACTTGGAGGATCAGCCGCTAAATTCTCGAACGCCGTTAAGATTGCCCTTGTCCTCAGCACTTCCTCCTGCAGCCTGGGCAAATGATCAGCAGCATCCATAATGTCGTAGAGGATAGCATGAAAAGATTCCTCAGAATCTGCCGTATCTGCTTGATCGGCAAGGCTATCCATCAGTCTCTGCAATGCGTGCAGAGCTTCTTCCGCTTTGCGCACATTGTGGAGAAGAACCAGGGTGAGGGCTGTTTCCCTTTCTTGAGCGGCAGCGGGACGCCTCCGTCGACGGCGGAGGATCAGGTCAAGCTGACGGATGCAAGAAAGTCGGGGAAGGAGAGCAGGGCGGGTGCGGAGAAGCTGCTCCACATGCAAATTGCTGGCCGCCTGTGTAAGGTTCCGGCCGAACAATTCTTGATGAACAGATGAGAGGAAGGAGATGATCACAAGAACAGTAGAAGCCATGTTGTATTGTATATTGTATTGTACGTACGTAGAAGAGACCTGGATTAGGCGCGCATATTTAACCTTTAGCACAGACAGTTCATATACCCAAACATTAATGATATAGACGCTTCGTATAACGATCGAGAGACGTTAATTAGACGATTGAAACACGAAGCGTTCTGGCATCGAAACACGCGCGAAGCGTTCTGGTATGAAGCTTATGATAGCCGGTTTTTTTATAAAAAACCGTCTGTGATAAGCTGGTTATCACAGACGGTTTTTTATTAAAAATCGGCTGTGATAATTTACAGCCGGTTTTTAGTTAAAAACCGTATGTGATAATGACTAAGGCATTTATTGCGCTGCTCAGACCGCATCTGTCTTCATTTCGATCCAGATCTAGCCACTGCTGCGCACTTTTTCACTCGGGAGGAAGTTAGGCGATTTCAGGCCAGTTAATTTGGTGGGAAGAGGCAGAGATTGAGCTTTGAATTAAGATTCAGACTTTCCTGGTTGCTGTAGATATGGTTAGTAATGAAATTTATTTTTTCTTTAATTGCATTACAATTTAGGTCTAAGTAATCCATGAGTGGTTATTGAAGATGGTTAATTTGCAAAATTGTTGGTTATGTAATAGCTGTTGTGTTTGTAATATGAATTGAGCTAGCAAATTATGTCTGAATATAATAAATGTGGCCGGTATATATGTAGTTATAATTAGTTAATCTAGATTTTAATACTAAGTTGTTATATATGTACGTAACGTAGGACCGAAGCTGGATGTATGCCGCGAGCCGTGTGAGTGAAGAGTACATTAATGGCATTTCTGCTTTTATAAGAGCCGCCGAGGAGGATATGCTGAATAAGGGGGTGGAATATATGTGCTGTCCATGCACTGACTACGAGAATTTGAAGATGTTTAAGAACCGATGGCAAATTGAAGCGCACTTGATTCGGAGGGGTTTCAAAAAGGATTATACGTGTTGGACCAGTCATAGCGAAGTGAATGATCATATGCCGCCGGATGACATCGCAGGTGAAGTGAATGATATGCCCCCGGATGACATCGCCGGTGAAGTGAATGACATGCCGCCGGCTGATGTCGATTGTGGCTCGGATTCGGATAGGTTGCACGATGATAATCTGGATCAGATGCTTCGCGATGTAGAAGAGAACTATGATGAGAGAGAGTATGTTAAATTCCGTGGCTTGATGGAGGACTTAGAGAAACCTTTGTACACGGGCTGCAAGTACACGAGGTTATCGGCCGTGCTTGAACTGTTGAAATTGAAGGCAAGCAACGGTTGCACATGTGGTATATGCAGCAGTCCAATAAGCTAGAGGGAGAACGGACTTCAAGTATCACTGTCAAATTCACCGAGGAAGATTTACACCACAATCTTCAAGAGTGTATGTTCGTGGTCGCCTTTGAGGATTTATTCGATCTGTTCACGCGCAACGCTCTTGACGTCTCAATCATTCGATGCTGGACGCTGTAAGTGTGTACAATCACAATCTCCGTTAATGTCACACCGATAAATGCCATATCTAATTTTTTTGCTTTCGTGTGTATATATATAGACACATGCTGATTAAAGCTAGATTATCCAACTCATCAGCTGGTTTCTTGGACCCACAATTGGTCGCCAAGGATACCATCGACCAGGAGGCACCCCTCGTCGAGAGGTACATTGCATCAGGACTGCTGGGTTGCCGCAATAAGGACTATGTACTTATGCCCTTCAATCAGAACTTTCATTGGATTTTAATAGTAATTGTACCAAAATGGAACAAGGTATATTACCTTGATTCCCTAAGTAAGAATAAAATGGACTTCACAGTTGTCAGCCAAGTAATCGATAGGTAAGCACATATTCCCCATACATATCTACATTGTACTCTTTCTTTCCTTCCGAATGATTAAGGTTAACTTTTTCGAATTACGTAGGGCGTTCGCCACCTACATTGAAAAGGGAGGTGACTCGAAGCGCGGGGCCAAAGGCCTGCTGACACATATTCGAGATTTTAAGGTATTTGCTATTTCACATTAATTAATCATATGCAACAGTTGGTACTAATGCCTCTTGAACTAACACATTCCATTTTTTGCAGTGCCACCAGCAGCAGCCGGACAACACATGTGGATACTACGTTTGCCAACATATGGAACTACTCCTCGATTCCTCGAGGCTCACCAATCGCAAGGTTTGTCACTCTTCCCATAATTACTTCATACTTATCACGTTACATATATATGCACATTGATATTCCTATCGACAGGCTGTGTCCATCCCATCAACTGCATTGAAACAGTCTGAGATTGGAGGGATTCAAGGAGAGTTGGCGTTCTTTTTGCTGACTCAAGTCATAAAGCCAGGAGGATGGTTCCACTGCGCACCATGATTTCTTATTGGTCTTATCACTAAGTGTAAATATAGTGTAGATCTTTTGTAACTGTGCATTTGTTAATAGATATTTCATTTCAATTCAATTAATCGATTTGCGAAATGGATGCATGCTTTATGTTTGTGAAATGAAGTGTGATGTCAATTGGATGTTTTATGTCTGTGAAATGTATCTGAAAGCAAATGAGATGTGTGAATTGTATGTTTTTTGTCTGTAATTATCTGCTTGTTTCAGAGGGCATGGCTAGCATTCCTGAGGCTAGCCAATAATAGAAATATATGTAGGGGTCGGAGGGAATATCACAGACGGTTTTTAATCAAAAACCGTCTGTGATAGCTGATAATCACAGACGATTTTTAATCAAAACCCGTCTGTGATAATAAGTATCACAGACGGTTTTTGAGTAAAAACCGTCTGTGATTATCAGCTATCACAGACGGTTGTTGAGTAAAAACCGTCTGTGATTATCAGCTATCACAGACGGTTGTTGAGTAAAAACCGTCTGTGATTATCAGCTATCACAGACGGTTTTTGAGTAAAAACCGTCTGTGATAGCCCAGAATCACAGACGATTCAAAAACCGTCTGTGATGACCTTCGATTATCACTGACCCATAAATACAGACGGCTCACAAAACCGTCTGTGATGACGTTTTCGAACCGTCCGTGATGACCTTTTCTGTAGTAGTGTACGATGCGATCGACAGTTTTGCTAGCAGAAGATGACAGTGCATGAAGAGCATTTGATACCGCATTGTTGTCTCCAACTGTATTTTTCGATCCACGTCCTAATGAAAATTGCATATCTGCAGCTTCATTTTTTGCTCAAGCATATATGCAACCAAGGTTGCTAATCTTAGATAAGATCATCACTACTATAAAAAAGGCTACACTGGATACCACATCATAGACGGTTCCAGAGAACCGTCAGTGTTGCAATTATCACAGGCGATTTTAAAAGTGATGGCTAGAACCGTCTGTGATACATAATTATCATAGATGGTTTGGATTAAAAACCGTCTGTAATATATTTATTATCACAGACAATTCGAATTAAAAACCGTCTGCGATGTCATCATACATCACAAATAGTTTTTAATCCGAACCGCCTCTAATAATGCCACATCACTGATCCATGGCATCTCTATCAGGATTTCGATCTCACCATCTATTCTCTCTGCATCGAACGGCAGCCACCGGTCTCCTCCCACCTCTCGTCCCTTATTACTCCCCCTCTCCCTTTCCTGCTGCTCCTGGTTCATCCACTCCCCCATATGATCTGCTTCCTCCCTCAAGCACCCCATCCCCTTGACGACGCCGACTACTGCCGTGAGCTCCTCCACCTCCGGTTGTGATGCTACAGTTCACTGGACAAGACACTCTTGTCATAAGAGTGTCTTGTGCAGTGTCGCCGTCGTGACACAACAGTGACGTTACCGCCGTCTCTCCTTCATTGAAGGTGATATCCCCCATTAGATCCTCACCCCTCTCTTTCTTGATGCTTGAATATGAAATTATGAAATTGATGGATGGCTAGCTAGGGTTTCGGTCATGTAAATCTTGATGCTTCTACATTTTTTCTACTAATTTCTTGAAGACTTCAATCTATATATTAAATTGACTTCTAGCGCCTTGTGTGAACTTAGGTATGAAGAGGAAGCTACACGCCAAGGCCCATTCAGTTGTTCAAAGGGTCCGTAAACTTCAAAGGCCGTTTTAAGGCCATAAATGATGTTTTTTTTGGAGATTTTACTTTTCTGGAGCCTCGCGAATAAATCAAAGCTATCCTTATGGATTTTCGGATGTAACTTTTCATTAGCTTTCAAACGAGTCTAAGAATGTTGCAAACAGAGTCCGTATGCAAAAGTTATGGTTGTTTTATTGAGTATCGCTTTCAATTGATTTGTGAAATAGATGTGTTTGTTTCTAAATAAATGTGAATTGAATATATACATATACTTGTTGTATTTCTGATTGTTTCAGAGGGCATAACTAGCATTTTCCTAAGGCTAGTCTCCTTCACAGATGGTTCTTTATACGAATCATCACTATTACAGAAAACCTTATTACAGACGATTTAGAAACGTCATCACAGACGGTTTTATGAGCCGTCTGAATTTATGGGTCAGTGATGATACGAGGTCATCACAGACGGTTTTCGAACCATCTGTGGTGCAAATATCACAGACGGTTTTTAACTAAAAACCGTCTGTGATACTCTCTTCTACCCCTAAATCTATTTCTGTTTATTGGCTAGCCTCAGGAAATGCTAGCCATGCCCTCTGAAACAAGCAGATCAACATGTACATGTATACATCCAATTCACATCTCAATTCATTTCACAAACATAAAACATCCATTTCGCAAATCAATTAATTGAAATGAAAACAAGCAAATATAGTATGAAACACAGTACATATTTTATTTTTATTAAGATTAGAGCCTACCATTACAATAACAGACAAACAAACAACAAACAAATTGCCCATCTAGCTAACACAATAAGAACAGAGAAAAGCAAATATCCTCTATACCTAGGCCTTCTCGCCCCTGATGCAGCGCACGAGCTGGATGTCTTTGACGCCCACCATCGTCGGCATTGATTGAGCGCTACCTTATGCATCGTTTGCTTCGTGGGGCTATTATGGTATGGGTCAAGGAGGAGGAGAGCAGGAGGACAACAATAAGGAGGAGGAGTACAGCAAAGAGGAGGAGAACAGCAAGGAGGAGAACAGAAAGGAGGCTGGGTTCTAGTGATTATTTATAGGGAAGAGAGTGTGAAATTTTTTGGTGCGGGGACGGAGAGGCGGAGCTACAACCCGTGGGGTGAGGATTGGTGGATTTCTATTGGCTAGGATTGGGTTGAGGAGGATCGACGGGCCCAGCAGTCAGATTATCACAGACGATTGGTAGCTAGAACTGTCTGTGATGAATGAATATCACAGACGGTTCTATATGCCAACCGTCTGTGAATTAGAGCACAAAATTTTATATACCGATGCAATATAAATAACTAGTCTGAAAAGATAAAATAGCAAAGTTTTATATAACTTATATATACTCATTTGAAAGGTTTCGATGAGATCTACAACTTTTCAGTTGAAGCAAAATCCAAATTTCGAAACGAAGACCAAGAAAAAGGGCAAAAACAGAAACTAAAAACTTGTGACGCAGGTTTAGGTCCAAAGATGGCCGATTTTCAGGGTCTTGAAGGGCAACTAGTGCAAGCAGATCATTTTTTTTTGGATCAGGCTCATCGTTAGCTTTCCAATGAGTACAAGAACATCGAAAACAGACACCGTATGCAAACGTTATGCCCGTTTTACTGAAAATGTCTCAAAACTAAATCCTACTCAGACTCAGATAGGAAATTATAAAATTTTGGGGAATTGCAAGGTAGGAAACATATCACAGATGATTTTTAATACGAACCGTCTGTGATAACTTCATTATCACAGACGGTTTTTACTAAAAAACCGTTTGTGATAATCTGGAATTATCACAGATGGTTTTTAATAAAAACTGTCTGTGATAATCAGCTTATCACAAACGGTTTTTTTAGTAAAAACCGTCTGTGATACTGGAATATCACATACGGTTCATCGGTAAGAACCGTCTGTGATACTTTTTTTCTCCGACGCCATCAACACAGGCGGTGTCCAAATTAAAACCGTCTGTGTTAGTGTCGGTCACAGATGGTTTGTCAAACCGTCTGTGATTTGGCGTCTAGTATTAGGCTTTTTGTAGTAGTGCATCTGTGTTGTGGCTTTGTGATGATGATTTTGAATCGTCTGTGATGACCATTTCTGTAGTAGTGTCCATATATGTAGGATTGGATAATAAGATAATCGGTGTGTGTAGGACCACGGATCCTAACAACCTTGTATGCAAACACGTAACTCAGTTTCTCAATAGAGCCTACATTGGTGTGGCCTGTAGAGTGGATCAGTCTAGTGGCTCGGCGAGGGAGGCGGTTGGAGCACGCGGACATGGGCCCTCGTCGAAGGCGGGAAGCATGGGAGATGCCAACGTCCATCTCAAGGCAGTGGCTGGCTGGTGGAGCCGCATGTCCGACGTCGGCAAGTTGTCATCGGCTGTTTCCTTTCTCCCGGCTGCATGCTTCCCTCATGTGTTCGAATGTGCTTATTGGCCAAATTTACAACCTTATAACCGACACAACTTAGAGTTCCAATCCTCTATATATGTTTTTCTTGGTTATGATGGCCATAAGTTGGTGCTACAGATCATATCACAAGTGATCTAGATAGGTTGGCAATCAAGGTGCGGTATACATGCAAGGTTCAAGTGCATGCAGTAAATGGATCAGGTTTGTCCATTCATCATATTAGTTATTCTACTATTTATACACCCTCTAAATATCTTAATCTTAGACATGCTTCATGTTCCTAAAGCTTCTAGAAACCTTTTATCCATTCACCGCCTTACTGTCGACAATGATATATTCTTTAAATTTTATCCAAACTGCTTTCCTGCGAAGGATTAGACTACAAAGAATCTTCTGTTTTGAGGCAGATGTGTGGTTTGTACCCCATCATGTCGGTTTTCATTCAAACTATTCAAGGCTGCTCTCCTTAGCACCAAGCGTTCCCAAGACAAGTGGCATGCACGCTTAAGGCATCCATTTACTTCTACGTCCAACATATTACCAAACAATATAGTTTATCTAGTTCTCCTAGTACTAGTAGTACTTCGGTTTGTGATGCTTGTCAATTATCCAAGAGCCATTAGCTACCCTTTCCAGAATCTCTAAATAAAATTTGGTTTCCTTTAGAACTTGCGCATAATGATGTCCAGACCCTGCAACCAAGTCATTGAGTGGTTTCAAATATTATGTTTTGTTTGTTGATGACTTCAATAGGTTCACATGGCTCTATCCTCTCAAGCACAAATCTAAAGTTGGAAATGTATTTGTCCAATTTAAAAACCATGTTTTACGAATTCTAAATTGTAAAATTCTTTGTGTCCAAAGTGGTCGGGGAGGAGAATATTAGAAACTTCATACTTATTTGTCCCATGTTGTCATAAGTCACCAAGTCTCTTGTCCTCATACTCAATAACAAAATGGCATAGTTGAATGTAAACATAGACACATTGTGGAAGTTGGCTTAGCTCTCCTAGCCCATTCTGTCGTACCTATTAGGTTCTGGGGTGATGCTTTCTCTACTGCCTGTTTCCTCATAAACCATTTACCTAGTAGAGTTATTAACAATCTTACACATTTACACCTTTAGAATGTTTGTTTGGTAGCAAACTTGATTTTTCTCTGCTCAAGGTGTTCGGATATGCTTGTTGGCCAAATTTGCGACCTTATGACATGCGTAATTTTTTTTATGTATTTTTCTATCATTTACCCCTTATATTTTTTCACATTTTATGATCATGATCCATCATTTACAATTTTTTTTCTATAATTAATTATCTGAATTGGACTATTTTATATCTTTTATAATTTTGTCATAGGCCAACACGTCAAGGCGCGTTATGTTCAAAATTGATGTGCTAGGACTGCTCTATATAGATGTACACATCACTATGGATATGTAGGATGATGCGTACTGTCCAAGGGCCAGATCAAGGTTTACATGGCAACAGGGACCTCTTTGCAATTTTAAGAACTTTGAGAACTAAATCACGAAAATACCAAAAAAATCCCCAATCCTTAAAACCCATCGCTGCTTGTTGAAGCCGAGCTTGGCTTTTGTGGCTCTTCCTTTCCCCTCTCCCTCCGCATCCGATCGCCGACGAGCGCTGGGCCACAGCTCATCGATTTGCCACCTTGCCATTATTCTCCTCCTCTTCTCTCCCAGCTCTATCCAAATCACTGCTTTTGTATCCACTTTGCCTCCAACTCCACAGCGCCACCGCCCCAAATCCCATGCATCGCCACCTAGCTCCCTTCTTGCTCCATGCCGTCGAGCCCAGCTTTTCTTCTTTGCCCCCGATTGCTTCTCTCCTTGCCCAACTCTGTCACCGACGAGGGCTGGGCCATACCTCGTCGGTGGCCACTATCTCCTCCACTGCCTCCACAGCGTCGCCGCTCTGCGTCCTCCATCAGCCGCTGCTATAAATCAGCACCGCCGCAGCCCTCCAGATCCACGCCTCCCTCCTCACGCCACTGCTAGCCTTCCTAGCACCACCTTCCTCCTCCGTACCGCTGCCGACACTCTGCTCCACTGATAGCACGCCACCGCACCACCACCATGCCTCCCCTTAGATCCAACTCTTCCCTCCCCCTTGCGTCATAACTACCTCCACGTCGTCGTGCCGATGCCGACGGTCTCCACTGCTTCCTCTTCATTGACCTTGTCTTCTTCCTCTACTACGCCAGTGATGGCTGCTTCCACTTCACCGCTGGCGGCCTTCGCCATCTACACCGGCTTCAACCCTCTGCCTCACCTCTACTGCTACTACTACTACTACCCTCGGTCCATCTCCAATTCCTCTCCCTTTCTCTCTTTGCTTCTATTAATTAATTACTTCTCACATATATTTAAAATTGTGCATTGTTAATTTGTAATTTTTGTGATCTGTGCAGTTCTTTGTGATGTTTGTGTGACCTGATGTATCTGTTGGTAATTGTTCAATAATTTCAGTAATGATAATTGTGACTATTGTGGCTACAGGCCAAACAGTAAAGAAGGGGACTAGCAGGAGAAAAGGAGAGCCAACACAGAGATCGTATGTGGACAGTGGGTGAGTAATAATGAGAGGATCCCCCACCTCCTGCCCCTCTTAGGGGTTTATATACATGAGTAGGGTAGGATAGGAATTTCCCATCCTACCCCTTAGTACTTACAAAGGATAAGGGTACATTGGCATATTCCTCTATACTATTGGGCCTATTTCATATTGGGCAGTTGCAAGGCCCAGTCACGGGGGATTGGGCCACCCCCACAACAGTACTCCCTCGACAGCAAGCGTAGAGGTCCTGATGGGCGAGCTGACGTGACCAACTATTCCAGCCCCCCGTTCCCCGACAGCAAGCGTGAGGGTGCCGACTGGTGAGCCGATGCAACTGGTATCTTGTAGCCTCCTGAGGCAACGCCTATGAAGAGGTCGATGAAATCCCACGCTGGAGCTAGGCCACCCTGCTGCGACGATGCCTACAAGGCAGAAGGCGAAGTCGTGCCGCCCTGCTGAGGTGATGCCTACAAGGCAAATGGCTAAGCCCCACGCCAAAGTTGGGCCGTCCCGCCGAGGCAATGCCTACAAGGCGGACGGCCAAGTCATGCCGCCCTGCTGAGGCGATGCCTACGAGGCGGACAACGAAGTTCTACGCCGGAGCCAGGTCGTCCCGTCGAGACGATACCTACGAGGCGAACGACAAAGTCTTGCGTCGAAGCCGGGCCATCCCACTGAGGCAATGCCTATAAGGTGGATGACGAAGTCATGCCGCCCCGCTGAGGCGATTCATGTGAGGCAGATGATGAAGCCCTGCGCCGAAGCTGGGCCATCCCGCAAAGGCAACACCTGCAAGGCAGATGGCGAAGTCATGCCGTCCCACCGAGGCGATGCCTACAAGGCAGACGATGAAGCCCCGCACCGAAGCTGGGTCGTCCCGCCGAGGCAATACCTGCAAGGCGGATGGTGAAGTCATGCCACCTTGCCGAGGCGATGCCTACGGGGTGGACAACGAAGTCCTACGCCGGAGCCAGGCCGTCCCGCCGAGGCGATGCCTACGAGGCGGACGACGAAGTCCTGCATCAAAGCCAGACTATCCAGCTGAGGCAATGCCTACAAGGCGGACGGCGTAGTCCTGCACCGGAGCCCGGCCGTCCCGCCGAGGCGATGCCTACGAGGCGGACGGCGAAGTCCTGCGTCGAAGCCGGCTCATCTCGCCGAGGTGATACCTACAAAGCGGGCGGTGAAGTCTTGCGTCGGAGCCAAGCCGTCCCACCGAGGCGATGCCTACGAAGCGGACGGTGAAGTACTGTGCCAAATCTGGGCCGTCCCGCCGAGGTGATGCCTACAAGGCAGATGGTGAAGTTCTGTGCCAAAGCTGAGTCATCCCACTGAGGCGATGCCTATAAGGCAGACGGTGAAGTCTTGCGTCGAAGCCTAGTGTTACGCACACAGAGCTAGGGAGGCGGAGCCGCCATTCCCCTACCTTCAAAAACGACGCCTGGGGAGGGCGGGCGCAAGCAACGTAGACCGAGGGCGCTATACACACATAGGCAGGGAGGCACAGTCGTTGTTCCCCTACCTTCAAAAACTCGTGCCCATGAAGGGCGGGCGTGAACGGCGTAGGCCGAGGGCACTACACACGCAGTGGCAGGGAGGTGAAGCCTCCGTTCCCCTACCTTCAAAAAATCGCACCCGCGGACGCGAGCGACATAGGCCGAGGACGCTACGCACGCAGAGGCAGGGAGGCACAGCCGCCGTTCCCCTAGCTACCTTCAAAAAACCACGCCCACGGAGGGTGTGCGCAAGCGGTGTAGGCCGAGGGCGCTGCACACGCAATGGCAGGGAGGCGGAGCCGCCGTTCCGCTAAAACGATGCACTCGCTGGTGGGAATCGTGTGAAGGCGCGATATCCACGAGGTGCCCCGCTAAAGCGATGCACTCCCTGGTGGGAATCGCGCGAAGGTGCGATATCCAAGAGGTGCACCGCTAAAGCGATGCACTCCCCAGTGGGAATCGCGCAAAGGCGTGATATCCATCAGGTTATCGTATGTTTTTTTTTGCTCCGTAGAGTTGCCCGTGACGGCTAAGTTCCCGGCACTTTATACTCCGCAGAGTACGCCGAGGTGCAATGTCATCGTGCGATTTTTTATACTCCGTAGAGTTGCCCAAGACAGCTAAGTTCCTGGCGCTTTATACTCTGCAGAGTACACCGAGGTGCGAGGCCATCGTGCGGTTTGTTTATACTCCGTAGAGTTGCCTGGGACGACTAAGTTCCTGGCGCTTTATACTCCGCAGAGTACGCCGAGGCACAAAGCCATTGTTCGATTTTTTTATACTCTGTAAAGTTACCCATAACGGCTAAGTTTCTAACGCTTTATACTCTGTAGAGTACACTGCGGCGTGAGGCCATCATACGAATTGTTTTTGAGAAAATACCAAAGCAATGGCGTAAAAGTAATACTAGCAGAAGAGGCAATAAAAGTCGTTGCATAACGAAATCCAAAGCATTAATTACCATACACCAACCAGGCAACCACGTCGAGCTACTCGTAGGCATGCAGTACGATGCACACCTCAATGCATTAAATGCTGCTATCTTTTTTGTATCTAGCTGCCTCCTTGCATGCATACGACATTTAAGATATAGTAAGTAGCTAGCATAAGGAGGAAGGGCAAATTAGCAAATGGTTTACAATACTTGCACATTGGTGTCTGGTGTGGGCTGAACTGTGGAAGCCAATGTCGCTAGGGCAGACGACCTCAACGACGCAGAAGTGGAGTCCAAGAGGACGGTGCCGGTCCGCAGTGTAGGGGGCTAAAGGATGCGGAGGACTGCGGGCTGGCTTCGCGGCGGTGGTGGCGGCGACGCGAAGACCGACATAGGGACGTGAAGGCTGGCGAGGCTGTCTCGGGCCTGAGTGAGGGCTGGCAAGGTTGTTGGCCCAGAAAAAAACAATCACACACACTGAATACAATGAACACAAAGAAAAAACACACACACACAGGTAGTCTTTTTTCTTGTTGTTCACTGCTCACTTTTCTGTTTGTTTTTGCGCTGTTTATATACTGAACCAAAACAAAGAGTTCAGATAAAACACACACACGCACGCAAAAGCTAACAAACTCTGTCCGATTCTCTAGCAACTAACACCCATGACTCGGCCAACCCATACAACGATTAGATAACTACATGCCTCCAAACGTGTGCGCTCTTGTGCATGCATGCATCTAACTAACTCCATACTAATTCAAGACCACTCATGCAAACTAGCACGATCCATTTTTCTTGGATGCGCTAACTACCTGACTCATGCAAAACTAAGTCAAGATTAAAACTAACAATCTCCCCCCTAATCTTGACATGACTTACTCCTCATCTGAGAACTGATCTTCTGACGCATCTTCAAAAAGTTTTGCCTTCTTCTTGCTGACCATACCGTCGGTGACACAACTTGCCAGTGTCTTTCACTTCTTCGCCAGTGACACACCTCCCCAGCAATTTCAACCTTTACCAAGCTCCAATTGTCTTTTGCCAGTACCATCGGCGACGGAGACTCGGACCAGAGCTTACATTAGTGAGTTCTTGGACACACCTACAAGAACTCACGCTTTCTCGTGGACACAACTAACACGAGAATACACACATGTACAATAGCTAGACAGGAGTACACGGAGAGAACACACTTCTATTCTCTTGTACTACTAAACTCTTGGACACACAACTAATTCACAGTGGAGGAAAACAGAAGAGCATCATGAGCACATACATAGCTTGTGGCACTCGACAGACCCGGAGCTTTTCCATGTGCTCTCATTCTTTATCCTCAACAATACCTCACGGGAGCCTGTCGCTCCGTCATGCCACGCCTCGCAGGCCGCTGACATCACGCCGCATTGCGCCCCACAGGTGTAGCGCCACAGCCGGCGAGAGTCGTCGTCACCCAACCGAGCCGCGTCGCATGACTTCTCCTCGCACCTCGCTCTGATACCAATTGTTGGCCCAGAAAAAAAACAATCACACACACACTGGATACAATGAACACAAAGAAAAAACACACGCACAGGTAGTCTTCTTTCTTGTTGTTCACTGCTCACTTTTCTGTTTGCTTTTGTGCTGTTTATATACTGAACCAAAACAAAGAGTTCAAATAAAACACACACGCACGCAAAAGCTAACAAACCCTGTCCGATTCTCTAGCAACTAACACCCATGACTCGGCCAACCCATACAACTACTAGATAACTGCATGGCTCCAAACATGTGCACTCTTGTGCATGCATGCATCTAACTAACTCCATACTAATTCAAGACCACTCATGCAAACTAGCACAATCCATTTTTCTCGGATGCGCTAACTACCTGACTCATGCAAAACTAAGTCAAGATTAAAACTAACAGAGGTCGTCTCAGAGCCAGGCAAAGCCTAGGGCACAAAGTCCGGGGAAGTTTGCCTGGAGCCAAGCGAAGGCTGGCGAAGTCATGTCGAAGCCGAGTCAAAGGCTGGTGAAGTCGTCCTGGGGCCAAGCGAAGGACGGCAAAGTCGTCTTGGGGCTGAGCGAAGGCCAGCGAAGTCGTCCTGGGGCCGAGCGAAGGCCAGCGAAGTCGAGCTGAAGCCGAGTCGAAGGCCAGTGAAGTCGTCCTGGGGCCAAGCGAAGGCCAACGAAGTCGTGCCGAAGCCGAGTCAAAGGTCGGCGAAGTCGTCCTGGGGCCGAGCGAAGGCCGGCGAAGTCATGCCGAAGCCGAGTCAAAGGCCAGCGAAGTCATCCTGGGGCCGAGCCATGCTGACGCAGGCAACAATGAGGTGGAGCCATGCTGACGCAGAGGCCGGCTGCATTGGGGGATGGCGCGGAGTTCGCCGGTGCCCAAGCAGCTGCACAATCATGGGTGCCAACTCCGAGTGATGCACGAAGGTGAAGGCCAAGGCATGGCCGCAGAGGTTGGCGTCAAGCGACGCGCGGAGGCATCACCTACCCTATTCTTTGATGCAGCATGGTCTTTTCTGATGATGACTATTTGTAGGCATAGCAACCAGACGTCTTCCTTTACCCAGGGAAATTCGTCCAGTCTGGCTGACGGAGGCGAAGGACGGGTGACACGAAGGCCCGCGACCGGAGGCAGAGACCGAGACGCAGGCGCCAAGCGGAGGCTGGTGTTGTGCATGTGAAGTCCAGCACGGAGGCCGCGGCTAGAGGCGAAGCTTGAGGCATAGACGCCGAGCGAAGACTAATGCCTTGCGTGTGAAGTTCGAGCGAAGGCCGAGGTTGTGCATGCGAGGTCTAGCATGGAGGCCACTGCCGGAGGCGAAGCCTAAAGCACAGATGCCAAGCGAAGACCGGCTCTTTGCATGCGAAGTCTGACGCTGCGCATGTGAAGTCCGAGCGAAGGCTAGCGCTATGCATGCGAAGTCAGAGCAAAGGTTGAGGTTGTGCATGCAAGGTCCACGTGTGGCAGGGACCTCGACGGAGGAGTCAGACTATAACTTGGCGATGCGGTAGCTGAGAGGTGGCCCGGAGTAGTCATGCCCCTACACCTACGGCTGGTTCTTGTAAACTGTCCTCGTGGGATGCGTGTAAACATCACGATGAAAAGATGGAGAACAACGTTGATGCGGAGGAAAAAACGTGGCCGACAACGGAACAACCGGCATTGCGGATGCTGACACGAAGTCTGTATGAAGCTTGACGAAGGAGCACGAAAACTTGCGGCATGGAGGCCATGCAGAACGGAGCCTGGCAAAGTGACGCAGAGCCTTGGCTGATACGGAGATCGTCATTGGGGAGGTCAGCACGACATCGCGCGGAAGTGGAGCCTGACGTAGAGCCGACGCCATGAGTCCACGCTCTAGCTCTCATCGTTATGTAGTTCACGGTCGCCTGGCACGACGCCTGCTTTGACGCCCTAACACCATGCCAGAGCCGTTGTTGTTAGACTTGTCACGCCGGCCACGCCGTTGAAGCCATTGCTGTCCTCTCAGAGACAAATGCTTGTGATTATGAACATACTAATCTCTTCCTCAACTCACGTGGAGATAGAGTCCCATGACACATGTACAGGCATGTGCATGAGCCATGCATGCAATGTAGCGTGAGGGTCTGCTTGCACTCTAGTGTTTTCTCATGCATGCGCTTGCACATGCCATCCTTGACATGTCGGGAAGACAGCACGGAGCCGAGGGACTTTGCTAGTGAGGAGACACGGAGGGTGCGGTCTCATAGAGCTCGGTTGCGCATGGCCGAAGGAGGCAATGCGAATCTTGATGGGGCCAACGAGGGTGCGCAAAGCCGAGGTCGACGACACGTAGGCAGGCACACCGCCATGGGGTCAGCCCCAAGGGATGAGCGGAGCCAGCGGGGTCTGTTGCGCCTACACGGAGACTTGGCCTGATGCCGCGGAGCCTACCTCGGTGAAGGCATAGCCCAGCTTTGACGCGCGGGGCTCGCTGCTGCGCGACATCACTCGGTGCGGAGATGAGCTGATGTGGCACGAAGGTGTGCTTAGCGAGGTGTAACCTGTGCAGAGTCCGGCATGGATGAGCCGCAGGCACGTAGGCTGATCGCATGGAGGCCGAAGGCCAGTAGCAGCGTGCGTGCAGGCCGGTGTCATGGCGAAGTGCAGTGGAGTTGAGCTCGATGGTGTACCTCCCTGGCCAGAAGGATCGTGCCACCAAGTCATCCAAGACATCACTTCCCTGCATGAACACCCCCAGCAGAGCGGAGATAACAGCAATATAGAAATGGGCAATTCGACTAGATCTATTCAATACAACATATACAAAACATGATAAATTATACAGGCAAAGCCCATACACCTCTATAGTCAGGATGGTTAAATTTTTAGCGAGCAAACTACTTATTTGTCGCTGATGGCCCGCAAAATGGTACAAATGCCACGAATGAAGCTGTAGCTCCCAAGAGTAGCTTTTAGCTCCTTAAGCGACTTTTCATCCGTTCCCCACGGACGGCGCCAACTGTTGTGGCTACATGCCAAACAGTAAAGAAGGGGACTAGCAGGAGAAGAGGAGAGACAACACAGAGATCGTATGTGGACAGTGGGTGAGTAATAATGAGAGGATCCCCCACCTCCTGCCCCTCTTAGGAGTTTATATACATGAGTGGGGTAGGATGGGAATTTTCCATCCTACCCATTAGTACTTACAAAGGATGAGGGTACATTGGTATATTCCTCTATACTATTGGGCCTATTACATATTGGGCCAGTTGTAAGGCCCAGTCACGGGGGGTTGGGCCACCCCCACAACGGTGACCAAATATGCAACATTGCAAGCTAGTGGTTACACCTATGTCATCATTAGAGGAGTTTTCAAAGAATTTGGTACACCATTTTCTTCAAAGGAGGCATCAAGATACAAAGCATAGTTGGAGCATTGCAGTATGTTATGCTGACATCTCCTTTGCAGTAAATAAGGTATATCAATATTTTCATATACCCACTGATAAGCACATGGCGGCAGTAAAGATAATTCTAAGATATTTGAACAACACAAGTGATATTGGCCTTGCAATCAGGAAAATCATCATTAACCCTAATCAGTGTGTTTTCAGATGTTGATTGGGCTGGGTGCTGAGATGACAGGAGATCGATAGGAGGTGTTGCTATTTTCTTTGGTGAAAATCTTACATCCTGGAGTTCACAGAAGCAAGCAATGATCTCTCGGTCTAGCACCAAATCAGAGTACAAGTCTTTAGCCAATGCAACTGCTAAGGTTACATGGATACAATCACTTCCTACAAAACTTGGTGTGTTTCAATCATAGCCTCCAAGTTTATGGTGTGATAACTTGGGCACTACATATCTCTCCGGAAATCTGGTATTTCATGCTTAGACGAAACACATTGAGGTTGATTTTCATTTTGTTTGTGAAAACGTAGCACGCAAGATGCTAGAAATTCATTTTATTTCCTTTGAAGAAGTGGAAGATATCTTTACAAAGTCTCTTCCTAAGAGACAATTTTCACAGTTGTGACACAATCTTAATCTTGATTTACTCGGTTAAGATTGAGGGAGGGTGTTAAGAGATAAGTATGGATATGTTTCCTATTCTATCTCCAGTAGCGTTTCTCTTCTGTAAACTTGTATCTCTTAAGTTGGATGTTTCCTGATTGTATAATCTGTTGTAGTCGATTGCTATTCACCATTCGACACACATGAGTATAAATGCATGTCATGTCGCAGCTTTGGCTTACGAGTGTTTCCTCAACCAACCCAAGTTTCATAGTATTTTTGACATGAGAAAGAAAACTAGGAAGGGGTTGTGTAAATTTCATATTGCAGCAATTGATTGGTAGTTTACAATGATTGTGTAAACCAACTCACACTGACAAGGACGACGTGACACCACAGAAATCAGGGGGAAGATATAGCTTGTGCTTATCACCATTGCTTCATGAAAGGAGTCATGGCGTAGGTGGGACTGGCTGACATCCTCTGCATTGCAAAGTTGAAAATGAGATGAGTGGATCGTCATCATTTGATAAACAGGAAGGAAACAATGAGAGGATAACACTGACCTTGTGCGGGCTTTTGCACAGAGTACACCAACTCCTTTTCAGATCAACACACAGAGGCGGCAAAAGGACCTGATGATGAAGATGTAGACATGAGCAATCACATCATCAAGGTACTATATGCAACACAACAATTAGCAAATTGACAACCTTTTGCGCAAAGTACACCAACTCCTTTCCAAATCAACACACAGAGGCGGCAAAAGGACCTGATGATGAAGACGTAGACATGAGCAATCACATCATCAAGGTACTATATGCAACACAACAATTAGCAAATTGACAACCTGAGCAACCAAGACATGAGGAAGTATATCCCATACAGGAGCCATCCGACCAATTTGGTGATCACATGGAGAAACTAAAAAATAATGTTAATTATCAACTGTGTGATTGTTTAATGTTATTAAGCAAGGGTAAGAAGGCAAAGCACACATACCACAGGATCCTGGGCACTGCAGGCCCAATACGTGGTGAACATAGCTGACATGATGCCAAAAGAGATAAGTGCATTTTGGATCTTCGGCTCTTGATGGTAGTCCAGCATAGCCAGGTGAAAGGAGGAGAGCATGAACACAACAGCTTGCCACGCACCTAATCCTGAGAAGAATACGGCTAATGGAGAGGAGCTTGGAAAAGTGCCAGCCGTGACCCCTAGGAGCATTAGGAGTAGAGAAGATTGGAAGTAGATAACACAGTAATAAGCTTGATCAGAGTTGCTCTTGTGCATCTCACTCAAAACTGTTGTTGCACCTCCCCAGTACATGTTAACCAGTCCCATACAACATATGGTAATGTAGCCACTAAGCCTATTTCTCACAGATTGCATGACCTGTTCAGCAATCACAACTTATGTAATGTGTTAGAAAAAAATACGAATGACTGACACCACTAGGCGATTGCGATTGCTACCTGCTCTTGTGGCATGTTCGCTTGATCCTTCTCGTACCACTTTGTGACGAGGTCGGTTAAGAAGGCCCAGACAGCGTGTAGGATACTCGTCATCTCTGAAACCAATTCATTCATGGAGGATGTCATTGACGGGTTGTTGAAAAGCTAATGCTAACACTACTAGACTATTGCAAGCTCCTATTCTCGCACACGTGATCTCCCGGCTTGCGTCCATCTGCCCCTCCCACCCCTTTTGAGCCTAGACAACCGTGATAGCGCACACGCTCCATTGGTAATGCGACGCGGCTCCAGCACTGCTGGGGAACATCACCAGCCGTAGACGCTGCGCCCTCCCGCCACCGCCTCTTTGTTCCCACTAGCATCGGTGAGAGACTAATGGCCAATAGGACGCGTGTCGACTCAACCTGTCCGCTGCAAGTACCATCCCTCATGCGCACACCTTCCCTACCCAACCACAACGTGATGCGAATTCCAGCCTGCTACTCATGAACCAAACGACCAAAA
Source organism: Dendrocalamus latiflorus (assembly GCA_017311315.1). Classification (NCBI taxonomy): domain Eukaryota; kingdom Viridiplantae; phylum Streptophyta; class Magnoliopsida; order Poales; family Poaceae; genus Dendrocalamus; species Dendrocalamus latiflorus. The sequence continues at coordinate 4,105,534 of CM029641.1, read as the reverse complement.
TCACAACAAAAAAAGGTGGAGGCTTGGAGCCGTTCCTGGAATGGAAATGAAGGAAGCTGTACCTCGAATGAGAAGGGATACACACACACACATATATATAACATATACATATACATATACATACATATATACATACATACATACGTATATACACATATATATATACAAACATACAAACATACATACATACATACATACATACATACATACATACATACATACATACATACATATATATGTGTATTTATATGTATGTATATGTGTGTGTATGTATATGTCTATATATGTGTGTGTATGCGTATATGTATATATACATATACATATATGTATATATGTATATATATACATATACACATGTATGTATGTATGTATACACATACATATATACATATCTGTATATACATTTATATGTATGTATACACATATGTGTGTGTGTATGCATACATATATGTATGTATGTAGATATAAGTATGTATATAGTTTTGTATATATGTGTGTGTATATATAAGCCAGACATTGTCCATGTCACGCTTACGCTACATGTCCATGTCACTGTTAAATGTCTGATTGAATGATAAATAAGCATCCTTCGACGGGGTTAAACTAATCATGTCTAACCCTTTAGTGTGTGGCTCCTTTTTTAACTAATCTTAGCACGAAGAGAAAAAGTCTACGTACTCCCGTGATTATCACGAGAGTCCACTTAATTTTTAAATGCCTTGCTTACTCCCGGTCTGGGATTGTTCTTTTACCCCTCCTAAGCCGTGACAACTGCTCATGCACCATTGCCCAGGGACACCTCCACCCATCCACAAGGTGACGTAAATTTCAGTCTACTACTCATGAACCAAACGACACATAAAAGAGGTGTTCAGTTCGGCTAAAATAAACTGGCTTATAGCTTTTTTATACTGTAGCTAATTTATTTTGTTCTATAGTTGCTAATGGATTCTTTGACGTAATTAAATTTAAAAAATTTAAAACTAGAAAAAAAAACAGATTAGTCCATCACAGACAATACAAATGAATGTAGAAAAAAGAAAAGGTAAAAAAGTCTAAAAAGCTAAAAACTAAAAAGCATAAAATTAAAGAATAGTAAACTAGAAACGAGAAGTTGATATCGTTTTGCTAAAATTGAAATGAGTGGGATCTAAGGGAGGGGGGAGGGGGGAGAGGAGAAAGATGGAGCCGTATCGGGGAGAAGGTTGGAGCCGTACCGAGGGCTCGAGGGGAGCGAGAGAGTGGACCTTTTTTACCGCCTTGCCTGATTGGAAAGGGAAGAGACGAGGGGTTTATATACCTTGCCTGATTGGAAAGGGGAGAGACGAGGGGTTTATATACCTGTGTTTTCGCCTTGTCTTTGTCGGAAATTCGGGAGTCCACATTGCCTTCGGTAATGTTCCGTACGAAACGTATTTTGACTTTGCTGGTACGTTGGCTCGGCCGAAATTTTGCCCATCCCATTTTTTTCCCGCGGCAACGTGGATGGTTCCCGCGCCTTCTAACAGTCGCTGTATCTAGCGTGGGCCGTGGGTTTTTCAGCTGGGCCCCATATCCGTACGCCGCGCTCCCCACCACGGAAGCACACCAGCCTTTTGGAGAGGGGAAATGGTGAGGACGCTGCGTCCGAGTGTTTGGTTTGCCTTTTTACTTATTCTGACTGTCGCTGTATCTAGTGTGGGTTTTTTCAGCTGGGCCCACATGCATATCCGTACGCCGCGCTCCGCCGCCCCCGCCCCAACAGAACACATGGTTTAAATAGGAGGAGGATTGGAGTGGGGAAAGGTGAGCACGCTGCCTCCGAGTGTTTGCTTTGACTTTGACTTCCTCTATTTGCTTTGTCTTTTTACTTCCTCTATTTGCTTTGTCTTTTTATTTACTCTATACGTCGCTGCGTCCGAGTGTTAGCGTGTTGCGTGGTGTTTGGCCGGCGCCAGCGCCGCTCACACTTGCTCCTCTCTTTTGTCTTCTACCTCCCATGGAGACGTTTGGATACTGTTTATTTCAGCATAAATTTCTGTCTTCTGATTTATTTTTTACTATTAATAAATTTTGTCTTTTTTTGAACTTTTGATTTTTTTAGCTTTTTTACCGGTTCTTTTTTTCTCATATTCATTTTGCATTATCCGTGATAAGCTAGCATATTTTTCTATTTTTAAATTTTTTAAATTTAATTATGCTAAATAAACCACTTCAATTATAGTGTAATTTTAACCAGCTATAATGCAATTTCAGCCATAAGCCACTATTTTTCAGCCCAACCAAGCGAGACCTTGCTTGCCCCCCATCCACAACCCCCTGCCGCGCCCGTGCCCGGTAGTCGGAGGTTGCCGCGCTTCGCGGCAGCGGTAGGGAGGAACCACACCGGCAACTCAGGAATCAGCCGCACCCAAGCCCATACGGTCGGATCTATTCTCAAGTAAGCCACGTTGTTGCTTATCCTGCTTTACTAATTACAAGTTTAGAATTGACGTGAGATCAGCGTGTGCATATCGCACTTGTGTTGGCTAATGCGAGCCCTAACATGGCATATGATGACTTGAGCAACGATGATGGCTAGTGCGTCCGCGTACCCGGTCCACGTACTCTCGCACCCGAGCGCTGGCGCGCCTAGCCGAAGGCATACTGTTGCATGGAAAGGAAAATTGAAATGGAACAAGGAATAATGATAAGTGAAAATAGTAACAATGGGATACTGAATCAAGTAATATGCCAGTGACTAGATATGCATGCATGAGTAAACTAACCCGAAGCCCTTATACGTGCTATTTTTTATTTAATCCTTTTTTTCCCAGAAACTACAACCTAGGCTCTAATACCAACTGTAGCACCTCACATACTGCCAAGCTGGGATACTACTATGGAACGTCATCGCCAAGAATAAAGAGAAATAATAAAAGACACTAGTAGGATTCATACACCAATTAAAACCTTAAAAGTACTTTATTAAATAATCAACGAAGCTGAAATAATGTTTGAAATATGGGACCGGTCCACTTCTAATTAAATGATAAATAAAGTAAATGGCAAAAGTTGTGGCAAGCCACAGTGCTAAAACTCGAGTGCTCCCACCCATGCATGCTGCTATCAATCCACCAGCCTTTTACCTGAGAAGGGAAAGAGCAAGCATGAGATTTAGAAATCTCAGCAAGTACCTAACAACAGTCGCAACACAAAAGTAAAGACAGGTAATGCAACCACGTGAAATAAGAGACAAGCATCATAAGTAAGCAATGGACACAAGATAAAAGCAACAAAAAACTAATATCGGAAGTAATGTCGTAAAAGGGAGATAGATAACATACAAACTGCGTAATTAAGGATAGTTGTTATGTGACAAGTTACAGTAAAGGCGTCGGCGACCTCATCCCACATACTCGGTTATACAAGAATAACCAGGAACATCCTTGTCCTCGACTGTATAACCACCGATGGGGTGTAATATCCTATGTAACGAGAATGTACATCCCCCCATACGTTGCCAGGTTGGGTGGAAATCTCCCCTATATGTGGGTAGTCCCGGCTTGATAACCTTTAGTTCTTCATTAAGCGAATTATCCATGATGTGATTAGAAAGTCATGAATGAATTAAGATAAAGTTCTGAGAGTAAAGGTTTGGAACAATGAAATCGGAGAGACAGGATTTGTGATTCAAGATGATGGGAACAAGATCTATCGATAGAGAGGATACTAACCGGAGTCACACACAAGGGTTGTCAATCATACAATTTTATTAGGTGATAAGTGATTATTAGGCAGGTTAAATACAACAACTAAATCAACTACAGATCACAATTAATAATCAACAGTTAAGATTCACAAAAGCAAGACATAACAATGACCGTCCGGTGTTAAAGATTACTAGTGGTTAACCTTAAATTTGAGCATGCTTACTCGTAACCCTAATTACCATTTAGACATTTATTTACATCCCTAACCACACATGAATTCCATGGTTAACATTATACTAATTACAAGCATTCAATACTAACTAACTCATCAAATTCAGAATCTACTAAAGCTACAACAACCTACAATAGGCAATCAATATAGTGCAATGATATTCGACAATCACACTAAGGCAACAGGTAATCATGTGACATAAACATGCGAAAGAAACAGGTTACGGCCGCGAGGTATTTGCCTTGAGCACGCTCGACAGACACGCTGCACGATGGATCCGAGAAACGCAACTGCTCAGCTGCTCCCTCAACAACTGCGTGAAAACCTACAAGGTGATATGGAAAACAACCGATCAGATATGATGAATTTGATTAAGAAACGAGAAGAGATAATCGACTGGAAGGAAAAATAGCAGTTCGACCGAGCGAACAGCCGTTCGGCCGCACGAACCGGACCACTCCCTTGGTCGGAGAGACCCTCAAGAGAACCTGATCGCCCACCTCAAACTCCAATGGCCAACGAGAACGATCGGCATAACTCTTTTGACGACTCTGGGTGGAAAGTAAATTGTTCCTGATGAGATCGATCTGCTCTTTCCAATCTCTAACCTGCTGAGGCCCTAGTAACTCTTTCTCTCCAACCTCATCCTAATGAAGGGGAGAGCGACAAGGTCGGCCATAGAGTGTCTCAAAAGGAGCCATCCCGATACTGGAGTGGAAACTATTATTGTAGGAGAACTTTGCCAGAGGTAAGTGATTTCCCAATTTCTCTTCAACACAAGTATGCAAGAGCGCAACATGTCCTCCAAGGTGCGAATGGTCCTTTTAGATTGACCGTCAGTTTGAGGGTGGAAGGTAGTGCTGAAATTGACTTTCGTGCCCAGATTCTGATGCAAGCTCTTCTAGAAATGGGAAACAAACTTGGCGTCACGATCCGCGACAATGGACTTAGGAACACCATGAAGGCGGACAATCTCCTTGATGAAAATGGTAGCAAGATCATTGGCAGAATAAGTAGTCCTGACTGGAAGGAAATGAGCCGTCTTGGAAAGGTGGTTGACAATGACCCAAATAGAATCCATTCGCCGGGGCAACTTAGGAAGACCAACCACAAAGTCCATAGCAATGTCCTCCCATTTCCATTGGGGAATTTCCAGAGGCTGCAGAAGGCCAGTAGGACTGCGATGCTCTGCTTTTACTTGCTGGCACACCGCGCATTGGGACACAAATTTGGCTATATCCTTCTTCATCCCTGGCCACCAAAACTGACGCTAGAGGTCCTTGAACATCTTAGTCTCACCAGGGTGAATGAAATAAGGAGTTTTATAAGCCTCACAAAGAATATCCCTCTTCAAGGATGAATCAGAAGGCACCCAAATGCGGTTTCAAAATCATAAAAGTCATCTATCATCCATGGAAAAGTCTGGCCCATGAGGTTTTGCTCGAATAACCTCTCCACGGACATGTCGAATCTCCGACCCTGCAGCTTGGGCCTCAAGCACATCATCAAACAAAGGAGAGGAGCTCACAGATGAGGCTGAAAAGGTCAAGCAAAGTGTGGTCTGAAGGTCCTCCAACTCCTCCCGGACTGGTGTGGGAACAGGTATGCCATCATTTCGCTTCCTGCTAAGAGCATCCGCCACCACATTAGCCTTGCCTGGATGATAATAGATGGTGAGGTCATAATCCTTCATCAATTCTAGCCAGCGTCGCTGTCTCAAATTTAATTCTTTCTGGGTGAGGAAGTAGTTCAAGCTCTTGTGATCTATGAAGATGTCGCACTTCTCACCGTAGAGATAGTGACGCCAAATCTTGAGGGCGAAAACCACTGCCCCCAACTCCAAATCATGGGTAGGATAATTAAGCTCATGCTTCTTAAGCTGACGAGAAGCGTAAGCTATCACCTTGTCCTCTTGCATAAGGACACAGCCTAATCCCAACCGAGAGGCATCACAATAGATAGTGAACTTCTTCCCTTCCTCGGGCAAAGCAAGAATAGGAGCGGTAATGAGACACTCCTTCAAGGTCTGAAAACTAGACTCGCACTCCTCCATCCAAAGGAACCACTCCCCTTCTGAGTCAACTTGGTCAAAGGCTTGGCGATGGAATAAAACCCTTCAACAAAGTGACGGTAATACCCGGCCAACCCCAGGAAACTGCGAATCTCTGCCACATTACTGGGTCTCGGCCAGTCCACTACTGCTACAATCTTGGAAGGGTCCACAGAAAGTCCTTTACCGCTAATGACATGCCCAAGGAAACTAACAGAGGAAAGCCAAAAAAACACACTTCTTCAGTTTAGCAAATAACTGATGCTTCCGAAGAAGGTCCAGAACAATCCGAAGGTGGTGCTCGTGCTCCTCCGTGGTACTAGAATAGATCAATATGTCATCAATGAAAATAATGACAAACTGATCCAATTACTCATGAAACACCCAGTGCATCAGATCCATGAACACTGCCGGAGCGTTGGTTAAACCAAATGGCATCACCAAGAACTCAAAGAGACCATACCGAGTGCGAAAGGCCATCTTTGGAATGTAAGAAGCCTTGATCCGCACTTGATGGTAACCGGACTGCAGATCTATCTTGGAAAAGAAATTAGCACCCTTGAGCTGATCGAAGAGGTCATCGATGCGAGGTAAAGGGTACCGGTTCTTGATAGTCACAGCATTAAGAGCTCGATAATCGATGCACATGCGTAGACTCTTATTTTTCTTCTCCACAAAAGTGATCAGAGAAGCCCACTCTGAAATACTGCACCTGATGAAACCTTTGCTCTGAAGGTCATCTAATTGTCGCTTCAACTCCTCCAGCTTAGTGCGTGACAGACGATAGGGAGCCTTGGCGATAGGTGTGGTGCCCGGAATGACATCAATAGCACATTCAACCACTCTGACAGGAGGAAGGCCTAGAAGCTCGACTGGAAAGACATCAAGAAATTCCCGAACAATTGGCATATCTTCTGGTAAGGGTCTGGAGGCAGGCTTCTCTAGCATGGCAAAAAGACACCCGGACTTGGCCATTTCACGGCGACCAAAGTAAGAGGCCAAGAATAAGAGACTGAGGTATCGCTCCTTGCCCTGATAAAAAATTTCTCCATCATCTTGAAAAATAATAACCTTGCGGTCAAAACAATGGATGATAGCATGGTGACGAGATAACCAATCCATGCCCACAATCAGGTCAAATGGGTGAATTGGCGCAACCACCGCATCAATGCCAAAAACATGACCTTCAATCTCTAAAGCCACATTGAGATAGGTTAAATTGCTAGAAAGAGGTCCATTAGCATTGGATACCAATACCGGAAGCTCCAACGTACTAACCGCAATTGAATGCTGCTGAATAAAGCGAGATGCTAGAAAGGAGAACTAGCCCCAGAGTCAAACAATGCAAGAGCAGGATGAGAGTGCAATGTCCATTCCTAAAAATTAGGGTGAGTGTGAAAACAAGCTAAGGAAAAAGATAAGTGACATCCGAAAGCAAGCGTGATGGAAAAGATGGGTTACTGTGCACAACATCAGAATGACGGTGCGACTCCTGAGTCGGTAGTGCGTAGAGACGCGCATCTATACCATCAGGAGCAGTAGCGATGGGAGTAGGAGCCGGAGCTAGATCAACTGGAAGTGACAACAAATGAGACTATGCAAGAAAGAAATGCCCGATGGAGACATAAAACACATTGATGACTTACCTGCTCTCTGATGATCAGTAGGTGGAAAAGCCAGTTGGTTCACAGTGCCAACCAGAGCCTTGCACTTCTTGATCAAACCCGACGGAAGGATGGAATCAGGGTTCTGAGAACACACAATGGTCTTGTGTCCCTGAATCCCACAAGTGTGGCACTTGCCAGAATAGCCACAGTCACTGCCCTTGTGATCTCCACCACAGCGATAACACACCAGCTTCTTCCCAAAGGTTCCCCAAGCTCCTGAGTTGCTCCCGCCCTTGGGGCGATGGGAAGGAGAGGGGGACCGTTGGCGCTTTCCATTAGAACGAGCCTTCTTGGAGTCCCAAGAACAGGACTCATGCCGTGGCTCAGAAGAATAGGGCCTACAAAAGCAAGAGATTTAAGGAATCTCAGTCGAACAAGGAATTTAGATAAATTAGAGATTGAACTAAAAGACAATTGAACCTCTTCTTGTCAGAGTTGACGGCCTTTTGGGCTGCGGTTTGACGGAGCTGGACCTCCATCTACCGGGTGTGATCCACCGCATCCTGGTTGGTGCGTATGTCCATAGCAGCTAGGACATGACGGATCTCCTCTCGAAGGCCTCCAATGAACCGCCATGCCTTCTTCTGCTCATTAGAATTTACCTCTGGAAGAAAACGATAGATCTCTTGGAATGCCTTCTCATATTGCTCCACTAGCTGACCCTCCTTCTGCCGCAAGGAGTCGAGCTCAAAGTCCTTCGCCCTAGTTAGGGCAAAAGGATAGTACTCCGCGGCAAAAGCAGTAGTGAAGTCCTCCCAAGTAGGTGGCCCTGCATGAGGTCCGTGAGAGCTGCACACGTCCGCCCACCACAAATCCGCCTCTCCCATTAGCTGCTGAGAGGCGAACAACACCTTCTCTTATGACGTGAGCTCCATGGTGTCAAATTTCTTGTTCATATCGGAAGTATTGTCGTAGAAGGGAGACAGATAACATAGAGACTGCGTAATTGAGGATAGTTGTTATGTGACAAGTTATAGCAAAGGTGCTGGCGACCTCATCCCACATACCCAGTTATACGAGAATAGCCAGGCATATCCTTGTCCTCGACTGTATAACCATCGACGGGGTGTAATACCCTGTGTAACAAGAATGTACGGCCCCCCCGTACGTTACCAGGTTGGGTGGAAATCTCCCCTATATGTGGATAGTCTCGGCTTGATAACCTTTAGTTCTTTATTAAGCAAATTGTCCATGATGTGATTAGAAAGTCATGAATGAATTAAGGTAAAGTTATGAGAGTAAAGGTTTGGAACAATGAGACCAGAGAGACATGATTTATGATTCAAGATGACGGGAACAAGATCTATCGATAGAGAGGATACTAACTGGAGTCACACACAAGGGTTGTCAATCATACAATTTTATTAGGTGATAAGTGATTATTAGGCAGTTAATGTACAACAACTAAATCAACTACAGATCACAATTAATAATCAATAGTTAAGATTCATAAAAGCAAGACATAACAATGATCGTCCAGTGTTAAAGATTACTAGTGGTTAACCTTAAATTTGAGCATGCTTATTCACAACCCTAATTACCATTTAGACGTTTATTTACATCCCTAACCACACATGAATTCCATGGTTAACATTATACTAATTACAAGCATTCAATACTAACTAACTCATCAAATTCAGAATCTACTAAAGCTACAACAACCTACAATAGGCAATCAATATAGTGCAATGATCGACAATCACACTAAGGCAACAAGTAATCATGTGACATAAACGTGCGAAAGAAACAAGTTACAGCCGCGAGGTACTTGCCTTGAGCACGCTCGACGAACACGCTGCACGATGGATCCGAGAAACGCAACTGCCCAGCTGCTCCCTAAACAGCTGCATGAGAACCTACAGGGTGATATGGAAAACCACCCATAAGATATGATGAATTTGATTAAAAACGACAAGAGATAATCGACTAGAAGGAAAAACAACAGTTCGGCTGAGCAAACAGCCGTTCGGCCGTGCGAACGCGTGTTCGGCCGCACCGCCGCCCCGGCTGCCCTGCCGCATGCGTACGACCACACGCGCGTGCACGTGTGTGTGCGTGCGGCGCCGCCGCGCGAGCCATCGCCGACGGCCGCCGCTGTTGACGCCATCGCCACCTCTGCCGCGCCAAAGCCGCCATGCCATGCGGCTGCATGCATGCGCACGAGTGCGAGCGTCACGGCTGCCGTACCATGCGGTTGCGCGCATGCGCACGAGCGCGAGTGTGCCGGCAGGCGGTGCTGCGTGCGCCGCTGGCCACCGCCTCCGTTGGCCACCGCAGCCGCTGGTGCCGCCGCGGGCCGGCGCTTCCTGCTAACGCGTGGGCACAGAGAGAGAGAGAGAGAGAGTAATAGATCAAAACCTGGATCTGGAAGAAAAGCCATGCACGGAAAGAGAAGAGAGGTCCCCTTTTATGGCCAGGATTAGATTAGGGTTTATTTTTATTTATTTATTTATTTATTAAAATTATTTTCTTTCCTTTTTTGAGTGATACAGTAACTAGTAAAGTACAAATGGAAGAAGCCTTGCTGAAGGATTTCTAAAGAAACTCTGACGACATTTTCTCGGTTACGAACTGGTAAAGTATATATTGCACATCTTTCCTCAGTAACATAAAATTTTGGATGACCTGGTTAAATGACACTTAACACAACCAAGTCACACTCGAAACCCCTCTTTTTGAAGGATCGAGAGTCCTCCATTTTAATGTTTTGTCTATTCAAACATCATAGCGGAACTTCACTAATACATAAATAGATACTTTACAGTTGTGTAGTTCTTTGTATGTTGATTGGTATAAATCGATTTTGATATATAGAAACATATGCACATGCATGCCAGTGGACGAGCGAGCAAACACGTACTGTGCCACGCGGTTACCCTAATTTGGAACGGTGGGACTTTTTCATGTAAGGGAAAGGTACTGCAAGATGGGCTGGTCCACCGCTCTACTGACAACTGTAGCTTTTAAGATTTGTGGATTTAGGCTTTGTTTCAAAGTGCTGCGGTTTTTTGGCTAAAATAATACGATAGCGGTTGCTAGTTTTTATAAAATATTCAATAAAAGTAAAATAAAAAAACAGGAAATGAACAGCATCATTATATTTCCACAGATAATACAAAGAAAAAATAAAAAGAAAGAAAAAAATTATACAAGTCAACGTGTTCGAAAAGTGTTTTTTCATCACTGTTTAGAACAAGACTTTAGGTTTAGAGAGAATATAAATGCTTCAACGCGGGGTAAAACTGGGCGCTTGGTCCAAATAACTCCTTTACTTTCTACCGTGGACACCATGGATGCAAATAGCTCTTCTTGTTTAAGATAAAGGTTGACATTTTGACATTGGTCTTTACGATGCATTACTAGAATAGGTTTCTGACATCTTTAAAAGTGTTTGTGCTAAGTTACACTGTATTTAGATTACTAGTTTAAAAGTTACATCTTTTTTTGGGTCTTAGTATCATGCTGATTGCATTGTTACGTGGCAAGCGGTTGGAGCGGTGAGGTGGTGTCGCCGGCAAAAAGGTGATCAACATCCTTATGGGATTAAACCCCGGGGACTCTCCGCGCGGAGGGCCGCCCACGTCACCCCGCCCGCGCGCTCCGGCCGGCGCGTGGCGGGGGTTTTTCGGTACGGCCGGAGGAGGTAAATTCCCTGTATTTTCCAAAAATTACGTAAAGGTCCTTTTTTTCTCGCGAAAAGGTCCCTGCAAGTTTTGTTTTTTTAAAAAATTTTGGATAGCGCCCCGCGGGTTCCCGAAATTACGTATAAGTCCTTATTTACTTACGTACAGGTCCTTACAAGTCCTCAGTTTTTTACAAAAAAGACCTTTGATTTTTCTGGAATTACGCATGTGTCCTCGATTTTTTTTATGAAACTCCCTGCGAATTATCGTCTCTTTTACTTTGGTCCATACGGTAGCTAGCGCGGCGTGCGCCGCGCTTATGTAGCTAGTTAACCAAAAGAAACGAAGGTCAGAGAGGCAAAAGGGGCAGGAAGAGCGAACACCACAGGCGATTCCACTCATCCCACACTTCTTAAGCACACCGGGCTGTTCTTTTAGGCTTATGGTTTTTGGCTGCGGCTTGTGGCTTTTGAGCTATTCGTACGAGCTTATGGCTTTTTGTTGTGGCTTTTGAGCTATTCGTGCGAGAGATTACAGAGTAACAGAAACTCGTGTGCAGTTTTTGTCAATATAAATAAAATCGGTACAATACGTACTGTAATTAAACTAGTAGACCCTACTTTAAAAAAACACTCTATTTAAAAACTAGTTATATAAAAATACTAAAATCAGAAACCAAAAGCTATAAAAGAACAGACCCTCCGACCTACCTATTTGTAGGTAGGCGCACCGGCTGTAGCTTATAAATCGCCAGTAGTTTGCTCGTCCCAGCGAGGTGGTACTGAAGAACAGCACAGACCAACGGAGGCGGAGCGCGTGATCACCAAATCCCAGCCCAATAAAGGCCCAGCTTGCCTGTCTTCCCAACATATACTGGCTGGACTCACGCACTCAATATATACAGCCCGGTCAATCCAAGGTGACAATACAGATACTCCCTAGTATGCATGCATGGCAGGGTACGTCAACATTAATGGGAGTTGCATAAATCCTTGTAAGCATGCAATGCATTAAGGCGCGTTAATTTAATTTCTTGTCGTCAATGTAAGCATGACTTTAATTGGCCTAGCTTCTACTATTGATTAATGGTTCACATTCCAGGTTCAAGCTGCTTCTGGAGTCTGATTTGTCTTCCATGCTATGGCTCACTCAATCTGCCAAAGTGAGCACGAATCTCGGAGCAAGGGTGGGCGGCTGAGGTAGATCAGGCTTCTTCCGTGGAGACCGGTGATTGCAGGAAAACCATGTGTTCGTCAAGCAATTGGCTGGTTTCTACTCTATGAACTATGCACAAAACTCTGGAGGATGCAAACCTCCACCCACACCCAAAAAGCTGTTGGTATTGGATATCCCTTACTAATACTATAAATGTTGTGCTTACATTATTATTTTTTATCTAACAGATGATTGTCAGTAAACCTGAATTAGTTCAAACAATTCCCCATTGAGTTCAAACGCGTTGAAGGTTTCTCCAGGAGAAGCGGCACTAAGGCCAGCGGTTGTGCATGAGGTTCGTTGAGGATAGTTGATACAATTTATTACATTCATATCCACTAATTAAGGAATTATGTAAGCCTTTATTAAGTTCCTACAATGTATTACATTCTCTTCAGCTTTGCTGGCATGTCGCAGAAGTTCATTGGCAGTAGGCCAGCTGAGAATCCCACCAAACCCAGGACAGTTACCCAGCTATCCGATCTGAATACAGATGAATACATGATACTGTGGTAATTTTGCACTCCATGTTGCGGAATTGCCATTGCATTTGCAGTTTTACCAGATCCCAGATGATGCGAGTGTTATGAATAATGTGCATCTATTCATGAGGCCCAAAGGGCAATATATATAGAGATACAAGGGGGATATACAGAAGGAATACAAGGCATATTAGGAAACAAATAACAGTCCTAATCTCTTTCCTATTCTATCCTTAACACCCCCCTCAAACTCATGGTGGATCACACACACTGAGTTTGGAGAGAAAATACAAATGTTGTGCCCTAGTCTGTGGCTTCGTGAAGAAGTCAGCAATCTGTAACTCTGAGGACACAAACTGAAGAGCAAGTACACCCTCCTGCACCTGGGAGCGAGTGTATGAAGCATCCACACCAATGTGCTTGGTGAGCTCATGCTTCACTGGATCACGATTAGACATAGGGAAAAACCAAGTAAAACGGGAATAGTCATCAATGAAAATAACATAGAATTTATGCCCGCCTTTTGAGATAATAGGCGCAGGTCCCCATACATCTGAATGAACAAATCAAAAGGACGAGAAGACAATGACTCACTAGAATGATAAGGAAGTTGTAGCTGCTTGCCCAGCTTACAACCTCGACAAAACATGGACGTGTCAACAGTAACACGTCCAAGCACACCCTGATGAACTAATGACGAAAGACGAGACCCACACAGGTGACCTAAACGGTGATGCCACTGCACAAAAACTCCAGAGGTGGTGGCAGCAGTGGCAGTGGAGGTAGACGTGGCAGGAGACGTGGTAGGAGCAGCTGAAGCGGACGGAAGATGAAGACGGTCGAGAATGTAGAGACTCTGACGATCCCTACGGCGCCGGCCAGTCCCAAGTATCGTCCCTGTCTGTCGATCCTGAACGAAACAGGTGTGAGAGTCAAAACCAACCCTACAACCAAGGTCAATGATCTGTCCCACTGAAAGAAGCTGCATGGTTAGTTGGGGAACATGAGAAACAGCTGGGTACGTCAACATTAATGGGAGTTGCATAAATCCATGTAAGCATGCAATGCATTAAGGCGCGTTAATTTAATTTCTTGTCGTCAATGAAGCATGACTTTAATTGGCCTAGCTTCTACTATTGATTAATGGTTCATATTCCAGGTTCAAGCTGATTCTGGAGTCTGATTTGTCTTCCATGCTATGGCTCACTCAATCTGCCAAAGTGAGCACGAATCTCGGAGCAAGGGTGGGCGGCTGAGGTAGATCAGGCTTCTTCCGTGGAGACCGGTGATTGCAGGAAAACCATGTGTTCGTCAAGCAATTGGTTGGTTTCTACTCTATGAACTATGCACAAACTCTGGAGGATGCATGCAAACCTCCACCCACACCCAAAAAACTGGTTGTATTGTATATCCCCTACTAATACTATCAATGTTGTGGTTACATTATTTTTCTGTCTAACAGATGATTGTCAGTAAACCTGAATTATTTTTCTGTCTCACACTTGCTTCTCTCCCCTCTTCGTTTTCCACCTCTCTATGGAGGCGTTTTGGGCATCACTTGTTTCGGTTTGAACTTTTAATTTCTACTTTATTTTTCACTATTTATAAATCTCATCTTCTTCTGAACTTTTAGCTTTTTTCAGCTTTTTTACCAGTTCTTTTTTTTTGTATTCGTTTGCGTTGTCCGTGATGAGCTAACATATTTTTTCTATTTGTAAATTTTTTTAATTTAATTACGTCAAATAAACTACCATCAACTACAGTGTAATTTCAGCCAGCTACAATGCAATTTCAGGCATAAACCACTATTTTGTAGCCCAACCGAGCGTAGGGTGCGGGAGGCCCGCGAGAGGGAGCGCGAGAGAAAGAGGGAAATGGCGGCTAAGACAAAAGAGGCTGCCGAGGAGTTCAACGCCGAGCGGGTAAGGAAGAGAAAGTGGCCCCGGTCCACACAGTAGGCGTACGAGCAGTTGGGTGGGTTAGTCGCACATGATACTATATGTTATGCATGTAATAAAAAAGTACGCGGCATGTTACTTCCAACTGTATTTTGAAGTTTATTTAAATTCAGACAAGCTTATTATCTCGTCTTTTCGCATTCAATGATTTACATAGCAAGTTATGTAACAATATTAACATACCGGTTTTCTCCGTACACGAATTCTCAGTAACATCAAAACATTACTTACCAGCTTATGTACCGATCGTTCTACGGTCAATCGTTCCTAAAAAATTTCCCCGAAATTTGTTACGCACCTACACCATACAATGAACATAAACTTTTATTACAACTCTAGCAGATTATTTCTAGTTAAAGATTACAAAATTGATAAAATTTACAAAATTCACGGGGGATTGAGTGCAGTCGCCCATTGGGAGGGGGGCGATTGCACTTGAAGTCGCCCAACAGGAGGGCGACTAGTTGTAATTGCCCGACCCTAGGGCGACTCCACACGACACCTGTAGCCCCCTGTTGGGCGATTGGCTCGAGTCGCCTCACCATTGAGCGACTAGAGCCTATTTTTATAAAAAAATTCATGGATATATTTTTATAATTTTAAATTAAAAAATAGATTATTCGTAAAAAAAATTCCTTCTCAAGCACACTCCGACCTAGGGGTGCAAACGGGTCGGATTCGGACGGATATTATTGTTACCATATCCTAACCCATATTTTTTAGCCGGATTCGGTACCAATCGGATTCGGTGCCGGATCGGTCGGGATTAACCCGTTTGTAAGGAATGCATGCAGTACAGCAAATGGAGTAGGAGGATGTACTGTCAAGAACTTGATGTTACTACTTAATAGCTGATGTGGAAGATTTTATTTTACCATTGCAAAAGAAAATAAAACGTCAAATAGTAGCACTAACATGAAATCAAACTTGAAGACGTATCGGATTCAGACGGATATTGTTGTTACCATATCCTAACCCATATTTTTTCTCCGAATTCGATACCAATCGGATTCGGGGTCGGATCGATCGGGATTAACCCGACCCGTTTGCACCCCTACTCCGACCTACCTATTAGTAGGTAGACACACCGGCTGTAGCTTATAAATCGTCAGTAGTTTGCTCGTCCCAGCGAGGTGGTACTGAAGAACAGCACAGACCAGCGGAGGCCGAGCGCGTGGTCACCAAATCTCAGCCCAATAAAGGCCCAGCTTGCAATGCATGCATGGGTGGGCGGCTGAGGTAGATCAGGCTTCTTCCGTGGAGACCGGTGATTGCAGGAAAACCATGTGTTCGTCAAGCAATTGGCTGGTTTCTACTCTATGAACTATGCACAAAACTCTGGAGGATGCAAACCTCCACCCACACCCAAAAAGCTGTTGGTATTGGATATCCCTTACTAATACTATGGGTCTGTTCTTTTTGGCTGTGGCTTATGGCTTTTGGCTGCGACTTGTGGCTTTTAGTCTGTTTGTACGAGAAATTACATAGTAACAGAAATTAACGTGCGGTTTTTGTCGATATAAATGAAATCGGTAAAGTATGTACTACAATTAACTAGTAGATCCTATCTTAAAAAAATACTTCGTTTAAAAGCTAGTTACTGTAGAAAAGCCGAAAAGCAGCTTTTAGAAGCTGAAAAGAACAGAGCCTATAAATGTTGTGCTTACATTATTTTTTTTTATCTAACAGATGATTGTCAGTAAACCTGAATTAGTTCAAACAATTCCCCATTGAGTTCAAACGCGTTGAAGGTTTCTCCAGGAGAAGCGGCACTAAGGCCAGCGGTTGTGCATGAGGTTCGTTGAGGATAGTTGATACAATTTATTACATTCATATCCACTAATTAAGGAATTATGTAAGCCTTTATTAAGTTCCTACAATGTATTACATTCTCTTCAGCTTTGCTGGCATGTCGCAGAAGTTCATTGGCAGTCGGCCAGCTGAGAATCCCACCAAACCCAGGACAGTTACCCAGCTATCCGATCTGAATACAGATGAATACATGATACTGTGGTAATTTTGCACTCCATGTTGCGGAATTGCCATTGCATTTGCAGTTTTACCAGATCCCAGATGATGCGAGTGTTATGAATAATGTGCATCTATTCATGAGGCCCAAAGGGCAATATATATAGAGATACAAGGGGGATATACAGAAGGAATACAAGGCATATTAGGAAACAAATAACAGTCCTAATCTCTTTCCTATTCTATCCTTAACACCCCCCTCTCAAACTCATGGTGGATCACACACACTGAGTTTGGAGAGAAAATACAAATGTTGTGCCCTAGTCTGTGGCTTCGTGAAGAAGTCAGCAATCTGTAACTCTGAGGACACAAACTGAAGAGCAAGTACACCCTCCTGCACCTGGGAGCGAGTGTATGAAGCATCCACACCAATGTGCTTGGTGAGCTCATGCTTCACTGGATCACGATTAGACATAGGGAAAAGCCAAGTAAAACGGGAATAGTCATCAATGAAAATAACATAGAATTTATGCCCGCCTTTTGAGATAATAGGCGCAGGTCCCCATACATCTGAATGAACAAATCAAAAGGACGAGAAGACAATGACTCACTAGAATGATAAGGAAGTTGTAGCTGCTTGCCCAGCTTACAACCTCGACAAAACATGGACGTGTCAACAGTAACACATCCAAGGACACCCTGATGAACTAATAACGAAAGACGAGACCCACACAGGTGACCTAAACGGTGATGCCACTGCGCAAAAACTCCAGAGGTGGTGGCAGCAGTGGCAGTGGAGGTAGACGTGGCAGGAGACGTGGTAGGAGCAGCTGAAGCGGACGGAAGATGAAGACGGTCGAGAATGTAGAGACTCTGACGATCCCTACGGCGCCGGCCAGTCCCAAGTATCGTCCCTGTCTGTCGATCCTGAACGAAACAGGTGTGAGAGTCAAAACCAACCCTACAACCAAGGTCAATGATCTGTCCCACTGAAAGAAGCTGCATGGTTAGTTGGGGAACATGAGAAACAGCTGGAACAGAAAAATCAGTGGACAAAAGAGTGCCCTGACAACTAACAAACAAGGAAGTACCATCAGCAGTCTGTACAGAGATAGGGAGGACAGGAGGTCCTACTGAAGTGAGAGATGTGGAATTTGGTGTCATATGGAAAGAGGCACCAGAATCTAGAACCCAAGAAGTACCTGGGGGAGACGTCTGAGCTAGACTAGCAGAACCCGCTGAGCTGTGCTGAAGAAGAGCCTGGCAAAGCTGCTGAACAGAGTCACCTCGCTGAGATCCTGATGAGCTGGTCTGTCCTCCTGTGAAGGAAGGGCCTCCCTGCCCCCCTTGGATCGTCCATCCCCATGCGTCTTATTCCGCTTTTTTCGCACCGCACAACGCTGGTAGTCATGCCCGAAGTTCTTGCAGTAGTTGCATTGAACTCCAGTTGGTGCAAAGGCAGGAGCGGCAACAGGCACCTGGGAAGGAACCGTAATCGTAGTAGGAACCGTCGATGTAGTCGAAGAAGGAGCAACAAGCACAGTCGGAACGGACTGTGCTGCTAGCCCGAGACGAAGCTCCTCAGCCCGAAGTGTCGAAAGAGCCTCAGTGACAGTCGGTCGTGGCGAGCGGCTCAGCAGCTGAGCTCTGACAGGCTCAAACTCTGGGCGAAGACGGCAGACGAAATCATAAAGACGAAGGCGATCATGATCCGCCTTCTGAACTCGGTGGCACTCCTGGCACAGTGGAGAAGCCAGCTCATCTATCTGGCGCCAAAGAGTAGCCAGATCTCGGAAGAAGTCGTCGACGGAAGAATCTCCCTGGCGAAGCATCTCCAACTCACGCTGAAGCGAAAAGAACTGAGCATCACTGCTATGCTGGTATCGCTCACGCAAGTACTCCTAGATCTGTCGAGTAGACCGCAGACCAACAATATCTGGCTGAATGGAGTCGTCGACGCTGACCACAAGGATGGCACGAACACGGGCCTCATCAGCACACCAGCGCTCGAAAGCGTCAAGGGCATACTGAAAAGTCTCATCAGTAGCGTCAGCAGCAGCAGTGTCAGCCTCTGCCTTCTTCTTAGCAGCCTCATCTGCTTCAGGAGGTGCAGAGATAGACTGTCTAGGAGGAGGCTGAACCGGCGGTGGCGGAGAAGGACGAGCACCAGTAACATGTCCCCAAAGATGGAGACCATCAAGCGTAATCTCCATGAGGGAAGACCATAGCCTGTAGTTGGTGCCATGGAGTTTTGTTCCCGAGAATGGGATCGCAGCAGATGGAACGGAAGCCATCGGTAGGCGGTGCTGGACGGCGCGGCGACCAAGGCAACGAAGTCTAACAGGCGGCGCTGAACGGCGCGGCGGTTAGAACAACGTTTTTTGCCTTTTTTTTACGTGGCTATACTCTCATTGGCTCTTAATAGCCAGGAGAGCCAACACACCGACCGGCGGGGTGGACGACCTAGCGGAGCAGGCGACCGCGGCGGCGAAAACGGCGGGGCCGGCGGGGCGGGACTTGCGGCGGGGCCGGCATCGGCGGCAGCGAACCGGCGGGGCCTGCGGGGCAGGCGTCGGCGCCCTGCAGGGCAGGCGACGGTAGTGGCGAAGCGCCGGCGGGGCCGGCGGGGCAGGCGGCGGCGGCGGCGAACCGGCGGGGCCTGCGAGGCAAGGCGACGGCGGTTCCTTCCCAGCGACGGCGCGGCGGCGAAACGGCAAGGCCGGCAGGGCGGGCGACGTCGTTGGCGGCCCGGCGCGGCAGGAGAAGCAGACGGCGGCAGCGGTCCGACGGTAGATCCGATCTGGCCAGAGGAGCGGGCGACCCAGCGGTCCAGACGGCGGCGGCGGCGGCTCGAGCGGAGGGGCCCGGGCGGCGGCGGCGGAGAACCAATCTGGCCAGAAGAGTGGGCGACCCGACGGTCCAGGTGGCGGCGGCGGCTCGAGCAGAGAGGCCTGGGCGGCGGCGGTGGCAGTGAGACCCGTACGGAGATGGCCCAATGGTAGCGGCGGCACAGAGGCAGCGGAAGAAAAATTAGGTCAGAGCCCTAACCCTAACCTTTGCTCTGATACCATGTTATGAATAATGTGCATCTATTCATGAGGCCCAAAGGGCAATATATATAGAGATACAAGGGGGATATACAGAAGGAATACAAGGCATATTAGGAAACAAATAACATTCCTAATCTCTTTCCTATTCTATCCTTAACAGCGAGGAGTACCGCGTGGGTATCATTTGACGGCAAAAGGAGGCAGCAATTGTCAAGAGGATATTGGGGGATTTGGTCATGTGCCCCAAAGTTTAATGGCGTTTGCTCATTTGCCCCATGATGTCTCACTGACATATGGGCCCTGGACCCGAAGGCAGTGAGACATCATGGGGCAAATGAGCAAACGCCATTAAACTTTGGGGCAAGGGAGCAATTTTTCCGAGGATATTCTATTCATAAGTCCGACCAAACTGGCGACTGGTTCCGTAGTAGCTTGATCTGGTGCCTGAACTGGAACGAGAGATTGGACCAGAAGGCGGTATAGACACTACAAGCCTAGTTTGCCCCTGTACATATGTAGCTGTGCACATAGATATCTTTTTTTCTGATCACATATATAGCACCTGCAACATACAGCACACGAGCAGCTCAGCTTATTGACTGACAGCATACGACACGATTGACAGTTCTTGTATTTATCTGCTATGTAAATCAACAGCATAGCCCGTTATTTATGGGCCTAGCAGAAGATGACAGTTCATGAAGAGCACTTGATACCACATTGTTGTCTCCAACTGTATTTTTCGATCCCGTCCTGATGAAAATTCCATATCTTGAGCTACACTTTCTTGCTCAAGCATATATGCAACCAGGGTTACGTTGCTGATCCTAGATAAGATCAGTTCGGTGTGTGTAGGATCGGATAATAGGATTGTGCCTCAAAATCGTGAATACGGAGATTACAAGGTCCAGTCCACTATTGTATACGATCCTACTTAGGATCAGGTTGGTACATTGGTATGGTAGGATTTTGCTATACGTATCATGATCCTAGCAACCTTGTATGCAAAAACGTAAATCGGTTTCTCAGCAGAAGGCTCAAGAAGTCCTGTTACACAATGGCGGCCTTCGCTGGTGCAGCCCATAGAGTGAATCAGCCCTGCGGCTCGGCGAGGGAGGCGGTTGGAGCACACGGACGCGGGCCCTGGTCGAAGGCGGGAAGCCTGGGAGACGCCAGTGTCCATCTCAACTCTCAAGGCAGTGGCTGAGCGGTGGGTCCACGTGTCCGATGTCTGCAAATTGTCATCAGGTCTTTTTTTTTTGTTTCGGTTTATGACTTACGACTTCGGCTTATAGTTTTTAGGTTGTTCGTGAAAGAGAGTACGGAGTAATAGAAATTCACGTACGATTTTAGCCAATATAAATGAAGTCGTTATAGTGTATAGTGTAATTAGCTTGTAGATCCTGTCTCGAAAAGTCACTCTGTTTAAAAGATAGTTACTATAGAAAATAAAAAAAATAGCTTTTAAAAGCTAAAAAGAAGAGACACATCGTCTGTTTCCTTTCTCCCGACTTCATGCGTCCTCATGTGTTCGGACGTGTTTGTTGGCCATTTTTTTGAGATTTCATAATTTTTTAATATATTTGTATTTCTTAAATTCAAATTGTTTGTTTGAATATTTTGACCAATTTTTTTCAAAAAACCCAAAATTTCTGAAATTTCTGAAAATTGGTTTTCTCATATGGTTTTGATAAACTTTTCACGGAAATTGTTTTCCCTGAACTTGCTCAAGTGCCTGAGCTGGAACGAGATATTGGACCAGAAGGTACTATGGATGCTAGAAGCCTTGTTCGCCCCTGTACATACGTAGCTATGCACATAGTTATCCTTTTTTTTCCCCGATCACATGTATAATACCTACTGTTGGAAATCTAGTCAATTTTCGGCATATTTTAATCCAGAAATTTAGCATATAAAACATGACAAAAACA
Organism: Dendrocalamus latiflorus; assembly: GCA_017311315.1. Classification (NCBI taxonomy): domain Eukaryota; kingdom Viridiplantae; phylum Streptophyta; class Magnoliopsida; order Poales; family Poaceae; genus Dendrocalamus; species Dendrocalamus latiflorus. The sequence goes on along the minus strand of CM029641.1, from coordinate 4,083,687 downwards.
TGCATGAGTGATCTATCAACGATGTATTCATTTTCGCTAACGAACAAGCTAACAGAAACATCTATTAAAATATTCATCGCGCACATAAACAAATACACCAGAAAAGTAACAGATTTATACCCTCGGGCGGGGCCAGTGCCGGAGACACCGGAGGCGCCGTTACCATCAGTCGACATGATGGCCTATTCGATGTAGTCGATCAAAGCGTGATGCAGGACGAAGCTTGATGCAGGAAGATGTTCGCAGTGCAGCCCCGCGAACGATTCACCACCAGGAAGTAGACGTCGCAGATTGAGTAGTCGCGCCGAAGCGCTCCCCAAAAACTTGATCGCCCGTCTACCCGTGCAGGTACACAAACAGACGAAGTTCCGGAGGCCTACTCGCCCAGAAACTTGTGCGCGCAAGGTTCTGGACCGGAGATTGCAGAGAGCAGCAACAACACAGAGAGAGAGTTCTGTTCTTTCGTGTCCCTTTGGTATGGAGAGGAGAGCCCTCTTTTGTAACAGCAAAAACGAAAAGACTGGTAACTGCAGCCATTAGTCACTAGTAACAGCAACCATTACTCGAAAGTAACCGCAGCCATCAGTGCGTTTCGTTTTTCGAATAGATAAAGAAAAACGCGCCTGCACCCGACACGCCTGCGCGCGTACGAACGTACGCACGCACACGCACACGCACCGCACCGCACGGCATGGCACGGCTCGGCGTGGCGTGGCGTGGCGTGGCGAGGTGAGCGAGCGAGCGAGCGCGCGCGCGTGTAATGGCCCTCTCCAATTCCACAAGGGGGTTACCACGTTCCACCTTTTAAAGTGGTGTAACTCCCATTCAACTCTCCATATGGGACTAAACAATTTTTTCATGTGGGCCTAGGAATTTCATTTGATTAATTGCTAAATTAAAATGGACCAAGTCCAATTAATCCAACAATCCCCACCAAATTTCAAGGCACACGAGAAAAACTCTCAGTTCTGCTGATGTTTGATATACCAGTGTTTCGATGGAGACTGTTAAGTTGAACATCCACCTAGGAAAGGAGTTACACTCATCCACAACTGAACAATGGACTATGCCTTGAATTGACAGTTTTGTGCGAACAAGCTTTACCCAATTCCTTTACTAGTACTAGGCTGCCTAAAGCATCCCCTCTGGTTGGAGCGTATAAGTCATACTCCATGCCTATTCATGAGTATTTAGAGATCACCCAAATCTCATAGACTGTGACCAGCAGTCGAACTCATATAGGTGTGTTCCTTCTAAGATGTCCTGTAGGCCGACATCTCTGCTCTAAATAAGCCACTCGGATCACATTAAGATAAAAACCAACCTGCCATACAGAATAGGAGAGAAGCACATCATTGAAGAAATGAGCCCTGTAAAGGTCTCTCCTCCCAGTCAACCAACAGCTTGTTTCACCATCCTACTTCACGGGATCTCCGATCACGTAGAACAGGTTACCACTGTGGTATGACTCATGTGGGTCTCAGGCCCATCTCACTCGATGCACTATCTATCACATTACGTGATAAACCCTTTATAAATTGGTCTGCCAGATTCTTAGCTGTCTGGACATAGTCCAGTGCTATAACTCCGGAGTTTTTCAGCTTTCTGACAGACTTCAACCGCCTCTTAACATGCCTAGATGACTTCATGTTGTCCTTAGAACTGTTCACCTTGGTAATTACAGTCTGATTATCACAGTTCATCAGGATAGCCGGTATCGGTTTTTCAACCACCGGCAGATCCATAAGGAGTTCACGAAGCCACTCAGCCTCAACAGTGGCGGTATCTAACGCTGTGAGTTCTGCTTCCATTGTTGACCTCGTTAAGATGGTCTGCTTGCAAGACTTCCAGGAAACAGCACCACCTCCAAGTGTGAACACATATCCACTCGTGGCTTTTATCTCATCAGCATCAGAGATCCAGTTTGAATCACTGTAGCCCTCCAGTACTTTTGGGTACCCAGCATAGTGAATTCCATAGCTCACGGTTGCCTTTAGATAGCGCATTACTTTCTCAAGAGCACGCCAATGATCATCTCCCGGATTTGAAACAAACCGGCTTAGCTTGCTCACAGCAAACGAGATGTCAGGCCTCGTAGCACTAGCTAAATACATCAATGAGCCAATGATCTGGGAGTATCTCAATTGATCCCTTGTTATTCTTCGGTTTTTCCTCAATAACACACTAGGATCATAAGGAGTAGAAGCAGGCTTGCAGTCACTATAACCAAAGCGACTCAAGACCTTATCCACATAGTGGGATTGCACGAGTGTAACCCCACCATCACCTTCTCTCAGTAGCTTAATGTTAAGAATCACATCAGCCACTCCCAAATCTTTCATCTCAAAATTCTTGGACAGAAAGTCCTTGACCTCCTCAATCACATTGAGGTTGGTCCCAAAAATCAGTATGTCATCAACATACAAGCACAAGATCACTCCTTCTCCCCCACCATAGCGATAGTACACACATTTGTCAGCTTCATTCACAACAAAGCCAGCAGATGTCAAAGTTTTGTCGAACTTCTCATGCCATTGCTTAGGTGCTTGCTTTAGACCATACAAAGACTTTAACAACTTGCACACCTTTCCTTCTTGACCTTCTACCACAAACCCGTCTGGCTGATCCATATAAATCTCCTCCTCCAACTCTCCATTTAGGAAAGCTGTCTTAACGTCCATTTGATGAACGAGAAGACCATGAGAGGCAGCCAGGGCAAGTAGTACTCGAATTGTGGTCAGTCGGGCAACAGGTGAATAAGTATCAAAGAAGTCCTCGCCTTCTTTCTGGGTATAACCCTTGGCCACAAGGCTTGCCTTGTACTTTTCAATTGTACCATCAGGCCTAAGCTTTTTCTTGAAAATCCATTTACATCCTACAGGTTTACACCCATAAGGACGGTCAACGACCTCCCAAGTTCCATTAGACATAATAGAGTCCATCTCACTCCGTACTGCTTCCTTCCAATAGTCAGCGTCAGGAGAAGAATATGTCTCTTCCATGGTTCTTGGAGTGTCATCCACGAGATATACAATGAAATCATCACCAAAAGACTTTGCAATCCTCTGTCTCTTACTCTTTCGAGTAACTTCATTGTTATCCTCTTCAGGATTTTCCATAGGCGTTTCCTCAACATGTTCTATCCGCACAAAGGAATCAAGGGAAATTATAGGTTCTTGACTAGATGAGCTAGGTACATCACATTTCATAGGAAATTCATTCTCAAAAAATGTAGCGTCTCTGGACTCTATGATTGTACCAACACGCATGTCAGGTACTCCAGTTTTATAATTAAGAACCTATAACCCACGCTGTGTATAGCATAACCAAGAAATACACAATCTACGGTTTTTGGTCCAAGTTTGCGCTTCTTGACAATTGGCACGTTAACTTTGGCCAAACATCCCCAGGTGCGCAAGTATGAGAGAGTCAACTTCTTCTTTTCCCATTCCTCGAATGGTGTTACTTCTTTATTCTTTGTAGGAACTCTATTCAGGACATGACACGCGGTCAATATAGCCTCACCCCACCATTCCTTAGAAAGTCCCGCAGTGTCTAACATGGCGTTAACCAAATCAGTTAGAGTGCGATTCTTTCTTTCGGCAACCCCGTTTGACTCGGGAGAATAGGGAGGCGTCCTCTCATGAATAATTCCATGTTCCTCGCAGAATAAAGTAAACTCATTTGAAAAATACTCTCCCCCACGATCAGACCTTACCCGCTTGATTTTCCTCTCAAGTTGGTTTTCTACCTCAGCTTTATAGATCTTAAAGTAATCCAACGCATCATCTTTTGTTTTTAATAAGTACAGGTAGCAAAATCTAGTGCAATCATCTATAAGCGTCATGAAATATTTCTTTCCACCTTTAGTCAACACGCCATTCATCTCGCATAAATCAGAATGAATGAGTTCTAACGGTGCCAAATTCCTCGCCTCTTTTGCTGCCTTGTGAGGCTTGCGAGGTTGTTTCGATTGAACACACGCATGACACTTAGAACCTTTGACCAAAGTGAATTTTGGGATTAAACTCATATTAGCTAAGCGCGTCATACACCCAAAATTAACATGACAAAGTCGTGAATGCCAAACATTAGACTCATCATCATCATTACACACATGGTTCACAATTTTATTACAGGAATCTATCAAAGAAAAACGGAACAAACCTCCGCTCTCATAGCCTTTACCAACAAATGTTCCATACTTAGACACGACACATTTATTGGACTCAAAAGCAAGCCTAAAACCATCTCTACATAGTAGAGATCCGCTAACGAGATTCTTCTTTATGGAGGGGACATGCTGCACGTTCTTCAACTGCACGGTCTTTCCCGAAGTAAACTTCAGATCGACCGTACCAACACCATGAACAGCTGCATGCGAACCGTTCCCCATCAACAAGGAGCAACCTCGACCGACTTGATAAGATGAAAACAAGGAAATATCAGCACAAACATGAATATTAGCACCAGTGTCAACCCACCACTCAGGTGATTGACAAACAGAAAGAACTGTAGGTAAATAATTACCGTACCCCGATGTTCCTCCAGCGTCACTAATAACCATGTTGGCAGACTTCTTCTGCTTATCCTTGCGATCTGGACAATCCTTAGCCCAATGGCCAGAATCACCGCACACAAAGCAGCTGCCCTTTCCTTTGCCTTTCTTCTTAAACTCAGTAGTAGCCTTGGGCTTGACAAAAGGCTTATTTTTCTTTTTGTTGTGGAAAGCCTGAGGATTCTTCTTCTGCACCAAATTGGCGCTAGAACCTCCCTCAGCAGCAACTTTCTTGCCACGAGTATCTTTTGCCCTCGCCTTCTCTTCAACACCAAGAGTACCAATGAGATCAGTAACACTGAACTCTTGCCTCTTGTGCTTTAGAAAAGTAGCAAAATCCGACCAAGAGGGTGGTAACTTAGCGATAATACCGCCAGCCACAAACTTGTCCGGTAACTCACACTTATTGTTCTCAAGCTCCTTTGCCAGCGCCTGAATCTCATGAGCTTGCTCTACTACAGAACGGTCATCGACCATCTTGTAGTCATAGAACTGCTCCATGACATACAGCTCACTGCCAGCATCGGAAACTCCGAACTTGGCCTCAAGTGCATTCCACATATCTTTGCCCGTAGGCAAATGCATGTACACATCCACAATGTTATCTGCCAGTATGTTGACAAGTGCACCTCGAAAAAAGTTATCCGCTACATTGAACTTGCGTTCATCCTCATCAGACAGAGGCTCAGCGGGCTTTCCTTGTGCAACATGAAAACATTCCATGGCAGTAAACCACAGGATCGCGCGTGCACGCCATCTCTTAAAATTTGAACCATCAAACGGAGGGTGTGGCTTAAGCGACGTAGAAAAGCCAACTACCGAAAAAGACCTATCAAGTTTTTGGATTGTTGGAAATCTAGTCAATTTTCGGCATATTTTAATCCAGAAATTTAGCATATAAAACATGACAAAAACATGCATGAGTGATCTATCAACGATGTATTCATTTTCGCTAACGAACAAGCTAACAGAAACATCTATTAAAATATTCATCGCGCACATAAACAAATACACCAGAAAAGTAACAGATTTATACCCTCGGGCGGGGCCAGTGCCGGAGACACCGGAGGCGCCGTTACCATCAGTCGACATGATGGCCTATTCGATGTAGTCGATCAAAGCGTGATGCAGGACGAAGCTTGATGCAGGAAGATGTTCGCAGTGCAGCCCCGCGAACGATTCACCACCAGGAAGTAGACGTCGCAGATTGAGTAGTCGCGCCGAAGCGCTCCCCAAAAACTTGATCGCCCGTCTACCCGTGCAGGTACACAAACAGACGAAGTTCCGGAGGCCTACTCGCCCAGAAACTTGTGCGCGCAAGGTTCTGGACCGGAGATTGCAGAGAGCAGCAACAACACAGAGAGAGAGTTCTGTTCTTTCGTGTCCCTTTGGTATGGAGAGGAGAGCCCTCTTTTGTAACAGCAAAAACGAAGAGACTGGTAACTGCAGCCATTAGTCACTAGTAACAGCAACCATTACTCGAAAGTAACCGCAGCCATAATCGTGCACCGTTACTGCCAGCCATCAGTGCGTTTCGTTTTTCGAATAGATAAAGAAAAACGCGCCTGCACCCGACACGCCTGCGCGCGTACGAACGTACGCACGCACACGCACACGCACCGCACGGCACGGCTCGGCTCGGCTCGGCTCGGCGTGGCGTGGCGTGGCGTGGCGAGGCGAGCGAGCGAGCGAGCGCGCACGCGTGTAATGGCCCTCTCCAATTCCACAAGGGGTTACCACGTTCCACCTTTTAAAGTGGTGTAACTCCCATTCAACTCTCCATATGGGACTAAACAATTTTTTCATGTGGGCCTAGGAATTTCATTTGATTAATTGCTAAATTAAAATGGACCAAGTCCAATTAATCCAACACCTACAACATCACAGCACAAGCAGCTCAGCTTATTGACTTGACATCATACGATACGATTGACAATTGTTGTATTATCAGCTATGTAAATCAACAGCATAGCCCCGTTTGTTATGGTTATGCATTAAACAGTGGATACAAGGGCTTCAGTAAGTCCGAGAGGAATGTTCGGAGCCTAAAACTTAAGAAAGAAGAGTGGTATAGAGAATGACTGGTGCTCAATCTCAACTTAAGTTTATTTCATATATCTAAAATGCTCTCTCCCATGGTGCCCTAGGGGATATATTTATAGACATGAGAGAACTTGTTTACACAAATACTCTCCTTTGGCCTTTACTAGCAAGGATAAATATATCCTTTTCTTGATATAGCTTTGGTAGATCTGCCTTCTAGTTACACACATAATAGACCTTTACTCTGATTGGCTGATTAGGCCTAGGTGGAGCCACTCCCCTAACATTGTTATTTTTGGGCCTAGTAGAAGATGACAATGCATGAAGAATACATGATACCACATTGTTGTCTCCAACTGTATTTTTCGATCCACGCCCTAATGAAAATTCCATGTCTTCAGCTTCACTTTTTTGCTCAAGAATATATGCAACCAAGGTTGCTGATCCTAGATAAGATCATTTTGATGTGTGTAGGATCGGATAATAGGATTATGCCTCAAAGATATAGCCTGTGCTTTGATCACCGTTGCTTCGTGAAAGAAGTTGCATAGCCAGTATTTGAAGTCTATGGGATCAAATATAGAGTTTTTCAATATTTATAGGTCAATTCTCTAAAATAGTATGGACTTCTATGCAAATTCTTATAAATATAAAGGTTGTTTTGTAAAAAGCTATGGGGTCATGTGTGGCTTCGTCACTGGAAGAGAGTCATGGCGCAGGTGGGACTGGCAGACAGCCTCTGCATTGTAAAGTTGAAAATGAGATGAGTAGATCATCATCATATAAACAGGAAGGAAACAATGAGAGGATAACACGAACCTTGTGCAGACTAGTGCATAGTGTACACCAACTCCTTCCCAGATCAACACACAAAGGCGGCAAAAGGACCTAATTAGACATGAGCAATCACATCATCAAGGTACTGTATGCAACACATCAGTTAGTAAATTGACAACCTGAGCAGCCAAGACAGGAGGAAACATATCCCATACAGGAGCCATCCGACCAATTTGGCGATCACGTGGAGAAACTAGAAAATAATGTTAATTATCAGTTGTGTGATTGTCTAATGGTATTAAGCAAGGGTAACAAGGCAAAGCACACATACCAGAGGATCTTGGGCACCGCATGCCCAATACATGGTGAACATAGCTGATGTGATGCTAAAAGAGATTAGTGCGTTTTGGAACTTCGGCTCCCGATGGTAGTCCAGCATACCCAGGTGAAAGGAGGAGAGCATGAACACAACAGCTTGCCATGCACCTAATCCTGAGAAGAATACGACCAATGGAGAAGAGCTTGGAAAAGTGCCAACCATGACCCCTAGGAGCATCAGGAGTAGAGAAGATCGGAAGTAGATAACACAGTAATAAGCTTTATCAGAGTTGCTCTTGTGCATCTCACTCAAAACTGTTGTTGCACCTCCCCAGTACATGTTAGCCAGTCCCATAAAGCAAATGGTGATATAGCCAGTGAGCCTATTATTCACAGATTACATGACCTGTAAACCAATAATAGCAATGTCAACTTATGTAATTTGTTAGAAAAATCATGAATGACTCGTACCAACGGTCGATTGCAATTGTTACCTGTTCTTGCGGCATGTTCGCGTGATCCTTCTCGTACCACTTTGTGATGAGGTTGGCTAAGAAGGGCCGGACAGCATGCAGGGTACTTGCCATCTTTGAAACCAATTCATTCATAAAGGAGGATGTCATTGACGGGTTGCTAAAAAGCTCATGCTAACACTACTACACTATTGCAAGCTCCTATTCTCGTGCACGTGATCTTCCTGGCTAGCGTCCATCTACCCCTCCCACCCCTCCTAGTCGCACGCTCCATTGGTAATGGGACGCGGCTCACCACCGTCTGGAACACCTCACCCCTTCCCCACTCATCCACGACGCGACGCGAATTCTAGCATACTACTCGTTAACCAAATGATCCAAAATTGCACAAAAAAAAGTGAGGAGATGGTTGGAGGCTTGGACCCGTAGCTGGAAGGAATGGGGATGGAGGCCAGAAGGGGGCGCCGCGAGTGGTGCGCAGGGGAGCGGAGATGGAGAGAAGAGGAGAGCGATGGAGCGGAGATAGAGAAGAGTGGATGCTCGGCATTTATTGACGTCCTGAACTTGTGCGCATCGACAGGTGTTGGCCGTGGAGTTAGTTCTCTGTCTCAATCAATACGGTCGTGGTGGTACTGATTATAGCTTTTTGCTTTATGTTCACTGTTTATAACAGCTTAGAGCAACTCCAGCAGGGCCCCTACTTGAGCCCTCAAAACTCAAATTTGAGGGCTTGAGCCAAAAAACGAGCTCCAGCAGAGCCCCTACTAGAGCCCTCAAATTTGAGGAGGCCCTCAAATCACCCTCCCACCCCTCATTCCTAGGGGCCCCCTACTCCGGCTCTCATTTTTCAGCTTTCCTCGTTTTTTTGTGGAACATTTGTGCTTTCAATTTAAATTCGGAACAAATTTGAATTTAAATTTGAATATTCGTATTTGAATTCGTATTTGAATTCATATTTAAATTCGGAATAAATTTGAATATTCGTATTTGAATTCATATTTGAATTCGGAACAAATTTGAATTTAAATTTGAATGTTATGTGATGAACTTTGTGCTTTCAATTTAAATTCGGAACAAATTTGAATTTAAATTTGAATATTTCGTATTTGAATTCGTATTTGAATTCAGAACAAATTTGAATTTAAATTTGAATGTTATGTGATGAACTTTGTGCTTTCAATTTAAATTCGGAACAAATTTGAATTTAAATTTGAATGTTATGTGATGAACTTTGTGCTTTCAATTTAAATTCGAAACAAATTTGAATATTCGTATTTGAATTCATATTTGTGATTTCAATTTAAATTCGGAATAAATTTGAATTTAAATTTGAATATTCGTATTTGAATTCATATTTGAATTCGGAACAAATTTTAATGTTATGTGATGAACTTTGTGCTTTCAATTTAAATTCGGAACAAATTTGAATTTAAATTTGAATATTCGTATTTGAATTCATATATTTAAATATTGTCCCTCATTGTGAAATCATAAATATTTTATTGTGTATTGTGCTTTTGTCCCATAGATATACATATAGTGTGTGAGGAAATAGAGGGAATTGAGAAGTAGGGGCTCTGTTTTGAGGGCTCCTGCTGGAGTGCAGCCCAGAAAACAGGGCCCTCAAAAGTAGGGAGAGCCCTCAAATAAAAAGTAGGGGCCCTGTTTTGAGGGTTACTGCTGGAGTTGCTCTTATAACTTTACCATGGCGAGTGCGGTTTTTGGCTGTCTGGTTGACTGGGGAGCCGCGCGGGGGAATGGGAATCCCGGCGAGGGGTTTATAACTTTGTACTGGCGCTGGAACCAGGAAGGTTCGGGGGCATCGCTTATTAATATCTTGGTTTATAGCTTTTATCATGACGAGTGTGGCACTTAGCGTTCGAAGAATCGTGGCCTAGAGTAGATTGGTTTTTGGCACACAGCGCTGCTTTCGTCTCTCGGATGGTTTTGTCGTGAGAATTGTGGCTTTGTCGTCGTCGTACAGCCCCCCTATGAATCTCTACTCCTTAAAAGGAGGAGTTTAAGGTGATGGTGTATTCTACACATATAGCCCCACATGTGGCCCATCCCACCCCCGAAAGCCGTTCGCTGCCCCCGCCCCCCATCCCCCATTTCCCGTGCGGCTGCCTCCCCCCGCACACGTCATCGCGCCGCCCTGAGGTCCTCCCCTCCCTCCTCCGCCGTCGCGCCGCCCTCGCCTCCTCCCCTCCCTCCGTCGCCGCGCCGCCCTCGCCTCCTCCGCTCCCTCCTCCGCCACCGCGCCGCCCGCGCCTCCTCCGCTCCCTCCGCCCTCACCACGTCCCCCCTCCCCCCGCGCCGCCGCCGCTCCTCCGCGCCCCCACCCTCCTCGCCAGCCTGCGCTCCCGCCCTCACCCCCCCCACCCCGCGCCGCCGCATCCTCCTCCCCGAACCGCCTCCCCCTCCCGCCGCCCTCGCCTCCTCCCCTCCCTCCGCCCTCACCACGTCCTCCCCCCTGCGCCGCCGCCGCTCCTCCGCGCCCCCACCCTCCTCGCCAGCCCGCGCTCCCGCCCTCACACCCCCCCCCCCCCGCGCCGCCGCATCCTCCTCCCCGAACCGCCTCCCCCTCCCGACGACCGAGCGACGACGAGCGGATCTGTTGTTCGACGCCCTCCCTCTCGCCGGCGGCAATGGCGACTCCCAACTCCGGCGGCATCCCCATCAAGATCAGCGATACTTGAGTTAGTGGATGGGATGATTACCTTAAGGAGTAGCCTCTTATCAGATTATGATGGTTGATTAGCCAAAACAACTGGTCTTTTTTTTTGCGAAATATCTTAAACAGCATATGATTTTGATTGGGTAGAACATGCTGATTTATGGGTCAATTTGTGAGTTTGATGTATGATTTGCAGATTGATTCGGTTAGTAGCTGGCACATCACCTCCTTGCAGTGGATTAATGATATGACGCACGACTGGATATTTGAATTGGTGTGCTGGTACTTCAAATTTTGCTGATTTTATTGGGGATGTTGCTATTAATATGTAAGTGTTGGTTGGCTAGCTGAGGTAGAATGGAGTAACATAATGTTAGATTCAAGTAATTTGTTCAAAATGCGATATTTTCTTGTGGGTCAGAGCTGGATAACTGATAACATCGGGGGCTCCACTAATACCTTTTCTGTTCTTATACAATCTGCTAAACACTTAAGTTTACTAAAAAAAATTTCTCTATGTGTTAAGTTTACTAAAAAAATTTCTCTATGTGTTGTGTTCTTAGGGCTCAGCCCGGTAAGAAGAAGAAGAAGGACACGACATGGCGCGTCTTCTCACTGAAGGAACTACATTCAGCGACGAACAATTTCAATTATGATAGCAAGCTTGGTGAGGGTGGGTTCGGCAGTGTGTACTGGGGCCAGCTCTGGGATGGATCACAGGTGCAATGTTCCTTTTGAAAAAGAAAATGAAATGTAAGAATCTTGCGTTTTTGGTATTGTCGGTACTTGGTAGGAACAGGACAATGTAACGAGCAAACTGCAGCGACTTTCTAAAACAATTCCACACTGACAAGTAAAATGTGGCAACATAAAACCATCACATACAAAGCTTGATGGGTTGATGAGTAGATAGATGAAGGATTCTATAACTTTTGAATTGAAGGATCACATCCAGTGAAAAAACTCACAACCTCAAAGAAATTCATGCTATCAACTTCTGGACTTTGTAGTGTGTTATTTTTGCTATACTGTGCTTTAATAAGCTTGAAATTGGCCCATTGCCTTTTCCGAATTTTGACACACAAATATCCAGATATGCTGCATGACAGCATGAGAACGTTCATAAAGATACGTACAACAAAAGATAATTTTAAGTAGTACATTCACTAGATAATATGAACCTGATTGCTCTGAATAACATCACAGAATTAGGAACCATATATGCATATTGTAAAAAGGACTTTATTCAACCAAAATACAATTCTAACTTCATTATTTGGTTTTGAAAAACTTTTTTCTAGCCCATACCTACCAACTGCAAACTACTGGCGGTGAACAGCAAATTATCAAGCATTCCCTGTTTATAAACAGATCTGTTGTGTCTTAGTAATTATGACTAGAATTATGTTGTGACTTAATGAAATTTTGCATTAGGCTAAATGCAACTATGAAACTGGCTAAAGGAAAAGGTTTACTACATCTGGGTTGAATGCCTTCCTTGGGTATAAAGGGCTCAGTTGCTGGGAAATTCTATTTGACTAGAAGAAATTCTCAAACATAGAACATGTACTCCTTTGTTAACAAGAAATACAAGCTTGTATTAACCACTTACATAAACAAGCAACTCTAATTTTACTAAGGAATGAACAGTACGTAAGGGTTGCAGAAACCAACACTAACAAACCAGTCACTACCACTCACAAGTTACAAGGAACCTCGCTAAGTTATACATGATAGTCACCAATTTAAACTAACTAGCTGAATGCCCGTGCGTTGCTACGGATTTTAAAATTTTATCATACTATATGTTCTAAAATTAACGAGTGGTAAAATTTGTTGAAACGTGCATATAAATATGTTCTAATTTTTTTAAATCCGTAACAACACACGGACATTCAGCTAGTTATCTTCCATTTCTCTCATGAATTCTTGTACCTGCGCGTTCGACAACAGTATTAATTTAGAGCGTAAACTGTACCAGATGTGCTTATACTACTAAACTTTCTATTTTTGGGTTGTCCAAGGCACAAAGGGTGCTTGTACTGGCAATACTAGTAGTACCCTTTTGTTTCAGTTACATGCCTTCGCCTTAATTGGTTCAGTCACTAGCATTGATTAACGTACTAGCGTCACTGGTCGTGTGAGTTTCCTCCTAAGTTGTGACGTTAGCTGGGCCCCACTTGTCTTGAGCTCTCTCGTGTTAGCATCTGTTCCAAGATTGCGATAGGTTGCAAATTGGTATGTGGATGAGTCAGCTTTGATGATATGCATAATTTTCAGTTGCCGTTTGCTTTGCTTTCTGTTGACAAGTGGTTATGTTAATAGCCCCGTTCTTTTTTAGTTTTTGATTTTTTTTATATTAACTAACTTATAAACAGAGTATCTTTTTAAGATGTGATCTACTAGTTAATTATAGTACATACTGTACCGACTTCATTTATATCGGCAAAAACTACACGTGAGTTTCTGTTACTTATAATCTCTTACATGAATAGCTTAAAAACCATAAGTTATAGCCAAAAACCGTAAACCGTAGCAAAAAAAAAAGTTCAGTATTAATTCAGATCTGAGGCTGTTGACTGGGTCATAGAAGGCGGAGGCATTGGATGACTTGCAATCAACAGTTGTGATCGGTATTGACGTTTGCTTTCCCTCTCCTCGCCAAGACTCTACCTCCGCCTCGCCGGCTCCGCGCGCGCTCGTCCCGCTTGATGCTGGCCGTCTGCGCGCGCCACCGGCCCGGCAAGCTCCCGCATCCCCCGGAGCCGGCGCCGCTCTCCGGGAATCGAGTCGCCTGGGTCGCCGGCAGGTGGTGGTGGCGCCCGTCCACGGCGGCGGCTCGCCATGGCGTCGCCGCGCTGGCGTCCTCCTTCAATTCCCGGATCGGGCTCGACTCCCAGGTTCGTTGGCTCCCTCGCCGTTATTGAGCATTCCGTCCAACAGTTGGGGGCGGCTCGGGACGCGCTCGCGGCGTCTTGTCTTGAGCCTTCTTTAGAAAATTTCATGGCTGATGCATGTGCTTGTTCACCTTGTAGTTAATCGTGGTTCTTGTGGGCACTAAATCAAACGGTTTGTGAGATGCTAGAAATGAGCTAGAATTTTGTTTCTTGTTTGATTGGATCGATAATCCCCTATGAATTTGCAGTTGTTAGTTTCGTTGTGTCTTAGATGAAATTATTCTATATTAATTGATGAAATGGTTTCATGTAGAATTTTCACACAAAGGACTTGTCCCAGCTGTTGTGGGTGGGTCCGGTGCCCGGTGACATCGCAGCGATTGAGGCGTACTGCCGCATATTCCGTGCCGCGGAGCAGCTCCACACTGCGGTCATGTCGGCGCTCTGTGATCCAGAGACAGGCGAGTGCCCCGTGTGCTACGATGTGCAATCGGAGGACCTGCCGGTGCTGGAGGACAAGGTGCTGTGAGAGCATGCAGGTTGCTCTTGTCAGCTACCTCGTACCGACTGAGTCCCGGGGGTTGGATATATGGAGGAGGCTGCAGAGGTTGAAGAACGCCTGTTACGATATGGGTTTCCCAAGGGCTGATGGTCATCCCTGTCCGACATAGTTTGCAAATTGGTTTCCAGATGATTCAGCGACAGATGAGTTGGAGGTTGCATTCTGGAGGGGAGGGCAAGTCAGTGAGGAGGGACTGGAATGGTTATTGGCAGAGGGATTCAGAACAATTGTTGATCTCCGGGAGGAAGATGTTAAAGATGATTTATACCTTTCAGCAGTTCAGGAAGCTATCTCATCTGGCAAGTTGGTGGTGGTGAATATAGGCATGTTCTTTTAGGTTGTAACTTATGGTTTTTGGTTGAAATTTTGGATTTTGGCTGTTTACGAGAGAAAGTATAGAGAGACACTCGTTTGACATTTTGATTGATCTAAATGAAATCAATATAATATCTACTACAATTGACTTGTAGCTTTTTCTTAAAAAGACACTCTATTTGAAAACTAGTTAGTGTAGAAAAACTAAAAGCTAGAAGTTGAAAAGAACAGGCCCTATGCCTGTTGAGATCGGGACTGCGCCCTCTGCCGAACAGGTTCAGCAATTGTGTCAGATGGTGCGAAGAAGCCAATATATCTTCATAGCGAGGAAGGGGTCAGTATGTCACTCGTGCTGAGAGACTGGCTACCCAAAACCAATAATTAAATGGGATTGGTAAGGTCCTAAAGAATGATTATACAGAGCAGCACACAAGCAGCCCAAGTTCCTCAAAACAGTGGTGAAAACGGTACACCAGTGGAATCTGATAGAACCATGAATGATGGGGAAACATGTGACGTAGACAATAGAAATAGCACGTCGTAATCTGGAAATCACTAATTCCCTTCCCAATGATCAAAGCACTGAACATGGAGAAATGCATGGCACCAGGACAGAACTTCTGTCAGACTTTAGACTGGAGAGTAATCCTCTTAAGGCACAATTTCCTTCTTGCGATGTTTTCTCCAGAAAGGAGATGTCCAACTTTTTTAGAAGCAAAATAGTTTATCCAAAATCTGTTTTGAACTCTCGGAGACGATCAAGTAGCTTGCTGGTCTCAAGGAGAAAACAAAATCTCAGTGCTGAACACAATGGAGCTATTAACTATGAAGCTGCAGAGTTTAGGATTCTGAAAAGTTTAATTTGGGCACCGTCTGTAAATGGGGCACCGTTTAACAATGATTATGTTCTCTCAGTTGCTTCAGGTATTACTAATGGGAAACCATCCAACAATGGATCCCCCTCACCTGTTGAAGAAAAGGAAAGGGCAGCTTCAGTGATAACTGTTGATCCTAGACATCTAATACCATCACAAAAACCCGCTGAAAAGAATGGCGCCCCTGGAGAGAAACTCATCAGATCTTGTTGATGGTAATATGTGGGCCTCTTCAACTGGTGTTGTTAGACTTCAATCGAGAAGAAAAGCGGAGATGTTTCTAGTACGTACAGACGGATTCTCTTGCACTAGAGAAAAAGTAACAAAATCATCTTTGGCTTTTACTCATCCTAGCCCCCAGAAACATATGTTTCTAGTACGTACAGACGGATTCTCTTGCACTAGAGAATTTCAGGGGGAAAAGGGTAGATAATAGAACAGTTCCTCCAGAATTTCTGTTGTGATCCTTTTCTGCCACCTATGCTTGGGTAAGGATCAGATCAGGACTTCACCGTTGCATTGATAAAAAAATCAACGAGCATAAAGTTGCTTTAGAAGCAAAAGATAATTGTTGTGGCTACTATGGTTCTTCACAACTTCATTCGTGAGCATGGGGTGAAGACTTGGACTTTGCTCGCTTCGATTGTGATCCAAACTTTGTCCCGACAATACCCGAAAGGTATAACAAATATGTAGCTCCATCAAATGGGTCTACTATGGAACCCAATGCTCCTACTATAGATGCATTCCGTGATGAGTTGGCAACCGCTATTTCTCTAGCTTGGAGCTAGAATTATGTATCGGAACACTTGCATTCGTAGTCATTTTGGTTTAAACTACTCTCTAGTTATCTATGGACAATTATTTGTATTCGAATGATGGACTTTGTTAATTATCTATCATGCACGTTGCAATTTATGGGACAAAAGGATTGAATTATTTGACCAAAATATTTGTTTTTTGGTTTTCTCAAATAAATTAATTGCGATTATAATATTTTACATCATATTTCAATTGGCAACAAAAAAAATTCAGTTACATATGCTCCGCAGACATCAAAACATACACCGAACATCATTCAGGGGCACATTGGACCTTTCTCAGGCAAACTTCACATTCCTGGAGCTGGAGCTAGCTGCATGCCAAACAGGACCACCTGCTCCAAGAACTCCACAGTGAAGCTGCTCCTTGATGGAGTTGGTGGAGCAGAGCTGAAAAAACTGGAACAGAGCAGTCCCAAATAGGCCTAAGTCTCCCGCCTTTGACACACATGACTCCTCTCCACCACTCGTCTCTCTCTGAACGCCTGTCCCTCTCACTCCACCAGAAGCCGGAGCTAGCCGGCCGAATCCGGGCAGGGTCCGCGGGCGCAGCCTGCGCAGTGGTGACGGGATCCGGACTCGTCAAAGCGAGGCGGCGAGGTTGTATTGGGAGGGAGTCGGAGGCCTGGGGGCGGCAGCGCGGGCGCGAAGGCTGGGAAGACGGCGGCGGCCGAAGGGGATGCCAGGTGGGAGACGGCGGCAACTTCGGGGAGATCGGATCCGGACGGATCCGACGATGGGGAGCCCCGATTCGGCGGCGGGGAGGATGGGAGTGCGGCGGCGCGGGCCAGGGCGGCTTTGGAGTGGCGGGGGGCGGATCCGGAGTCGGCAACGAAGAGGGAAGACGGCGGCGTGGAGGAAGCCGGACCTGGCCTTGGCGGTGCCGGAGAGCGTGCGCGGGCGCCCGGGCGACGGGGCGGGCGCAGACGGCCGAGACGGTGGTGGCGAGCGTGCGTGGCGACCGGCAGCCGGGAGATGGCCGCCCCCGGGAGTGGAGACACTTCTCCCAGGGGCAGTGCAACGAAGATATGGTTGGCCGCTGGAAAACCTAAAGTTTTGATACCATGTTATGAATATTGTGTATATATTCAAGAGACGCAATGGACAATATATATAGAGTACAAAGGGGACATAAGATTTAACCCTAGTACAATAGGAAATACCAGTAATACCCTTAACACATATATATTGCTTATCATTCATATATCAATTACTCTGCATTTCTTTCTTGTATCTGGTAGCGAAATGTAGCTGAAGTCATCTAATAATAGACTGGAAGACTAAAGTTCCTACTTGTGAATGATGTATTGTTTGCACACATAATGAATTTTGGGCTAGAGAGGTTTTTACTTGAAATTCATGTTCCGAAGGCACTTACCTTTTTAAGTTGTTCAGTACTGAGTACAGCATAAATTTGTAGTAAAATGTGGGACTACATAGAATTAATTGAAAGCTTTTTAGTATTGTATCAGAGAGATCATTAGTTAGTGAACTAATATAATAATTTCTCTGATAGTTTGGAAATGCTCTGAGTTTACATTGTAGAATGATTTGCATCGATCAACAAGTGCTGATTAAAAGGGTTTGCTTTAAAATTAAAATAAGCTGTATGAAGCCCTGGGATACACCAATGGGGATATCTGGCCAGTTATTGAATTGCTTGGAGAACATAACCCTTTTTGTCTTTTTGATATGAATTGGATTAAATGGTAGGTCTCATTTCATGGTAGGAATAATCATGGGTGCAACTTTAGAAATTTGTGGTTATAGTTACTGCTAAACATTTCACAATATGTATAACTCATGCAGGGTATGCTCTTTGGCAACATATCTTTGGAAATGTCAATGTTGGCAGTGAGATTTAGTTCTCTTTTTAAAGCTGTTTAATAGTTACTTAGGCTATAAATTTCATGTACTTCTACCTAATTCACTTCTTTGTTTGGCAACAGACTTAGCATTTGATCTGCTATAAACTTCCAATTACTTTCTTTTCAGGTTGCTTCATTTCTGCATCATCAGGAAAAGATGAATGTTCTTGTGGAGCCTGATGTTCATGATATATTTGCAAGAATTCCTGGTTATGGTTTTGTGCAAACCTATACTCAAGATACCAGGTACAAATAAAATACATTTAAGTTTGTGATGAGTGAATGAGTTATAAGCTGTATATTAATTTCCATATTGCTATTTACTAACAATACTTTGTACTAAAAATCAGTGACCTTCATGAGAGAGTTGATTTTGTCACATGCTTGGGTGGTGACGGAGTTATTTTGCATGCATCAAACCTATTTAGAACTTCTGTACCACCAGTTGTCTCTTTCAATCTTGGATCTCTTGGATTTCTGACATGTGTATGTTTCAAGCACCACTTAGAAATAAATTCATCATTATAACCTGTGTTTTGTCAAATCTAAGCATGCTATTATTTGCTTCACCTCAGTTCGAAGGTTTCAGACAAGACTTGAGAGCTGTAATCCATGGGAACAATGCGCTTGGAGTTTGTATAACCCTTAGAATGCGTCTACGTTGTGAGATCTTTCGCAATGGAAAAGCAATGCATGGAAAAGTGTTTGATGTCCTAAATGAAGTTGTTGTTGATCGGGGTTCTAATCCATACCTTTCCAAAATTGAATGCTACGAGCATAACCACCTTGTCACTAAGGTATGATATGCAGAAATATTAGAAAATTAGTCATCTCTCTTTGCGCCTTTTTGCTTCCGCTTGGAAAGTTTAATGGATGGAACCTTGAGGTTAGGCCTTCTCTGAAATGTATTATGCTTGACAAAGTTTAGGCGAACTCTTATGCCTGGAGATTATATTTTGTTGTTCTATACTAGCCTTTATTTAGAAATTCCGGATTATTTTAGTAATTTTACTTTGTATCTGATTTAACTCAAACTTATGTTTGAATCTGACGGGAAATATATCTAGGTTCAAGGAGATGGGGGTGATAGTAGCAACAACAACTGGCAGCACGGCATACTCTACTGCTGGAGGTTGGCTCAATGGTAGGTTTATTCTTACAAAAGCATTATCCTTTGTGATGAGGACATTCCGATTGGTCCGATTACATGATCACGAGCTAAAAAGATTAAGCAATAAGTGAACTCGCTCCTAATTAAATTTGACTTTAATTTACATGAGAATTGACTACTACCTAATGCTAGTATTTTAATTGGTCTTAGGTTTTTGCATGAGGAGACGTTGGGATACCGAAGTCAGAAGAAATTAATCGAGCAAGAAAATCAAGCAAGTGCATGTGGACGAGACAAAAGATAAAATGAAAGAAATACATGCAAGCATCTATGTGCTGCGTGTGTGTGTGTTATATGCCGTAAGGATTGAGTGTTGCTGCCTTTTAGAAAGTAATGGAGGAGAGAGGAGTTAATGCGGATTAATTTTGGCTATGTGCCATGTTTTTGGGCCAGACTTCTTTGAAGCGGCCATGTAATCGAAACCCAGGTCCAGTCAGTTGTATCACATACCGTGTTTAAGTCCAAATAGTAGTCTCACTTGGATTCGGATCCATAGGAGTAGTATCACTTGGATTCGGATCCATAGGTCGAGTCAGCCAAGCCAAGGCCTTTAAATTCTGTAGTTGCCGAACATTGTAAACAGACCACAAAGAAAAATCAATCTAATTTTTTTAGAGAGTTATACGCTTGTTCTTCCTAGGGTTTATCATACGATTGCAACTTAGAGGGGAATTGAGAGCTCTCTACTCGTCGTTCTTGTGTTTCCTTGTAATTGGCCGGAGCGACGACCCGTCTACTTAGTGATCAGGTAGACGGGATCACGAGCGTGTGGTTAGGTGAATTCTTTTGTTCTAACAGCAACCTGCGCCATGAAAAGGTTGCTGTTCTAATAGTGGTTGGCGCCATCGATTCTTCAGATTGCACGGATTTAAATTGTCTTCATCGATCCTACGCCGTGAAGATCGAGCAATCCTCCGCATCACTTTGTTACATAATGGCATGTGGCAAATGAATATTTCTCTTTGATGAAGCACATGCCTATAAGAAAAGATGATATTTTGGTTATAATTATAAAAATAAAACTTCTATGTTTTAATGCACCCTGTGTTGAAGTATAAGTATTGAATATTGTATTATAGTCGTGGAATAGAAGTGTGCTATAATTATTTTTTTAATTACGTTAGCCTGGTCTTGAACTCAAGACCTTTTAACTCTGATATTATATTGAGTCATATGCATCAATCAGTTCACCCAAATGCATAAGTTGATGAGAAAACACAGATAATTTATTTATAGTTCAACACCATATAAATGTTTAAAGAAGCAATGATGAGGAACATCTGGAATTATCCTTGCTTTCCATTTCCCACTGGTTAAGTTTGTATACACAGCATTTAGCCATTCCCCATTTAAGAATAATAAGAACAGTCAGTCTCCATTACCTATGAACTAAATTGCCAGTTTTCTCTTAATTTGTCATCCGCAATATTTAATATTCAATCTGGTTGCTGCGCTGAAGATCGTTTTTTTAGAGGGGGGGGGGGGGGGGGGACTCTGCACCGAAATTCCAATGTGGCATTTCGAAACTAAATAATGAGAAATAAAGTTATGGCATGCCTGTTTACTTTTCTAGTGGTGTTGCATTCAAATGAATTCCATGAAGTGTACTTTTGAGCACTATGCAATGGCATGATGTGCGTTTGGTAGCCTTTTCATTTGTGCAAGTCAACTGTTTCCTTTCCCATGAATACTTGCATGTATCAATCGAGCAGAACAGTTATTTACTCTGATCATTGTGGTTTTGTGCTGTCTAGGCCCATCCAAATGTTCCATGTATGCTGTTTACTCCAATCTGCGCGCACTCTGTCATTTAGACCCGTCATCCTTCCTGACTCCGCACAGCTTGAATTGCTGGAATGGAACAACTGATCTCCAATAGATGAAACGTGAAATGTCTATTGTTTTCATGTAATCTTATTATCCTATCCTTAAACATGAATGCTTTGTATGTATATGTTTTATCCCACAATATCATGGCCTTGCTTTACTGAGTAATTTTGCGCTCTTATGTTGCGGAACTGCCATTGCATTTGCAATTTGACCAGATCCCAAATGATGCGAGAAGTAACGCGTGGGTATCATTCGACGGCAAAAGGAGGCAGCAACTATCATGTAAAGACCAGTAACCGAAAAAATCGGTTGGTATTAATTTTTGATTTTCGAATTTTGGTTGGTTATTTTTGGGTTTTTCAGTTACCAGCATTTTTGGGGTTACCGGCCGATTTTTCCGGTTACCGGTTCCAAAATATCTCAAAATTCAAAATTTAATTTTCAAATTGTGACTGATTTTTTACCGGTTTTTACGGTAACCGACCGTCGACCGGAATTTCTTACGGTTCCAGTTTTTGGAACCTTGGTCAGCACCCGCTCCCAACTGTTAATAAGTCCGACCAAACTGCTAACTGGTTCCGTAGCTTGATCAGGTGCCTGAACTGGAACGAGAGATTGGACCAGAAGGTGCTCTTGACACTAGAAGCCCCTGTACATACGTAGCTGTGCACATAGATATTTTTTTTCTTCTGATCACATGTATAACACCTGCAACATACAGCACACGAGCAGCTCGGCTTATTGACTAGACTGCATATGACACGATTGACAGCTCTTGTATTTATCTGCTATGTAAATCAACAGCATAGTCCGTTATTTCTGGGCCTAGCAGAAGATGACAGCGCATGAAGAGCACTTGATGCCATAATGTTTTCTACAACTGTATTTTTCGATCCACGTCCTAATGAAAATTCCATATCTTCAGCTTCACTTTTTTGCTCAAGCATATATGCAACCAAGGTTGCTGATCCTAGATAAGATCACTTTGGTGTAATCTGTCCGCCGTGTAATCTGTTGTAGTCTCGACACACATTGAGTATAAAATCATGTCATGCCGCAGCCCTTTGGCTTGCGAGTGTTTCCTCAACCAAACCTATAGTCTCAGTATTTTTGACATGAGAAAGAAAACTAGAGAAAGGGGAGGTGTAAATTTCACATTGCAGCGATGGATTGGTAGTTTGTTCGTGTGTGCAATGATCTCCGTGTAAACGAACTCACGCTGACAAGGACGGCTTTGATCACTATTGCTTTTTCTTTTTCTTGAACGGGAAATAGTGAGGAGAGCCCTACTTAAATATATTAAAAATAAAGGAGAGAAAGAGACAACTAAGAACAGAAAAAGACCACTAAACCCTAACCAACCATTTAACTAGGAGTGGCAACATTTCTTTAGAAGCCCTTTCTTTCAAAAACGTTAAATCACCATTGCTTCATGAAAGAAGTCATGGCGCAAGTGGGACTGGCTAACAGCCTCTGCATTGCAAAGTTGAAAATGAGATGTGTAACATCTCGCCCACCCTCTGGACCCAGAATGCTACCACCATTGCATATTCTTACCATTCCATCAACTACTAGAAAATTATAAGCCAACACTAATTTATTTATGTTACAGTGACTAGATACATCATAGCATTTTTAGCTATTACTCTAGCAAACTAGTAGAGTCTAAACTATACTGACAAAAGGTGGTACAAGGAGTGCGGCTGGTTTGTGAAATTATTCATATGCTACTCCCGCCCGTGCATGACGTCCTCAACAGTCACCTAAAAAATAACAAAGTAAGGGTGAGTCCACAGACTCAGCAAGTACAAAGCAAAACAGTAAATAACAGGTTCACAAATCAGTCTATAACCATCACAGTTTCAATCACCATTCGTTTTCATTTAATCTCTTTAAGTTCTTATCAACCATTCATTATGCATATGCACATGCACTTCTCTCTTATCACTTTAGCCTATGCCGGTATAGCAGAGCGAGCACTCGTCGATGCTCACCCAGGCCCGCCCTGTTTCCATGCAGGGATCATAGTAGCCCGTTATTTTCATACGGGGACCTCAATCTCCACCCCCGTGGAGCGTCCACACAAAGTGGACCAATGATACCACAATACTATCTTTTTTTCATGACATGCATGCGATGCAAGTTCTCCATTTATGCATATTAACATGTCATGTCTCAACAATCATCATTCATCATTCCTTATCATGCATCCAGAATTAGTTAACTTACCACAACATGGTAAGCAATGCACCATTATTCATCTAACAACAAACACTACCCAAATTTACCGCTTTACCATGCACTTGCCTAGTTAGTCTTGGGGACGATGCGTGGATGGCTCTGACCTGGGACCTCCACCTCTACAGACGTCAGCCCGACTCAACACATCATATCTAAACCAGTGCTTAAGCGAGCGAGACAACTCTACGCGCATAACCCGACTCTGGCATAGAATGCATGGGGCTAAGGACCCATCGTGCAGGTACCGAACGCCGGATCTGCCGGCGCCGCCAACTTTCCCCAGCGTCGCCCCTGGCCCGGCTGCTGACGCCGTGGCTCAGCCTCCCCCGACCTCCTGACCATCGGCCTACCCCCATGGTCGACGTTGCCAGCCATCGGTGCCTAGCATCGACCACAGCCCTAGCATCGTCCCCCCCCCCCGTGGGTTTGAGCTCGCCGGCCGGCCACTCCTACTAATACCAGGACAGTCCTCCTCCCTCCCCTTCTACTTCTCACATTTTGTTTTAGCTACTAAATTTGCCTTACTCTAATCATGCTTACACCTGGTCTTGGGTATGCCTACGGGCCGCCATGACGGAACTTGGTAGGGAGGCATGCACCGGGGAGCATGTCCTCCTTTCCAAGGGCACACGGCGGCGCCTACGGGCTCGTCGCCGAGGGTGTGTCGTGGCTAAGATGGCTGTGAGGGTGCTTGAGTGAGGAGACCTACTTGCTTTTGCTGGGGTTCTCGGCGATCGTGGATGTCCCCTGTTGACGTCGATGCCGTCCTCTCGCGCTCGGCTTGTCTGAGCTTCTTCGGGTCTCCTTCCTTCTTGCCCTTCTCCTCCTTGCTCTCTTTCTTGGCTTCAGTTGGCGTCTTGGTGGCTGAGGCTAGAATGGTGAAGGAGGAGGTGAAATGGCTTTGTGTTGGCTTGTCTACTTAAGAGGGCATGGTCATTACTCTTTTTGTGCAATACCACTTTTGCCCTTCCCATTTAGCCTTGGCTGGTTATGGGCATCATGGACCTTTTGGTCCAAAGGCAGCCCTACACTGTTTGGGGCTTTTCTACTGCGGCAAGTAAGTCGGTAAAAGGTAAGAATGGAATTTCCTACCGAATGATGAGAACCCAAATGCGAGATGGTGCCGACCGTCCTTGGATGGTCTGGGAACCTCATCGAGCGCTATTTTTGTTCGGCATTCTAAAAGTCGATGGGTCTGACGACAAAACTCTACTTAATTTTCTTTATTCTCCCTTGGATTGTTTTCATTCCATGTATTTCTTCCCTTTTCATTTCAGTGGCATTACATTGTACCTCCCTTAACAGAATTCGACCCCGAATTCTAGCATTCAACAATATGCACGAAAGAACAAAATGAAATGAACTACACATAACATAACATTAACTCATACCCATGGAGAACAAATCCAGGTACTTCTCGCGCATGCGAGACTCCAACTTCCATGTCACTTCTTGCTCAAACTGATGTGTCCAAAGTATTTTAACATACTTTATCATTTGATGCCTCAACACTTTCTCTGATCTCTCCAAAATCTGAACTGGACGGGACTCAAAGGTGAGGTCTTGCTTAAAGGACACCGATACTAACACAATCTCATGCTTTAGATCTCACAAGTACTTTCTCACCATAGAAACATGGAACACATTATGCACTCCTCGCATGGACTCAGGGAGATCCAAGTAATATGCCAACTTTTCAATCCGTGCCAGAATTGGAAATGACCTAATGTATCTTGGGCTAAGCTTCCCTTTGGTACCAAATCGCACTATGCCTTTAGTGGGAGATACTCTCAGGAGCACCTGATCCCCCACTTCGAACTCTAGTTCTCGCCTCCTGACATTTGCGTAGCTCTTTTGCCAACTCTGGGCAGCTAGCAGATTCTGTCTAATTTCCGCCACTTGTTCTACTATTTGTTGGACCCAATGCAGGCCTAGAACAACCTTCTTGCCCATGGCATCTCAACATAGTGGCGATCTACACTTCCGCCCATACAGAACCTCAAATGGTGCTGCCCGAACACTGGAGTGGTAGCTATTGTTATAGGCAAACTCTACGAGTGCCAAATGATCCTCCCAGTTACCCTTCCATGACAGAACATAGGACCTCAACATATCCTCCAGTGTCTGAATGGTGCGTTCGGACTGTTTATCCGTCTGTGGGTGGAAAACAGTACTAAACTGGAGTTTCGTGCCCAGAGCGCCCTACAAGATCTCCCAAAACTTGGAGACAAACTTGGCGTCTCTGTCCAAAACTATGGTCTTAGGCACACCATTCAACCTTTCTATTTCTTGCACATAGATGGGTGCCAACTCACTCGCCGAGTTCATTGTGCGAATGGGGATGAAGTGCGTGGACTTACTGAATCGGTCCACCACTACCCAAATCGCATCCTTACCTCACTGGGTACGAAGTAAGCCGACTACAAAATCCATGGTGACATCATCCCATGGCCACTGAAGAACCTCCAAAGGCTGCAATAGCCCAATGGGGTGCTTGTGCTCAGCCTTCACTTGCTGGCAAACCCCACAAGGTGTCATATACTTGGCGATGTCCACTTTCATCCTCTTTAACCAGAAGCTCTTTTTGAGATCACGATGCATCTTGGTCTCACCAGGATGCACCGTGTATGGGGTACAATGAGCTTCTCTCAAAATATCATCCTTGACTTGAGCCTTCTACGGCACGAAAGGCGGCCTTTCTACAGCAATGCAACTAAGTCATCAAGGCTGAATTCCCGTTTTTCCACCAAAAAGCCGCATCCTCACTTGCTGAAGCAACCGATCATGCTGTTGCGCCTCCTCTACTCTCTTCGGAATTTCTGATTCCAGCAACAATTGCATCTTAGCGAAACAATAGGAAATTCCCATCTACTCAAAGTCAGTAATGAGATAACCTAGAGTGAAGGGTTCCATCTTGCGACTAAGGGCATTCGCAACCACATTTGCCTTGCCCGGATGGTACTGAAGAGTGAGATCATAGTCCTTAATCAGCTCCAACCACCTCCTTTGCCTCAAATCAGCTCCTTCTAAGTGAAAATATATTTGAGGATTTTGTGGTTAGTAAAAATATCACAAGACTCTCCATACATGTAATGCCTCCAAATCTTTAGAGCAAAAACTACTGCGACAAGCTTTAAATCATGAGTAGGGTAGATCTGCTCATGTTTCTTCAATTGTCGCGAGGCATACACAATCATTTTGTTATCTTGCATGAGCACATAACCCATACCCATTTGTGAAGCATCCGAGTAGACCACGAAATGCTTCCCTAGCTCAGGAAGTGTGAGAACAAGAGCAGTTACCAACTTCTCTTTAGAGTATAAAAACTGCGCTCACATTCATCGGTCCACTAGAATTTCACACCCTTTCACATGAGTTGAGACATTGGCTTGGCAATGATGAAGAAGTCTTTCACAAAGCGCCGATAATAACCAGCTAGGCCAAGAAAACTTCTTACTTATTTAACATTAAATGGCCTCTTCCAATCCACGATGGTAGAAATCTTGCTTGGATCTACTGAAATGCCTTCCTGGTTAATTACATCACTCAGAAAGCTTACTTCAGAAATCTAGAACTCGCACTTCTTCAATTTGGCAAAGAAATGATTCTTCCTCGGAGTCTCAAGCACGAGCCTCAGATGATGCTCATGCTCTTCCTCTATCTTAGAATAAATCAGGATATCGTCGATGAACACCACTACAAAGTCATCCAGATACTTGTGTAGCATACTGTTCATCGTCTCCATGAAGACAACAGGGGCATTCGTCAGTCCAAAGGACATAACTGTAAACTCATAGTGCCCATATCTTGTGAAGAAAGCTGTCTTTTCAATGTCTTGCTCCTGCACTCGGATTTGATTATACCCAGATTGTAGATCAATTTTGGAGAACACCTTCGCTCCTTTCAATTGATCAAACAGGTCCTCGATACGAGGTAATGGGTATTTATTCTTGATGGTCACTTGATTGAGAGCACGGTAATTTATACACATGCGCCAACTCCCATCCTTTTTCTCAGTGAATAGGACAAGGGCTCCCCAAGGTGACACACTACGATGAATCAAGCCCTTAGACAACAACTCGTCCAATTGCTTCTTTAACTCTTCTTGCAGGGGTCGTGCCAACCGGTAGGGGGACATGGAAATAGCTCTTGTGTCAGGAACAAGATCAATTCTAAACTCCATATCTCGCTTGGGTGGCATACCTGGAAGCTTTTCAGGAAACACATCGGGATACATACACACCACAGGAATATCCTCAATGTGCAAAGGCGCACTTAGCTTCTCCGCAAGTGCTAGGAGTAACCCAGACTTCATTATTCGTCGGCTAGGGAACAGGCTGGCCAACACAAAGAGGGAACACGTGGGTGTATTCCCCTAAAAGATTATCTCCTTCCCTGAAGGAGTTTGCAATGTAACTGTTCTTCAGAAGCAGGAAATTACGGCCTAGTAGCAATGCAACTAGTCCATGCCAAGGATAACATCAAAAGGCTCTAACTGAATAACCATGAGATTGACAACAAATTCCTCGCCATCTATTGCATCCACACAGCCAGGGTATACTGTGGAGCTAGCAATGATACTCCTTGGGGTACTAACCATAACCGATTGGGAAATTTGCTGGACACTCAACTTGGCCTTTCTAACAAACTCCCGGGGACACAAACGAATAGGTAGCATCGGAGTCGAAAAGAACAAGGGCTTCACATGAGTCCACTAACAGGGTACCTGTCACCACGTCAGGTTGACCCACGGACTCAACAGCAGGCAGTAAGTAAACTCTGGGTGGTGTCGGGGCAGCAAGAGCCCTGACGCTCTGCTGTGGCAGCAACAGCACTGGAGGCGGTGTATCATGCCAAAATAGAGGAGTCGGTGCAGGATGCCAGTAATACCCAGTGGGTGGGGCCCAGGAAAGAGGGGGCTATAACACAGGGGCAGCCGTCATCATCTGGACTGACCCCCAAGGTGTAGCATTTGATGAAGATGAAAATACTGGCTCCCACTTGATGATGCTAGCGGGATTCTATCGACAAACCATCATTTTGTGCTCCGCTTGGCCACAATGCCGACAGTTCCCCATCCAGGAACACTCAGCAACATGGTGCCCATCACCACACTTGAAATAGATCATGCCCTGTCGAAATAGATCATGCCCTGTCCTGGGATAAGACGATAGGCTGGGGTCACCAATGAAGAACGAGGCACTGAAGAAGACGACCTCAAAATCTTGGACTTGGATGAATGTGGGGGACGCTGGCCCCACTTGGATTTCTTAGGAGCAGGCCGCTGAGATGACCCACCCCCTTCAGTGATCTTCTCTTCTAGTCACCACCAGAAGCGCTCAGACCACCAGAGGTTGCAGCCCTTTAGTGAGCTGCATCTCCATCTCCATCCCTCTGGCTTACTCTACCACGAACCTAAAGTCACGTGGCACAGTAGCTCCCATAACATGCCGAAACTCAGGGTTGAACCCTCGGCAGAACCTTTTGGCCTTCTCAAGGTCATTGCTCGCGACCGATGGCTCCCTGTACGAAGGTCGACGGGGCGACCTCCATACTCTCCACTAAAGAATCTAGGTAATACTTCTCCTTGAACTACTCGGTGAAGATTTCCCAAGTAGCGGGACCTTGGGCAGGGGTCCTGGCTGAAAGAACCCCTTCCCACCAGATGTCTGCCTAACCCTTCAATTGGAAAGCCACATAGCGAGCTTTCAACTATGAGCTCATCTCTTAGGCTTCGAATTGCCTCTCCATATAGTGCAACCAATCTGTAGCTTGGACTGGTGTACCCGTACCATCAAAGGTATCTAACCGCAAGGCCAACCACTCGCGAAGGCCCATTCTTACCTCTGGTACGACCGGAACAACAACTAGGGCAGTAGTGGGTATGGTCGCAGCAGCGACTGCCGGCACTTATCGGCGAAGCGCACGGACCTCCTCTATGAACTTCTGTAGCAAGTTTGAAGACCTTGCCAGATCTCTAGCTATGGACTGCTCAGCAGAAGCAACCTCTGTGTTAGGTGTCTCCTGCTGAACCTCAAGCGATGGCTCCATTTGGGCACGGCCACAGCCACGACAGCGTCCGCATCCTCTACCTCTCGGCATATCTGTCCATGACAGATAGCCAATCACACAACTAGTCCACAAACATCCATCTCAACAGTGCAAATCAACAACAAAACTAGTGAAAGCGTAAATGCATTGCAGGACCCAAACCCCTTCCTATTGTGCACCAGAGTGTGTCAAATTTTATTTTTATACCTAAGTCAAATTTTAGTTAAATAATTAATCTAAGTTGTCAAATTTTTTTACCACGGACCTAACACCCACTCTGATACCAACTGTAACACCCCGCCCACTCTCTGGGCCCGGAATGCTACCACCATTTCATACTCTTACCATTCCATCAACTACTAGAAAATTTTAAGCCAACACTAATTTATTTATGTTGCAGCGACCAGATACATCATAGCAGTTTTTTAGCTATTACTCTAGCATACTAGTAGAGTCTAAACTATACTGACAAAAGGCGGTACAAGGAGTGCTGCTGGTTCGTGAAATTATTCATATGCTACTCCCGTCCGTGTATGACGTCCTCAACAATCACCTACAAAAACAACAAAGCAAGAGTGAGTCCATAGACTCAGCAAGTACAAAGTAAAACAGTAAATAACAGGTTCACAAATCAGTCCATAACCATCATAGTTTCAATCGCCATTCGTTTCCATTTCATCTCTTTAAATTCTTATCAACCATTCATTATGCATATGCACATGCACTTCTCTCTTATCACTTTAGCCTATACTAGTATAGCAGAGCGAGCACTCGTCGATGCTCACCCAGGCCCGCCCTGTTTCCATGCGGGGACCTCAATCTCTACTCCCGTGGAGCGTCCACACAAAGTGGACCAATGATACCACAATACTATCTCTTTTTCATGACATGCATGCAATGCAAGTTCTCCATTTATGCACATTAACATGTCATGTCTCCACAATCGTCATTCATCATTCCTCATCATGCATCCAGAATTAGTTAACTTACCACAACATGGTAAGCAATGCACCATATTCATCTAACAGCAAACACTACCCGAATTTACCGCTTTACCATGCACTTGCGTGGTTAGTCTTGGGGACGATGCGTGTACGGCTCTGACCTGGGACCTCCACATGTACAGACGTCAACTTGACTCAACACATCATATCAAAACTAGTGCTTAAGCGAGCGACGACAACTCTATGCGCATAACCCGACTCTGGCATAGAATGCACGGGGTTAAGGACCCATCGCGCAGGTACCAAACTGTTTTTCCCTTTCTTTTTCCCCTCTTTTCTTTTCTTTTTTCTCTTTTTTCCTTCCGTTATCCAGTTCGTCCGAACCGGCCTCACTCCCTCTTGCCTCTCTCGCTCCCATTAATCTTGGTCGATCGGCTTGGTGATTTCCCAGGCGATGCGGCGGCGCAGCGGCATGCGGCCGAGCTCGGGCTCACCGGCCCCGGGCTCACCGCCGGCCGACCTCCGCATGCCCTTGCCTTCCCCCTTCCTCCCACTTTCTCTTTCTCTCTCTTATTCCCGAACCCAGCCAACCATGACTAGATCCGACGCTGTCTTCCCCAGATCTGGCCGGCCAGTGCTAGATCCGACCACGTCCCCCTCGTTCTTTGCCTTGGATCCGGCCAACCAGGACTGGATTCGTCGTCTCCCCTATACGCGCACTGCGGCGAGGTGCTGGGCGCGGCCGTTCAGTCGGCACGATCGTCGACCGCTGCCCTCAGCTTGCCTCTAATGACGCCCCTAATGTCGGATCTGCCGGCGCCGCCAACTTCGCTAGCGCTGCCCCTGGCCTGGCTTCCGACGCCGTGGCTCAGCCTCCCCCAACCTCCCAACCATTGGCTTGCCCCCATGGTCGACGTTGCTAGCCGTCGGTGCCTAGCATCGACCACAGCCCCGGCATCGTTTCCCTCCTCCCCCCGTGGGTTTGAGCTCGTCGGCCGGCCACTCCTACTACTACCAAGACAGTCCTCCTCCCTCCCCTTCTACTTCTCACATTTTGTTTTTGGTACTAAATTTTCCTTACTCTAATCATGCTTACACCTAGTCTTGGGAATGCCTATGGGCGTCACCGCGATGGAACTTGCTGGGGAGGCTTGCACTGGGGAGCATGTCCTTTCCAAGGGCACACGGCAGCACCTACGAGCTCGTCACCGAGGGTGTGTCACAGCTAAGCCGGCTGTGGGGGTGCTTGAGTGAGGGGACCTACTTGCTTTTACTGTGCTTGAAAGGGACGAGGTGATGGCGAGTGTCGGGGTTCCCGGCGGTCATGGACATCCCCTGTTGACGTCGATGCCGTCCTCTCACGCTTGGCCCGTCTGAGCTCCTTCGGGTTTCCTTCCTTCTTGCCCTTCTCCTCCTTGCTCTCTTTCATGGCTTTAGTTGACATCTTGGTGGTTGAGGCTAGAATGGTGAAGGAGGAGGTGAAATGGCTTTGTGTTGGCTTGTCTACTTAAGAGGGCATGGCCATTACTCTCTCTATGCAATACCACTTTTGCCCTTCCCATTTAGCTTGGCTTGTTATGGGCATCGTGGACCTTTTGGTCCAAAGGTAGCCCTACACTATTTGGGACTTTTCTACTGCGCCAGGTAAGTCGGTAAAAGGTAAGAATGGAATTTCCTGCCGGATGATGAGAACCCAAATGCGAGATGGTGCCGACCGTCCTTGGATGGTCTGGGAACCTCATTGAGCACTACTTTTATTCGGCATTTTAAGAGCCGATGGGTCTGACGGCAAAACTCTACTTAATTTTCTTTATTCTCCCTTGGATTATTTTCATACCATGCAATTCTTCCCTTTGCATCTTAGTGGCATTACAAGATGAGAAGATCATCATCATTGTATAAACAAGAAGGAAACAATGAGAGAAAAACACTAACCTTGTGCGGACTTGTGCGTAGAGTGCAACAACTCCTTTCCAGATGAACTCACAGAGGCGCAAAAAGGACCTAATGATGAAGACGTAGACATGAGCAATCACATCATCAAGGTATTGTATACAACACGATAGTTAACAAATTGACAACCTGAAAGGCCAAGACAGGAGGAAGTATATCCCATATAGGAGCCATCCGACCAATTTGGCAATCACGAGGAGAAACTAGAAAATAATGTTAATTATCAGTTTTGTGATTGTTTAATGGTATTAAGTAAGGATAAGAAGGCAAAGCACACATACCAGAGGATCCTGGGCAACGCAGGCCCAATACATGGTGAACATAGCTGACGTGACGCCAAAAGAGATTAGTGTGTTTTGGATCTTCGGCTCCCGATGGTAGTCCAATGTAGCTAGATGAAACGAGGAGAGCATGAACACAACAGCTTGCCATGCACCTAATCCTGAGAAAAATACTGCCAATGGAGAAGAGCTAGAAAAAGTGCCAGCCGTGACCCCTAGGAGCATTAGGAGTAGAGAAGATCGGAAATAGATAACGCAGTAATAAGTTTGATCAGAGTTGCTCTTGTGTATCTCACTCAAAACCGCTGTTGCACCTCCCCAGTACATGTTACCCAGCCCCATACAACAGATGGTGATATAGCCAGTGAGCCTATTGTTCACAGATTGCGTGACCTATAAACCAACAATAGCAAGCGCAACTTATGTAATTTGTCAGAAAAAACATGAATGACTCATACCACTGGGTGATTGCAATTGTTACATGTTCTTGCGGCATGTTCGCTTGATCCTTCTCGTACCACTTTGTGACGAGGTCAGCTAAGAAGGCTCGGACAGCGTGCAGGATACTCGCCATCTCTAAAACTAATTCATTGATGAAGGAGGATGTCATTGATAGGTTGTTGAAAAGCTCATGTTAAAACCACTACACTATTGCAAGCTCCTATTCTGGCGTGCGTGATCTCCTCGACTTGCATCTGTCTGCCCCTCCCATCCCTCCTATGCCGAGACAACTGCGCACGCGCTCGCCACTCTTACGATGCGGCTCCACCATCGCCCGAGAACACCTCCACCCTGTCCTCCCCAATCCACAATGCTATGCGAATTCCAGCCTACTACTCTAAACCTAATGACCCAAAATCGCACAAAAAAAGTGGGGGGAGTAGGGGTGGAAAACGGTAACGGATAATTTGCTTTATCCGAGAAAACGCGAATGTGGTAAGCAAAATCTGTATTCGATAATATTTGTATCCGTATTTGATAATGTTCGTATTCGTATTCGAGACTATTCGATTCATGTTCGATCCATTTTCTGTGCCGGCCGAGATTCGTATTCAATTATGTCACATAAATTTGTAATACCAAGATTTGTTACAAATGTTATAGGAGGATATTCGTATTCAACCGAATTAAGTACATATTCGATTTGAATTTTTATTTGTTTTAAAAATATAGATTGATATTTGTATTTGAGATTATCCGATTGCATTCTGTTCGTTTTCATCTCTAAGGATGAGATGGTTGGAGCCGTACCTGAAACGGAGGCCTAGAGGAGCGAGGCAGAGATAGGTGTCTCCATCTCGTATTATGTGTGACCGTGTGGAAGGACGGATAACAATGATCCAAGGGAAGCTGCGTTTACGGCTTCTTTTTTGTTGGGTCACCTCGCCGGAGCAAATTTTTAAGGGCAGCAGCGGCGGAGGAGAGAGAGGTGTCTCCGTCTCCTATTGTGTGTGGGGGAAGGGGGTTGAGAGAGGGAGAGAGAGAGAGAGAGGTGTCTCCGTCTCGTATTGTGTGGGGAGGGGGAGAGGGGAGAGATGGCTCCGTCTCGTATTATGTGTGTGTGGAGAAGGGGAGAGAGAAGGGGCGGTTTTTGCTGGAGTTGTGAGCTCGACGAGGGGTTTATATAGACGCGGGATGAACGTTCGGACAGTCCAAGGTTCGGACAGTTCTCAAGGTATGCACATTTGGTGGGCGACGTTGGCCTTATTGCCGCAATCTGTTGGTTAGGTAGTGCTTCCCTTTTTGACCAAGTTTGCGCAGCCTTTTGCTTGTACTTGTTCTTTTTGGGGGTTTGCACAGCCTTTTGTTTGTTTTTTTGGGGTTTGTGGTCTTCGGTATTGTTTGTTCTGTACATGGTCTTCCTGTGTTATCTGTGTTTGTCACTGCCCTT
This sequence comes from Dendrocalamus latiflorus, assembly GCA_017311315.1. Lineage (NCBI taxonomy): Eukaryota > Viridiplantae > Streptophyta > Magnoliopsida > Poales > Poaceae > Dendrocalamus > Dendrocalamus latiflorus. Next base: position 4,049,141 of record CM029641.1, on the reverse strand, counting down.
CTTATTTCTGATCAAGCTGTTGCAGCCTGCAGGTGCACCATCTCCAGATAGCTTCCCTTGCTATTCTTACATTTTGGCTCCTATTGATGTCCTGGGGATAACAAAAAAGAGTTCCTTACAGGTGCCAGCAACCGATAAATATGCCCATACATAAAACGTAGCTTTCTGTTTAGGTTCCTGTGAAATATTGTGATAGCCTGTATCATGCAGCTAATAGTGTACTCTTCTTATAAGCTAATATCATTGCATTAAGGAATCAGTTGACATAAATGAGTTGTTTGGCAGAGAGACGGCCATCGTTGCATTATGGGGCCCCATGCTTCTGAATTTGATGCAGAAGGTTTGCAGGCCTCAGCTGCTAGAGTGCCCATTGTCATTCTGTTTGTTGCCCTTACAGTAAAAATATATGGAGGTAATGTCCCAGCAGGTGGTACCCTAATGCTCCAATCCCAGAGGTATTCGCTTTACAGAATAGTTGCGGCGTATTATCTTCATGTAATTCAGTCGGTACCACTGTATTTGCTTACCCTGTTTTTGCCTTCTTTCATATCCACTAATTAAGGAATTATGTAAGCCTTTATTAAGTTCCTATAATGTATTACATTCTCTTAAGCTTTGCTGGCATGTCACATAAGTTCATTGGCAGTAGGCCAGCTGAGAATCCCACCAAACACAGGACACTTACCCAGGTATCCGATCTGAATTTGTTTTTTTTTTGTGCATAGCTGAGGAGTTAGTTTGCGCTCCACCTATCACAGTGACTGCAGCTTGACGCCCCATTTATTTTGACTGATCTTCTGACTTATTTTTCACTATTCATAAATTTCGTCTTTTTCTGAACTTTTGGTTTTTTTAGCTTTTTTGCTGGTTCTTTTTTTCCCGTATTCGTTTGTGTTGTCCGTGATGAGCTAACATATTTTTTATTTTAAATTTTTAAAATTTAATTACGCCAAATAAACCATTTTCAGTTACAATGTAATTTCAGTCAACTACAGTGCAATTTCAGTCATAAGTCACTATTTTTCAGCCCAACCAAGCGGGGCCAGAGTCTAAGGAGATGGTTGGAGATGTACCCGAAACAAAGGAGAGAGAGAAGGGGCAGTTTTTCACTTTGTCCGGTTGGGGGAGTTGTGAGCCCGGCGAAGGATTTTCTGTAGGCACGGGAACATAAGGGAATTTGCTGGCTGAGCATTCGCGTTCCCCTACACACAAGACTAAACAAAGGCTCAATCGAAGGTGCGGGCACATGCCGTATCACTGAACATGCATGTGTGCGTTACGAAACTTTCTAGGAGGGCATTGATCACTAAACGGATTCCCAGACACGAAACCTGAAACGGAAAAGGTGGGGAGGAGATGGTTGGAGCCGTACCTAAAATGGAGGCCTGGAAGAGATGGTTGGAAAAGGGGCGGTTTTTCGCTTTGTCTGGTTGGAAAGCCCGGCGAGGGGTTTATATTGTTAGGAAATCTGGGTCTGGGTCGGAAGCCTTGGTCTATGGTGGGCACCTCACCAGTAGACTATAAATAGAGGGCTGTAATGGTAGATTTTGTACACATGCAATTAGAAAAGCAATAAAGAAAGATCAGGAGTTCTCTCTACCTCTCTATGTTTTCATTCTATTATTCTGTCTTCTGTGATCGATCTTGCTTTGCATTAAGCAGAGAAATCGATCGGACTAGTCGCCAGCGACGGTTCCTCAACGCGTTATCAGCACGAGTTCGCTCTGGTGAATCGAAGATAATCATCGAAGCCCCTAATAGATTGAATTATCTAGATCGCTCTAAATTCGCAGTTTCACTTTCTAGATTAATTTTCTACGGTGCAAATCCGCTCTAATCTACCGCGAGCAGACTTGAAGTCGCTGGAACAATGTCGATCGGTAGATTGTATCATAGAGTAGATGTTGACTGCATTATAGATTCGAAAAAAGGAAAAAAATATATATTGTGCATGGGCGGCCCCGTATGGCCGCTGTACGTGAAGCCGATGCCGGTCGCCGGCCACTCGGCTGTCGCTTGAGGAAGCGTGCTCGACGCCGCTCAAACGCGCGCCGTCACCCGCGCGTCGCCTCGTTGCGCGCACCCAAGCCGGTGCTCGCGCCGCTCGCTCGGCCGGTCCGACCGACTGGCCTGAAGCCGAGGACAGCTCTCCGCCGCTAGCTTAGCTGGCCGCCGGCCCGAGACCAGGTCGCTCATGCCCGAAGACTACGCCGGGGCCACCGCCCACCCTGCAGTCGCCCGGCCCAAACCGCGGGCCGCCTCGCCTCGGTCGTGCGCCTCCTCGGCCCGCGGCCGTGCGCCACCTCACCTTGCCTCGGCCACCGGCCCGCGACCACGTACCGCCTCGTCTCGGCCGTCGGCCCGTAGCCCGCGCTCATCTCGGCACGCTGGCCTACAGCCACCCGCACACCACCGCCCCGCTGGAACTTGCCTCGGGCCGCCGCCGCCACAGGGTAAATGGGGTAGGGGAACCCTACCCCTGCTGGCTTTTGTGCCAAAACGGGCAGGCCAGATGGGCCAGATAGAGGAAATGGGCCGAAAGGCCCGGCCTGGGATGGTGCGGGCAATTTTGCGAAAACAAATCCCCCAGTTTCTGAAAATTGCCGATGAGCCCTTAGATTTTGCATATGGGTCCCATTTTTGTAGAAAGGCTCTCGACATTCTGGAAATTACGAATATGTCCTCATATTTTATGAACAGGTCCAAAATTTTGCAGAAAACCCCTCAAAATATCAGAAAATTACGCAAAATTTTTCTCTGAACTGAAAATTTGCGTATAGACCCTCAAAAATTGCAGAATTCATTGAAAATTCATATTCTACCAGAAAAGCACTCGGGAATATGAATTTTGAATTATTTTTAGCATTTGAAGCATGTTTATTTCTGCCATTATCATTTTTTGTATTTTTTGTATTTATTTACTATTTTAGTTAATCGTAATTATTTAAATTACCTTTAATCACTGAAATTAGCAGTAAAATTTATAGAAAATTCATAGAAAATTATGGAACATTACGAGAATCTTTTGTACCATTTATTTACCTGTAGTAAATTATTCCATGCACGTTTACCAGCAGTAAACTTATTTATTCCTTTCATGCACATATAGATGACTGGCATCACGAACCGAGAGTTCAAGGAGCTGACCCAGCATGGCCAAAACTATCTGTTGTGGCTACAGACCAAACAGAGAGAGAGATGGTAGTGGAGAGTGATGAAGATAAGTGTAATGGCCTGGGTTCTCCCCATGGCTTGTACTCATATATATGTGCACATGAGGAGTGCTTTTACAGTTATACCCTTACATCTGGTTATCCCCTCTGGGGCAGTTATGTCATTATACATGGCTTATTCTGGGCCTTATGACCTCCCACCAGGCCTGCTGGGTTTAGGTGGGGACCATCCCTACGACAGGAGCCTCTCATGGTAAAGGGCTTCACAAGGCCGAAGCCATGTTGCCGAGTCCTTTGGCCCCCTCCGTCCCGCGGCCTGTGAACTTGTCCAGAATTGACCCGGGGCTGCGCCGCGGCCGAAGCAGATGCGTGCTCTTCTGGCCGTCCACGTGGTGAAGCGTGCTCGGCGCGGTGCAGGCCTTGAGGCGTCGTGACCGCCAATGTGACGGCGGACACCCGGCATCTGGACTTCTTGAGGCGCGCGTGTTCCGCAATCGTTGCGACCTTGCGGCCTGGTTGGATGCTTTTTAATGACGGTTGGCTTGCCAGGGGGCAAGCTGTCGCATCGTGCAGTGTGCCTTCTCGTAAGTGGGGCGTGCGACGGTTTCCGGAGAGCACGCGGTGGGGTGCGGTCGGTTGCTCTTACGCGCCTCTGGTAGCTGCACCGCCCGACGCCTTGCGCTTGTGCTTTCGTCGGTTGGCATGCCTCCACGCTGGCGACTCTTCGCCTAGCGAGGCTGAGTATAAATATGGTGGCGCCAGGGGCCGCTGCCTAGACATTCCTTGTTGTACGTCCCGTACCTGTTCATGGTTAACTTCTCATATGTAGGAAAAGTTTTGTGCACCTGTGTTTGATGACTGCGTCGACCGGCGACCATGCCTGCAAGCGCCGGTGAACCAAATACGCCGCGTTTGTGGGAATGCTTCACCGCTTGATGCAGAAATGGCAAGGCCTGACTTGCTCTCGTAGACAGATATGGAGTCATCCGTACGCTCTGCTCGTGCGAACGAGCATACGCTGGTGTGGCGATTCATATCTGCCTACGAGATCATGTCTGCTCTTGCCGCAACATCGACCTTTGCCCGTTCGAGTTACGGTGGTCGTATGTGCTGTTTTCCGTTCATGGGTGGCGCCGAAGTCGAAGTAGACGCGCGCGCTCCGTCCCCTTCCCTTCGAACGGGTGGCAGCGGAGCTGGCGCCTAAGTCGAAGCAGACGCGCGCGCTCCGTCCCCTACCCTTCGAACGGGTGGCAACGGAGGCTGGCGCCTAAGTCGAAGTAGACGCGTGCGCTCCGTCCTCTACCCTTCGGACGGGTGGCAGCGGAGCTGGCGCCTAAGTCGAAGTAGACGCGCGCGCGCTCCGTCCCCTACCCTTCGAACGGGTGGCAGCGGAGGCTGACTCCTAAGTCGAAGTAGACGCGCGCGCTCCGTCCCCTTCCCTTCGAACGGGTGGCAGCGGAGGCTGGCGCCTGAGTCGAAGTAGACGCGCGTGCTCCGTCCCCTTCCCTTCGAACGGGTGGCAGCGGAGCTGGCGCCTCAGTCGAAGCAGACGCGCGCGCTCCGTCCCCTACCCTTCGAACGGGTGGCAGCGGAGGCTGGCGCCTAAGTCGCAGTAGACGCGCGCGCTCCGTCCTCTACCCTTCGGACGGGTGGCAGCGGAGCTGGCGCCTAAGTCAAAGTAGACGCGCGCGCGCTCCGTCCCCTACCCTTCGAACGGGTGGCAGCGGAGCTGGCGCCTAAGTCGAAGTAGACGCGCGCGCGCTCCGTCCCCTACCCCTCGAACGGGTGGCAGCGGAGGCTGACGCCTAAGTCGAAGTAGACGCGCGCGCTCTGTCCCCTTCCCTTCGAACGGGTGGCAGCGGAGCTGGCGCCTAAGTCGAAGCAGACGCGCGCGCTTCGTCCCCTACCCTTCGAACGGGTGGCAGCGGAGGCTGGCGCCTAAGTCGAAGTAGACGCGCGCGCTCCGTCCGCTACCCTTCGGACGGGTGGCAGCGGAGCTGGCGCCTAAGTCGAAGTAGACGCGCGCGCGCTCCGTCCCCTACCCTTCGAACGGGTGGCAGCGGAGCTGGCGCCTAAGTCGAAGCAGACGCGCGCGCTCCGTCCCCTACCCTTCGAACGGGTGGCAGCGGAGGCTGGCGCCTAAGTCGAAGTAGACGCGCGCCCTCCGTCCTCTACCCTTCGGACGGGTGGCAGCGGAGCTGGCGCCTAAGTCGAAGTAGACGCGCGCGCTCCGTCCCCTACCCTTCGCACGGGTGGCAGCGGAGCTGGCGCCTAAGTCGAAGTAGACGCGCGCGCGCTCCGTCCCCTACCCTTCGAACGGGTGGCAGCGGAGCTGGCGCCTAAGTCGAAGTAGACGCGCGCGCTCCGTCCCCTACCCTTCGAACGGGTGGCAGCGGAGCTGGCGCCTAAGTCGAAGTAGACGCGCGCGTGCTCCGTCCCCTACCCTTCGGACGGGTGGCAGCGGAGCTGGCGCCTAAGTCGAAGTAGACGCGCGCGCGCTCCGTCCCCTACCCTTCGGACGGGTGGCAGCGGAGCTGGCGCCTAAGTCGAAGTAGACGCGCGCGCGCTCCGTCCCCTACCCTTCGAACGGGTGGCAGCGGAGGCTGACGCCTAAGTCGAAGTAGACGCGCGCGCTCCGTCCCCTTCCCTTCGAACGGGTGGCAGCGGAGCTGGCGCCTAAGTCGAAGTAGACGCGCGCGCGCTCCGTCCCCTACCCTTCGAACGGGTGGCAGCGGAGCTGGCACCTAAGTCGAAGTAGACGCGCGCGTGCTCCGTCCCCTACCCTTCGGACGGGTGGCAGCGGAGCTGGCGCCTAAGTCGAAGTAGACGCGCGCGCTCCGTCCCCTACCCTTCGAACGGGTGGCAGCGGAGCTGGCGCCTAAGTCGAAGTAGACGCGCGCGCGCTCCGTCCCCTACCCTTCGAACGGGTGGCAGCGGAGCTGGCGCCTAAGTCGAAGGAGACGCGCGCACTCCGTCCCCTACCCTTCGAACGGGTGGCAGCGGAGGCTGGCGCCTAAGTCGAAGTAGACGCGCGCGCTCCGTCCTCTACCCTTCGGACGGGTGGCAGCGGAGCTGGCGCCTAAGTCGAAGTAGACGCGCGCGCTCCGTCCCCTACCCTTCGAACGGGTGGCAGCGGAGCTGGCGCCTAAGTCGAAGTAGACGCGCGTGCGCTCCGTCCCCTACCCTTCGAACGGGTGGCAGCGGAGCTGGCGCCTAAGCCCCGCGAACCCCGCCGCTGGGCGGTGACTTGGGGCCTTGTGATGCGGTCTTGTGCTATAAAGACTCCTGGAATCGCGCCGCCCCCTGATCTGCCAGGGTTAGGTTTCTGTACTCTGCGACCTGGCGCGTCCGGGGTACGCGGCGGCCTATGACTGGTGGGTGGTAGGATGTGGACGGTTGCGTGTTTGCAGCCGCTCGCCTCTTCCCTAGGCAAGGGGGACACGGGGCGGGCAGTGAATGGCGCGTGTCGGAGCTGTTGTGACGGCCCTTGGCGCCTGTGAGTCGCGACCTTCCAGCGGTGGGCGGGGGGTTGCGCTAGATGGGCGCTTGTACGACTGCGGTTGCGTCTCGTACACGGGCCTTCGCGACCCTTCGCTTTTAATTACGGGGAATCATGCGGGGCGGGCCTTTACACCGCTGCGGTTGCATCCGGCACACGGGCCGTTGCGACGCTTCGGTAGCGGCGGCATGGGCGAGGTGGCTTGAAATAGCCCCCCCGTAACAGCGTCCCCGCACCTTTACGCCCTCTTTCCTGTCTGCTCCGCCTTCCACACCTTCGCGCTACGCTCACCGCTGCAACCTTTCCGTGGAAAGCAATGGCTTCCAGTGGCAAGCACGGCCAGATGGTTGGTGGCTCTGACGTTCGCCGGCGACCCGCGCAGCTAAAGGTGAAATACGTGCTCGAAGAGCGCGACCCGGCGGCGGCTGACAAGGAGCGGCTGGCGGTGGAGGAGGGAGGCACGTTCTCCGGTCAGCTGGGCCCCTCGCTCGTGACTGAGAAGACGATCCAGGGGCTTCTGCGCGCGGGGAAGTTGTCCGAGCGCCAGGATGTACGACTGCCTGCCGCCGACGAGACGGAACCGCATCCCGAGAGATCGGAGGCGGTCGTGTTCGTCGCCTTTTTTGACGCGGGGCTCCGCATCCCAGCGACGGCTGTTGTGGGCGACGTGCTGTGGACCTTCGGGCTGGAGCTGGCGCAACTGACTCCGAATGCCGTGGCCCGGCTCGCGGTGTATAGCTGGGCCTTGCGCTCGGGAGCGTGTTGGCCCAGCGCCTCGCTGTTTGCCTACCTGCACGAGGCACGGCACCAGCCCAAGGACCGGAAGAACGGGACGGTGTCGAGCTTCGGCAGCGTCACCTTTATCCTTCGTCCATCGTGCAAGAGGCTCTTCCCCGCGAACTCAACTCGCGGGAAGTGGGAGTCTTACTGGATGAAGCGGTGGTTCTACCACCGCGTGGAGAGCGGGAGCGGCCTTGAGTGCACAGGCCGACCCATCGCGTTCAAGCCCTCGCCCGGCCGAACGCTCGACGATGAGGACAAGCAGAGGGTCCGACGGCTCGTAGGCTTGGCCGCCCACTTCAACGTGCGCGACCTTGCCGAAGAGTTCGTGATGTACGGCGTGGCACCGCTTGCCCGCGACTGGTGTCTCGCCGCCGAGAGGCGTCGAGACGACAATGTCTTGCCCTCGGTCTGCTTGCTGCCGGCGCCCGGCGATCTTCGTAAGCCTCGCTCGTGTCTGTCCTTTGCCAACGCAGAATGCGTTGTATGCTGATGGTCTTCTCCTTTGTTTCAGAGATTCCCTTAGAGGAGGCGGAGCAAGCCGCGCGCGTGTTCCTGGGGCCGTACACCGGCAGGGAGCATAAGCAGTGTGCGGCGGCTGTTGCCGAGGCGGGTCTGGGGCGGATCAACCGCGTGTGCGAGGCTCTGGGCCTTGCCGCGCCGGACCGTGTCGCTCTGGACGACGGTGCAGCGAAGGAGAAGAAGAAGACGAAGGCCTCGTCTCGGAAGAGGGGGCGCGGCGGGGCGCCTGCCGCTAGTGTTTTCGAGGGCACGTCGGACGCGGAGTCGGACTCGGCGAGGTATGCCGACTCCGGTTTGGGCGGCGCAGATGTCGAAGGCGAGGTATCTTCGGCGAGCGCCCCGGACGGCGGGTTTGCCGCGAGCGGCCGAAGGGGGGAAGCCTCACCGCCCGCCGAAGTCACGGAGGCGGAACCCGTGCAGACCAGCGATGCCGAGGTGGAGCTTTCGGCCATAGCCGCAGTGGTGCCGGTGGCGCCTCCCGCGGGGGCGCACGAAGCTGTGCTGCCTTTACCGATGGCAACAGAAACCGAGGTGCCCCCTGCGGCTCCCGCCACCATGGAACTTTCGCCCCCGGGCGTGGCAGCGACGGGGGCTTCGCTGACCGCGGCTGCGGGGGCAGTGCCGCTGCTGGCTGCCCCGGCTAAACGGCCGTGCGTGCGGCCGGAGCTCCACCGGACACCGCGAGGATTTGTCGTGGCCACTGGCATCAGAAGCCTGTGGGACGCCAGCGCAAGCGCCGGAGGCCCTGCGGCATATGCACCTTCTGCCCCCCTGACGACGCCGTCCACCGCGCGGGGACAGCCGCCGGCCTCCCCGAACGCGGAGGCTTCCGCCCGCGGCGGAACCATTCCTTCGGCTACCGAAGGTAAGGTGGCCGAGCTTACTCCGGTGTATGCTTTTATGCCTTGGAGTGGTCACCCGTATGCTTATGCACAGCGTTGCTCATTCCGGAGGGGGAGCATCCGACGGAACACGGGGCCTCGGAGCACGTGAGTCCTGCGGACTTCGTGCCGCCTCCGGAGACGCTGAGGGCGTGGCGCGGGATTGTAAATGACGCGGCCACGAGCGTCGACCCGCAAGTGCTGCAGGCCTACGGTGCGGGGCGCCTCGAGGACGCGTTCGAGGTGTCTGGGGTGAGGGTAGGTACTCATGCGACCACGCCTGAGTTTAGCTGAGTTTGCTAAGTCTTTTCCCTTCTACAGACACTCGTGCTGGGGCAGGCCCTGCAAGCGGCCTATGCTCGTAGCCAAAAAGCGCTCGAGGATAGGCTGCGGGCCGCCGAGGGGGAGCTGCGCGAAGCCTCTGGCGCCCGCTTTGCCCAGGACGCCCGCATCCGCCAGCTGGAAGCGGAATGCGCCGAAGCGAGGGCGCACGCCGAGGGGCTTGTTGCGTCGGCGCAGGAATCAGCCGCAGCAGCTGCTGATCAAAAGTTCGCGGCGGAGCGGGACGGGCTCCTGGAGCAGGTCGCCGCACTAGAGAAGGAGAAAGGAGAACTTGCCTTGACTCTAGCGGAGCGCAACCGGACGCTGGGCGACGCCTCGGTGGTTGCCTGGGACGCCATGCAAGCGCTGGAGAGCCATCTTCAAGGGCTGGTGGCGGAGGTGCCGGGGCGCGCCTTCGGTCCGGAGGAGCTGTCTCGGACGCTCCGCTGGGTCGGGGATGCCGCCAACGTCGCGCGCGACGCGGCGACGTCCTTCGGCACCCACTGCGCGTACACTTCGGCCTGCTTGGTGTGCGCGCTCCTCCAGCACCGCGGCTGTACGCATGTCGCCGGGCTGAATGACCCCCAGCTGGAGATGCCTGGCGGGGCTGGAGTAATGTCCGGCGCCGTCCGCTCCGCTCGCCGTGCCCTTGGGCCCTTCTGCGACAGGATCTGGGATCCCGTCGGGGCGGAAGCTGTACGGATCGAGCTCCGGAAGTCGCTCTACGGGACGGGGAGCCTCGGCCAATTTCTGGACGAGGTCCCTCGACGCGATGATGGCGGCGCTGGGCCCTCCGAAGGCGCCGGGAACCCGCAGGTCTGATGCCGCGGCGCCTAGGTGTAGGCGTGCGTTGTACTGTCCCTTGTTTTTTCTAATAAAGCGCACACTTTCTGCATGCATGCTGATTTTCACCTATATCCCGGGCAGCTTCCTTGCTGGGGCCGGCTTCGGGCGGCCGACCTTTCAACCCGACGACGCCTTCGACGCTGGCGAAGGGCCGAAGAGTCGCTCGACTTTTGGGCGAGCCGGCCTTCTTCGAGCGAGGCCCTGACTTTAGCGCGTGTTAAGGACGAACCCGCGGGGTAGCGGCTTAGAGCGGCCGGGATGTTGGCGGACCTTTGTACATGTGATTCTTCCGGTAAGCAGACCTCCTGGCATTTTAAGTTGTGTGCTGTGTGTTGATGCCGCCGTTGGCGACGTAGCTGCGCCAGGGTTCCGTAGAACGGACAGTCCGCAGACTGACGTATGCGGAGGCAGACCTCCGCAGTTTGCCTTGCTTTATAGTCCGGAGACTCGCGCGTGCGGAGGCAGGCCTCGACGCTACGTCTTATTTAGAGTCCGTAAACTAGTGCGTGCGGAGGCGGACCTCGACGCTACGACTTCCTATATAGTCTGGAGACTCGCGCGTGCGGAGCAAGGCTCGACACTACGTCTTATTTAAAGTCCGCAGACTCTCGCGTGCGGAGCTAGGCTCGACGCTACGTCTTATTTAAAGTCCGTGGACTGGTGCGTGCGGAGCTAGGCTCAACGCTACGTCTTATTTATAGTCCGCAGACTCTCGCGTGCGGAGCTAGGCTCAACGCTACGTCTTATTTAAAGTCCGTGGACTGGTGCGTGCGGAGCGAGGCTCAACGCTACGTCTTATTTATAGTCCGCAGACTCTCGCGTGCGGAGCTAGGCTCGACGCTACGTCTTATTTAAAGTCCGTGAACTGGTGCGTGCGGAGCTAGGCTCAACGCTACGTCTTATTTATAGTCCGCAGACTCTCGCGTGCGGAGCTAGGCTCGACGCTACGTCTTATTTAAAGTCCGTGGACTGGTGCGTGCGGAGCTAGGCTCAACGCTACGTCTTATTTATAGTCCGCAGACTCTCGCGTGCGGAGCTAGGCTCGACGCTACGTCTTATTTAAAGTCCGTGGACTGGTGCGTGCGGAGCTAGGCTCAACGCTACGTCTTATTTATAGTCCGCAGACTCTCGCGTGCGGAGCTAGGCTCGACGCTACGTCTTATTTAAAGTCCGTGGACTAGTGCGTGCGGAGCTAGGCTCGACGCTACGTCTTCTTTATAGTCCGGAGACTTGTGCGTGCGGAGCTAGGCTCGACGCTACGTCTTCTTTATAGTCCGGAGACTTGTGCGTGCGGAGCTAGGCTCGACGCTACGTCTTCTTTATAGTCCGGAGACTTGTGCGTGCGGAGCTAGGCTCGACGCTACGTCTTCTTTATAGTCCGGAGACTTGTGCGTGCGGAGCTAGGCTCGACGCTACGTCTTCTTTATAGTCCAGAGACTTGAGCGCGCGAGGGCGTCCCCCCGGTGCATCTTTTGTTTATACTCAGTCCCGTCACCTTGGCGACAGCGAGTGCACACGCGAACGTGTGTCTTTGGTTTATACTCAGTCCCGCCCCCCTGGCGACGGCGAGTGCACACGCGAACGTGCGTCTTTGGTTTATACTCAGTCCCGCCCTCCCTGGCGACGGCGAGTGCACACGCGAGCGTGCGTCTTTGGTTTATACTCAGTCCCGCCCCCCTGGCGACGGCGAGTGCACACGCGAACGTGCGTCTTTGGTTTATACTCAGTCCCGCCCCCCTGGCGACGGCGAGTGCACACGCGAACGTGCGTCTTTGGTTTATACTCAATCCCGTCACCTTGGCGACAGCGAGTGCACACGCGAACGTGCGTCTTTGGTTTATACTCAGTCCCGTCACCTTGGTGACAGCGAGTGCACACGCGAACGTGCGTCTTTGGTGTACGCTGTGGGGACGCGCGCGTTGGCCGAGCCGGCGCGCGCCCTCACCGCGTGCTTGCGTGTAACGAGGAAAAATTAGCGGCAAACGGCGATCTTCATTACATCCCCGTTTGCGCGGGTGAGCAACTACAAAGGGTGAATATACTGACCGTTCGCCCTTGGTGCGGCCGCAGCCTCTAGTCGCTAGACATCTGCAGGGTCTGCGCAGGCGCCTATGGATGACCCCGCGGACCTCCGCGCTATGACGCCGGCTCTAAGAGCGTCGTTGGGCTTCGCGACGCGAGCACCTGGTGCCTGGCTCGATGCGCCGGGCCATATCCTGGTCACCTCGGACGGTGATGATGGTCCGGGGACCCGGGATCTTCATGCACAGATAGCCGTGATGTGGTACCGCGCTGAAGGAGTTGAGGATTGGGCGCCCCAGTATAGCGTTGTAGGGATACGGAAGGTCGACCATGTCGAAGGTGGCATCTTCGGTCCGCACATTGTCATCTCGGCCGAAGGAGACTTGAAGGCCGATCTGGCCCAGCGCCCGCAGGGGCTGTCCCCCGAAGCCCTGCAGTGGGATTCCCGAGGGCCCCAGGCGGCTTCGAGGGATCCCCATCTGGTCGAAGGCCGCCGCAAACAATACGTTCGCGGAACTACCCCCGTCCACCAAGGCGCGCCCCACGTCGCATCCCGCGATGGTGACCCGGATGACCAGGGGGTCCTGATGAGGGAAGTCCACACCTTGGGCGTCATCGGGTGTGAATGTAACTTCGTGCCGCGCCCACTCCGGCGGTGCTTGCGCTGGGTATGCCGCCACGTGATGTAGTCTTCGCGCGTAGGCCTTCTGCTGCCGTGCCGAGGCGAATTCCAGCGCAGAGCCTCCGGATATGACATTAATGACCCTGCGGTAGGTTGCGTCCGGGGCCTGCAATGACAGGAGGCCCTCCCGAGGCTGCTGTACATGAGCTTGGATCCGCAAGGTGCCTTCCTGGGGCTGTATTCCCTGCGCCTGTACCTGCATCCCCTGCGTCTGTACCTGCATGGGGGCCTCGTATGGGAATTGGACGTGGGCCACCGCAGGCGGGCGCGCCTCCGGGTTCCTGTCCCTAGCGACGCTGTCGCGGAGCGCCGCGATGGAGGTGCAGTTGTGGGTATCATGATTGCCGCGGCCGTGGACTAAGCACCACAGTCCCTGATGCTGGTCGTCGTAATCGCCACGACCCTTATCGTCGCGGCCCCTGCCACGGCCGCGCCCCCGGCCACGGCGCCCCCGGCCGCCTCGACCCGCTGGAGCACCCTCGTCGGACCCGCCTTCGATGTCGAGGACGTACCGGTTTCGCCTCGACCTTTGCTGGCCGTGCTTGGGCTGATCCGACGACTCCTTATGCGAGTTGTCCCTGCGGTCGGGCGCGTCTCTGGACGACTCCTGCTTACGCTTTCCCTTCGAAGAGCCGCCCTTCGACGGATCTTCGGCTTTTGCCGAGGCTCCGGCCTGGTTAGTGTCGGAGTCGTCACCTTGCCTTCGACGCGCATCCTCCTCCGCCCTGGCATATTCTTCCATCTTGTCGAAGAGCTTCGCCACCGTCTTGATCGGCTTTCGCGCATTGTACTCAGCCATCGGGCCCGGACGAAGGCCCTGGATGGCTGCATTGACGATGGTGGTCTCGTTGACGTTTTTCACTTGACATCGAATCTTGGCGAAGCGTTTGAAGTAGTCCCGAAGCTTCTCCGAGGGTTTTTGCTTCACGGCAAAGAGTTGGTCCGCATCGACCCGGTCGACGTAGTTTCCTTGGAAGTTGTTGTGGAGGCGGACGCGTAGCTGCTCCCACGCGTAGATGGAGCCCGGCTCTATGGTAAAAAACCAAGAGAGCGCCACTCCTTGTAGCGCGAGGGGGAGTCCCTTTGCCTTCGTGGTGTCGTCTCCGCCCGCGGCTTCGATCGCGGTTTCGTATACGCGCACAAACTCATGGGGGTCCGTGTCGCCTTTATACGAGTTGATGGCGCTAGGAAACTTGAAGTCTTCGGGCCATGCCGCCTGCTGCAGCCCCGCCGAGAGCGGGGACTCCGGATCCACGCACCGCAGCGGCATGTGGCTGTACGTGGGGGCTTCGCGACTGTCCGCCCTCTCCGGTGTGGGCTCGGACGCGACCACTGGCGCGGCCTGCTGACTCCGAGCCTCTTGCATATCTCTGACGGTTCCGCGAAGGTCCCCTAGCTCCCGCTGGAACGCGTTGAGAGCCGCTAGCAGGGCACTTTCCATCGCCGGTGCAGGCGGGGTCGCCGGTACTCCCGGCGGGCGGATCGGCGCGGGGACGACCGCGTCACGAGGTCCCGAGCTGCCGGTCGCTCCGTCGTGGCTACTTCGGACCACCCGGTCCGCGCCACCAGCGAGGGTTGCCGTGGGGGCGGCGAGGTCGGCTGCCGCTGCGTCGGCGGGGTCGGCTGTCGCCGCACCCGCGTCGACGTCTTCGACCGCGGGGTCGGCCGCGGGGCCCGTCCCCGCAACGCCGGTAGCGGGGCGGGTCGTCGCGGTGCCGGTGACGAGGTTGGTCATCACCGCGCGAACGCCGGCGTCTTCGGCCACCACGCCTGCGTCGGCGCCCGCGTCCGCCGCTGCCGATGCCGAAGCCCTGGTACTCATACGACGCTCCGGGCCGACCGCCTTCTTTCCCTTCGCCGCCGCTGAAGAAGCTTTTTTCGGTGCCATCTTTTTCCTTCGGTCTTCAGGCTTGTCTTCGTCCTCCCCACGGACGGCGCCAACTGTTGTGGCTACAGACCAAACAGAGAGAGAGATGGTAGTGGAGAGTGATGAAGATAAGTGTAATGGCCTGGGTTCTCCCCATGGCTTGTACTCATATATATGTGCACATGAGGAGTGCTTTTACAGTTATACCCTTACATCTGGTTATCCCCTCTGGGGCAGTTATGTCATTATACATGGCTTATTCTGGGCCTTATGACCTCCCACCAGGCCTGCTGGGTT